>JALMGJ010000005.1:22369166-23573333 GCA_023362775.1 Charina bottae
GAGGTTTTCCGGGCGGCAGGACGGGGCGGGCGGTGCTGCTGGGGCTGGTGGCGGAGCTGGAGGGAGCGGAGGGACCAGGCGTTTCCGTGGGCGCAGCGCGCGCTCTGCAACCTGCCTTGGAGAAGCGGCCGCGGGAGGCCCTCCGGGTGCACCCTCCCGCCCCATCAATCCCCCCACCCCGCCATTCGGCGTCCTCTCCCCCCGCTAACCCGAGCCCTGCGGCAGCCGGGGGAGCTGAGCCAGGCTCGTACCGGAGGCGGCCAAGGGGAGAGCAGGTGGCTCTTCACCCTGCGCCCCCCTGCTGCTCGCGTCCCAGGCCCGCGCCCTCGCCCAGCACCTGGATGTTGCGGAGCAGCGCCATCTCCAGCCGCAGCAGCCCCTGCAGCCGCTCCTGCGCCGCCTCCAACAGCGCCGTGTCCCGGGCCAGCAGCACCTCCCTGCCGCACCGGGCCTCGCTCAGTGCGAGAGCCAGGGGGCGGGGTTTGCAGGTGGGGGCCAATCGCGTGGAAGGGGCGGGGGTGAGTTCAGCTGCAGAAGAGCCACACTCAAGGGGCCAAAGAGCCGCATCTGGCTCGCGAGCCACCATTTCCGACCCTTGTATTAGACAAATTGATGGAGAGGGAAGCAAATCACAGCAAGTTTTTTCTCTGGTATTGTTGTTGTTTATTTTCTGCTCAATTTTTAAATACTTCAAGTGGCTTACTAGAAACAACTTAAAATATAAAAAAAAATCAGTAACATAAATAACACGTTCTCTTTACCAGATGTCACTGGGTGAGCTGATTCAACTTGGAGGAGGCAGGCCCTGTAATCCAAGCACATTCTCAACAACCTTCCCTTAAAAAGTTTCATCAGTCCCAGGACACACACACGCTCAGATGAAAGGAAGTAGGAATCTGAGGATGGGCAGTAAGGTCAATTGTCTATGGAGCAATTAGAACGATAATCAGTGATTGTTTGGTGTAATCAGTAAATGTCCTGCTGTTTCCCAGCATAGAAATAGATGATATGTAATGACATGCCACAATAGTAAGAAATGATATGGACAATGCAATACTAACTTGAATAATGTTTCTCTGTGCTAGCACAGATCTGGATAATGACATGGTAGTTATTTGGAAGGGTTCTGAGTCTTTATTTATTTATTTATTTATTTATTATTCATATTTATACCCCGCCTATCCCCTCCCTATCGGAGGACTCTAGGCGGCTTACAATATTACAAATCCAATTACTAACAATTCATATTTATTTAACAATGTTACAACCACGCGCTTAGGAAAGGGGTAAGGGAACCGACTCTTGAAGTATTGGACTACATGTCCCAGAATACCTTGCTTCAGAGTCGGCTGCTGACATCCTGGATGTTGCTGTTCGGGATCCGTCGTCTCCGTTCTCCGCTCTCCGTTGATGGGATATACGCTGGCTTAAAGGGGAAAAACCGAGGCTTGAGAATAAACAGACAAGAATGCAGCTTGTTAGGGCTAACAGTGTTTACTGAGAGCATAAGGCAATAATGCAGATACAGTACATTATCGCAACAATGAAAAAGATGAATATACAAGATACATCATTGTAAAAGGAAAAACAATACAAACTTATAAGCAGAGTTCCGTGTATTGATCCCAGGGCCAGAGTTCCTGCCATGGCCTATACCCAAAGCCAGGCATAGCTCACTCTGCCCAGTCCACGGGAAGTGAACACGTGAAGAACTACAGGGCTAAAAGACACTAGAAATCAAGAAGCATAGAACACCATTTTGCATGGTTGTATATTCAGTTCTTCTAGCTTTCTGATTGGCTGGATGTTAGCTGTTACACACACACTAGGCCCAAAGCATTAGGCCTAAAACACATAGCATGTGCTGCATCTAAGCACTGAGTTCCCCCCCTCCTTGCTCAGGGGGCCTGGGCAAGGCTTCCCACAGAAGGAAATCAGGAGACCTTGTTCTCATGGGAAGATCCCATTGCTTGTGTGGGCACTAGTCATAACAATACACACATGACCATTGTTATCTTGCACCTGCACTTCACGTCACCATGAGAAGCCTTTGCTTTGTAAAAGATGCAATTTGCCAAGACACTTTTGCTTTGTAGAGAAACCCAATTTACCAATATCATATGAGAAATCTGATATCCGTTTCCGCCGCCATTCGCGAGGTCTTCTTTGCTCCGGAGGCGACCCCCGACAGGACGCCAGCAAATTGTCCCACGTGAAGTGGTACCCATTTATCTACTTGCAATTAGCTTTCAAACTGCTGGGTTGGCAGAAGCTAGGGCAAGTGACGAGAGCTCACTTCGCCACGTGGAGGTTCGAACTGCCGACCTACTGATCGGCAGTCTCACAGCATCAGCGGTTTAACCCGCTGAGCTACCGCACCCCTTTTTATTACAAGGCCTTTCACTCCTCCTTGCTCCCTATTCTGGAGGCTTTTGTCCCTTATACACTGAAGTGTATTAAGCTTTTAAGCAATTATCACTATTTTGGATTTTTAAAATATGAGAAGAAAGATAGATACAGATGTACATCACACTTTTAGTTTCGGGCTAATTTATCAATCCTACTATGAACAAGAACATAAAAAGATCAAAACCCAACCATTCATATACATTATACAAGCTAGGATCATTTCATTGATTATCTGCATTCCTGACAGACTTTCAGAAACATATTTACCTCTCATAACAGCTACAGAGCTTTATTTTGCTCATAATATATCCACTAACAAAAAATAGTGACAGCCAACATGCAAGTGTCTGAAATAGGGAATCTAACAGGAACATTATCTTGAGGATATGATGCCCACAAAATTTGTTAGGTTAATAAGAAAATATCACATTGCCTCCTTTCTCTATTAGATAATAATATCATCATAAATGGACAGGAGAATCTTAATATAGCAGTTGAGGAGCCCTACAACAGTGATACTTTGATCATGCACTATCGCTGTATTCCGTGAATTTTCACTCATTTCTACTTTTGGTGTTGACAGGGGGAGAGGTTGATCCCTCAGTCCCTCATCTGTGTGGTGGCTCAGGGTTTGATGCTCTCTCTCCTCCTGTTTAGCATCTACATGAAATTACTGGGGGTTATTTGTCATCTGTCACTTCAGTGTCCAGTATCATCAATATGCAGATGGTACCAGTCGGACATGACTAAACGACTGAACAACAACAACCAGTTATATAGGCTGTCAATCTCCTGTCCCAGTGTCTAAAAGTCATACAGGTCTGGATACCAGAGGGCAGGGCAGGGTGGGACAGACTCAGGCTCAATCTTGCAAAGACTGAGTGCCTGTGAATATTTGCCCCACTGCCCCCGCCCCAGGTCTGGGGACTTTTCATCTGTAGTCTTGGATGGGGTTGTCCTGGAGCGCAATATGGGGGTCATTTTGGACTCTCAGCTCCTGCTCCTACCCAAGAAGGTCTTTGCACACTTTATTAAACAAATGGATAAGGCTGCCCATCTACCAGTAGGAACTCTTGGCATCAAACAACAATAATAACACAATACAATGATTAAAAAAAAATTAAAGGAAAGACAGCATTGAGGCCCCCATAAAACTCACATCCCTAGAGTTCCATCTAGTGCACCAATTGTGCCCATTCCTAGATTGGAGAGCCCTCCAGGCAGTTACTCATGCCCTATCTTGTCACCTGGACTATTGCAATGTGCTCTACATGGGGTTGCCCTTGAGGACAACTCAGAAATCATAGCTGGTCCAAACCACAGCAGTGCAGGCAGTGATGGGCATGCCTTGCTATGCCCATGTGACACCACTGTTCCACAAGCTGCACTGCTGCCAGTGAGTTTTCAGGTACAATTCAACAGTAATTGCCTTTAAAGCCCTACATGGCATAGGGGCAGGTTATTTGAGGGACCATCTACAGTATCTTCTATTTTTCTGCCCATCTGGTAAAATCAAGCAGAGATGGTCCCCTCAATCAAACAACACCATCCGTTAGAGCATGTGACTCCCACCCTGATAGTGTTCCTGAAGACTTGGCTGTTTTTAAAGTCCTTGTGTCAGAGTGCGCACGGTGGAGCGGCCTGCTCCTTTTTCCAAGACACCAGTGATCCACGTTCTATGCAGTAAATAGACGCTCAAGCAGAGATTAGATAAAATAGCCTATTTACTTTATATACATACGTAGTCCAAATACATCCAACAGCAGTAACAAAATGATACAGCAATACAGCGATGAAAGACAGCGATGAGAAGTTTCAACAGCAACGAGAAGAAAGACTACCAGACCCCTCTGCTTATATACATAAACTGACCAATCACATTATAGGTCACTCTCATCATCTGCCACACCCAACTAAATGATTAGCACCTGTAGTATGAGTCATACACTGCCACATCATCCCTACAACAATGGCTGCTAATTGGGTGACTTGCAGAATAATTCCCCTCTCACCTAGATATCAAGCCTCTCCAGTATAATTTATCTAACTGTAAATTCCTGGGTATATACAAACCCCAACACCCCTCCACTTTACAATAGATATTACATTTCACTTATACAGAATAAAAGACACAAACATTTTGGATACACACATCCTATCTATCTATACTTAGAGGCTTTGTCATCACATCTGCTACATTACTTTCAGATGGACAATATTGCAGATTAATCAGAGATTCTTTTACAGCATTCCTAACATTGTGATACTTGATATCAACATGTTTGCTCCTCCCTCTGATCCTATCACTCTTTGCAATCTGTATACATGATTCACTGTCGTCATATACTGTACACATATAGGTTCATCAATTGTTACATTAACATCCTTTAACAATTGCCTATACCATATTAACTCTGAACATAGGTCGGATAGTGCAGCGTACTCTGCCTCTGCAGTAGATACGGCAACAGAACTCTGTTTCCGAGACCTCCACCCCACCAAGGTGTCACCAAACATAATTATCAATCCTGACATTGATTTCCTATCATGTACATCATTACCCCAATCACTATCTACATAGCATTTCAATTCCAATGGTTTACATGGTTTTATTAATAAACATTTATTAACAGTCCCTTTAAGATATCTAAACACACGTTTAATACCTTTCCAATGCCTCTGGGTAGGTTGTGCAACATACCTACTCAGTACATTCACCGCATTCCCGATATCTGGACGCGACCATTGTGCTAAATACAATAAACTTCCAATTATTGATTGATAGTGTTCTTGATTACATGATGTTTGGTCATCATCTCCAGCCTCTGTCTTAACAAAATCAGTTGTCATCGGGGTAGGAACCTCCTTGCAATGTTCCATATTGTTCTCTCTTAGCAGTTGTTCAATTTTCTTCCGCTGCTCTAGAACGAATCCCCCATCAACCTTCTGAATACCCACGCCTCGGTAATTTCTAATCTCTCCCAGATCTTTAACATCAAATTGTTGCTTCAGTTTTTCAGTAAATTCAATTACAGTACCTTCCTTTGATCTTTAGCTATAAAACACAAATCGTCTACAAAAATCAAAAGCAACACCTGTTCATCATTATCACATTGCTTTATATACAGACATGGGTCAGCCTTGCTACACTTGAATCCCATTCTTTGCAATGTCTCATCAGATTTGTATCCCGGAGCTCCAGCCATCTAAATTTCCTCCCACATTTATAATCTACTGCTCTATGCCCCTCAGGCACCCTGGTAGATTTAAAAACCTTATGGGAATTAATGGCATTCATTTCCACATCCATAGCAGCTTTCCATCTATTCTGCTCTTGTGGTGGCAACTCCAATACCTCCTTATAACTACAAGGTTCATAATTAACAAAACACACTTTAACATCACCTGGTGTGTAACGTTGAGGTGGTATGCCCTTGTTAACTCTTTCAGATCTGCGCAATACAGTAGCCTCCTGCATCATTGGCACACTAGGAGTTACTTCCTCTTCCTTCTTAATCACATCATTGGACCCTTGCCGCTTTGATAGTTCGACCTGTCTCTGACTAGGAAGAAAAACCTCACTCCCTCCGTGTAACTTCTGCCAATTGCTATGCTCACTGAAACTTGCTGATCTAGAAATAACAAGTCTTCTGCCATCAGTGAACCTATATCCCTTGGTTCCTGGCTCATACCCCACAAACGTCATCTTCTGTGCTTTTGCCTGACCTTTCCTACGTACCTCCTTATGCACGTGAACATAGGCAGTGCACCCAAACACCTTCAAATGAGTTAATGATGGCTTCTTGCCATACAACATATAGTATGGTGTTTGATTTACAGATACACTCCACAACCTGTTAATTAAATAATTAGCAGTCAGTATAGCCTCTCCCCAGTATCCTCTAGATAACCCTGAGTCAGCTAATAAAGAATCCTTGTCAGAGGGAGCGCGCGGAGATGGAGCGGCCTGCCTCTCTCCTAGGCACCAGTGATCCACGTACTATGCAGTAAATAGACTCCAAACAGAAGTTATATCAAATATCCTATTTACTTTATATACATACGTATTTACAGATCACTTCCACAGGTAACAAATGATACACCATCAACGATATAGCTTTCACAAGGTAAAATGGGAATAAAATGAAATACAGAATATGTCTGCTTATATAGTCAAACTGACCAATCACATTATAGGTCAGTCTCGTTATTCACCACACCCAACCTAACTCTAAGCACCTGTTGAATGAGTCACGCATGACACATCATTCCTACAACAATGGCTGCTAATTGGGTGACACTGCAGAATATTTCACCTTTTACCTAAATATCAAGACTCTCTGTATAATTTATATCTAGAAGTAAATTCCTGGGTTTATCAAACCCCAACACCCCTTCAATTTACAATAGATATTACATTCAATTGTACAGAATAGAAGACATACACATTTGAGATACACACATCCTATGTCTCTCTATGCTTAGAGGCTTTGTCATCACATCTGCTACATTACACTCAGATGGACAATATTGCAAATCAATACAATACAATACAATAAACTTCCAATTATTGACTGATCACATATTCTTGATCACATGAAGGTTGTTCATCGTCTCCAGTCTCTGTCATGACAAAATCTGTTGTCATCGGGGTTGAAAATTCTTTACACTGTTCCATATTGTTCTCTCTTAGCAGTGCTTCAATTTTCTTCCGCTGCTCTAGAACATAACCCCCATCAACCTTCTGAATACCCATGCCTAGGTAATTCTTAATTTCTCCCAGATCTTTGACATCAAAGTGCTGTTTCAGATTTTCAGTAAATTCAATTACCCTGCTTTGATCTTTCGCTATAAGACACAAATCGTCTACAAAAATCAAAAGCAAAATCTGTTCGTTTTCACATTGCTTTACATACAGACATGGGTCAGCTATACTACACTTGAATCCCATTCTTTGTAATTCCTTATCTAACCTAAGATTCCAGCAACGTGCCGACTGCTTGAGTCCATACAATGCTTTCTGCAACTTGTATACCCTTCCTGCAATCTTTGATTCATACCCTGGGGCTTCAATTATATAGATCTCTTCATTCAAATCAGCATGCAAATATGCTGTTGTGATATCATAATGCTGTACTACACAATTCCCAGCTGCTGCCATTGCTAAGGCAAACCTAAATGCCTCCCCTCTTAGCGTTGGTGCAAAAACTTCATCATAAGTCTGATTCTTTATCTGGGAAAATCCTTGTGCAACCAACCTAGCCTTATACTGAATATCACCATTCACTAAGGTTTTCTTCTTATACACCCATCTACAGCCTACTGCTCTATGCCCCTCAGGCAGCCGAGTAGATTTGAAAACCTTATGAGAATTAATGGCTTTCATTTCCACATCCATTGCAGCTTTCCATCTACTCTGCTCGTGTTGTGGCAACTTCAATACGTCCTTGTAATTACGAGGTTCATTATCAATAAAACACACTTTTACATCACCTGGTGAATAACGTTGAGGTGGTATGCCCTTGTTAACTCTCTCAGATCTGCGCAACACTGTAGCATCCTGCATCATTGGCACACTAGGAGTTAATTCCTCTTCCTTCTTAATCACATCAGTGGCCTCTCTCCGCTCTGAAAACTCAAAACTTCTCTGACTAGGAAGATAAACCTCACTGCTCCCGTGTAATCTCTGCCAATTGCTGTGCTCACAAAAACTTGCTGATCTAGAAATAACAACTTTCCTGCCATCAGTGAACCTATATCCCTTGGTCCCTGGCTCATACCCCACAAACGTCAGCTTCTGTGCTTTTGCCTGTCCCTTCCTACGTACTTCCTTATGCACGTGAACATAGGCAGTGCACCCAAACACCTTAAAATGAGCTAATGGTGGCTTCTTGCCATGTAACATATAATATGGAGTTTGGTTTACAGATACACTCCATAACCTGTTAATTAAATAATTAGCAGTTAATATTGCCTCTCCCCAGTATCCACTTGATAACCCTGAGTCAGCAATGAGTGAATCCTTCACTGTCTGCAATGCCAAATTCCTACGTTCAGCCACGCCATTCTCAGCTGAACTATGTGGGTTAGTTCTCCTATGCACAATGCCCCTTCTACGGAGCCATTGCTGAAAACTCCCACTAAGAAACTCTGTACCCCGGTCAGTTTGTAAACTACACACCTTTGTGCTATACCTACGTTCCACAAACTGCATCCAGTTTCTAAACTTTTCAAATGTTTGACTTTTAGCTTTCAATAGGTAACAGAACCCAAATCTAGTGTAATCATCTATAATGACTAAAACATATTTAGCACCCCCTATTGAAGCTGGTAATGGACCAATTAAGTCAGCGTGAACTAATTCAAAACATTTATGTGACTTCCTATCACTGAATTTGCTCACAGGAAACACCTTTGACTTTGCAACCTTACAAGCTGTGCAATCCAAATACACTTGGCACTGTTTCAATTCCATTCCAGAACTTGCTTCTGACATCTTTTCAATCACTTTGAAACTCGGATGTCCAAGCCTTCTGTGCCACAGGTGCGCACATGAATCATGTGTTGGCTTATTAATCGTAGCTACACCATGATGGCTGCTGCTTGTCCTGGCTTGTACAATTTCATATAAATTGTTCTGCAAAATACCTTTGCCACAAACATTGTTATCTTTCATAACAATACATTCATTATTACCAAACTGTACAGTATAACCCTGTTTATCCAATTGTGACACACTAATTATATTGTACTCCAGTTCAGGTACACACAACATTGATAATTCAATATTTAACCCTGGTACATATACAAATCCTTTACCAGTGACAGATGCAATGCTTCCATTAGCTAGAGTAACATGATCTTTATCAGCCTGCCTAAAACTCTTAAACATCTGTCTGTTACTCCCTATATGCTGACAAGCCCCACTGTCAAGTAAAAATGGTCCCTTTAAATCTTGTTCTACACTTGAACTAATTAAAGACAGCTGTGCAGCGTCTCCCGGCTTGGAAATTTTCAGCTTAGCCTTCGGCTTCTGTTTCTTATCAAAATCCCGCAACAAATGCTTTTGTGACCCACAGCAGAAACATTTTCTCTTCACAAATAATACATTGTTTTGGTTATCAGAACATTCCTTAACACAAACACTGTTTTGCTTAGACCTAATATGTTAGAACACTGCTGCCTTCTTTGCTCTTCTTCTAAAAGCCTGCTAGATAAGTATCTTATGGTTAAATCTTCCTCAGATAACGAACCAAAGCTAATTGCCAAAGTATCCCACGTTTCATTTAGAGAACTGAGAATTATATACACTTTGTTAGCTTCTGTAAATGGCATATCTCTCTGAGCCAGCTCCTGAAACAACCCTGTCATATAATGCAGGTGATCCCTTATATTATCAGATACCCCTAATCTAGCGTGATAAAGTTTTCTTGTTAGTAAAACCTTACATAACGGTGAGCTTCTTAGATAAACATTCTTTAAAGCTTCCCAACACTTATAGGCTAACTGACAGTCTCTAACATAACACACTTGGCTATCTTCCAGACATAAAATTATGCTTGCCAATGCTCTATCGTCCTTTAGAGCAACTTCTTCATCTTCCAGGTCTGGTTCAGGGCAAAGTACACTCCTCCAAAGCCCTTCACGCCGAAGATACATTTCCATTTTATATGCCCATGACGAATAATTACTGTCATTCAGTCTTTTCAGAGGAAAACCTCCCCCCACTGCCGGCAACATCTTCGCTGTGCTCATCTGTCTTCAGCCCCTTCTGGGCAGACACCGATGATTAAAGACACAGACCTTATCAGAAAGTCCTCCAGCTGCAAAACAAGCATAGGAGAGAAAACACACACACAGGCACGGAACCTGTTAAAGCTCCAAATCACTCCAAATAGCCACACGACTCCTGGATAGGCTTCCAAAGCTTCCAGCTCACAGACTGCACACGATCCACAGCCAGTGCAAAGCCTTCCATCGTCTATGGCGTCTCTGCCGCCTCTGGGCCCGTAACCCTGTCAGAGGGAGCGCGCGGAGATGGAGCAGCCTGCCTCTCTCCTAGGCACCAGTGATCCACGTACTATGCAGTAAATAGACTCCAAACAGAAGTTATATCAAATATCCTATTTACTTTATATACATACGTATTTACAGATCACTTCCACAGGTAACAAATGATACACCATCAACGATACAGCTTTCACGAGGTAAAATGGGAATAAAATGGAATACAGAATATCTCTGCTTATATAGTCAAACTGACCAATCACATTATAGGTCAGTCTCGTTATTCACCACACCCAACCTAACTCTAAGCACCTGTTGAATGAGTTACACATGACACATCATTCCTACAACAATGGCTGCTAATTGGGTGACTGTGCAGAATATTTCACCTTTTACCTAAATATCAAGCCTCTCTGTATAATTTATATCTAGAAGTAAATTCCTGGGTTTATCAAACCCCAACAATCCTTTACTGTCTGTAATGCTGAGTATCTTTGTTCTGCCACTCCTGGCCCTGATACACTCTGCAGATTGGTTCTCCTGTGCGCAATGCCCCTCCTACTGAGCCATTGCTGAAAACTGCCACTCATAAACTCAGTACCCTGGTCAGTCTGTAAACTACACACCTTTGTGCTATGTCTACGTTCCACAAACTGCACCCAATTCCTGAACTTATCAAATGTTTGGCTTTTAGCTTTCAATAGGTAACAGAACCTGAATCTGGTGAAATCATCCACAATGACTAAAACATATTTAGCACCACCTATTATGGCTGGTAATGAGCCAATTAGGTCAGTGTGAACTAATTCAAAACATTTATGTGAG
Organism: Charina bottae; assembly: GCA_023362775.1. Classification (NCBI taxonomy): domain Eukaryota; kingdom Metazoa; phylum Chordata; class Lepidosauria; order Squamata; family Charinaidae; genus Charina; species Charina bottae. The sequence goes on from JALMGJ010000005.1 coordinate 22,380,408, forward strand.
TTTCTATCACTAAATTTGCTTACAGGATACACCTTTGACTTTGCAACCTTACATGCCATGCAATCCAGATAAGCTTGGCACGGTTTCAAATCCATTCCAGAACTTGCTTCAGACATCTTTTCAACCACTTTGAAAGTTGGATGCCCCAACCGTCTATGCCACAAATGTTCACATGAATCATGGGTTGGTTTGTTGATCATGGCTACATCATGGTTCTTGGGTTTCATTATTACATATAAACTGTTCTGTAATACACCCTTACCACAGACATGATTATCTTTCATAACAATGCATTCACCCTTACCAAACTTTACATCATATCCCTGTTTATCTAACTGAGAAACACTTATGATGTTATACTCTAAGTCTGATACACATAGCATAGATAATTCAATATTTAAACTTGGTACATACACAACCCCTCTGCCAGTAACAGATGCAACACTCCCATTTGCCAGGCTAACATGGTCCCGTTCAGCCTGCATAAACCTTTTAAACATCTGCCTATCATTGGCAATGTTTTGGCTTGCTCCGCTGTCAAGAAGCCATGGCTCCTTTAAATTCCTTCCAGTAGAATTAATCACCGACAGCTGGACAGCACTTCGTTGCTTGGAAATCCTCGGCTTGACTTTTGTTTTCCTTCTAGCATCACAGTCTTTTTTCAAATGCTTATCAGACTGACAGCGAAAACAGCGTTTCACAGATAATACATTATCAGTGCAAGAATAACATTCTATAACAAACGTACTGCTCTGCTTTGACTTAATTATGTTATCTTTTCTCCTTTGTTCCTCCTCTAAAAGTCGCCCAGTCAAATAATTTACGGTCAAATCACTCTCAGATAAAGACCCGAAACTGGTAGCTAAATTATCCCATGTTTCATTAAGAGAACTGAGAATTACATAAACCTTATGCGCTTCTGAGAACTGCATATCCCTCTGTGCTAATTCAAGGAACAAACCAGTCATATAATGCAAATGTTCAAGAATACTCCCATTTTCATGTAATTTAGCATGATAAAGCTTCCTTCTCAACATAACTTTGCATATCAGTGTGCTTCTAAGATAAACATTTCTTAAAGCCTCCCAACACCCACTGGCTAACTGAAAATCTCTAACATAACATAATTGGCTGTCCTCCAAACATAAAATTATGCTTGCCAATGCTTTCTCATTCTGCAAAATAACATCTACATCGTCCAACTCGTCTGGTGGGTCATGGACAATCTTCCAAATACCTTCCCGGCGAAGAAACATTTCCATCTTGTACGCCCACGACAGATAATTGGAGTCATTCAGCCTTTCCAGAGGGAAACCACCTCCAACTGTAGGCTGCATCTTCACTGTGCTCATCTTTCTTAGCCCCTCCTGGGCAGACACCGATGAAGAAATAGCACAGACTTTATCAGAACGTCCTTCAGCTGCAAACAGGCCTAGGAAAAAGACACAGCCAGGCACGGAACCTGCAAAAGCTCCAAACTCGCCCCAGATATCCAAACGACTCCTGGATAGGCTTCCAAAGTCCTCACAGCTGTGCCAGCATACCAGCTGCACACGTTCCACCGCTGGGCATGGAACCTGTCAGAGTGCGCACGGTGGAGCGGCCTGCTCCTTTTTCCAAGACATCAGTGATCCACGTTCTATGCAGTAAATAGACACTCAAGCAGAGATTAGATAAAATAACCTATTTACTTTATATACATACGTAGTACAGAATACATCCATAGCAGTAACAAATGATACAGCGATGAGAAGTTACAGCAAACAAGAAGAAAGAATACCAGATCTCTCTGCTTATATACATAAACTGACCAATCACATTATAGCTCACTCTCATCATCTGCCACACCCAACTAAACGATTAGCACCTGTAGTATGAGTCATACACTGCCACACTCACTCGCTGGATCGTCACCTTGTTGTGGTGAGTGGGCTTGTGTGTTCCCAATGAACCCTGTGAGCGAAGCCGTCAGGAGTCATGTACTCCTGGCAGGGTCACCCATGGCGGTAAGGTCCAGGGGGAGGAACCAGACAAAGAACAATCCAAGAAACGGCAGAACAGGCGGAAGATAACAAGGTGTATTGTTACAATGGCTGCGAAGGCGGATGAAGGCTGCAGCAGACAAAAGGTCACCAATCGTCATGGTATCCATGCCATTGGATTAGAGCCTTTTTCTGTGAAGGTTGTGTGCTGATCGTTGTGCACCGATCTCCACACATAAAACAAATTCATGCACAGGCGCCTTCCAACCACACCAAACCCAAAACAACCAAAAGTCCCATGGCGACTGACGAATGGCAACAGGGGCAGGACTGTGAAATCTGGAAGCTCCTAGTCATGGACCAGCACATGGGCAGTGGATACGGATTCAGTAGCCCTGACTCAAGGATCGAGGCAGTTGAGTAGTTCGGCAGCTGTATCCACGACTGAGCAGCCCTATTTAGGATCCACTCTGCTCACCCCATATGGGGAGGGGGCTAGAAAAGGTGCCCTAAACATAGTCTGCCTCATTTTCTCCCTGACTGGATTACCGTGACCAGTGGTGTCACCATCTAGCGGTCGTAAAAAACACATGAATTTTGGAACATGGAATATACGGACACTGCAAGACAATATGGATAGTGAACGACCTGAACGTAGGACTGCCATTATTGCAAGGGAGCTGAGACGTTTTAATATTGATATAGCAGCACTCCAAGAAACTCGAAGAGCAGGAGAAGGACAGTTGAAGGAAGAAAAAGGAGGTTATACCTTCTTTTGGAAAGGACTGCCTGAACAAGAACAACTAATACATGGGGTAGGCTTTGCTATCAGAAACGACCTTGTGAAGCTCTTGTCAGAAGTTCCCACTGGAATTAACGAACGACTCTCAACTCTCCGAATAAAACTCGCCAAAAACCAACAGGCAACTATCCTAAGTGCTTACGCACCAACACTAGATGCAGATGAGGATATCAAGGAAAAATTTTATACCCAGCTGGACACCATCTTATCAGAGATACCAAAGGAGGATAAAATTATCCTCCTGGGCGATTTCAATGCAAGAGTTGGGTGTGATTTTGATTTGTGGCCAGGGATCATTGGGAAAGAAGGAGTTGACAACAGCAACACGAATGGAATCTTACTTCTGACTAAATGTGCAGAGCATAACCTTGTCATTACTAACACACTCTTTCGCCAGAAAAATAAATTTAAAACATCATGGAAGCACCCACGGTCGAAGCACTGGCATCTTTTAGATTATGTAATTGTCCGTGCTAGAGATCGCTGTGATGTACTTCTCACCAGAGCCATGACGAGCGCCGATGACTGCTGGACAGACCATCGATTAATTCGATCCACGATGGCCATAAAGATTGTCCCTCATCGTAGGCTCCAAGGAAGAAAACCAAGGCGTAAAATGAATACACTGGCCCTTCAAGATCCTATTAAACAAGCTTGCTTTCAATCAACTCTCAAGGAACATCTGCCTATGGAACTTCCTGAAAAAGTTGAGGAACACTGGATTAAATTGAAGACTTCTATTATTTCAGCCTGTGAACAAACTATCGGATACCAGACTAAGAGACATCAGGACTGGTTTGATGAGAACGATAGTGAGATTGAACATATTATTGACAAGAAAAGGAAAGCCTTCCAGATATGGCAAAAAGATATTAACTGTGCCGTTAAGAAAAAAATCTATGCCAGTGCAAAGGCAGAAGTCCAAAGAAGAACTAGAGAACTTAAGAACATATGGTGGATAAAAAAAGCCCAAGAAACCCAACATTTTGCAGATGCTCATGATGCACGGGGCTTTTTTAATGCAATAAAGTCCATCTATGGACCAACAAACCATGGTACAAATCCCTTACGCTCAGTAGATGGTGCTAAAAGAGTCTATTGCACTGCGCTGGAAAGAGCATTACTACAATCTCCTTAATCATCACTCTACTGTGGCTGATGAAGTCTTCTTGCAAATCCCGCAAAAACAAATAGGAGATGAGCTTGCAGTACCCCCTAGTTTGGAGGAAGTCAGTAAAGCCACTAAACAAATGAAAAATAACAAAGCTAGTGGACCTGATGGGATTCCTGCTGAAGTCTTTAAAGAAGGCGGGCCTGATCTTACACAACAACTTCATAAGCTCATCGAAAAAATCTGGATGAGGGAGGAGATTCCAGCAGACTTTAGGGATGCCATAATTATCACTCTCTTTAAAAAGGGTGATAGAACAGACTGTGGAAACTATCGAGGCATCTCCCTTCTAGCCACAGCAGGCAAAATCCTGGCAAAGATCATTGCAAACCGTCTCCTATCTGTATCAGAAGACATCCTCCCTGAAACGCAAAATGGCTTCCGCCCTTCCAGGGGAACAGTGGATATGATCTTCACTGCACGACAGCTTCAAGAAAAATGCAAGGAGCAAAACCGCCCTCTGTACATGGCGTTTATTGATCTGACTAAAGCTTTTGATACTGTAAATCGTACTGCTCTCTGGACCATCCTTCTGAAAATCGGATGCCCTGATAAATTTGTGAACATCTTGCGGTTACTCCATGACGGCATGATGGCAACAATCCTGAATAACAATGGCTCTCAAAGCGATCCATTTAAAGTGGAATCCGGCGTTAAACAGGGATGTGTTATTGCTCCAACCTTATTCGCTATCTTCATCACTATGATTATGCACCTTGTTGAAGAGAAACTTCCTACTGGTGTAGAAATTATATATCGAACAGATGGAAAGCTTTTTAATCTTAGTAGGCTGAAAGCAAAAAATAAGGTAATTGCAACTTCTGTTATAGAACTTCAATATGCTGATGATAACATAGTCTGTGCACACTCCGAGGAAGATCTTCAAACTATCCTAAACATCTTTGCAAAAGCATATGAAAAACTTGGCCTCTCGATTAACATTAAAAAAACCAAAGTGCTTTACCAGCAAGTTCGAACCAATCCCTCTGCAGCGCCATCAATCCAGCTTAAAGGTGTGTCACTAGAAAATGTCGATCACTTTTCTTATCTCGGCAGCCATCTATCTACAAAAGCCGACATCGATGCTGAAATTCAGCATCGCCTGAGCTCTGCGAGTGTAGCTTTCTCCCGAATGAAGCGTAGAGTGTTTGAGGATCGGGACATTCGCAAGGAGACCAAAATGCTTGTTTACAAAGCCATTGTACTACCAACCCTTCTGTACGCCTGTGAAACATGGACCCTCTACAAACGCCACCTCCAACTTCTTGAAAGATTCCATCAACGCTGCCTCCGAAAAATTCTGCAAATTACTTGGGAAGATAGGCGGACTAATGTTAGCGTATTAGAAGAAGCGAAAACCACCAGCATTGAAACAATGATCATCCAACATCAACTTCGCTGGACCGGTCATGTTGTTCGAATGCCTGACCATCGTCTTCCAAAGCAGCTACTTTACTCCCAACTTAAGAATGGAAAACAGAATATTGGTGGACAGCAAAAGAGATTCAAAGATACTCTCAAAGCTAATTTTAAAAAATGTAATATCAGCATTGAGAACTGGGAAGCCCTAACTCATGAGCGTTTCAATTGGAGGTCATCCTTTATTGATGGCACTATGGACTTTGAAGAAGCACGAGTACAGGGTGAAAAGGAGAAAAGAGCTAAAAGGAAGGCACGTCAGGCGAACCCTCATCATGACCGTCTCCCACCCGGAAACCTATGCCCTCATTGTGGGAGGTTGTGCGGATCCAGAATTGGCCTTTATAGCCACTTACAGATCCACCGTTAAAATTTTACCTTTGGAAGACAATCTTAGTCAGCTACAAGTGATCGCCAATGAAATGACACTGCCACATCATCACAACAATGGCTGCTAATTGGGTGACTTGCAGAATAATTCCCCTCTCACCTAGATATCAAGCCTCTCCAGTATAATTTATCTAACTGTAAATTCCTGGGTATATACAAACCCCAACACCTTGGGTTAGGGTGGTTTCATAGTCTCTATTGGTTGTGCTTTTTGTGGGATATATAATGTGTTCTATCTGGCCATACATGGCTCTTTCATCATTTTTTTCTGTTCTTTTAAGGTTTAAGTCATGCAGAGTCATTCTAGGCTGTGTTGGGCAGCCTTTAAGCTAGATAGACAGACAGACAGACAAACCATTCTTTATAATTCACATCCTTGGTGTGCCCAACCCTTATATAAAATGAAAGAGAAAAACACGGGACAAATGGAAAGGTTTTGAATATTTAAAAGGATGTCAGAATGGTAAAAAAGAAACAATTCTGCCTAATTGTAAGAGCAAATATGTAACGGAATAAAGTGCAGAGGGAAAATCAGTGATGGGGGGGGGGTGTTAGGCAATTACTTACCACAAATGTTTGAAATGAAATATAATCCTGTGTGATTCCTGATGTGCATGGTGTACATTCCATAAGGCATGAAGGGTGTGTTTCCCATGAAAGAAAGATTAATTGACAGCCAATCTAGAATCCAAAAGGGTTAGTCTAGAACCATGGGAACCTTAATGGCTAGATCACCAGGAAAGATTCAGGATAAGCATGAAGTAGTGCTTTTTAATTTGTTCAAGTTGTGATGATGTCCATGAAACTAAATAGCTTCATAGTAGTTGAATAAATTCATGGAGTAAGTTCCAGGATTAGAAGCAATGTGCTTCTGCATATCAGTTATTTGCCAAGAACAGAAGGCAGCTATCTATTACCATCATGGTATTCTGTAGATTTCCCATAGATATCTGTTTCACCATTGTGGAAAGAGCATGCTGGACTAAATAGTTCTTTCCCTATTTATACTGTGTTTTGAGAAAGAGAATGTTATGAAAAAGGGGGCAAATGGGAGTAATGGTGAAAGGCTTAAAAATACCAATTGAGTTAACATTGCAACAAAACCATTTTTGTATATGGTTAATGTAGCAATATGAGCCACTTTTTTAGTGTAATGAAACTTAAGACTTTGGAATCATGTTATTTATTTTTCTGAAGTTATACAAATATAACAATCCGTAATTTCACATTCAACCTATGATCTGTAAACTAAATGAGCGTATTCCACTTCCAAATTTGACATTTCAGAAATACTATCAAACAATTTCATTTATGCATGTTTTGGGTTGAGGGGAGATCAGCCATTTAACAAAGTCTAGGTCAGGAAATACACACCACATGAACTACTGGAACTCTACTTTGTTGTTATATGATACAGAATTTTGAAAGCCTGCCAGAGATTCTATCTCTCCCCTCTAATATAAAAATCAAGAATCAAGGGGAAGTCTTGAGTTTTTGTCCTCACCCCCTCCTGTCTATCTGGGCTAAATTGATATTTACATAAAGGTTCTTGAATTCCTTCTTTAAAACTATTTCTATACTTTTATATAGGAGGACACAATATTCAATCAAGTTTAAATCTGTCTCCTAAGTTATTCTGTAGCCATATTTGTTGAGTCATTACTGCTGGCTGTCCAATATTCATTTCTAAACTATCATTACACTATTGCTTAATTATTTTGAGCTTTCTGGATAGATCAAATTACAACTCTAAATACAATCTAAATGCAACCATATGTTGCTGGATTACTTGCTTGTTAAATAAGGATGGATTTCAGTGAGTCCTGTCATAGAGTTTGTCCTCAGGATTGTTTGAAAATATAATTTAGCTTGAATCAGCCAGAATACATACAATTGCCATGTCCTATGGAATCAAATCAGTGCACAGGTCTATCTATTTACTTATCCACACATAGATGGACAAACGTTTTAAAATATGAAATTGCAGGTTGAGAATTGTGATGACCCTGACTTCAATGCCCCAATAAACACTTCTCCATGCAGTTCTTTTGAATTACAGAATAAGCTTTATTAAGGATACATGTAAATCAAAGCATTCTCAAAGACCTGAATAACGTTTCCCGCCAAAAGGTTGCCTTTAGCTCTGCCCCCCGGTGCCAGCCTCCTCGCCCCATGATCTCATTGTCCGTTACTTTCCCACTCCGTTCAAGCCCCCTCCAACTCGTGCAGATGGACGACCTTGACGATCTGCAAAACAGGCTCCAACAGTCTGGCGCGGCTCTTGGAATGGGCTCCCCCTCCCATTCGAGTTCAGGCTGACATGTATCTGTGAATGTACATGGCAGGATTCTAACTGGAACCCTGACAAGAATTTGGAATGCTATTTTGTAAGGCTTATGGTTTACCTCCAAAACTCAATTATTTAGCAATGTTTTAGTACCACCAACCATGTTGGCATCAAAGCTTTCTTCTTTTAGAGATTTCTGCTGAGAGTACTTCAAAACTCAAGTACAGTCTGCTTTAGCTGAGCTTGTTTAGGAAGAGAATTTTTTCCCCCATTTCCTCTCCTGTATTCATGTATTTCCAGACTTTGTTTTGCTTCTCTAAATAACCTTTCTTCCATAATATGGCAGTTTTTCTAAGACTAAGATAATTTGATATGGAGTTTAGCTCTACTGTAAGGGGGTGTGGTGGCTCAGCGGGTAAGACACCAGGCTTGTCGATCGGAAGATCGCAAGTTCGGAGGTTCGAATCCCTAGCCCTGCGTGACGGAGTGAGCTCCCACACTCGCCCCAGCTCTTGCCAACCTAGCAATTCGAAAGCATGCAAATGCAAGTAGATGAATAGGTACCACTTCGGTGGGTTGGTAACAGCGTTCCACGTGCGTCATGCGGCCACATGACCACGGAAGTGTCTTCAGACAATGCTGGCTCTTCGGCTAACAAACGGAGATGAGCACCGGCACCTAGAGTCAGACACGACTGCACAAATGTGCGGGGGGAACCTTTACCTTTACCTTTAGCTCTACTGTACATTATTCCTACTGGGTCCATAGAAGATTGAAGGATTCTGTAGTAGTATAAGTAGCCTTCCCCAGTGAGCTCTTTAATATTGGTTCCTAGAATTAATATTCATAAAGGCTTGCTACTCTTTTTGACTGAGGAGGTTGCACATACACAGATAGTTTTCTGTTTTGATTCATTGTTCTTCCACCAATACTATATCTATGCAGTGTCTTAATGGGGGCAAGTGAGGAAAATCCATGGTAGGGAGTTGTAAGGCTCTGTCTACTATCAGGTCTGTTCTGTCTGGCCAGTAGAGCTGGGGATGATGAAGCAGTTATGCACTCAACCAATATTTGATACCACCACATTTTTTCCTTCCCATCCATGGTTATAGAAGCAAGTCAAAAAGAAAAAAACTAATTTCCCATTTCTGCTAATTGAGAACCACAAAGGAACCTTAAGCCAATATACATTGTCTGGAGAAGCTGAGGCTTTCCGAGGTATAATAGCAGATTGTCACTTCCCAAGACCCAAACTATCAGAGATCTATTTAATAGAAGAGAATATATGTAGCTCAGGGTTGAACTGTGGAGTCCTTGTAGCTCTCTGAGCTTGGGTGTTTGTTTGCAGACATTTCATAACCTAACTACATAACATAATCATGGCAAGTAAATGTGGGGTTTGCTCCCTGTTTATATACAGTGCAGGTAGTCCTTGTTTAATGACCACAATTGGTTCCAGCGACTTGTCATTAAGCAAAGTGGATGCTAAGTGAAAATCACATGACTGCGACTGTGCTTATAATTTTACTTCAGTTGTCCTTTGCTTTACAGTGTCAGAAGGGTATGAGACCAAACAGCCTGGTGAGCCCAAATGGCGGAGAAGGTTTCTGGAACTCAACTCAGAAGGAAGCCATGTAAAAGGGCAAATCTTACAGCCTTTTTTCCCCACTCCCTTGCCCTGGCGCTGGGATAATTACCAAGAAGCAAATTGATGTTCATTTGAAAGGAATGGATTACAAGAGAGTAGGCAGACACACAGTGGAGAATACACATTGAAAGGAATGCACTAGTGCCAGCTGTTTGCTTAGTGAGTCACTTAGGAGGCAAAAGAAAGCCTTTAGTGTGAAACTGATTAAGGTCTGGTCAATTTCAGGCAGCAGGAGCATGCTGGAGGGTTCTAATCAACTAATTAAGGCCACATAGCTGAACTTGTTAACTTGCAGTTAGCACTTTTTACAGATGCGGTGTGGAGAAAAGCAGCTCAGGAAGAGATAGCTTGTTTAGGCAATCTCTCTGCTCTGTGAGGGGGGCAGAAAAAAATGGGTCAGGCACAGGACTACACGTACTAACTGACTATAATGGCAAACACATGACTCAGACAGAGATACTGCAAAGGTCATAAATGTAGGCATTGGTCACAAAGTTACTTTTTCATCACCCTTGTAACTGAACATTCACTGTCTGAGGCAGTCACTAAACGAGGACTACCTGTATACTAATTTAATAATCACAACCCTGATACTATAGTCCTTATTTTTTTCTAGAGGACCCATTTGTAAGTAAATATGTTAGCTGCTCTTTAATCTATGAATGAAGATTCATATCATGTGTTTTATAATTTTGTTCTGAATACTTAGCCAGAAGGGTGGAGCATATTCTTGGCACATTTCTGAGTTGATTGCCATTCTAAAAAAAAAAAAACCCAAAAGATATTTTTACTTTTTTAAATGCAAAGCTAATACATGACTCTTATGCATTATTGGTTTTTGCATGAATATTGTTTTATCATACAGTATTTTTTTAAATATTTTTTTTTATTCTAAAACAGATGAGGCTAGATAATGTAGGGAATAGCATGTACTGAATACAAATAAGCATCATATTAGGGGTTTGCCTTTATAAATTGCAGAAATCATGTCTAAAAATAACAATAACCAGTAATCTGTTATCTGAATGGTGATCATTAATACTGTACTGCTCAAAGACTAAAAGTTAAATTGAAACTTTCCATTGGAAGCTTAGGGTATTTACTTTCCAAATGACACACAGCAAGACCTTTAACTCTTAATAATCTTTGCTGAATTAAAGCTCATATACTGCTTTCATGTCTAGAATACTTAGTTTATGGTTGATGTGATAGACCTTTGTGAGCTGCGCTAAATTGAGAGGAAAAAATCCTCTAGTTTTACCTCTGTCAGACAGATAAATATGCTGGCTGTTCCTTGTTACCACTTAAACCCCCTGACATATTTGTTATGCCAAATTGGGGCTCAGGGTATATTTTCTTTCTTTCTTTCTTTCTTTCTTTCTTTCTTTCTTTCTTTCTTTCTTTCTTTCTTTCTTTCCTTCCTTCCTTCCTTCCTTCCTTCCTTCCTTCCTTCCTTCCTTCCTTCCTTCCTTCCTTCCTTCCTTCCTTCCTCCATGCCATGCCATGCCATGCCATGCCATGCCATGCCATGCCTCAGATCCCATAATCAATATGAACCTCCCAGAGTTTCTCCTCAGGTATCTAACATTTACAATGGATTTGTCAGTCAACCGTGATTCCGGGAATACACCTTGGCTTTCAGGGTATCCACGTTAACAATAAGAGTCCATCCATTGGCTCCAAGCTCCAGATGCCACTACTGAGAAGTCCTGCATTTATTAGGGATTCATCAATCAAACCTAGGCTAACTATGCAGTGGTGTGGGGTCCTTCAGTTAACTTCCAAGAAAACTTGCATTTATTTTATCTTACATATAATCATACAGTTGATTCAATCAGGGGCATGGCTGTGCCACATTTACACCCAAATTACATCTCTCCTTGGTTCTTTGAGTAAGTTGTGAGCATGAGAATTAAGAATCAGGCAGAATTTAACTCTTGTTTCTGTATTTGGCTGAAGAAGAAATTACAAAATTGAGCATTTGAAGTTTGGTAAAAATTGTAAAACTCAATGTCCTAATCTAAGAAAAGGAGGAGAGGAGAGGAGAGGAGGGCATGAAGAAATGTCTCTAAATATGTTTCTAATATGGAGTGACTTCCTTTCTGCATTCTTTCTGGTGTTAAATTCTCACCATCTGTCATATTTCAGTCTCTCAGAGGCAGGGTCTGGCGAAGAAGGGTAGCTGGGAAAAGTGGGGACCTGCAGAGGTTTGGAGCACAGTTGTCTTCTTCTTCTCCCTTGCCAGGTATCCCTTTTTAATTTGGGTATCCAATGTCCCACTTCAAAGCCATTCCATCCATTGGTTCTCTGTCCTTCTCCATATACAGAGCAACCTCTTGACTTATTTCAGGACTCCATTCTTCTCCTCTCTGAGCAAGTCATCTTTTGCCAGCTGTGCAGGCTCCTTTCCTAGTAACAATTTGTAGTTAGCTACTTGTTTTGTGCTTTGGCTTATTGTGGTTAATAAGTATCCTATTTTGTAACTGCAAAATCTATAGAAAGGGAAGATAAGATAATTCAGGTCGTTGGGTACTTTTGAAAAATTATATCGAAGTAAGTCGATGAAGGTTCTCAGTCATCCAGGTGGAACAGTCTGTAGCTTGAATCATGTCAACTGGATTTCTATTTTCTCAGTGGAAACGTTTCGCTCCTTATCCAAGAAGCTTCTTCAGTCTGAAGAAGCTTCTTGGATAAGGAGCGAAACGTTTCCACTGAGAAAATAGAAATCCAGTTGACATGATTCAAGCTACAGACTATATCAAAGTAAGAATTGATGTTTTTGAAAATGATTTCCTTCATTGCTTGTATCATGTCATGAGACCAAGGTTAACAATGCTGCCTGCAAAATAACAACCAAACTCTCCAATGAAAAGATAGTACTACAATCAGTAGATACTGATAGTTTTTTCTTACCTAAATTTGTTGAATCCTCTTTTAAAATGTGTCCAGGTTGGTGAGCTACATATTGTGGGAGTGAATTCCCAGAAGTACAAAGAAATGTTTCCTCTGTCTTAAATCCTCAGCTGTTGGCTTCATGGATAATAGAATATGGTGGAAAAAAACTATTCCCTGACAATTTTCTTAAGCTGCCTCCCCATCCCATATACTCCAAATATTGCAGCCTTCCCTTATAGGGGAGCTGCTCCAAGTCCTAGATCATTCTAATTTCTGCAGTTATAGGTAATGAAAAGTACTTAGTGATTTGAAGAACTGAATGAAAAATATGGCGCAGATATTTGGCATAATATTTCATAAGGGTAATTTGCAAGAGGCTATAAAGCATCCACCCCATTTTAATTTTTGACTTACAGTTTGAATCTGAATATCCATCACAAAGTCTTTGCCCTCCATTCTGCTATTTTGCTATTATATAGAGGCCAAATCAGGCATCCGTTTTTTCATTCGTGCTAGAAATAAGAACATAATCTACATTCTTGTGATAGCAGCTGGTTTTTATGTCTTCAGTTCAACACTTAAAAAAAATGAATTGCCATGGCAACAGCTGCAACCATATATTATAGAACTGTGGAAGTGGAACTAACATTCACGAAGGCAGGAAGACTGTTAGAATAGCACATCATGCACACAATGCCAATCATTTTGAATAAAATAGCCTCGTTTCTTTATTAAGTACAAATATATTTTAACATTACATATAAATGAAAAGAGATAGTGTGGTTTAATAACCTTATATACTAGGCTCATTTTTCCTGGTCCATCCCAGCACCATCTTGTCAGTTGGTACCATTGATTTGGTATGTCTCTATGTTATATGTGTGCACACACAAAACACAAGACAAAGTGTGCAATTCTCTATGCAATTTTGCTATCTCACTGCTCTTTTCAAGATGCAGAATTCTATTTGCGGCATCAATCATCACAACGACAGTTCTTAGTGAGTTGTGACCTGGGGTGGCTCTTCTTCCTGTTGTGACTGTACTATCTAGAACAGAGCTTTCCAAACTGTGTGTTGGGACATGTTAGTGTGTCGGCTGCAGTGTCTGGGTGTGTCGCGGCTGCTGCCGCCTCCGAGCCCTGCCAGGATTCCGCGCAGGTCCTAGTGCCTGCCTTGTGCCCTGCTGCCTCCAAACCTGCTGTGATTCCGTGCAGGTCCTAGTGCTTGCCTTGTGCCCTGCTGTAAGAGTGTGTCGCGAAATGATGCATGTCTAAAAAATGTGTCACCAACATGAAAAGTTTGGAAAGCTCTGCTCTAAGCCTTAAATTCAACCCAGAATCGCATGGCGGACTTCGATTTTCACTTTGACCTGATTTTCCGAAGCCCGTCCCGGGAGGTTTTCCTCTGCGGTCAGGAATTTTTTGATTGTTCGGCCAAAAATTATGCCATCCCAAATCACGCATCCAAAAGTGCCTCTAAGCCTTAAATTCAACCCCGAATCGCATGGCAGACTTCGATTTTCACTTTGACCTGATTTTCCGAAGCCCGTCCCGGGAGGTTTTCCTCACTCCGTGGTCAGGAATTTTTTGATTTTTGGGACAATAATTATGCCGCCCCAAATCAAGCATCCAAAAGCAACCAACTACCTTTCAATGCTAGCCATTTCTATGAGGGCTATTATAGTGAATGCAGAATTCAACATTTCATTAATCTCCCTCGGTGTTAAGAGAAATCAAAAGAACAAATCTCAGAAAAATCGCTACTGCCACATTGCTCAAAAGATAGCACATAGCAAAAGTACAAACAAGGGCAAACTTAACTACAGCATTGTGTTAGCAATCCCATGAGAGTTCATCATTGACCTCTCAATACAGTCTAGGACACTCATCTAGTTTCATGCACCATCACAGAAAAGCCTCACGTCAGCCATTGCTATGAGGCCTATTATAGTCAATGCAGAATTCAACTTTTAGAACTCAAATTCCCCGCTTAAAATTTTTTGAAATTTGGGACAAAAATTATACCGTCCCAAATCAAGCATCCAAAAGTGCCTCTAAGCCAGAGCTTTCCAAACTGTGTGTCGGGACACGTTAGTGTGTCGGCTGCAGTGTCTGGGTGTGTCGCGGCTGCTGCCGCAGTTCCTAGTGCCTGCCTTGTGCCCTGCTGCCTCCAAACCTGCTGTGATTCCGTGCAGGTCCTAGTGCCTGCCTTGTGCCCTGCTGTAAGAGTGTGTCGCGAAATGATGCATGTCTAAAAAATGTGTCACCAACATGAAAAGTTTGGAAAGCTCTGATCTAGAACATAAAATTCTGGACTTGTTCCATGGCACCTTGGGTAACAAAATCCTTTGAAAAATCTCTACTCTGCATGTAAAAGGAAAAGGGCTTTAAAGGTTTTAGAGTGGATGCAGGATCAAATGTATAATAAATTTTGATCTCTAGTTAAAAACTGGCATGTTAGCACTATTCCATGCCAGATTATTTTATTATTTTATTTAAAATATCTATCTATCTATCTATCTATCTATCTATCTATCTATCTATCTAATCTCCTTTACTAAAAAGTTCAAATCAAAAAGCAAATAATATAAATAAAATTAAATGAGAACATTGAAGCCCTGTTCACATAAAAGCAGCAAACTCAACTCCTACTTTAATCTCCCTCAGTATGTATGTATGTATGTATGTATGTATGTATGTATGTATGTATGTATTTATTTATTTGAATTTATTATAGCCGTCCACTCCTATAGACTGCCATAGCATTGGGAGATTTAAACATACCAATGTGGATCTTTGGGTTACCTTAAATAAATATCTTAAATAAAATTAATCTTTAAATGTCTTTAAGAAATGTTCAAATATCTTTGACATAGTCCACATGGCTCATTTATTTAATTAACATCTGGTTTTATATTTAAAAAGAAGGCAAAAAGACACCGGGTTAAGCTTCACCTTTATCCTTAAATAGGGCAAATAATACACAGATTCTAGAACTATCCTTGATTGTGGCAGAGAGCTGGGGTGATTATTTTGCAAAAAAAATGTAAATCTGATAGTAAAATTTAGAGAGAAATACAAATCTAAAAGTAAAATGTGGAGAGAAAGATGCATGATATTTAACGACAAGCACTCTCTGCTTTCAACATCAGGGACAATATAATGGTTTCCATTCTTGCTTCAGAGCCTTCACATCAAGTAAGAAGAAGAAGGTCATTGCCGCTCAATGACCTTGAGCGGCAATGACCTTGAGCTGCAAAGGATTTACCTGAGTATGAAAGGAACTAAAAGATTATATTATACAGAGAGGGATGCTCACACCATCTAATCCTACCTTTCTATCTGTTCAAGCAGATACAGGTACAATTCTCCTTTGGACTTCTCAGAAGCCAGACAGAATAACAGGCAGGCCAATACATGCAGTCCTATTATTATTCACCCCCCTTCAAGCTTTCACATATTCAGTCAAATAAAGAGAGGTATTGACCATCACAACATAAAATAACAGTAATATGTACTGTAGTAGAAGTTACTTCTATAGTCCCTTTTACCCTATAGGACAAAAGGATAAGTTTACAGTATACAGTATGTCAAGTTTCAGATGTCTGTGAATCTTTTAAAAACAAGACACTTGTCTGTATACTCAAAGACCAGATGTCAAGAAAACAAATCACATTTTAAGTACTTGGATCACTCCATGTTACTGTATCTTCCTGTTCAGGGCTAAACTAGGCATGGCATGATGCTGAAGATGTTGTTGGTAATCATTTCTATTTAAAGCCAACAACAAAAGCAGACATAGGAGAGAAGTTTTTAAGCAGGATTGTCGCTTCATGGGAGAAGAAACATATTCTCTCCTTCCCATCATGGTTCAGAACAAAGTCAACCCGTCTGAACTGCAGTTAACTCCAGAAGGAACGCTTTCACTGGCATTAGAACATTCCTCTTCAGTAAAATACAACCTACAATGAAAAATAAACTGACTTGGACTTTGGCAAACTTTACATAATGCTGTAATAGTACCTTTTAAAGAATGTGATGCAAGAATTCCTAGGTAGTAACTGAGATGTAGGTTTAGTTCTATAAATGAAAATCATCATGGTATATTATTCTGGGGTACTACAAGTTCTGTGGATAAGAGGTAACGTTGATAAGAGACCATTTTACTTTATCTACTATAGGATGATGGACACTTAAGTTAAGTTAGAAATCTATTGTGACATTAGAGAATGCTGCTTCTTGTCCTGCTTTTTGCTTGTACTAGACCAGAGCTTTCCAAACTGTGTCGCGACACAAAAGTGTGTCGCCACACACAGCGTGGTGTGTTGCCACACCACCCGGAAGCGGCGGCATGTGCGGGCATGGCGGCGGCAGCGGCGCGGGATCAGTGCTTCCGCATTTTAGTGGAGGCTGCCGCCGCTGCCACCATGCATGCGCGCACCGCCGCATGCCCCCCTGCACCAATGCCATGCACGCGCGCGCCGCTGCACACACCCCCGCGCCGCCGCCGTGCACGTGCGCCCCCCCGTGCCACCGCGCTGCCGCCGCCGCCACCACTAGTGTGTCGCCAGCGGCGGCACTTTGGAAAGCCCTGTACTAGACATTTATATCTCAATTCCTTTTCTCCTTGAGTTTAAGCTCCAATCTATACAGCAACTAAATTGTTGGGTTGGTTTGTTTGGAAATGAAGCTTCTAAAGTGACACAGAATGTCATGTTAAAATGTATAGATTTCATTACAGTAATTCAATTTTGAAACATTGATTTTCTCAGAATTATTTGTGGCTATGTACCAGCCTTTCAGCTTCCCCCAAGCATCCTCCTTTTCTAAGAAATGAAAGAAATAGATGTGGATAGTATAAATGCATCAATTTGTTAAGGTTGCTGCTGCTGCAGAAACAAGATACTGTGCAAGGCCAAACAAGTATATTGTGTTTTTGTGATGCTGAATAAGGTTAAGGATATGTGGAATATTCTGTTAAGAGGAGTTATATGCCCGCCATTGCTATTGCACTCTGTCATAGAAAAACTTTCCAAATAGATATACCAACTGCCACAATATAAAACAGAGTGATAAAGCATACCACAAGGACCATCACAAATTATAAAAAAGCAATTGCAAAATAGTTTATACTCTTTATACTCTTTACACTCTTAAAAATAGTAACATATAATAACATAATAGTCCACACCTCTTTACACTCTTAAAAATAGTAATGTATAACCATGTACCATGGTAGAGATGGGCGGGGATAAATCCAATAAATAAATAAATAAATAAATAAATAAATAAATAAATAAATAAAATAATAAATAAATAAATAAATAAATAAAATAGGAAGTTGTGGGACTTCAGTTTCTTTCCTGGGTTTTGATTCTCTTAGATGTCAACCAGCTTTGCTGTCCTTCTGTTATATGGAGTTATTTGAGTGAAAACTTGGGGATCTGTCTGCAGAGACTGAAATTTTATTATATCCATGACATAATAGTACATTTTCCACCACATGATACAGTTGGTATATGTACAGATAACATTTACAAGGACAAGAACTGTAATGCCAAAACAGTTAAATGCTCCAAGGATACAAATATAGAAATAATGAATGAAATAATGAATAATGAAAACTAATTTTTGCTGCCAGAAACAAAATGTCAGATAGCTCTTTCTCTCCATTAAATTAAGGAGCATAGTTCCTAAGGCCAGGCAATTTATTTTGGTACCTGAGACAGATAATCTCACAAGATTCTCTTTTTTCCAGGGTAGTAAAAATGCAATAATTATAAAATATTTTCCCTTCCCTTACATGACAGTCAGCTTGACTGGCTGAGGAAGCTGCCCTCCTAGGCCTGAGAAAAGAGCTGTTGCTGAGGTCTATATAGGAATGTTAATGTATTTATGATAGATGAGGGGGCAGACAATTGTCTGGTGCGTCCATGGCAGAAAGCAGGAATCATAAAGTGCAGGAAGGATTAAAGGAGAAAGGTGTAGGAAAGCCTTTGGCTCCTGCCCAAATGAAAGGAAAACCATGGGAAGGTAGAGAGATCCATAGTGGCAAAACAGGAGGGAAACAAGGAGACTACTCACGAAGGCTTTTATCAGCCACTCCGCTGTCCCAACGCTGAGAGATGGTTTGAAGTAGAAGGAAGGGAGGCAATCACAGGTGCCTGTAATTTTTCATGCAGCCTGTTCTTCCACAGACTGCTAAAATCATACATACATGCATGCACATGCACACACACTGCAATGTGTCCAAAAGTTAAATATTGCAGCTACTGTACTTGTATTAAAATTTGCATTTGGGGAATATTGGATTAAAATAGGAATTTTTGTTGTTTATTCGTTCAGTCGTTTCCGACTCTTCGTGACTTCATGGACCAGTCCACGCCAGAGCTTTCTGTCGGCCGTCACCATCCCCAGCTCCCCAATGGTTGAGTCCGTCACCTCCAGAATACCATCCATCCATCTTGCCCTTGGTCGGCCCCTCTTCCTTTTGCCTTCCACTTTCCCTAGCATCAGCTTCTTCTCCAGGGTATCCTGTCTTCTCATTATGTGGCCAAAGTACTTCAGTTTTGCCTTTAAAATAGGAATATATTAGGGAAATTAACATTAAAAATGAAAACAAAATTGAATATATTTGGGTATTGCATTTATTAGGGAAATTTGTAATACAAGATTTGCAGGTTTTCTCCTGGTTGGGAAAATGCCCCAAACATTGATGGAATAGTGAATATACAGTAACTGACACTGATTCTGATTAAATTTGACTGATAATTAAATTATTATTTATTTAATTCCTTCAGTTTAGGTGCCACATAACTCCAAACCAATCCTGGGCAGCTCACCATATAAAATATAGTACAAAACAAAGCAAGATGGGGAACCAGTCCCTTGATACAAAAGCATAGATTAAAAACACATCCAACAAGGGGTTCCATCCACTCTAATCCAAGCCTGGGAGAACAACCAGGCCTTCAGGACAACAAAAATCAGATGAAAAATTTGTTCTTATACACTGAGAAAACTATAGATTAACTCTTATAGTATCTGCAGTGCAGGAATATACACTTACGCAAATCCTGATGTGAATCCAGCCAGTTGTTTTCTAAAAAAAGAAAAAAAAACTATATAAGCTTGTCCTCCATTTCATAAAATATATATGATTCCCTGATCTGGAGAATTATTTTTTGCATGAGTCCATAGTTGTGTAGACTTTTCAACATATTTAGTTTGAAACCCAGTGTCATCTTTACATTTAATTTGTTTAATTTTAGTCCAATTTTTTCACTGTCTTCCTTGACTTATTAGAGCTTGCAGATGCTTTGCATGTTCAGCTATCAGAGTAGTATCATCAGCATAGCACAAGTTATTGATATTTCTTCCTCCAATTTGAAACAATTTATAGTAATTAATGTTAAAGATACTAAGTGTTTTATGGCAGTAGAAACTTTTTTGGAAAATCCTGTACCAAAAGCTCTGTGACCATCAGTAAAAAAAGATTAAAAGTAAAAGGGCCATCAGAAAAAAAAAAGTTTCATAATTGGAATTTGGTGCAGTTGAAGCTACATTTAATTTTATAATAAAAAAGATTGTGCCAATCTGACAATATTATTAACATTCTAGGTCACTCATCTCTACTGTTGAGCAGGAAATTGAAATGTTTTGACAGATGATCTTCCCACTGTGGCATAGCATTAATTTCCCATAAGTATATAATCTTGATGTCAGCAGCCAAAGACTTGGGCACAAAAAAGGAACTCTAGCAGAGAGAACGATTTTCTTGCTTTGGAAGAAAATGTTTGGTTTGTGTTTCCCTGGGGCTTCATATTGTGAAGCGGTTGACATGCTCCCAATTTGGTTTATGAAGGGTAAAGCTATGAATGATACAACTGTAATAGTTTATAAGATCACTGCTAAAGATTTTATATGCACCATAATTTGTATTGTCCATGTGTGAGTGAGCTATAAAACTAGTGTTTTTATCAGGAGTATTTGTGAACATATAACTATTCAGAAGACATATGCCCAATAAATAATTCAAAGTTATCTAGCTTACCTGTAGATGTCTTACATACCTATCATGTTTTAAAGTCTAGTTGAATTGGAAATAATACTCTTTTTGACATGTGAGCACAAAATATGTTTACAGACTGGCAAAAAGTGACAGTGGCATATGATACTGCCTTGAAAAATAAAACCTTATTTCATCATGCCATGACATTTGGATCTAATAGTAGCCCCAAGGAGTAACTGCTAGACCAGAGCTTTCCAAACTTGTCGCGACACAAAAGTGTGTCGCCACACACAGCGTGGTGTGTCGCCACACCACCCGGAAGCGGCGGCGCGCGCGTGCACGGCGGCCGCCATGCACGTGCGCGCCGCCGCACGCCCCCTGCACTGCCGCACGCCCCCCCGCGCCACCACCGTGCGCGCGCGCCGCCGCACGCCCCCCCCGCGCCTCCGCCGTGCGCGTGTGTGTCACCGCCGCCGCCGGGTGTGTCGCCAGCGGCGGCACTTTGGAAAGCCCTGTGCTAGACTTTAGTAAAGTACATCCTTAAGTTCTTGATTTTAGAGTCTGTGCTATGTGATACAATTCATTATTATTCTCTCCTTTTTGTCTTCATTTCAGTTCAATATCAATTTACAGTCCCAAGGAGAATCCCAACACCTTTGATGCTGCTGCCTTCTTCCAGTCGGTGGGGAATTTTTTAGGGATCTTTGCTGGATCTTTTTCTATGGGATCTGCCTATGCAATTGTCACTGCACTAATATCCTTTGTTACCAAACAACCAAACTAGAGCATGTTTGGAAGATCAGGTGTTGTAAAATGCAAACATTTCATGTTTCAATTTTTTATAAGACTTTGTGTTTTAAGATTTTAGAGATACCATAAATATAATTTCTTACGGGTCTATACTCACTTTTGGGATACATTGCAGCTGCAGATGAGCTTGAAGGCATATGCAAATTTTTCAATGGATGGGAAGAAAGAAAACCAGGGCAAATAGCCGTCTATCATCATCTTCCACTTTCTTTGCCAATCACATCTTTCATGCACCTATTTCTTCTAATGACATGACTTTAGTCAATAACCACATCATGAATTTGTCCAGGCATAGTAAAAAGACTGGCTGACTTAAAGTAACTAACGCCAAACATTTACAGTGTTTGAAACCAAAACAGGTTCCTACATTTTTCTTCCTCTCCTTCCTGCATTCATATTTCAGTTTTCTCTCAGTGCATGTCTCCTGTAGAAAAGGATGGCATGTTTTGCCCTGAATTTGAAGTTTGTTTGTTTGTTTATAAACTTAGAAGGTTTTTAATGAATAAACAAACCAATAAATCTGTGCTTCTTGGAGACAGTTTTTCATAGAGTGCTCACATAGCAATGTAGAATGAAAAACTGCTATAAGAGAAAAAGGACTTAACAATTTATAAGTAACTGGTTTTTGCCCCTGTGGAGATAAAATGTGCTCCAAGGTAGGGTAATACTTTGAGGAATGTGGATAAGGAGCAGGGGTTACAAAGCCTGTGTAACTTTATGGAGTATCTCCAGAGTAGCAATTTACAGCATCACCTAGGCATCACTGTCACTATAAAGCTTTCTTTATTAACAAAGGCTGGTTTATGCTATAAATTGCTAATGCAGAAGTTCTTGTGTCTGTCTTCCACTTCAACATATGGCTTCACTAGCTTCACTGCATTTTTTAAAAAGCAATGAAGAATCACACAGCACCGTAAAGACTAGTTTATTACCACTTTAGCTTTCACAGATCACAGTCTGTGATTCAGGAAAGGAAATGCTACAGGGGCTCTTTTTGTTTGTTTGTTTGTTTGTTTGTTTGTTTGCTGCAAAAGACTAACATGGACATTCCCCTGGAAACTATATTTTTTAAACTCCCCTCAAAAATGCAATGGTTGTGCCTTTACCCTTCAGTAGACAAATTAAAACATTTTTATGCCAGCTCACCTTCATGTGTTCTGCTGCTATTTTGTCAGCATTTATTTTTCTCCATCCTAGTTTAGGAATGATTTTTTTTTTGAGCTTGATGTTTTTGGGTTACGTTGTTGGCTACCTTGGGTAATGAAGCGGATGTGCTTTTAAATTAAAAGTATATAATTATAGGCTCACCAAGGTAGGAAAATATTTCACAGCTCTTGGATGAATTATGTTTAAATATACAATGCATGGCTGTGAAATTTAACTGACATTACAAAAGTCTTTTCCTTTTTTCATGCATCCTCTTCCCAGTTTATATTCTTCCTTGCTGGATGAGTTTCCTTTTGAAGAAGGAGCATGGTAACTTGACAGGTACTTAAAGGAATCATATAAGTTTAAGGAAAACTTAAACTTATACAGGAAAAGCAGGTATAAATGAGGCTTCAGATGCAGATGTCAAAGTCTCCCCCAACTCTGCATCAGCATCAGCATAAACACATCCAGATCCATAAATTTCCAAATATATTCTCAGAACAAGCAAATATTTTTATACTATAAACTGCTTATTGCCAAACCCCCTACTACTTTGTAAAATAAAAATAGAGAGGCTTGCCAAATAAATCAAAATCCATTTTATGAGAATTTTCACAAGCTACAGAGAGAATAAAAATAAAAATCAATCTATTCCATGTAACTGCAGAATGGATAATACAATAAAAACAAAGGAGCAGCAAAGTAGTAGAAGAAGAAACCATCTCAACACAAATACAGGGTCAACACAGATGAACGGAAGGGGAGGGATGGTATGTTGCCTCTGTAAAAATGATGTCATCAAACAGAGGCTGAACATATAGGGCTACCAGATCTATGCTGCAAAAATCTAACTCTGCCACTATTTGACTATTGAACTATTTGATCACTGCCAATATTTTTTTAATCCAGTTTTGGTAGCCTTAATTAGTATGTATCCTAGAAAGGGGATTTCATCAAGCTTAGTCTTCATCAGCTAATCTACACCCCACTTCAGTCAGCAAAAACATAGCAATAAAAGGTATATTTTGGGTTGCTTGAAGCTAAGCTGTCTGTGAACTGACTCAGTCTTATACCTTATCACCCAGCAAATCATACCAAAATCTATAGCCCTTCTAGACCTTGGTATAAATCAGTTTTATCTGAAGCTATTAAATAAATGTTAGAAAGCTCTCACAATCCCCTGAATACCTCCAGTTTGTACCACTAAAATTCAGCGGCAGAACTGCCAATTTTCAGAGGCATGATTTTTGGCGCTCTGCCACAGAAAAGTGTGGTAAGTTTCTATGAGCTGTTAATGCACTAATGTTTAATCTTAAACACAAGCCAAAACTCCAAAGAGCAAACAGGCCACACAGCCACAGTGATGTTATCATACCTTCATATAAAATACTTACTCTTTTACATATTGCCATGTTGCCCTGGGCAATCAGTTGAGTGAAAGTAAAGGATTCTAGATAATATATGCATCATGCTGCAGAAATAATACCTTAACACAATGAAATGAAATGATTGTCTCTAGACCAAATGTCTATATGTAATATTTCTTCCATTGATGTACTAAAATAAATCTTAATGCACCTCTTATTACTTCTTAAATTAATGCTAAATAAGCTTCACTAAGCTATTTTGAAATAATATAATCCTTGAACTCATTCTGAGTTGATCATCTTCTTTGCCATTTGACTTTACCACAGATGCATTTCTATGACTTGAAAACATTGCAAAGAGAAGTAGAACTAGAATCAGGTATCATATGAATTGAACTAATGCTGGGAAATTAAAATTATATCTGACCAAATCACTTCTTCCCTATTTCAAACCATGAACAGTTATAAGCATAGCCAGGAATACTTTTCTTGAAGTTGCATGTGAAATAAATATTCATAAAGCATAATTAATTAAGTTTTTCTAGTACACTGTCAAAATCATAAACTTGCTGGAAATGGAAATTATTTATCACTGCAAATTATTTGTAACTGAAATATCTCCTTCCTTAAAATTCAAAGGGAAATTATCCACAGCATGAACAATTTTGTGACCTGCTCAAGACCATCTTTCCAAGACATGAGAAGATTTTTGTCCTATTTTTGTATACAATCAGGATTCTGAGAAACAAAAAGACTCATCAGAAAGTATTTTCCCTACTTGATAGACTGATATACTAACTGGCTTGCACAGAGTCCCTTCCACTGTCCATGAAAGAGCCACTGTGGTACATACACATTCATGTTGCTCTGGTTAGCTTCAGAGATCTAAATTGAAGTTCATTAAAAATTTTGATACTTCTTCCCATTGCACCATTGGATTTACATTTTTCCACAGAAAATGGACATATGAATTGGTCTACTATGCCCTCATTGTGGGAGGTTGTGCGGATCCAGAATTGGCCTTTACAGCCACTTACGGATCCACTGTTAAGATTTTACCCCTGGAAGACAATCTTACTCGGCTACGAGTGATCACCAAGAAGTAGAAGACATCAAACATTCACTGCTTGATGCCCCCATCATGTTAAAAGCAGCTCTCCAAAGCCACCAGAACATCTACAAAAGGGGGCACCAAATAATAATTTAATAGTTGTTGACTACATGGGAAATTATCATAGTAACTAATTTAAAAGTATAGTCAATTACATTTAAATTAATTAGAATCTAATGGAATCTAATTCCATTTATTTCTTGTTCTGTCCATACATACACACACACACACACACACACACACACACTTTGCAGTGTGACACTCATACCCCATATACCACTCAAAAGCTAAATATAGCCCTAAGCCCAAATAATGTTGCAACCCCGTTCTCAGCCTTGGGTCCACAAATGTTTAACTACCATCCTTAATTATTTCAACCAGCATTACCAATGGTCAAGAATTTTCAGTAACATATGCAACCCAACCAGTTGGGAATCACTGGATGAAGTGAACTTTATGATGAGTCATGTATTGAAGTGGCAGTTTGAACATCACAACTCTTAATTTTTAGTTCACTTCTACAAAATTATAGAGCTGAGTTTGTAAGAAGGTTCTTTTCTTCTCACACATGTACCTAATATTGTTACAAAATCAAGTCTGAAAGCTGAAATAGTTGTTGTTTTTTTCCTTACCATTTTTTTTCTTTTAGCACTTGACAAAGTTTACTAAACTATGTGAGTTCCCCATGTTGGAAACTGGTCTGTTTTTCCTTTTGTCATGGAGTGCTTTCTTGTCTGCTGAAGCTGCTGGACTTACAGGTAAGTATTTCATGCCACTGAGATAATTAAGGGGTTTCAGTTCTCTGCTGTGACACAAAGATATGTGTGGAGTCGGAAACATATACAGTATTACATGAGAGCAGAGGATATTTTTTTATTTAAATAAATGGGGAAGTAATTGCAAGCAAGGAAGATGTGTACAACAGACTTCTTATGCCTGAAACAGATCGATTGGTAGAATACTGTTTATGACTCTGGAGTTAAAAAGCAGAATATTAACTAAGGAGGCTGCGAAAAGTGCTCCATGTTGCTCATGTTTATTTTCATTGCAAAATTGTGTAGGTAGAGGAAATGCTTCTTTTCACCATATTCTTGATGCTACATATCCCTATATCACCTTCTTCCAACTTGTATGATAATAATAAATTGTATGAGTTTGATTAGTGGAATATTTGTAACTCATATAAAAGAAATAGTGAAGAGAACATAAAACTGACTTGTAGTAAATATAGAATAGAAACATTTATTGTTGATCTGGTGTCAAGGTAAACTCCCTATCTGGATTTTTTATAATTTTAAAAAATCAGTCTTACCTCTGGAATAGAATACCTTTGTCTATTTCTGCTTTTTGAAAATGCTTGAAAGCTTGGCCTTTCTTGTAATGAAGCTAGAGGAGCTTTCAATGTTAATTTTGTTGCTGGAGGTACAGCCACTGTAAGCATAAAATCCATTTTTAGATCTTAAGACATAGGGTACCACCGCGCAGTATATGATTGGCAGATGTCATGTTTTCACACCCAAGTGACATACTGGTTTGGAAACTTTTTCCTGTTCACTTATGCCTCTGGAATAACAGCAATTTTAATTGTTACACTGCTCACAGATGGGTTTTGCATTTATATAGCAGCTGTAAAAAAAATGTTTAGAAGCCAAGATGTGAGTATTCCAGATCCAACTAGAAATATATTTTTTAAAAAATCATATGGAACCATATGGATATTCAGGAATCTTTAATCACTATCCCCTTTCATATTCAACCTATTTTACACATGTAGCATGCGTTGATAGACACTATTGGAAGAGAATTGGAAGTTATACCACTTAAGACAATATACTTCAGAATTAATATGTTTATTAGATCTTGTGGAGGAGAAATTATGCCAATGATATACAACCAAAGAGAATTATGATTCCCATGTTCTATTCTTTATGGGACTGGGAAAAATCATTTATCACTTTGAAGTCCTTTCCGGTAGTATTCTTTTTATTCATGCTTTAAGAAAGTAATCCTTAAAGCTTTCAGCTCAACTCTAGTACCTGTATTTTTATTTTATTTTATTTCTCCCTGAACTCACAGCATTCTGAATTTATAATTCCATTTCCTCTGTGGAATCTATAACAAAATAGAACGCTCCTCAGCTCAGTGCATAAATGTGATGGTGGTTAAATGGAGCGACAACACACCTAACAAACATAAACATATAAAATTTATCTTTATTTCAAGTAAGGGGCAAAAGTTGGTGCTCAGATGTGATGAAGTGTTATGTCCTTATATACTTACTGTAAGTGCCTGAAATGTTTCCCTCAGCCACTTTCCTGATGCTTTTCTGGGGCTCTCGGATGGAAGTCTGCAAGTACTGTCAAGCTTTCCAGTTTTCACTGGCACAGTTCAGTTGACAAAAGCCTGAAAGCAATACTTCGTGTGAGATGTTCTAATTAAAACACTCTGTGGAGATCTTGCCACCTTGGTTTTGGTGTGATGCAAACTTGCCCAGCAGCACTTTCAGGTTATTTCAAGAGGACTTTTCTTACCCAGAAGAATCAGTCTAAAATTCCAGTGCAATGTATTTTCTTTTTTATAAAGAAATAGTTCTGTCAAACTTTTTCAATATAGTTCTCATTTATAAGATTTAGGAGTTAGTTGAACCTCTATCATTTTCTTTTTCCCGATCATTTGTGGAGCCCAGAACAAAATTATTTTTCTGTTTTAGTCTTTGATGGGGAAAAACCATGCAGCTAAAAATGCCAGATACTCATTCCAATCAACTGAGCCCCATGATTATTCAATAGATTTTTTTGTATTGTATATTTAGCACATTATTTGTTCTTCCACTGTGGTGATTCAACATGGCATATACAATGTTTTCAGGAGTATCATAAGTTATGAATAACTCCATTACTTCATCATAAGTAGCTTTAAAATCAACATCTTGGTCAGGCAGAGAAAGCTGTAGAGTAGGCAGTATATCCTTGGAGTGCAATGTTGCAGAAACAGCTGTGGAGGCTGTTTTTTGTAGGTGAAGCTAGGCAGTTAAGTGGGGTTGGTGGATGACTTGTTGGCTGGGTCCGTGGTTTGAGATTGGAATGACAGGGTGTGTGGCAGGCTGTAACATCCAGTTGATGGCAGACAGAGGAAGATATGGTGACAACCTGGGGGTGGCTGCATATGGGGAGGCAGTTATGGTATCTTGATTGCTCCTCCTAGCCCCCAGAATTCAGTCCCGAGGCCAGGTCTCTGAGTCCTTGGTGGCCCCAGCCTCCAGTTGATGATGATGAATTATTTTATCCTGGATGAGGTGTTGACCTGGCATGTTTTACCAAGATTTGGGGGGGGGTCTTCTCTTCAAGGTTCAAGTGTGGCACTAGCCATGAGTCTGGGGCTGAATGGTTGGGGTGGCAGTTGTCACTTGGGGAGCACTGATGGCTTCCAGAGGGTCTACACCACATATAACTGGATGTGAGACCCTTGGTTGAAGTTGGGCTCTAGACAGCAGTTGGGTTTATTATTTCTGTACCAGCCTCACTGCCTGAACTGCTTGATTCCATTGGTGAGTTGGTGGTTGAGTCCCCTAGTCTGATAATCTTAGGAGAGTTCAACCTCCCTCATGCAGCATTGAGTCAGGAGCAGCTCAAGAGTTCTTGGCCACCATGGCAACCATATACCTATTCCAAGTCATTGAGGATCTGACATACACAGGAAGTCATACTTTAGAACTGCTTTTTATCTTGGCGCAGTTGTGACGTGATCTGAAGGTGAAAGACATTACCATCAATCTTTTATGGTCTGAACACTCTCTAGTTACCTTTAAGGTTACTGGTGCTACCCTCCCCCACAAGGAGGTGGGGCCTATTAAGTTACCCCCGCCAGGTGCCTGGATTTCCGAGGGAATGTGAGGTTTTTGCCAAGAATCTGGTGGGTAGTTTGACTGAGGCCTTAGTCACCATCAAGAATGGATAGAGGCTGCAGCTTTGGACCAGATTGCTCCTATAGGTCCCCTCCTGTCTGTAGATCCTAAGGAACTCCTTGGTTTTCAGTGGAGTTCTGGGAGATGCAATGACAGACAAGATATATAGAGCACCATTGGAGAAAGACAAAAAGCAAATCTGACTAAACTCATCAAGGATTAAATTGTGCTGATACGAGGGGAGAAATTTTCTTCTTTCTCCAACTTAACAGGTTTGCAGGTAGCTATCCAGCAAGACTGTTTAAAGTGATTCACTCCCTGTGGGTACAGATCCACAGGAACATCTGCAGAGTCATTGTGAGGAATATTCATAGCACCCTAGCAGATAAAGTTGCTTCAATTTGCTCAGAGTTGGACTCCCAACTGGGCAAGTCCTGGTGAGTTAATTGAAGCTTCATTTTGTCCTGTTATCTGGGAGGTGTCTGATCCTGTAACTTCTGAGGAAGTAGACAGGATTCTATCAATCCAACCACCCATTTCTAAGACCCATGCCACTCCTGCTTAATTAAAGTTTACCAGGAGGTGGCACATGGTTATCCAACTTGTGGTCATCAGTGCTTTTTTGCCCTGAAAAGGCAGTGGTACACCCTCCTAAAGAAGCCATCACTGGATTGCAGTTGCAGTTGCAATGCATAAGGTTGCAGCTTTATAGAGGCCTAGTATCAGGGAGATAACTGGTGAAGAAGGAGGGGGATCCCTCCATCTTCACCAGTTATCTCCCTGACACCTAGTTAAAGTAAATGATCTGGATCCTTTCTAGTTCGGTTTCAGGCTAGGACATAGTACCAAGCATCGATTGTCCTTGTGGATGTCCTCTGGTGGAATCAGGATGGGATGGTTCTTCTTTATCTCTCAGCTTTTTTGAGACTGTTGATCATGGTACTGTATCTAGACCAGTATAAAAGGTAAAGGTTCCCCCCACACATTTGTGCAGTCGTGTCCGACTCTAGGGGCCAGTGCTCATCTCCGTTTGTTAGCCGAAGAGCCAGAGTTGTCCGAAGACGCTTCCATGGTCATGTGGCCGCATGACACGCGCGGAACGCTGTTACCTACCCACCGAAGTGGTACCTATTAATAATAGGCATAGTGTAATGGTGGGTCAGTTCCAGTCAGAATTTGCAGGAAGGGAGAGGATAAAACTTTGGCCCCTTGCTTGTGGGGTGTCTAAGGGATTAGCACTCTCATTTCTCCTGTTTAACATCTACACGAAACCTCTGTGTGAGGTCATCCACCAGCAGAGGGACTAATACTGATGATACTCAGTTGTTCATCTCAACTCCGGGCCACCAGCCAATGATGCTGTCAAGGTCATAGCCTAGTGCCTGGAGGCTGTGAAGATTTGGATGGGGAAGAACAGGCTTAAACTCAACCCTGACCAGATGGAGTGACTGTGATATTTCAGTTCCCCTGGTGCAGCCTCTCTAGGTTGTCCAGATCAGTAAACAGACTCCAGTCAGTCAGTCAAAGTTTATTTTGGTCAATGACCAGTGTAAAACAAAATGATTAACAAAATGTTTAAAAGTAAAAGATGAGGGGAATCACTTCCGTTGAGGAATGGCAAACTGACACTCCGCGGATCATGGAAGACATTATGGCTGAAAAGGCAGCTGGATACTGGATCTGGACTGTCAAAAATTCTCTCTGGACCTATCTATCATCCATCCATCTCTAAAAAGTGCAGAGAAAAACCAAACCAAAAGAAAAGAAAAAAGAAAAAAGGAAGAAAAAATTGAAGAAACTTCCCCTTCATCCCCAGCAATAAATAAATAAATGAATAAATAAATAAACTTCTATAGTAGGTTGTTGTATTAGTTTTACTTGTTCAATATAATCCTCAATAAAAATTATTGGAGAAAATATAAAATAAAAGGGTCAAATATAAAACACAAGCTAAAGAAATAATTCAGAATATTATTATCACTATTATTACCAGTGTAAACTGTGTCTCTAGAACAGAGCTTTCCAAACTGTGTGTCGTGACACAAAAGTGTGTCGCCACACACAGTCTGGTGTATTGCCACACAATCCGGAAGTGCTGATCATCATCAGCGCTTCCGGGTTTTCCCGTGGCAACACACCAACGGCGGCGCGCAAAAACTGAAAGTGGCAGCAGCACTTCCGGGTTTTTGCGCGCTGCCACAATGGCGGCACTTCTGGGTTTTCCCGCGGCGACACACCAACAGAGGTTGGTGTGTTGCTGCGGGAAAACTTTGGAAAGCCCTGCCCTAGAACTAAGAAACAGAGTGTTACTTACCTAAAACTAAAACATGGACTAAAATTCTAAGATAGAGGTAGGATAAAATAAAACAAAACTAAATAAAATAAAACTAAACAAATAAATGATAAATAAAATAATAAATAAAATAATAAAATAAATAAAATAAAATAAAATAAAATAAAAATCTACTAAATAGACTTCACAAGTAGATAGAACTAAGCTTTATTAGGTAAAGGTAAGGTTTTCCCCTGCACAGTCGTGTCCAACTCTAGGGGGTGGTGCTCATCTCCGTTTCTTAGCTGAACAGCCAGCGCTGTCCAAAGACGCTTCCGCTGTCATGTGGCTGGCATGATGCGCGCGAAACACTGTTACCATCCCACCGAAGTGGTACCTATTGATCTACTTGCATTTGCATGCTTTCGAATTGCTAGGTTGGCAAGAGCTGGGGCGAGTGCTGGAGCTCACTCTGTCACACGGCGCTCGGGTCTCGAACCACTGACCTTCCGATCGACAAGCCTGGTGTCTTAACCACTGAGCCATCACGCCCCCTAAGCTTTATTGAGATAGGCTATATTAACAGAATCTTGCAAGCCTGAATGTGTTTGCCCCCACCTCTCCCTCTTATGCCCTAATGAGTCAGAGAGGAGCCAGCCTGAGTCTCTTCCTAGCACTACCTCCTTTCCCAGAGCTTAAGGAATACTTCTGCCCTTTTTGTTTTCGTAAGAGCTTCTGAATATTTTCCTCAAGGTCATCTCCATAGCACTCTATACCTGGTATCAGGGATTTGCCGTTTTTAGTTCTGGATGGGTTGCACTTCTGAAGATGGAACCAGTGCAAAATTTGGGGGTCTTCCTGGTCAGGAGGTCCTTTGCCCAGATCCATCTGGTGTACCAATTGCACCCTTTTTTGGATCAAGACTGCCTTCCCACAGTCATTTATGCCTTAATCATCTCACGGGTGGACTGTAGCAATGTTCTCTACATGGAGCTGTCATTGAAAACCATTGAAAAGCTGCAGCTGGGTCCAGAAGGCACTCACATGGGCAGTTATAGGTGTGCCTCAGTACATCTATGTGACACCTCTGCTGTGGGAACCGCATTGGCTACTTGTGAGCTTCTGGGTGCAATTCAAAGTGCTGGTGGTGACCTAGAAAGCCCTTCATGGTATGGGTCTGGTTATCTGAGGGACCACCTTTCTCCTATTGTTTCTGCCTGCCTTTAAGATCCTGCAAAGCAGGCATGGTCCAGGTCCTGTCTTTGAAACAATACATCTAATGGATCACAGGGAGCTTGTCTTCTTTGTGGGGGTGCCTGCCCTCTGGAATGGTATTCTCCTAGTTCACATTGCCCCAGACCTGACATCCTTTAAACAAGTCTTAAAGACCTGGTTCTTCCGCCAGACCCTAAGATGAGGTGTTGCTTTGTTGGATGTTTTGTTATGCCTGGTTATTTTTGGCTTCCTTTATTATTCTGATTTGACCATCTTAGGGGGGCGGGGCTGTTATTGGTTACTTTTATCATAAGCCTTTCAGGTTTGGTTGAATTGGGTGGCTGTACAATTTGATAAAACTTAAAATTTCATTTCATTTGAAGGATTCGTTCAAAAGAAAAAACAAACCAGCCAACTTTTGAGCTGCTTATATATTAACAAAAATCCTTAGCAGGCATTAGGAAATGTATTGTCTCATTTATATTATGACTCAGAGATGTGATTGTAGCAGTATATTTGTAGATTATTCTTCTCGTTCCTTTCTCCTTGGTCTCATGTCATCTTTTGCAGGGGCAAACCCATTCCTTCAAATATATAATGCATAATAAAACATATTTATATAATGATATCTATCATCTTTAAATTCCCCACTTATTATCAAAGAAGGACCACAGATGGTAATTTCACCATCTGAAAATAGATTGTTCACAAAACAATAAATCTTTTGATTTTCAAGTTGGGCAGGGGGCAACTGCTTTGATCAACTACAATCAGTTTATATGGGGGGGGGTTGTGTGTAGACAACAATTAATTGAGAGTATTATAGCTGCAGCCACAACCTTTTTTCTCCAAGTTGCACCAATCAGTTCAGTATTTCTTTTAAACTGAACCTTTGAATTTTTTTCTTGAAAATGAACATGCAGCTTAGTAAGAAATTGTTCCCAATTGATATTTTTAGTTCCAGATACTGAAGGTTCCTCTAACTTTTAATGAGAAAGAAACCAATGGATTTTTTTTGTTTTAACAAATGCTATGTAGGCAATGGCATTTTGAAATAAAAGCTGAAGGATGTCAGAAGGAAATTGAATATTTTCACTAATAAATCTTTCCATAAATATCTGCACATTTTAACTTTGTGTGTTGTGCAAACCCACTTCCAGAGTGCAATATTACACATATTTACCTGAGAGTAGATTCCAGTGAAGTCAAGTGGTTTATTTCTAGATAGACATTGAGCAATTTCTTATAAATTACTAACTGGTATGGTGCAATAGAAATTAATCTTGGTGACATAATCCTTTTTTTTTCATGATCATTTTGTCATGCAATCTTGAATGTATCTAAGTAGGCTGACCATATTTCCTTGAGACAAAAACGGGACATTGGGATGGCAAAAATGGGACAGGGTTAAACTTATGTAATATTCCGTATACATGAAAAAGTAAGACAATAAAAAAAAGTTTTTAAGAGTTTTTAAGATGCATTTGCTGGTCCTTAAAGAGATTACTGTATATATAAAAATATTTTTGTTTTCATTAAAATGAAAAAGTTTTATTACATGAACATATTGAGCTAACAATTATTCTTCAGTGACAGAACTCATACAAAAATTTAGATAGACGTAGAGGAGGACTGTATTTGACAGGAGGCGAATGGGGAAAGCACAGCTCACAGGCTTTGTAACATCACAGATCACAGGAAGGAGGGAAGAGGGGGGAGAGAAGAGAGGCAGGGAAGGGAGGATTCAAAAACTCCACGCCCAGCAAGGCTTCTCTTCCTTCTGCCTTCCCTCCTCCTCCTCCTGCTTTTATTTCTCCCTTTCTCTCTCTCCCACAATCCCAAACGAAAGACTCTCTCTTGCCGAGCTAGAGAAATAATGTTTCACTCTTGAAAAAAGGGGTCAGGATCACATCCCAAACACATTTTAATAAAACAAACAGAGAGCAGCGAGCGACCAGCTAAGAGCAGAGCAGAGGCAGTGGCAAAGATCTCTCTCCCCGTCTCTCTCTGTCTCTCTCTCTCTCTCTCTCTCTCTCTCTCTCTCTCTCTCTCTCTCTCTCTCTCTCTTTCCACCTTCCTTGCCCCTCTCTAGTCTCACCCAACATCAGGCACCTCAATCAAGTACTTTTTAAATGATAATTGCATCTTGGCTGAATCAATCTTGCCATTTTGCTAATTTTTTAAAAAAAAACGGGACAAAATTGACATTTATATTGAAACAATGGGACGGTCGGGAAATGTGACAAAAACGGTACTGTCCCGTTTAAAACAGTACATATGGTGAGCCTATATCTAAGAGAAGAACCTGAATTGTTGCTTTTGTTCAGGGATTACTGAATTAATTAGCACCAAAATCTGGAAAAAGCACTCCAAGATAGTAAAATGTTTATTTTACAAGACAGCAGTCTTTCTGTTTGTCTGTTTGTATTAATAATGTCACAGTTATAAATATAAGAAGGAGCCCCAATTTACCAAATGAAATATTATGTTGTTAAAAGACATCCTGATAAGAAAAGCCTGCCAGGTTTCCTGTGCACACTGCAACAGAGTGAGCCCAACTGAAACACACCACACCAGCCTGTTGTCATGTTAAAGGTCACTGTTGTATTTGGATGATTTCATAGCAATTCTGAACAGTTAGACATTCTTCAAACAACAAAGCCGTGTAGGTGTATACTAAGCAGGTCACATTACAGCAAGATGAGAGAGATTCCTGACCTCCAATTATTTTGATCAAAGCTAAATTCTAGTTCATTGAAGCAAATTATTATAATACCTTCCTTATGGCATTTTTTATAGGCAGTTAACGTTCTTTAATTATTTTTCAAGCAGGCAAATCCCTTCCCCTCCCTGCTGTTTTTGAATATACTCTAGCAGGAAATGAAAACAGCTAAATGTGTGTTGGTTTTTTTCTTTGTGTTTCAGGAATAGTGGCAGTTCTTTTTTGTGGAGTCACACAGGCTCATTATACATACAACAATCTGTCAGCAGACTCCAAAATGAGAACTAAACAGGTAAAGTATGCAGTCTCCCCACCTTTCTGACCCCTGGCTTGCTTTGTATCTTCTGCAAGAGTAATTGGGTATCTCACAAAGCTGACAATATAGCTGGAAGAGATTTCATTAAACCAAAGAACAAAGCTTATTAAGGGAGAAGAATACCAACCCTGATTTTTGCCAGGAAAGACGATGGCAATTCTTCTGCTAAGCAAAATTTAAGAAAGGTCTGTTTTTCTTTTGAGGCCAGAAGCATCAAATGTCATTGTGGATATGAAATACACAGAGCTGGTGATAGTTTTCAGTGCTTTTTATCAAGTCAGCCTGGGACTCTACTGGATATATGCTTTGCTCAAGGGCTTATAGCTTGATGGACTTTCTGTCTTGTCTTTTGCTTGGAATCGCTGAGACACATCTCCATGTCTTATCACAAATGGGGACTAAAATTCCTTCAGGTGAAGCATGCTTTTCAAAACTGAGAACCATGGATTCATGGAACATAGCTCTATGGGTTTGTAGATTCTAGTCATGAAGTTGATCTGCTTTGTTGCCAGAGATTGGTAATGTGGTTAGGTAATTTTAGACCATGTTTAATGATGTTGTGAGACCCAATTTGATGATAAGGTGTATTATGTTACTTTTTTTCAAAATGTGGCAAGTCTATTTCAGGCACCTCCTGTTTATTCTAGCAAGTTAGGCCCACTAACTCCAGGTGAATACTGCAGGTGTCAAATTTTCAAATAAGGAAAAGTACAGGCCAAAGGGCTCTGTAGGGAATATAGCACCTGGGATAGATGAATTGTCTGAGTGTCCTCCAGGTCTGTCTCCATTCATCTGTATGTCGACACTTAATTTAGAATTTGTAGTTTGGATACCAAAGAAAGAGAACATCAAAGGTGGTACATCTTAACAAAGGTTTATTAAGAAATGCACCCAAATACGTACTGCATCAGGAGGATAAGACCCCAAACACCTGGGTGAGGCAAAACGGTGGGGAAGGTTCATGTTCCGGAACTCAACTCACAAGGAAGCTGGGAAAAAGGGGTAGATCTTATAGCCCTTTTTCCCCACTCCCCCACCCTTTGGAATCCTCACCTCAGTTCTGGGATAACTAGCAAGGGGAAATTAATGTTTGTACTTACATTCATTGAAGAGGAAGAGATTACAAGGAAGTAAGCAAGTACACACAAAAAAAAAAACCCAAGATTATGGCAACCAGTTTGATTGATAAAAGGCAAATAGAGGGAGAAAAAGTGGAGGCAGTGACAGACTTTGTACTTCTAGGCGCAAAGATTACTGCAGACGCTGACTGCAGCCAGGAAATCAGAAGACGTTTACTTCTTGGGAGGAGAGCAATGACAAATCTCGATAAAATAGTTAAGAGCAGAGACATCACACTGACAACAAAGGTCTGCATAGTTAAAGCAATGGTATTCCCTGTAGTAACCTATGGCTGCGAGAGCTGGACCTTAAGGAAGCCTGAGCGAAGGAAGATAGATGCTTTTGAACTGTGGTGTTGGAGGAAAATTCTGAGAGTGCCTTGGACTGCAAGAAGATCGAACCAGTCCATACTCCAGGAAATAAAGCCAGACTGCTCACTTGAGGGAATGATATTAAAGGCAAAATTGAAGTACTTTGGCCACATAATGAGAAGACAGGATACCCTGGAGAAGAAGCTGATGCTAGGGAAAGTGGAAGGCAAAAGGAAGAGGGGCCGACCAAGGGCAAGATGGATGGATGATATTCTGGAGATGACGGACTCGACCGTGGCAGAGCTGGGGATGGTGACGGCCGACAGGAAGCTCTGGTCCATGAAGTCACGAAGAGTCGGAAGCGACTGAACGAATAAACAACAAACAAGCAAGTACACAATGGGAGAATACACATTGAAGGAAATGCCTTAGAGTACACAATGGGGAAACACCCATTGAAAGGAATGTCTTGGCTCCGCCTGCCTGCTTAGCATGCTGGCGGCTGCAAGCCCTGAGCCACTTAAGAAAGCCTTTATGGTGAAACTGATTAGCGTCTTTGTAAATTTCAGATAGCAGCACAAGCTGGCCAAGGGTGCCAATGAACCTGGGGCTAGCACCTTTTAGGGAAGTGCTGCACTAAAGAGCAGCTCAGGAAGAGATAGCTTGTTTAAGCAATATTTCCCTTCTGCAAGGGGGACAAATTTGGGAAGGTAAAAAGGGTAAAGGTAAAAAATACAAAAAATACAAGTTAGGCAGTCGACACAGGACAATGTTCTAGAGCAGGGCTTTCCAAAGTGCCACCGCTGGTGACACGCCAGCGGCGGTGCGGCGGCACAGCAGCGGCACGCGCGCATGGCAGTGGTGCGGGGAGGCGTGCGCGCGGCGGCGACACAGAAGGCCGTGCGGCGGCGCATGCGTGCACAGCGGCGGCGCGGGGGACGTGCGGCGGCACGCGCGTGCACGGCGGTGGCGCGGGGGGCGTGCGGCGGCACGGGGGGCGTGCGGCGGTGCGCGCTTGCCGCTGCTTCTGGGTGGTGTGGCGACACACCATGCTGTGTGTGGCGACACACTTTTGTGTCGCGACACACAGTTTGGAAAGCTCTGTTCTAGAGAAATAAAACACTTGAAAATATAGGCTATTGGGGCAGAAATTTTGCAGGATCAGAAACTTTGAAAGAGAAATTCCTATAATCAATGAAAATAATGGGACACCTTAGTCTCAGCATCTAAGCACTCCATTTGTAACCCTCAAGTAAATAACTGATGCTCTCTTTAGCTCCATTGTTCAACCTCCTTACCTTGTTAAGCTCTAGTGTCTTGAGTATCAGTTTTGATATGTCAGATCACTTCTAGCTATTGCTTTTATAATATTTTGGTTCAAAAACTATACCTGTTACTTCTCAGCTTTCTTTACTTTGGTTTGGGAAGCAAATGTTCATCTTAATTGCCCATGAAATCCTGAACTGAAAACAACTTCATAAATAATTTCTCATGTTTATAGCTGGCTTTAGACTATGCAACAGAATAATCCTAAACTTCTGCTCCAAAGTCCTATCTTGACAGCAGCACAACAAATATTTCTATAGCTAGTCAGATACCATCATCTGAGACTCCAGTCCATGACTTACCTTTCATAGGTTGAGTTATATATCCCATAAGAGGCTACAGAAGGATCAAATTGACCAGTATTATTTGGGGGGATTACATGAAAATGCAACACTACATTGTGATCCAATGAAGCACTGAGAATTAATCAAAGGCAAAGGCAATCTGTGTACAGTAAATTTTATATCTTTGTTACTCAAACCCATGTATACATGAGATGGAATACTATATAATAAAGCAAATGTTATCCAATCATCTGGCCTTCATAGAAGTGGTTGGATGATTTGCTCTTCCCTTATTTGACCACAGTGTTTGATCACTGCATCATAATTATTTTCTGAACTGTGATTTATCAATATGCATACATTTTATGACATGCCTGGTGGTAACTTAGAAATGAATAGAAATGATAGTAGTAGCAAATGAAATATGTATGAATGGAATGGAATGGAATGGAATGGAATGGAATGGAATGGAATGGAATGGAATGGAATGGAATGGAATGGAATTCCTGCTCACCACTGCTGGGATTTCTTCCAGTTAGAAAGCAATGTATTTGATTCATTCCTGGATAGCATGAACAGATTCTGAGATCACAGTCATCTTCAGTATCTGATTTCCTCTCTTGTGTCAAAAAATGCAGCCAAGCCAAACTATAGGACAGAGCTTTCCAAACTGTGTGTCGCGACACAAAAGTGTGTCGCCACACACAGTCTGGTGTGTCGCCACACAACCCGGAAGCGCTGATCAGCGCTTCAGGGTTTTCCCGGGGCGACACACCAATACATCGCGAAATACCTGGAAGTGGCA
This sequence comes from Charina bottae, assembly GCA_023362775.1. Classification (NCBI taxonomy): domain Eukaryota; kingdom Metazoa; phylum Chordata; class Lepidosauria; order Squamata; family Charinaidae; genus Charina; species Charina bottae. The sequence continues at coordinate 22,419,724 of JALMGJ010000005.1, forward strand.
GCAGCGCGTCCGGGTTTTTGCGCGCTGCCGCACTTCCGGGTTTTCCCGCAGCGACACACCAATGCCGGTTGGTGTGTCGCCACGGGAAAAACTTTGGAAAGCCCTGCTATAGGAGATTCTCCATTAGGAGGTGAAGGCATCAGGATTCCAACCCTCAGGATTCTGTATGCCCTAACAAACATTGCTTTCAATTGCTTTTCTTCTAGTCAGGCTCCTCAAGAATTCCAGACAGCTATTCTGAAGTGCCTGAACTAGTAATATTTCAAAATATGTAGAATAAGTTAGGCATATAAATGTTTCATTACATGGAATAGAGAGCCAGTTTGGTGTAGCGGTGAAGGCATCAGGCTAGAAACCGGGAGACCATTAGTTCTAGTCCCGCCTTAGGCACAAAGCCATCTGGGTGACCTTGGGCCAGTCACTCTCTCTCAGCCCTAGGAAGCAAGCAATGGCAAGCCAGTCCCAAAAGCTTGCCAAGAAAACTGCAGGGACATGTCCAGGCAGATGCCAGGAGTCAACACTGACTCAAAGGCACCCCCCCAAAAAATGGCATGACAGGAGGAGAAAAAATCCAACATGATAAAGGTTTCATTTTGTTGTCTTGCATAAAGTAATTTGGAGTCACATTCAGAAGCCTACATTTGACATGAAAGTGGGGAAAGTAGATAAAAATTATCCAGATGTTTCATCAAAACAACCACTTACGGTGATTGACAAGAGCATTATAACTAGTAGATTCCTACTGCTCTTCCACAACTTCTGCTTTATTTGTCCTTTCATTGTACAGTGTGGGTATAATCTCTTTTAATCATGATGTTCTGAAAACAGAATTGGAGGTTGATATGATGCTTTTTCTGTGATAAAATACACAAATCAGGAAACTTATAATCACATTACTCATTTAAATTAAAGGCATCTAATTGAAATTGTATGAAAGAAACCATGGAAAAGTTTTTTAGCATCTGGCTGTAAAGAATGTTAGCCTGAATGTGGTAATTTCTTTGAGACCTTGAAATCCACATCAAAATAACACTAACATTCCACATTCTGTTAGAAGTACAATTTTTTGGAAAGACTGTCCTAAGCACAACAGCCATTCATAGAAACTATATGATAAAAGCTACCCTGCTGAGAGAAACTTATTGAATTAAATGAGTTGTAATAGATTTGCATCCTTTTTTAATATCTGTACTACATTCTTCATTTACATGGAAGTAAGCTCTTCTGAAAGTAGTGGATATGTATGTTGGATATTATTGCAATACTACCATATGCCTCATCTCCCTATCACTGGCTCAATCTGACTTTTTCTTCAGACAACCATTGAGAATAAGATAATTACATTAATTGATAGAATTTGAATAGTAGTGTAATTTCAAGGATTGCTGATCTGGACAGGCAGTCCTTGTCGATTGCAGTGTGGTACTCTGAACAACTCTGAATACACAGAACTGATTTCTGTTGAAACAAACACAGCAATATGTTCATGGATATGTGAGCCCTTACATTTGTGGTAGAGAACTTCAGAAAGGATCTATTTCACCAGTTTTGTCATGTGGGATTTGTCAATGGAAAAGGAAAGGAAAGGATATTCCACATATATTTCAGTGAATAGTTTCAGGGTTATTATCATCATATGACTCAGATATTACAGCAGGGATGAAGAACCTCTGACCCACAAGCCTGATTAGTCTGTGGAGTTTCTCCATCTGGCCTGCAAAGAGGCCTTGTCCTCTTTCCTGAAATCCTGCACTACTGAAGTCAGGATGAAAATAAAGGCAAAGGAGTAGCTATCTGGAAAGTCTGCGGTTGAACTACAGTTTCCAGCAGCTTAAGTCAGTATGGCCATTGGTGATTCAACAACATTTAAAGAGTCTTTAGTTCCCCAACCTTAATATACCAAAAAGGACAGCTCCTTTCTTGTTCAGACCAATGACTCTAAGATGGAAGCCTTTGTGTAACCAAGATGATAAACTAAAATCACTAACTTCGTTGTCAAATATGGCTAGGCTCCTTGAAGCTCTGTACTTTGGCCAGAGCTGTATGGTGAATTTCCAAACTCCCTACTTCACAATCATCAATAAAGCTGAAGGCTTGGTGTGGATTCTGAATTTGATAAGTAGTGTTGACAGCTACTTCTTGGCAATAACTATTTGTAAGAATATCCAAACAGCCATCCTTTTATATCTGGCATTCTGTGGAATTGTAGGACATTTAGTTGGACAAGCAAGTGGTCATTTCTAAGACTGACTCATTCTTTTTAATAAAACCTTTCTGGACATGGTCCACTACCTTTTGCTGCAGTGCTAGATAGGGTAAGCCTTTTATAGACAATTAATCTGCTCTTCCCAAACTGAACAATCACTGCAATGTCAGGATTTATTGGTACTTATTGTACCACTGACTCTTGACTTTCAACAAAGTAGAAAACATGCTTGGTCTAGTATTGGTCTTGGTCTGCTTGGCAACTATTATTCTTTTATCTCTGTTTTTAATTGTGAAGCCACTCAGGGTCATTTTGGAGTTGGGCAGCTTAGACATTTGATGAATTAATAAATAATGCCAACTAGGAGGTTTGTGACATCTAGGAGTCTGTGTGTTGTAGATTCCTTCTGAATCCTGTAAGATTTCACCCCACAACTTTGGGGATTGCTTAGATTCTTTTCTTTCTCATGGCCAGCTACTGTTAAAGGGGAAATTCAGAAGAACAAAAGCTTTCAGCAAGTCCCTACCTTATTATTTAATCTCAAGAAGAATTAAAGGTTGAAGGGATTAGTCTACTGGTCACTTGTGGGTACACTATACTGTTGATCTAACACATACCTCTGGTACCTACTTTGCTAGAGGTGCCTGTTACATCCTCCACACCTATGTGAAAGCTCAGGATTAGTTAGAATAAAAGCCGGCACAAACATTTTTGTGTTTTTAAAATTTTTGATTTTACAGAAAAATCAAATGAGCATGTTAATTTTAAGGATATGTATAATAACAGGTGAAATATGCAAAACTACTTAACATCCTCCCTTCCCTGCACCCAATGTAATCCAATCAAGAGGTGGCTCTTTACATATGAACATAAGCAATGCCCTGCTGGATAGGACCTCTGGCCCATCTAGTCCATCAGTCTATTCTCACAGTGGCCAACCTACTGCCCACTGGTCTCCTAGCAGATGGCCTTCCGAGACAGTGGCACTGCCATCAAGGCATCTGTCATTGTCCATAGTGTATAGCTTTCATGTCCAATCCATGGACTTTTGATGTAATAGAGGGCTGGGGGGGAAAGGGCTGTGCCCTTTTTGCCCAGTATAAAACCGTAGTGCATTTCCCAAATTTTGTTCACTGTTGCTCCTTGTACTCTTTCAAACAGAATTCTGCCAAATGCCTACCCAAAGTCAGGTTGTACCTCCTATAGTTTTTGCGTTCACTCTTGACACCTTTCTCCTACTAGGGAAAAAAATATTATTCTAATCATCTGGCACAGATGGAATCTTCACACACACATTAAACAACTCACACAGCCACTCAATAAGCAGACCACATCCTTATTTTAACATTCCTCTCTATACCTGCAGGCATTTTTAAATATTTTTCCAGAGTCTTCATGACCTCTTTTTAATTTTATTCTTGGACACTAATACTTATAGCGTTCATTTGAGTTTAACTCTTTGACACATCATTAATCATTCCCATACTGTACTTTGGTCTCATTCCCATCTATCTATTCATGTCACCTAGCAAAAAAATTCCTCCTCCTGAATTGCATTGCATTGATCAGAATTTTGCACATTTTTTTCCCCAAATCCATCTCTGATTCTTGCATCATTTCCAACTTTGGCATTCCAGGCTCCAAACACAAGCAGCACATCTTGCTTCTATCTTTTGTCAATTTCAGATTGAACTTGGCCATAAAACTCTTCAGTTTCATCTTCTTCTGCATCAGTGGTTGAAGCATAAACTTGGATAACCATCATATTAAAGGGTTGTCCATGAAATCTAATTGATATAATCCAGTCACTAACTGCATTGTATCCAAATATTGTTTTTGCTATATCCTTCCTGACTATGAAAGCAACACTATTCCTTTTTCTTTTTATGTCCTGAGCAGTAAACAGTATGATCTTATAACTGAAAGTGTCCTGTTCCAGTCCATTTCCATTTGCTGATGTCTAACATGTTAATATGTAATTGATTAATTTCATCTTTCACTGTGTTGAGTTTTCCCATGTTCATGCTTATTACAGTCCATGTTCCCACTGCAATCCTCTTAGCAGCTTCAGGTTTTCTTTCCTGCATAGCATCATCAGCAACTAGATGTTCCAAAGGCTTTAATCAAATCACATCATAAGCATAATTATTACTCTGGAAGATCCTCAGTTCTTCCTCAGTAGTACATTGGGTGCTATCTGACCTGAGAGGCCCATCATCTGGCACTATACAATCAATCATTTTATCTTGTCTATCTATGTGGTTTTCTTGGTAAAATATAGGAGTGGGTTACCATTGCCTTTTCCTGCATGGTATGAAATAATGCCTTTGCCTTTATCACTGAAGTGATCATCTGCCTCCAGCATCTACCTATATCACTGCTGCCCAATATAGGTGCCTGTTTAGTTTAGCTTAGCAGCTGGGATGACCTTCATGCCTGGTTGACCTGGTTGGGATTATATATTCTTGGCATACACTTCCAGCATTTTTTATTTATCCCTCCTAGAAAATACCTCCTCCACCCTCCAGATGAAGCAACATTTATTTATTTATGTTATTTACAGTAAACATAGCAGGACTTGTGGGGTGGGGGTAGAATAATCTACTCTTCTGTACAAAGGAACATTGAAAGCTGTCTTCTATCAAATGAGGTATGTTCAGCATAGGAAAATCATCAAGGGCTAGCAGAGGCCCTCCAGAGTTTCATGCAAGGGTCCTCTCAGCCCTGCCTGTCCATTTGCTCATTCTACCAAGGAAAGCCATCAACTACCATCATAACGAGCAGCATAGTAGGACTTGAGGGAGTTTCTTTTCATGTTGGCATTTTAATTTTCTTCATCTGCATTGATTTTTTTTCTTGAATAAAACAGGAAACACTTTAGGTGCTAGCAGTCCAAAAAAACACGATGTCAGGTACAACTGTTTCCAACTGGCTTCATAAAAGATTTCACAATCTGTTTAAATATTTTTAAAGTCCTTTAAATACCATTCTACAGATTGTTAAGGTGATAGTTCACACTACGGAAGTGGCAGACCCCTGCAGTTGGCTGGCAACAGTGAAATGTAATTTTTAAAAGTTGAGCCATAGATGCTCGATTCATTTGTCATGATCGAGAGTGAAGGAAAGGCTGCTATGTCCTCTTTCTCATCCTGAGTAGAGGCCAGCCTTTCGTTGACTTATGCAGAGATTCTTAAAGTGTTGAAGTATGATTGTAACATTGGTTTCTATGTGTGTACATACAGTATCAGGATGTGATTCATGCAATAGGCCTTTTTTGCTCCTCCCCCTCTATAAACATCTTCTTATGCCTTGCCGAAGGTAAAGTAGCAACATGGCAGCTTAAGTCTATGAAGGTTCTCAGTCATCCAGGTGGAATTGTCTGTAGCTTGAATCATGTCAACTGGATTTCTATTTTCTTAGTGGAAACGTTTCACTCCTTATCCAAGGAGCTTCTTCAGTCTGAGCAAAGTTGGTAAGGGAATCCTAAATATGTTTGCAAATACAGCACTCTATTACTGTCAATAGCATTATTTTATTATTTTATTTCTGCAAATAGTTAGGACTGGGAAGTTTGTGTTTTTGTTGTTTTCCTGAGTTTTGAATAGGATAAATCTTTAATTATTTTTTTAAAGAAGATTTTTGGACTTACTGTTTAAATGTTTGTGCCTCAGAATGACAGAAAACTGCACCACCAAGCATGGTCAGAGAAGGCATAAAAAGGGCTCAAGGATAGCTTAGCTGCCTCCACCTGGCTTAGAAAAACACCTAAAGAGGGATTTGCATTGTTTGTGTTGTGTGTGTTGAAGATTTAACTATTTTCTCATGAGTGCGCAGATCTAACAACATTGCCCTTTTTATCTCGTCCATATTTTTAAAAGGTAAAAGCATGAATTGAAATCCTGTTAAGGGCTGCTTCAAAGGACCTTGCATATTGGAAGTAGCTTCATGTAGAACTGTGACCTTTATTGCTGAGTGATTCTTAAATAAATTGTTCTAAGCTGAATGTTTTCTTTCAGAATGATATCCACCTTCTAAATGTTAAAGATCTACCTTTAATATTAGAAATATGTTATGAGAAAACACATCTAAATCTGGCACTTGGAATGTCAAGATTATAAGCAGAAGTCAAAGACAAAGTCCAGAAACAATTACTTATAGCAGAATAACTTAGAAAACCATATAGAAGAATAAATTAGCTTTTGATTTGCTTCCCTGATTTAAAAATAAAATTGTTTATTTTTTTGCACATAGCAGGACATACGGCTTATCTAATTGGGAGCTTTAGAGTTACCAGTGTTACTTTCATATAATGTCCCTTTTCCATCATTTATTAAATTAATTAATTCAGATCTATATATCTTTTCTTCTAAGCCATTATGGAGAAACTAGATGACAATACTATATCCTAGAATGTTCTCTGTACCCTAACCCTTTATTAAAATTTACGGTGGTTCTGGATGATGTTTTTGTAACACGTTCACTTGCCTTATGCAGAACAATTTGTATGTGGGTATTGTTATCTTCCATTTGTAACTAGGAAATTTGGAGAAATCCATCACGGATCTTTCCAAATAACATAATTATTATCTGCTGAAGGTGGAATATGTCATACCACAGAGCACTTCAAAATGTTGAATTCACCAAAATTTTAGAATTGCTTAAAATTATGTATAAAAATATGCACCTCTGGAAGACCGTTAAGTAAACAAATGTTGGTATTATAAAAGGATATGTACTGTATGTCAAGGAAAGTTGTATGTAAGAAACAATGTGGATTGTTTTACGTGAAAAAAAAGCAGGTAATGCACATTGAGCAGATTAAAATTGAAATATAGAAAAGATTAAGAATTGAGTAGCAGAGATTATGAATTTGGGAGTTTGATAAAACACATGAAAAACTGGATATATTGTAATATATCCATGAAGAACTGGATATATTGTAGACCAAGATAAATATAGTGCGATTTATATATCCCTACTTGAGTGTTTTCCCATTTTATCAATATTTCTTTCCACAAGAGTGACTGAAAGAGAGAGAGAGGATGTAATACCTCATCAATGCCCTCTAACTGGTGGCTAGGAACTCTCTATTTGAAAGCATTTCTGACTGACTGTGATTTTTCTGGCTTTGGATAATGCAGCCAATTCAAATACCAAGCTTGTATGCAGCCCTGGTGAAACATCTTAGGCAGTTGTTCATGAGGTCACTATAAACTATTCCATCAAGAAAGGAAGATAAACTGAAGTACAATATCCAGAAAAATTGAGAACCCAGATATATCTGATTGAAGCCTAAAATCCTAAGCTCAAGCATGTTCCTTTGAACTGCTTGTGATTTAAAATGTAATAATATACAGTATTAGGAAAGAGATGGGAGTACCAGACCACCTTACCCGTCTCCTGAGAAACCTGTATGCGGGTCAAGAAGCAACAGTTAGAACCGGACATGGAACAACCGACTGGTTCAAAATTGGGAAAGGAGTACGACAAGGCTGTATATTATCACCCTGCTTATTTAACTTATATGCAGAGTACATCATGAGAAATGCCGGGCTGGATGAATCACAAGCTGGAGTTAAGATTGCCGGGAGAAATATCAACAACCTCAGATATGCAGACAATACCACCCTAATGGCAGAAAGTGAAGAGGAACTAAAGAGCCTCTTGATGAGGGTGAAAGAGGAGAGTGCAAAAGCTGGCTTGAAACTCAACATTAAAAAAAAACAGATCATGGCATCTGGTCCCATCACTTCCTGGCAAATAGAAGGGGAAGAAATGGAAGCAGTGACAGATTTTATTTTCTTGGGCTCCAAGATCACCGCAGACGGTGACTGCAGCCATGAAATTAAAAGACGCTTGCTCCTTGGGAGAAAAGCTATGACAAACCTAGACAGCATATTAAAAAGCAGAGACATCACCTTGCCGACAAAGATCCGTATAGTTAAAGCTATGGTTTTCCCAGTAGTAATGTATGGCTGTGAGAGTTGGATCATAAGGAAGGCTGAGCGCCGAAGAATTGATGCTTTCGAACGGTGGTGCTGGAGAAGACTCTTGAGAGTTCCTTGGACTGCAAGGAGGTCAAACCAGTCAATCCTAAAGGAAATCAACCCTGACTGTTCATTGGAAGGACAGATGCTGAAGCTGAAGCTCAAATACTTTGGCCACCTAATGCGAAGAGAGGACTCACTGGAAAAGACCCTGATGCTGGGAAAGACTGAAGGCAAAAGGAGAAGGGGACGGCAGAGGATGAGATGGTTAGATAGCATCACCGATGTAATGAACATGAATTTGAGTAAACTCCGAGAGACAGTGGAGGACAGGAAGGCCTGGCGTGCTATGGTCCATGAGGTCACGAAGAGTCGGACACGACTAAACGACTGAACAACAACAAAAATTAGGAAATTACCTAATAGGAGGAAGAATAGTTCCAACATGTCTGTAGCTTGAATCATGTCAACTGGATTTCTATTTTCTCAGTGGAAACGTTTCGCTCCTTATCCAAGAAGCTTCTTCAGTCTGAGCAAAGTTTGTAAGGGAATCCTTAAATATGTTTCTAGGGTGGCTGTGTGACCTTGCACCTGGGGCTAGGTCATGGTTATTTTGAGATGTTTATTTCTAAGTCCCTTTATCATCCAAAGGAGGATCGTTAAGATTACCTTGCTGTTGTTGAGATTGCGAAATGGTCTTAATCTTCCTAGGCACAGAAGACAAAGCAGGAAGGAAAATAGGGGAAAGATTGTGCCTGAGGCCCCCACCTCTATTCAAACATATCTGAGTCATTTGGTAATGTGCACAGCCTAACATTTGTGTATATGTGTATATTATATGTGTTTTTTTTAAAGAAAGTAAATTTCAATTTACAATTTTAAAAAGTTACAATTAAAACTAAATAATAAATGTTTTAAAGGCCTCCTAAAGTGTGTCTCTCTGTGTGTATGTATGAATGTCTGTGTGTCTGTGTGTCTATACTATATAGCAGTGTTTCTCAACCTCAGCAACTTTAAGCATACTGGCTGGGGAATTCTGGGAGTTGAAGTCCACACATCTTAAAGTTGCTGAGGTTGAGAAACACTGCTATATACTATAAAACTGTGCAAACTGAAGTTTCTCCTTCCTTCAGGCCATAGGTGAATATTCCTCCTAGCCAAGTGGACCATCCAATTCTTTAGAAAAAATGCTTTTTTGACAATAGCTCCCATGCATTTTGTTGAGCATGTCTCTTTCTAAACACCACAGCAACTCACCCAGTAGTTTTAAAGACAGTAACAGGCAGATTCATCAAGTTTATTATAAGCTAATTTTGTATAATAACGATGTTCAAAATGACTCACAACTTCAAAGAACATGAGTAATTGAAGTTGTGACTCATAACAAAAGTCAATTCATGAACAAAATCATATATAATCATATTAAGGTAAATAAATATATGTTATGATATTTATATCAAGGACAGACAACAGAAAAATATTTATTGTAGTGTCCAATAATAGCCATAAAAAAATCATCTCTCTGGAACTGAATAAACCCAGCAACAAGCATTACAATGCTGCTTTCAGCAGTAGCAGACTTTATCGGTTGTGTATGGACATCTCAACTTCCAGCGAGGTGGAGTTGTGCAAGAGGGAAGAGAGGAGACCAGGTCTTTCAGGACTCATAATTGGATGATCAGAGACAATAATCAGAGAAAGTATGTCTCCGTTCCATAAATGAACAATATAAATGACTCCTGGATTTTTTCTATCCACCCCCCTTCCATTCTTTAAAAAGCAATTTGTTTCTGAAATTTCTTTTAAAGGAGAATTTTGATGAAAGTGTAATGGAAGAAATCTGATGTTCTTGCATCTATTTAGTTACAAAACAGCTGAAGGGTATAGTGTAATATGCAAGGGTGTCTGCAGGGTATGGTCAAAAAATGAAGATGGCAGCCACTATGGTGCAGTCGAAGCTTTAGCCAGTTTTTATGTCCACAGCGCATGCAACACACACACACCCTAAAACATGGGAGAGTCTCAATCTCACCATCACAGTTGCCATCTTGACTTTTTTGACCATACCCTGCAGATGTCCCTGCTAATAATAACCGCCCAGGGTCCCTCCTTGCGGGGGAGATTGGCAGGATATAAATATGATGATAAATAAATAAATAATATGTGAGTGCCATTTTTCATTGTACAGTCATGTTTTCAGCAGCCTGCAGCCTTCCTGGTTTCCTAGGCCTTTCAGGACTGAAAGACTATTAGAGCTAAGTTATAGTAATTTAGAATGTAATATCTATCAGAAAAGGAATCTTAGATTCATGACATACCAACAACAGGTGATATCAGTGTTTTTAAAAATTAAGAAAACAAACTTGTTATCCTGAACTCAAAAGCTGTGGCATAGAATATAGTCTGATATGTTAGACCGAACATATTCCTTTCAGCAAATGGAAGGTAAAATAAATTGTGTTCTATCTCTTCAGAAATAGAATTGCTAGAGGTTAGCAGTATAGCAGCAAGTCACAAGAAAATGCTATATAGGGTGCTTGGAGAGAGAATGAGATTGATTTTTTTTCTTTTGAACCATGAACAGTAAACCTGTTCCATTAATCCTACTATCAATGCAAAATGAAAAAGGTAAACATTTTTACCTTCTGGTCTTAGTGACTTGGGGGCAACTGGTTTGCAATGAAGACATGACTTCTTTCTGGTGAACGTACACATAGCAATGAAAGCTTCAAGCATTCACAGCTCCAACTGTCAGTTCAATGGCATAACAACCGAGAATTTGGCTTCAAATTATGCCTTTCGTTTTGCTGAAATCCACTTTTCTGAGCTCCCAGGTCTCAAACAAGTGTATCCTTATATATATGCATGTGAAGTATGTCACGTTTGATTGACTGATTCCCATTGCATAATACAGTTCCACTCGCCCAGAGTCTGTTTTCTTGTGTAAGAAGGGTTGTGTGCACCTTTCTTCACAAATTGTAAGGAAAAACACCACAGCTAATAACTTTTAAAAGTTTGTGTGAGCATTCTCAGGTGCAATCTGGGGCCATGTTGGAGCCTTCACATCACCAATTTGTCACATACAAACTGGCTACAGAGAAATTGAGTGAAGGAAGCGAATACCTCCATAAATTATTGTTTCCACTATCATATTGCTCTTACTGTTACGAAGAATTTTCCTAAGATTTTAAAATGAATTACAGAATGGACCAATTGAGCACGGAGAAAACTACACCCCCACCAACACTGGCAGGACACGCTACTGTATATAAACAGGGAGCAAACCCCACACTTACTTGCACTGATGATGTTACCTAGTTGGGTAATGAAATGTCTGCAAGCAAACAACCAAGCTCAGAGGGCATCAAGGACTCTATGGAGCAAGTGAACAGAGTCTGCCACCCTGTCCCATGATGTCCCAAACATACAAGTTGTGCCTGGAACAGTTAAGTTTGGTCTAGAAAAATAACTCAGACTGAAACAAATAATGTTTTCACACAGGGAGAATCTCTCATGCTTGGGAAAGGAAAGAGGAGGTTGAAATGTGCTATGGAGATAGCAGGATGGAAGCTGTGGCTAGATTGGGAGTAGACGGAGAAAATGGATGACAAACCAAATGAGGTTTAGACAGTATTAGCTGCTGAAAATATGTGACTTTAGAATGGACTAAAGACCACTGAAGTGAAGTTAGAAGTTACATTTAGTGAAATTGATGAAGTCACTGTGTGTAAATCAGGAAGCCACTGTACGAATTCAATATGGTGATACTGATTGGTTCAAGATCGAAAAAGGTGTGCAACAAGGTTGCATTCTGTCACCTTTCTTATTCAACTTGTATGCCAAAGTGATCATCAGGAAACTGGAGCTAGACAAATCAGAAATTGGGGTAAAAATTGGCGGAAGAAACATAAATAACCTTAGATACACGGATGATACAACCCTCGTCTCAGAAACCCAGGAAGGCCTAAAGCACCTAATCATGAGACTCAAAGAAGAAAGCGAGAAGTTTGGCCTCTTTGAGTGGTAAGGGCAGCAGAAAAGATAATTGGGATATCTCTGCCCCTCATCCAAGATTTAGCTCATGCACGCTGTTTGTCCAGAGCTCGAAAGATCATCAGTGATGCCTCCCATCCTCATCATGGTTTGTTTTCTTTGTCACCCTCTGGGAAGAGGTTCCGCTGTATCCGATGTAGAACAGCCAGATTGGGAAACAGCTTTGTCTCCCAGGCTATTGGATTCTTGAATGCCAAATAGGTTCTTTTGTGAGTTAAAGAATGTATATTTGTTAAGAATGTATATTTTATAATAATGGGTATTTTATAGTAATTATGGTTTTTTATTATTATCATTAGTACTGTATTTTATTGCTTGAGTGAAATTGTGAGCCAACTGCAACGAAATTTCATTCTATTGTGCACTTGTATAGTGTATAGTGGGATGACAATAAAGTTATTATTCTATTCTATTCTATTCTATTCTATTCTATTCTATTCTATTCTATTCTATTCTATAATATCAAAAAGACCAAACTTATGACAACTGCAAAGAATGGAAACATCAAAATAGTAATTGATGGAGATGAGGTGGAATGCGTGGAAGAATTCACCTTTTTAGGATCAGTAGTCAATCAAAATGGCGAATGTAGCCAAGAAATTAAATGCCGAATCATGCTGGGTCGTACAGCAATGATGAGTATGAATCAAATTTGGAAATGCAAGGATGTCAGTTTGATGACTAAGTGTAGACTAGTCCGCACTATCGTGTTCCCCATAACTATTTATGGCTGTGAAAGGTGGACAATGAAAAAGTTGGATAGAAGGAAAATTGATTCTTTTGAACTATGGTGTTGGAGGAGGCTCTTGCCAATCCCTTGGACTGCAAATATAATGAATAAAGAAGTGTTGAAGCGCATAAAACTGGACATGTCACTAGAAGTCAAAATAACAAAACTTAGACTTAGTTACTTCGGTCATGTCATGAGATCAACATCGTTAGAGAAAAACGTTATGCTTGGAATGGTCAGTGGCAAAAGACGATGAGGATGCCAAAGAACGCGCTGGTTGGATGTAATCAAAGCAGACACAGACCAAAATTTAAAGCAACTGAAAGAAGCTGGCTTATGGAATCACCAAGGGTTGGATATGACTGAATGGATAATTCAAATTCAGGGACCGCTGAAGATGGCTCCTGACTGAAGGGAAGAACACCAAAACTGGAAGAGGATGACACTTCAAGGGATCAGTCTACCCTGCACAGAATTCCTGAGGGAGAGGAGGATCTCAGGGTCAATGTTCTGCTAGACATAAAGGGTTGCCAGCTAAGTTTATCTGAATCCCTTGATTAATTCTAAAGGGAATTTAATATAGCTACCCATGACAATAACGGTATATTTGCCGCCATGAGTTATTTATAAAAATAATAAAGGTGGGATAGAAAATGAATGAATGAATGAATGAATGAATGAATGAATGAATGAATGAATGAATGAATGAATGAATGAATTTCCTCACTGCTGCTACTGGAACCATAAATGTTCAATTGGAGTTGCTGAGGGAATGTTTTAATACCTATACACTCATCCCAAGGGATGGTGTCATATTTGACCAGAAATGGCACATTAGTAATTTCCCATTTCAGTCAGCTTGAAGAAAGCTAAGTCTGTTGTCAGCTTCCTGTTTGGTGGTCATTATTTAAAAAGGAGGATTTCCCCCATTTGGCTCTACTGGCTCTGAAGTTTATGAGTGCTTCTCTGCTAAATGGATGTATTAGTGACTTACTTCCTGGAATCTAGCCACTGTTGAATCAAAGTAGGTAAGACAAACTTCTCTAGGAATTAGGATAGTTTTCAGGGTTTATCCTTCAACCATAGTTTAGAAAGCACAGTGGCTGGGGTCATACATCACACTATGTAATGAGGTGGTTTGTTTGATTTTTGCTTTGTCATTTGTGAACCCATTCGTGCTTTGTAAATCATGGGTTATAGTTTAGCAGTATATGTGAATCACATCACTGTAGCTTATTCAACAACCCATGATTTAAAATCATGAGTTAATATTAAGTGTAAATTTACTATTTACTATTGCTTGGGAATAAGCAATAAGACTTAAGCATGTGGGACAAGCATGCAAAGAGCTGGAGATTCCTGGTGTAGTATATACATATACTATAGTATATATAGTATATATAGTATAGTCCAGAAAACTAGCTGCCACCCAACATGCTGAAAAATTGGCCAAACAGTTTTTCAGAAAAACGTTTTTGAAAATATTCTTTAAAATCCCCATAGGAAACAGTTGGAGTAATTGTTTCCTATGGGGATTTTGAAAACTATAATTACATAATAAAGTGGCTTGTGCTAGGCAACTAGTGTTTTCCATTATTTTAAATCCTGTGGTAGTCAATAACATTTTAGCCAGCATATATAATGAATATATTGACAATTTTATAAGATTGCCCATTGGTTTTCTAACAGCACAGCTATACCTGTATTTTTGTATGTTTACTAAAACACTTTTACAGAAGTGGTATGGATTTTGAAGTGGAGCAGACAATGTGAGTTAATTCATAAAACAAGATAAAGCTTTCACACATTTTTATTCATATACAGAGTACACTTGACATATGCTGCAGTAGAGAATAACGGCTATTACAGATCTCTACATTTATCTAACATGACTGAGTTACTTGTTTGGCATCCGTGTATTGGAGCTTAATGTTTTTAAAAATCTAAATTAATTGATTTGTGGATCATAAAATGAATGCCCAGTTCAGTATGTTTACCTTGTCCCAACTGATTCTCCTTCACCTAGATGATAATTTTGTTTCTCTCTCATTTCAGTTGTTCGAGTTCATGAATTTTTTGGCTGAGAATGTAATCTTCTGCTATATGGGACTAGCACTGTTTACATTCCAAAATCATATTTTCAATGCTCTATTTATATTTGGAGCATTTGTATCCTTTGTTCAAGTAACAGCAAATATATAATACAGCAAACATATGGCATAAGGTATTTATTTTTATGATGTACAGATAAATTTCATAATTGGAGATATAAACCAGAATCTAGAGATCTCTTTATGCATGTAGAAAATAATGTTTATGCTGTTCTTTTTTTCCTGTGCAAGAATAGCCAATTCCCCATCATACGATTCCTAGGAAGTGAAGATATACTCTTGGCTTTACTCCTGGCATCAGGCATATTACATGTCCCATGTCTGGAGACCACTTTTGAACACATGGTCATTGAATAAACTGATATATGAACTGTTTCAACACAGACATCTCTAGGTTAAAAATACCAGTGATGTGCCTGTGCTGTCGCAATGGTATGGATTTTTTATTATTATTTATTATGTGCCATCAAGTCATTGTTGACTCTTAGTGACCACATAGATTTTCTCCATGATGATCTGACCCTAACCTGGTCTTTCAGGTCTCCCAACTTGTCTTTTTATATTTAATTTTAGTCCCATTTTTTCACTTTACTCCTTAACTTTTATTACTAGAACTTGCAGATCCTTTGCATTTTCAGCTTTCAGGGTAGTGTCATCAGCATAGCGCAGATTATTGATATTTCTTCCTCCAGTTTTAAAACCGTGCCATCTTTTTCCAATCCAGCTTCCCTTAATATACTGTATATTCAGTATATAGGTTGAATAAATAAAGGGAGAGTATAGAGCTTTGTCTCACTACTTTGCCAACCTGGAGCCAGTCTGTTTCACCATGTTCTGTCCGTACTGTGGCTTCCTGACCTGTATATAAGTTTCTCGTGTGGACAATGATATGTCCTGGGATTCCCATTTTTTCTGAGCATATTCCATAGCTTGATGTGGTCATGTCAGCCCTTCCAGGTAAACCAGACAGGAAACACAACTAGATGAATTAATTCTACTTTATTGTAAGGCTACATTAACAGAATCTTGCAAGTCTGAAAGTACAAATCTCCCACCCTTCCTATTTATTGCTTGAGTGGTCAGGGTGGGTCTTTCCTAAGTTTCTTCTTTAGACCATTACCCTCTTGTGGACTTCCTTTCCTTTTATCTGATTGTTGCCTAGGCAGCATCTCTTCCCTCTGTTCTCCAAGGTCACCCTCACATTCCATCACAGGTCAACACAATCAAAGCCCTTTCTGAAATCAATGAAGCACATAGTGACTTCTTTTTGATATTCTTTGGCTTTCTCAATTATCCAGCATGCATCAGCAATAATGTCTTGTGTTTCTTGGCCTTTTCTAAAGCTAGCTTGAACATTTGGCATCTCTTTTTCCATGTAGGGCTCTAATCTGTGTTGGATGACCCTAAGCATTATTTTGCTAGCATAAGAAATTAAGGATATTGTAGGATAGCTTGCACACCTGTTAAGTCTCCTCTCTCTCTTTTTCTTTAACTGGAATGTAGATTGACCTCTTCCAATCTGTTGGCCACTATGTCATTCTCCAGATGTGGCATAGAAGCTGGCATAGCTTGATTAGAATCTTTATTGATTCTTCCTATTTTTATTATTATTAGATTTTTTTATCCCACCTTTTTATATATAACTCAAGGCAGTGAACATACCTAATACTCCTGCCTCCTATTTTCCCCACAACACCAATCCTGCGAAATGGGTTGTGCTCAGAGAGAATGACTGGCCCAAAGTCACCCAGCTGACTTTCGTGCGTAAGGGAGGCCTAGAACTCACAGTCTCCTGGTTTTTAGGCCAGCACCTTAACCCCTACACCAAACTGGCTCTCCTCCTCCTCCTCCCCCTCCTCTTCTTCTACTTCTGCTTCTTCTGCTTCTTCTGTTTTGGTTTTGGTCTAAAGGGCCCTTGTTTTATCTGGAAAAAACATTTAAAGCAACTTTAGCATCAGATACACAAAGGAGTAATGAGAATGCCAACCCAATTTTCTGAGTCTACAGAAATAATCGAAAGTTTGGGGGCAGACATTAAAGTGGAGGATATCAGGAAGAGACAGTATAAATCTTGAGGAAATAAGACTTTAAAATGTTCCAAAATACATTTAAGCTTTCTGAATTCCTGTTTGAAAAAATAATATTGTTGGCATATGAACAAGTTCTAGTGAGGATTTCTCAGAGAGATTTAGGGACAAAGCATGGGCTTGACAGATGGAATATGAATTCAGAGTGATTAAAATCGGGAGTTGGGGTGCAGTGTTCAAGAAAGAATTATAAAAAAAGATTGTTTGAAAGAGTAAAATGCTCAGAGAAAGGACAGACTGTGGGTAGCAATGAGAATATTGTGTTTTTCCTATTCCACTGCCATCTAAGCTCATCATTCTGCTTCTGATTTAAATAATATATTTGATTAATCTTGGTCTTGTATCATAGAGTCCTTCCTTATTTTCCTCAGCTTCTTATCCCAAATGATGCAGGTGGCAGTTTTCATAGCAAGAGCCTGTAACATATATCCAATTTCTTTCATTCTCAACCTGGGCCGAAAACAAAAAATTCCAAAGAATTTTCAACATATGATGATGTTCTCAGGTAAGCTGATTGTTTCTACTATGATACAAAAAAAGAAGAAAAAACACTACTAGTTAGTACTAAATAATATGTTTTATTCCTTGTAGTTTTCAGACTTGTAATCTTTTCAAAGGAACACAAAAAATCAACAGAAATCTTAACACGGTATCCCTTGTTTAAAAGAAGAACTGCAATGACAATTATTGAGTCCCCCGTTGAGGGAGATGGGCGGTCATATAAATTAGATAGATAGATAGATAGATAGATAGATAGATAGATAGATAGATAGATAGATAGATAGATAAATAATACTTTTCTTGTAAAAGAAGGGGAGATGTTTTACTAGCAACTAAAAGAATGCTGCTCTGTGATCTATGGCATTCCCTGCAAAGGTTTATTATCATTTCAGAAAGGCTTGCCTCTGTCCTCTAATGATGATCTGCAATAATGATTTTAATCATTTTAATTAGCGAGGTGCGGCATGCCTATTATAAACGTTTATGAAATGGACTTAAAAGTGGCAGCTCAGTTGGGGAAATGAAATTCAGATGGTATAACCATATGGTTGTTTCATCTCTATTCTCTTGAGAACAGGCTTATTCATTTTGGAGGGTATCTCTCTCATGTTAAAATAATGTCAGGTTTCCACTAGCTTTGATGAAATAGCGGCCAGTTTAAGATTGCCTGGGTTATAGCATGCTTTTAAATGCTGCAAAAGTAAGCATGCATCTTTTTTCACTCAGTACACATTATGTAATCTGCATGCCTGTTATAATTTTGTATTATGCATGTATGTTATACAACTGCCTAATATGTGTACATTGTCAGCCTTAGATTGTTTTCTCACTTGTAATTAATGTCTTATAGCATCGCCCCATCTCTTTAAAATGATGTAAAATCTATCTTCATTACTGTTATTTCTTTCTTTCTTCATCAGTATCAATCATACAGTATTTATAAGCTGTCAGAATCAAAAATTACTCTCATTGGCTCACATAGAAAATACAATATAAAACAAACCCCATATAAAAATAAAAATACAATATATTAGTACAGTGATGGTTGGATAGCACTGTAAGACACTAGTGAAGAAACGGTATTAAAAAGAGCGCATTTGGATATGGGCCTCAGCGTGGAACAATGATGACACACATTTCTTTGGAATTGCGTTGGAATGCTTTGTCCTGTCAGCTAAAGACCTTCTCATTTCTTCAAGCTTTTTCAAATATTTGTATTGCTTTGGCTTATGAGGCTGATTCTACTACTAATGGCCTATTTAAAAGGCCCCAGGCCCATCCAGAGTATAGTAAAAGTCAGTATTTGAAATTATCAGATGGATGAATACTGTACATGTTTTTATTCAAGTTAGGAAAATGAATCAATTGAAAGATCGTCCAATTATTTCAATATTTCCAATTTCCCACATGTTCCTGATTATTCTGCTACTGACTTCAATGGAGAATAGGGAAAAAATTACATGCAGCAAGATGAAAATTGAGTGGTGGACTATTCAAATTTTCTTCCTCTGAGACTCACAGAGATTTTAAACAGCTACCACTACTGCTTTCAGCTTTTGTTTTGTTCTCATACTCCTATTCTTTGAGCAATGAGAACTTTTCCTTGGCATGAGGTAACAGAAGCATATGTTCGCCTCTTTGTTTCTGTGACATATGGTGTATATAAGGGCCTAATGGGGATTGCAGCATTAGCATTGCAACAAATACTGCTTCTCCACTAGGCTGACAGGGAGAGAAAGAAATCATGTATCTTTAAAATGTTGAATTCCAGTATCAACATTTTCACTGACTATCCCTCACTTACATCTAATTACATTTTCACTCAATGAATTCGAATACTCATAAGAGGATGGGGGAGGAGGTCAAGATGTACCTCAAATATTTGCTGGTTATTTTTTTGTTGTTGTTCAGTCGTTTAGTCGTGTCCGACTCTTTGTGACCTCATGGACCATAGCACGCCAGGCCTTCCTGTCCTCCACTGTCTCTCGGAGTTTACTCAAATTCATGTTCATTACATCGGTGATGCTATCTAACCATCTCATCCTCTGCCGTCCCCTTCTCCTTTTGCCTTCAGTCTTTCCCAGCATCAGGGTCTTTTCCAGTGAGTCCTCTCTTCGCATTAGGTGGCCAAAGTATTTGAGCTTCAGCTTCAGCATCTGTCCTTCCAATGAGCAGTCAGGGTTGATTTCCTTTAGGATTGACTGGTTTGACCTCCTTGCAGTCCAAGGGACTCTCAAGAGTCTTCTCCAGCACCACAGTTCGAAAGCATCAATTCTTCGGCGCTCAGCCTTCCTTATGGTCCAACTCTCACAGCCATACATTACTACTGGAAAAACCATAGCTTTAACTATACGGACCTTTGTTGGCAAGGTGATGTCTCTGCTTTTTAATATGCTGTCTAGGTTTGTCATAGCTTTCCTCACAAGGAGAAAGCGACTTTATTAAGAAGCCCATATGAATGCTGGTCTATCATAACAGGGTCTGCCAGACTAAGCTTTTTAAACTTGTCTTGTTCTCCCATTATCCCTAAATCTTTTAGAAAATCACAAGCTTGTAGAGGAAGACAAGTCCAATCACAATATATAATAATATATATGAGAGTGTATATTTTCTTTATAAATCAACGTAAGCTCTTGTTTAGGGGAGTAAATTAAAAAATACTCATAAGCTCAAGACTGGAGATGGGCCTTTGGAAGCAGAAAGTATTACAGTCCAATTTGGGGGGGATCTATCATAGCTCATTTTTGTGAGAAGGGTCTCCCAAAGAGGTGATTTCTATCTAATGAAGGAATGGATTAGGAGCCTTGTGGTTCAAGACCCAAATTCAGACCACACTCTTAGCAGATCTGGGATGAAAGACGCCTGGTAAAATGGTTACAGCCAAAAAGTTAGGTGTAATTAATGTATATCGTATTATCTCTACATTAATGTACAGTTTTAAATAATCATTAATGATAACTAATGGCAGCTGAATTAAATAAAGATGGATGGATGGATGGATTTGAGAAAGATATTATAATCCATGAAAGTTTGTACTATAATAACTAATAGTGTTTAAAGTATCCCAAGATTCTTTGTTGTTTTTGTGATAGCAGACTAAGAGACTCATTTTTCTGGAAGTTTTAATGAACTTTGATCTTTATCATAGAATCATAGTGTAGGAACCATTTAGGCCATCGAGTTCAACTTCTGCCTTACTGTGGGGATGCCCAGTAAAGCTGCTCCAGGTGATGGGTTCCTGAAAAAGGGGGGGGGGATTTGATGGCCTCTGGATATTTGCTGAAAAGCAACTAAGCTTTGATGTCATTTTCTTTGTTTTTCAAAAGAGTAACGTAAATTTTGTGTCAAATAACATAAAATATGTAAGAGATACAAGAACAATCAATCCCCTTCATGGATCACTGCCTTGTCGTGGCGAAGGGGCTTGCGTAACTCAATGAAGTCAGGTCAAGAAGAACAGGTCATGATGGAGAGTTCTGACAAAACGTGGTCCACTGGAGGAGGGAATGGCAAACCACTCCAGTATTCTTGCCAAGAAAACCCATGGACAGTATCAAAAGGCTAAAAGATATGACACCGGAAGATGAGCCCCTCAGGTCGGAAGGTGTCCAAAATGCTACTGGGGAAGAGCGGAGGGCAATTCCGAGTAGCTACAGAAAGAGTGAAGCGGCTGGGCCAAAGCCGAAAGGATGCTCAGCTGTGGATGTGTCTGGAAGTGGAAGGAAAGTCCGATGCTGTAAAGAACAATATTGCATAGGAACCTGGAATGTAAGATCTATGAATCAAGGTAAGCTGGATGTGGTCAAACATGAGATGACAAGATTGAACATCGACATCTTGGGAATCAGTGAACTAAAATGGACAGGAATGGGTGAATTTAATTCAGGAGACCATTATATATACTACTGTGGGCAAGAATCCCTTAGAAGAAATGGAGTAGCTCTCATAGTCAGTAAAAGAGTGGGAAAGGCAGTACTGTGGTACAACCTGAAAAACGACAGAATGCTTTCAGTTCGAATCCAAGGCAAACCATTCAACATCACAGTGATCCAAGTCTATGCCCCAACCACTGATGCCGAAGAAGCTGAAGTTGACCGGTTCTATGAAGACCTACAACACCTTCTAGAACTAACACCAAAGTCCTTTTCATCATAGGGGACTGGAATGCTAAAGTAGGAAGTCAAAAAATAACCGGACTAACAGGCAAGTTCGGCCTTGGAGTACAAAATGAAGCAGGGCAAAGGCTAAGAGAACAGGCTGGTCATAGCAAACACTCTTTTCCAACAACACAAGAGACGACTCTACACATGGACATCACCAGATGGTCAATACCGAAATCAGATTGATTATATACTTTGCAGCCAAAGATGGAGAAGCTCTATACAATCAGCAAAAACAAGACCTGGTTTTGAAGAACGTAGGGAAAACCACTAGACCACTCAGGTATGACCTAAATCATATCCCTTATGAATATACAGTGGAGGTGAGGAATAGATTTAAAGGATTAGATCTGGTAGACAGAGTGCCTGAAGAACTGTGGATGGAGGTTCGTAACATTGTACAGGAGGCAGCAACTTAAACCATCCCAAAGAAAAAGAAATGCAAGAAAGCAAAGTGGCTGACTGATGAGGCTTTACAAATAGCTGAGGAAAGAAGGGAAGCAAAAGGCAAGGGAGAAAGGGAAAGATATAACCAACTGAATGCAGATTTCCAGAGAACAGCAAGGAGAGATAAGGCGGCCTTCTTAAATGAACAGTGCAAAGAAATCGAGGAAAACAATAGAATGGGGAAGACTAGAGATCTCTTCAAGAAAATCGGAGATATCAAGGGAACGTTTTGTGCAAAGATGGGCATGATAAAGGACAAAAAAGGCAGGGACCTAACAGAAGCAGAAGAGATTAAAAAGAGGTGGCAAGAATACACAGAAGAACTATACAAGAAAGATCTTAATATCCCTGATAAATACGATTATGTGGTCACTGAGCTTGAGCCGGACATCCTAGAGAGTGAAGTCAAGTGGGCCTTAGGAAGCATTGCTAACAACAAAGCTAGCGGAGAAGACAGTATCCCAGCTGAGCTATTTAAAATCCTAAATCATGATGCTGATAAAGTGCTGCACTCAATATGCCAACAAATTTGGAAAACTCAACAGTGGCCACAGGATTGGAAAAGGTCAGTTTACGTTCCAATTCCAAAGAAAGGCAATGCCAAAGAATGTTCAAACTACCGTACAATTGCGTTCATTTCACATGCTAGCAAGGTTATGCTCAAAATCCTACAAGCTAGGCTTCAGCAGTATGTGAACCGAGAACTACCAGAAGTGCAAGCTGGGTTTCGAAGAGGCAGAGGAACTAGAGATCAGATTGCCAACATTCGCTGGATCATGGAAAAAGCAAGAGAGTTCCAGAAAAATATCTACTTCTGCTTCATTGACTACGCTAAAGCCTTTGATTGTGTGGATCACAACAAACTGTGGCAAAGTCTTAAAGAGATGGGAGTACCAGACCACCTTACCTGTCTCCTGAGAAACCTGTATGCGGGTCAAGAAGCAACAGTTGGAACCGGACATGGAACAACCGACTGGTTCAAAATTGGGAACGGAGTACGACAAGGCTGTATATTATCACCCTGCTTATTTAACTTATATGCAGAATACATCATGAGAAATGCCGGGCTGGATGAATCACAAGCCGGAGTTAAGATTGCCGGGAGAAATATCAACAACCTCAGATATGCAGACGATACCACCCTAATGGCAGATGATGCTGGGAAAGACTGAAGGCAAAAGGAGAAGGGGATGGCAGAGGATGAGATGGTTAGATAGCATCACCGATGTAATGAACATGAATTTGAGTAAACTCCGGGTGACAGTGGAGGACAGGAAGGCCTGGCGTGCTATGGTCCATGAGGTCACGAAGAGTTGGACGCGACTAAACGACTGAACAACAACAAACTAATAGTGTTTAAAGCAGAGCTTTCCAAACTGTGTGTCGCGACACAAAAGTGTGTCGCCACACACAGTCGGCTGTGTCGCCACACAACCCGGAAGTGGCAGCGGGGGCGTGCACAGCGGTGGTGGTACCGGCGCACCATCGGTGCTTCCGCGTTTTAGCGGAGGCTGCCGCCGCTGCCACCACCATACACGGCCCCGCCCGCACCGGGTTTTCCCGCGGCGACACATGAAAATCCGAAGGCATCGCCGCCATGGCAGCGCGCAAAGACCGAAAGCGGCAGCAGCGCTTCCGGGTTTTTGCGCGCTGCCGCGGCGGCGGAACTTCTGGATTTTCCTGCGGCGACACACCAAGGGCGGTTGGTGTGTCGCCGCGGGAAAACTTTGGAAAGCCCTGGTTTAAAGTATCCCAAGATTCTTCGTTGTTTTTGTGATAGCAGACTAAGAGACTCATTTTTCTGGAAGTTTTAATGAACTTTTATCTTTATCATAGAATCATAGTGTAGGAACCATTTAGGCCATCGAGTTCAACTTCTGCCTTACTGTGGGGATGCCCAGTAAAGCTGCTCCAGGTGATGGCTTCCTGAAAAGGGGGGGGGGGAATTTGATGGCCTCTGGATATTTGCTGAAAAGCAACTAAGCTTTGATGTCATTTTCTTTGTTTTTCAAAAGAGTAACGTAAATTTTGTGTCAAATAACATAAAATATGTAAGAGATACAAGAACAACTGCTGTTTTCTTAAAGCAGTTAAAGCTGACAATTTTGTTCATTATTTATTCATTTTATATAGGTACATTCTGAACAAAGTATCTGTAATCAATATATAATTAGATAGGACCTCACTAGCACTATTGGTCATGGCTGTGTTTATTTCTGAAGGAGGTTTCTAAAGTATAATAAAATAGTATGATTATATGAGGACAATGAGACAAAATTTAACCCATTCTGGGAAGCAAGGGAAGCAATGGCACTGCTAGTAGAACAAGAAAATAGTTTGTAGATGTAAGTATAACAAAACCTTGTCACCTTCTTTACCTTTCCCTTCTATTTTTTAGTTTCAACATTAATGAGGAAGAAAGAAGGTGGGTGAAATCTGGAGGGGGGGGAAGCATCAAAGGTTTTAATGAGCTTGTACAATTCACAGTGTGTTTAGATAACCATTTTGGCAGGGAAGGCACACTGTGACTCAACTTCTAAACCTGGTTCTACTGTATGTAATAAGAAGATGATGAAAATTTCCTCCTGGAAAACAATATTCTCCATGATGTGATTGTACACTACAATGTTAAACAGATTTATTAGGAAGCATGCCTCTTTAGCCCCTTCAAGTCCTTCTATGCTGCCTCATCATAATGCAGGGAGGTGGAGTGTATTCCAAGGAGAAATGAATGAAGAACACCAGGAGTATACACCAAGAGTATCTATTCCCAGCTGAAAGCTCTAATAATGAAAATCAAGGATCATAGTAATATTTTCATTTTCTATATGAAAATATAACGTGCCATTGGTTTACGTACTTTCAACTGAAAGAACAATATAAAATAGACAATAAAAACTATCAATTCATAAAAGATCAAAATAACTGGGATAATATATTAGAAAGAGACAATGACCATTTGATATGAAAAATATACAAAATATTATTGGAAATGAAAACTAAAGATATAAAAATTAAAAATTATATGAAGAAATGGGAAGAAAATTTAGGAATAGAAATTACATATGAGCAGTGGCAAAAAATATGGTCAAAAATATAAAATTTACTTTAAGTAATAGTTTAAGGGAAAATATGTACAAAATGATTTATAGATGGTACCTATCACCTGAGGTGTTATTTAAATCAAAAATCAGGAATACGAATATCTGTTGGAAATGTAAAAACAAAAGAGGGTCTTTTTACCACATATGGTGGTTATGTGAGAAAGCAAAAAAAATATTGGACCAAAATAAATAAATATATAAGTGAAATGTTAGGTAAGGATATACAAATGAAACCAGAAATCTATTTGTTAGGTAAAATCGAGGATACTATGAATAAAAGCCAAAAGACATTATTTTTATACTTAAGTACAGCGTCAAGAGTAAAATATGCGCAATTTTGGAAAGAAGAAAATATACCAACAAAAGAAGAATGGATTATGAAAATAATGGAATTAATGCAAGTAGACAGATTAACTAATTTAATAAAAGGGAAAGAAATAGGGAAGCATAAGGAGATATGGGACCCTTTTACAGAGTATGTTAAAAAGGAGTATAATATTATATATATATATATATATATACACACACACACACACACACACACACACACACACACACACAAACACACAAACACACACATACATGTAAATATATAACTATAAAAAATATAGTTAGGGGGGTTATAATAATGAAATATAGAAAGTAAGAGAGAAAATGTATACAAAACAGTTACATTTAAGTTCTGAGTTAAGAAAACCGGAAGCAATTTTAAAGGTGTTTGTATGTGTATGTAGTAGTGGTTAAGTTGTATAAATCAAGAAGGGAAAAATGCATAAGAGAATAATAGAATAGGTATATATACATAGAAACATAAGAAAGAAAGAAAGGGATTAAAGGACTAGAAATAGGTAAAAATGATAAGGAAGGGTTGTTGTAGGTTAAGGGATAAGTAGTAGTAGGAGAGGAGAGAAGGAGGAAAGAAGGCAGGAAGGAAAAAGAAAGTAGGATGGATAAAGGGTTATATGAGAATAGAATAGAATTGATAGATTGAATTATATAAAGAAATAGAAATAAAAACTTATATTACGAAGTTATGATACTATGAAATTATGCAATTGATGGAATGTCTAAGTGTAAATGGGATATATTTTATGTAAAATGTAAATGTCTATGTTAAATGTTAAATGTAAATAAAAATTATTTTTATTATTAAAAAAAAATTTAAAAAAAAGGATCATAGTAAAAAAAAATGGGACTAAGATTAAATATAAAGGAGACCAAACTAATCACAACAGGTACAGCAACTACCTTAGAATTTACAGTTAAGACAATGAAGTGATGGTTGACTTCTGCCTTTAGGATCGGCTATCAACAGTTGAGAAATACACCACGGATTGGCACTTGGTAGGGCAGCCATGAAGGTCTTGGAAAAGATACTCAGATGCAATGATGTGTCTATACCTACAAAGATCAGAACAGTGTAAACAATGTTATTCCCTGTGACACTCTATGGAAGCAAAAATTGGATTTTGAAGAAGCAGGATAGGAAGAGTATTGACACTTTTGTACTTGGTGTTGGAGAAGACTCTTGAGAATACCGTGGATAGCCAAGAAAAGAAACAAATCGATCATAGAGCAAATCAATCCATAGTTCTCACTTGAGGCACAAATGACAGGCTCAGATTACCATATTTTGGACACTTTATGGGAAGACCCATCCTGATGAAGCGTTATTACAGCACCACCACCAAGTGGATTTACAAATAACGAATTTGCATAACACCATGATGCAACTAACGAAGCATCTGGAACAACGCTTGCCATAGCCAGATGTAGCATAGCAGCTGGCAGCCCAGCCAATATATCTGCATCTTCATGGGAGTTTGCCAGAGAACTTCAGAGAAGCCCAGGTTCAGTTCCTGACTTTCATGTCTTAGTGTGAATTGTTTATGTTTGGTCAACCAGCAGTATTTCCTCCAAATCACACCAAGATGACTTTTTGTTCTGAGTTGGCTATGCCCATCATTGAGAGCAAAGATCCAGTCCTGGACAATTACCAGAATTTCATGCAAAGGTTTCAAGTGCTATTTGACAATACAGCCAGAATAGCAACCGCAAACTGAGAGATCTGCAAGCTAGAGCAGGGTATCTTGGAAGATGGCGACTGGGTGCAGATGCCGACTGCTGCCGCCCTGAGGGGGAGACTCCCGGCTTCTTTTTGAACCCTGACCTGCAGCCCCCAGCCCCCACTTCACTGGCTGGGGGTTTGGGAAGAGACTTTTGAGGACCCCTGGCCTTACCCTTGTGCCAGTGTCGGAGCTGGACAGTGTCCCCTGGATGGAGCAGTGGAGCATGGTGGGCCTTGGCGGGCTCCCATGGGCCTTGGTGGTGCAGGCGTGCCTGGTGGTGCGACGGCCTTTGGCAGCATGGAGCGGTGGGTCGGATATTTTTCCTGATGCGAGCCTTGGCAGCGTGGCTGGTGGAGCGGCTGAGTGGCTGGTGTGCCCCCCAGTGCGACAGACCAGCAGGGTGACGAGCCCCCGGCGCAGCGGGCCGGCTTCAGTGGCAGCGAGATCAGGTACAGCAGAGTGGGCTTGGCAGCGTGGCGGAGCTCGGCGGTGCAGTGGGCTGGGCTGGCAGCGCATTAGATCCAGATGGCAGAGTGGCCTTGGCGGCCTGGTGGCCTTGGCAACGCGGTAGACCCCAAATCGACCTTGGCGGAGGACGCGCAGGTCCTAGCGCGATGAACTGGCGCAGTGGATCCCGGTACTAAAACAGCACGACGGAGCCCGGCAACAGGGGACATGAGCTCTGGGGACTTAATTTTTTCTATCAGAGCCCCCTGGACTTTAGACCCCTCTTTCCAAGCCCCCTGGATGAAGACCTTGGTGATGGGGGGGCGGCGAACCTTCATGGTCCCAGGCCCCTTCCGAGAGCCCCCTGGATAAGGAGGGAGGACCATGGGGGGGGCAAGGTCGGTGGATTCCAGTATCACAGGGGACCCAGTGGGCATGACGGGCCTAGGCGTAGTAGGTCCCAGCAGTGAGGAGTGGCGAATTTGGAGCTGAGCGCTGGTCATCTCCTCCCAGCCTGCCCAGAGATGGCAGAGAGCTACCAGGGTCCCTCCAGTGTGAGTGAGGTACTCCCTCCCAGGTGTGAGACTTATGGATGATCTCTGGCGGGAACGGGATGGGGGCAGTGCATCCATCCTGGCTCTTCTTGAACTCTCACCGGCTTTCAATACCATCAACCATGGTATCCTTTTGGGGCGGCTCAGGGAGTTGGGGGTGGGCAGCATTGGTGGTGATAGGGAGTGAGAGATCCGACCCTCGACCCCTCCTCTTTGGGGTGCCTCAGGGTTCGGTCCTCTCTCCTCTCCTATTCAACATCTACATGAAACCACTGGGTGAGTTCATCCGTCACCATGGGATGAGGTATCATCAGTATGCTGATGATACCTAGTTATACGTCTCCATCCCGGGTGAAGTAAGTGATGCGGTGACTGCCCTCTCTCGGTGCCTGGGGGCTGTGGGGGTCTGGATGGGGAACAACAGGCTTCAGCTGAACCCTGGTAAGACAGAGTGGCTGTGGGTTAATGGCTCCTCTGTATCCGGGAAATTGTCATCTTTAGTTCTGTATGGGGTCGCACTACCCCAGACAGACCTGGTGAGGAATCTGGGGGTTCTTCTGGACTCACGACTCCTGCTCAAAGAGCAGGTGGCAGTCGTGGCCAGAAGGGCCTTTGCGCAGCTTTGTATTGTGCACCAGTTACACCCTTTCCTGAATCAGGAAGCCCTTCGAACAGTCACTCATGCCCTGGCCATCTCCCATATAGACTATTGAAATGCGCCCTACATGGGGTAGGATCACCTACATTGGTGATCACCTTTAAAGCCCTACATGACATGGGTACAGGTTAGAAGGTGTTTGTTTTTACAAACTTGGACTTGAGAGGCATTTACAATTTGATCAGAATGAAAGAGGGCCACAAATACCTAACTGCAATTCAATATCAGGTATGACAAATTTTAACACACAGCAATACATTTAGTTTGGTGAATTGTGGGACAGTCTTCTCCAGATTCATGAACAAAATATTTTCTGATATTTTGGGTTAGCATATAGTAATCTATGTGGATACATTGCTGATCTTTCTGGAAGACTCTTTGCACAAGACACACATCAGAAATGTCATAGCATCCTCAAACACAAACTTTTTGCTAAGTTGGAGGAATGTGTGTTTGATCTTCCCTATATGGACCATTTGGGTTATCAGATCTCTACAGAAGGAATACATATCTTCAAGTGGAATATATATTAATCCTGCAAAAGTACAATCCATATTCTCATGGCAAACACCTATAAATGTGGAGGATGTACAGTATTTTCTAGGCTTTCCTAATTTCTATGAAAAGTTAATTCCTAATTTTGCAGCCCATGTTAAGATGGTCTGCTCAAGAGCAAGCAACATTTCAGGAACTGAAAGCCCTTTTTCCTTCACAACCACTACTCAAGCACTCAGACTCCTCCCACTAGTTTGTGGTGCAGATGCAGGAGACACTGCAGTAGGAGTCATTCTGTGGATAGAGAAAGGGGGGGAGGGAAGACTCTCCTGCCATGTATGTTTTATTCCAGGTTGCTTCTACCAGTGAAACAGAACTATGATATATTCATTAAAGCAATGGAGGCACTTCCTAGAAGGCACAGAACAGTAGTACAAATCATGAGAATTTGGAAAATCTAATTTTAAAAAAATCCCCAACTTCTCACACCTTGACAAAGCAGGAGATGGGGAATGACTTCCCAGCTCCATCTCTGCGCTGTAGGACTTGCTAGATAGACTTGGGGAGATACCAGAGGATAATGGGGAGACTCAGTCCATCAAATTGCAGGAAAGGAGGGGGAACCTGCAGGATTTGCTTAGTGATCTGGAAGAGCTGTCATGAGGGTGGGGGAGCGACTCTGTGGTTTGTTCCCATAAGGTTGTTCCACTATTTTCTTTGTGTGTGAGAGGTGAATCTGAGTCTAACAAGGGAGGTGGTGTAGAGGAATACAGAGATGACTTTGGAGGAGATATGCAGAGACTCTTAGCAAAACTTGAGCTCAGACCATTAGCAAAAGATTATCTCAGCCTGGGAAAATAAATGACATAAGAAAGAAATGTAAAGTTGCCCCACCTTGACTCTCTTTGGTATAGGAGAGAGGGAAGAGGAAATGTTGTCAGGCTTTCATGATTCTGTTATTACAGCCTACAGTAGAGTAGAGTTCTAGTATTTCTTGTAGTACCTGCTTCCTGACCTGTCCTATCTTGGAGTGCTGACACTTATGTCCTGATCCAGCAGAGGTCTTTCCACATTTTTATGTGCTAAGGCATTCATCTGATGGGGATGGAGTTGTATGGATTCTATGATTCTGAAGCACGATTGAAATCTTTGTTAAAACAGTCTTCCTTAAAAAAACAGATGTTCACAACTGGGGGAATTTTAAATGTTTGGATAAGGACGCCTAATAAAAGGTTGATTTTAAGCTATTATGTGAAGATGCTTTTGCAGTCTTGTAACTAAGCTAAAGCTATACACCAATGCAGACAAAATAAATAAAATAGGAGAAAAATGTTGGGAATAGAGTCTGATCCATGAATCAACATTGATCCATACAATAAGAGCTAGGTGTGAGCCAACAATATGGCATATTTACAAGGAAACCCTCATGGGTTCTTAATATATAAAAGAAATAACTGTATTTTACACATGGAAGAGGCCTTTTATGATGCCTACATTATTGTTTTCTGGAAGAAAATATATGAAGCAAATTGTAATTTCAATAAAATGAGAAGTCTTCTAAATTAAACCAGTAATTCAAACAAGACACTGAGATAACTTTATAGATATTTAGGGCTTAAAAAGAAAAAAAAAGCTCCCATCATTCCACCAAGGAAGATAAGACGTAGTACTTTGTTTCTCTAACCCAGAGCTTTCCAAACTTTTCATGTTGGTGACACACTTTTTAGACATGCATCATTTCGTGACACACTCTTACAGCAGGGCATCATTTTGTGACACACTCTTACAGCAGGGTACAAGGCAGGCACTAGGACCTGCACGGAATCACAGCAGGTTTGGAGGCAGCCAGACACAAGGCAGGCACTAGGACCTGCACGGAATCCTGGTAGGGCAGGTTTGGAGGCAGCAGCAGCCGCGACACACCCAGACACTGCAGCCGACACACTAACGTGTCCCGACACACAGTTTGGAAAGCTCTGCTCTAACCAATAAAATGAGCTGCATCGAAAAATCCTAAAGTGGCCCTTGAATATGCACAATTCTATGATGAATGCCCATTCAGAAGAGGAAATAAAATCACTGTATCCAAATAAATGTCAAAGCACTATCAGGATACCTACCATGTAATATTAATTCAAATTAAAAACTTCCTATAGAAAGAGATATATAAACTTGTTTTTGTAAACATGCTATGCAAATTCAGGTATATGCAGTGCACTCATTTTTGGACTTTATATTCACAAGAAAATTTCAGAAAAACTTTGCCTTCAGTTCTGTCTGCATGTGCTTTTGCTATGCTGCGAAGCAGAACCATTGCAAGTAACATTAGATTCATCAAACTGTTTTATTTTTTTAATGACTTGGGATGAGTAGATCACAATAGGCTATGACCATGTCCAAGCTGAAATTCTTCCTGCAATTCACTCTCAACAGAAGAGCAGGTGGCACCAATGAACATGTCTACATGCCCATTCAGGACTTTCACCCGTTTTTCCCTGGGACATTGCCATTTACAGCATTTGCTTCATTTTATTCTTTAACCTGCAGCAGGCTAGATGACCTTAATTCATAAGTTCTGCCATATCTTTCAGCCCCTTCGTTTATAATTAAGCCAATACTTTCACATGTATTCACCAAGTCCACTCAGGGTTGCTACCTGAATTAAGCAACATTCACTTCCATCTAATAATTTATGATGTTACATGAGGTCACTTGATTATATTTACTGCAGAATTTTTCTTGGTGTTTACAACAAGCCTCCCTTTTAATAAAAGCAACAGAAAGCTTGAGTTGTGGAATAGTTATGGACTATTAATAAAATAATTAACTGTGTGTTATTTATTTATTTATTAAACATATTTCTATGCTGCCACAATCAAAAGACTCTAGGCAGCTTAGATTTATTATTTATTTATTTCCTCCGTTGTCCTTTTTATAAAGAGCTTAGGAGTAAATTAATATTACCTTTGACCAAGAAATATCCTAGGAGGCAAGATATAGAGTATATGCAAATGTTACTTATAGATGAAGATCCAACTGTTACGGCGCAAGTAGCCAAATTCTGTGCAGCTGCTATAAAGATACGCCAGACTATGATAGGAAAAATGTAGTAATGTACTCCTTGTAATGATTTTAATAATTTTAAAAGGTTTATATCTATATATATCACACCATATTTTATATATGATATTTTACTTTTTATAAGCATTTACATCTGATAGAATATTAGTTATGACTAATATTAAGAGCATATTTAAATTTGATTAAGGGGCTCATCCACATTGTGGTCTGAATGTATTTTAATTTTTAATTGGAACAATGTAATTAAACTTATAATTTTAAAACTATTTTAAATCAGATGGTGCATATTGTAAGGTTCAATGAGTATACCTTGAAGAATCTTGTACTGGTCAGTGACCGTAATAAACCAGAATGAGTATTTATTTATTATTTAGATTTATATTACTGCCCATCTCAAACGAAGGACTCTGGGCAGTTCACAATAAAAACAAGATGCAAGTTAAAATATCCATGGTACAAAATAAAAATACACAACAATGAAAGAGTAAAATCACAAAATGAAAATGCAAATGGCAACATGAAATCAGAGGAAGGCTCTCTGAAATGGCTCGGTCTTCAAAAGTTTCCAAAAACCAACAAAGAGGGAGCTGGCCGGATATCCACAGGGAGGCTATTCCACAGCATCAAGGCTGCCACAGAACAGCAGTACCTCCTCGTTTCACCTCTCAAAAGGGTGGTCCTGCAGGTAGGTATCCGGGTGCCAAACAATAAAGGGCTTTATAGGACAAAACCAACACCTTAAATGGGACCCAGAAATCAATTAGCAACCAGAGCAGGGTCTGCAAAACCGGTGCTACGTATGCCCCTGATGCCAGGAGCCGGAAAGTGTGCAGGCTCCTGCATTTTGGACCAACTGCTGTTTCTGAATACTCTTTAAGGGCAGCTCCAGGTAGAATGCATTGAAGTAGCTCCTTGCTTTATCTTGGCCTTTCTCTGGATTTTTCCACCCAAGCCTTATTTTCTCACCTTTATCTCCCATCCCTCGTCTCTAAGCCATCTCTCTCCTGTGTAATCATTTCTCTTCTCAGGACATAGTCTGGAATACTCTGCATTCTAAAATAAATATATATCTGAAACTTTGATCTTCTGTCCGAATTTTTAACAGTACTTTTTATCCCCTTTCTCTTCCCTTTCTGTTTTCTGAAGGCCTACGTGGTGCCATAGCATTTGCACTGGCTATACGGGACACAGAATCTCAGCCTAAGCAAATGATGTTTACAACTACTTTACTAATTGTGTTCTTCACAGTCTGGGTGTTAGGAGGAGGCACTACATCAATGCTTACATGGCTCCAAATCAGGTTAGTATTATTAGTTTATAATCTCGTGTTAAAAAAAAAATAATTTGTTCATCCAATCAATTTTTTACATCTTTTCTTTTAGCAATACCCTCTTTTTGGAAGTCATATATATAAGAGATGGCCCTGAAGAATCCAAGGAGTTTTTTTTAAAGGGATCTCAATATTGGTGGGTCCTGATAGAGTCTTGAGCATGTTTCCTCTTCTCACTTACTTTCCCATTTGACTAGCTTTTCTGGAGTGTTTGACTGGAGATGTGCTCCATATAAATCAACCCACTCCAGTTTGGTACCCCCAAGATGTGTTGGGACTACTATAGTCTCAGAATGTTCAGCTATTTTCATCCATTCTGGCTGTAGCTGCAGTACATTTGAAGAGTGCAAAGTTGGGAAAGACTGTTGTAAGCCAATACATTGAAAGTCCTAATTTTAATCAGCATTGGTGCCACCTGCCAACTCTTTCAGAGTTAGATGACAAATTCTGTTTTTATTGCATATACTTTTCACATTGCTCATTTAATTTTCCTCTTGCTTCACACACAGAACTGGAAACCTTAACTGACAGATCACTATTATTAATTGGTTAATTTATTAACTGTAAATTGAAAATGTGCCGTTGCACTGGGTTTTAATGGATGTTGTCTTTTTTAAGACGGAAGAGTTTTTTTAGTAATGATTATGACATTGTATAATTTATACTTGTTGTAAACTTTAATTTAGACGCCTCATTCAGAATGACTTTTCTGATCATAAATCATTTGCCTTTGTTGTTTGGTGAAAACAAATCCAGATTTCAAAATGAAAGTTTATCTAATTGAGTTATAGTAAGATATACATTTCCTTTAAGCAAGGATAATTAATAGTGCTATTTACCAACCCTGCAGCAGTTTGGTGCATAGTTAGTTTCGGGGGGGGGGGGGCCTAGAAGACCCTGGTTCAATTTTTCTTACAAAATAGACCTATCAAACATTAGTTGCAAAAATCTAGATGTGGACTAGAGGGCAGCAAAGAGTTATCTAATGTATCTCTTTGCCTCCATGTGATGGTCACTTACATTCCTGTAGCCCTATTTAAATTCACTGGGTGGTTTTAAGAAGCCTGTTATCTTTTGGCTTTCACCCTCAATCTCACTTACAGGGCTGTTGTAAGATATACTATGATAACATGCAGAATACACTGTGTACACTTGGGGAATTTGTTTCATAGGTGTTAGTATATTACCTATATATGTTACCTATACTGAGTAGGTCAGGGACTTTTCAGACATGCAGATGCTTTCTATGGGACTTTGCTTCCATCCTACTTGCTTTTATGCCATTGAGGACCTTCCTTTGAATCCAGCTAGGAAATCTCAGCTTTAGATAGCCCCCTGCAAAATGAATCTTAAAACAATATGACGGTGGCAACACAGATAATCCTGCAAGTGTTTAAATCTGGTTCAGACCAGCTGTCTAAAGCCTGGTGGTCATAGCTATCTAGCTGTCACAAAATAGATCTACCTCTGCTGCTGCCTGAAAGGGAAATAATTGTTCTATTCAGTATAAGCTGGGCTAGAGAGGGGAAACTTATGTCATTAACTAGCTTCTGCCTATCATAATCAAAGAAGAGAACTGTTGTTGCAGTTCAGCAACATCTAGAGGATCACATATTCTACATCTATACTAGGCCATAGTTCACTGGAGAGAATAATGATAGCTATCTAAAACAGGACAAATATTTCGCAGTATTGTTCTTGCCCCTTTTCCTTCATGGTATTTTTGCAACAGAGATGATAATATCCCTTTTCTGTTATATTAGTATTTCCAGATTACAACGTAATTCTCACCATCTCACATACACTATCAGAAATGTTACAAGAGATCACAAGTCTTCATTTCTGCTATCTCTCATTCAGAACAATTGAATAATATTGAAGGGGCTAGTGTTTCTGAGAAACATATCCAGAAGCATATGCTGTCTCATAATGAAGCTATTGAGATCGACAAATACCAGTATCCAATGATACTGGATATATCCATAAAGGGACTTTAAAAAAAATCAGAATTCATTTTTTTCCCACTGTAACAGGTTGAGTTGAGTTGAGAGATAGTGACTAGCCAAGTCACCCAGTGAGCTTCTTTAGTTGAGCTGGATTTGAAGCCGGTCTCCCCAGTCCTCGTCTTACACCCTAGCACTACATGTCTACAGATGAAATTCAATCAGCCTATTAGAAAGCAATACAAAATTCAGAACGGTGAGAAATGTTGTCTATTGCTCAGAGCGCTCCAACAACAGAGCATTGCATCATTTCTAAAGGCCTTACTGGCAATAGGGACATAGTGAAAAGTTGGTTTCTTCCATCATCCCTTTGCCAAGCCTCCCCTTCAAAGAGTTCCCAGTGTCAAGAGTTTTCAACAATGGAAAAGTGGGCTTTAGAGACCAAGTAATAGGGAATTAGGAGCTGACATGAGTTTTTGCCTTCAAAAATAGACTTTAGATCATGGAAACCAAAGGATCCTGTGATTCCTGGGAAGCAGTTCCTGAAGCTATAGGCATACTCTATTAAGGGAGTTAATTAACTGATTAATCCAGAAGTTGCTTATAATTAATATTGTCAGTGTTTCAATTCTAGAGAAGTTGAGAAGTAATTTTGATAAGGGCTTGTGAAAAGAAAACAAGCAAGCCTTTGTAAACTCAACCCATTCTTTTTCCTTCTGTTTCTGGTATTATTAAGCAACTGTTGCTGCACAGATCTAGCAGTATTATAGTGGTGATAAATGGGAAGACCAATTATTATCAATACATCTCCTGTTTGTGTGGGAGGAAGGAGGAGAAAGATAATGACATTGGGGTAGTAGAAATTACAATGTTGCTGAGTTTTGTTTATTTCTGGTGGCAAAAAGCGAAATATTTAACCAGAAATTCAATATTGGCTTAGAACTTTAATGGGCTTTTGCATAATCTCCATAGGCATATTATCATCTTCATCTTGCTTCAGTAGATAGGGCAGATTGAAAAACTGATAGGTTAACTCTTGACTTTTTATACTCATAGGTTTGAGCAGATATGAGCAGTGTGGTAAAATTTGGCATAGTGAGCAACCTATGTTCCATTATATATCTGTCTAGCAAATACTACAAATGAAGTCGGCTGCTGACCAGAGTGAAGAAAGCTAACTGCTTAGTTCTAGAAAAGGAAAAACATAGAAACATAGGTTCATTTTCTGCCTGGAAAAAGAGGATTTTTAAAACTTGAAATCCATGCTTATTCTCTAAATCTGGCTTGGTTAACAGCAGGGAACTACCATGAACTGAGCTTCAACAACAGCAATCACTCTATAACAGTGTGATCCTAATCGAAGAGAATATTTGTAGCTCATGGTTGAACTGTGGAGTCCTTGGTGCTCTCTGAGCCTTGTTGTTTTCTTGCAGACGTTTCATTGCCAGGCTAGGCAACATCTTCAGTGCAAAAAGGGAGTGAGACTTGCTCTCTGTTTATATATCCTGGCTTCTCCTGCCTGTGTTGGTGGGGGTGTTGTACTCTCCTTGGTAGTTCCTTGATTGGGCTGTTGTTTGCTGCTTGGTTGATTGAGTTAATAGTTCCTTGATTAAGGTCTATTGTGTTGTTTGATTGCTCCTCTGGGGCTAATCTTGGTGTTAATCTTTGCCTATCTGGGTGTTGATTGCTGGTAAGGAGGTGTTCTGGTCTTCTGGCTTTTCTATTGTCTCTTATGAATGGTATGTAAATGTTGTTTACCTCTATGTGTCTGTTGATGGCTGCTTTGTCTGAGTGCCAAGCTTCCAGGAATTCTCTAGCATTTTTGGATTTGGCTTGGTTTAAGATGCTCACAGTTTCCCAGTTGAAAGTATGGTTAAGTCTGTCCATGTGTTGTGAGATTAAGGAGTTTTCATCATGTCTTCTGACTGCTAGTTGGTGTTCATGGATGCGTTCTGCTAGTCTTCTGCCAGTCTGTCCTACATAGTGGCTGCTACAGTCCTTACATTGTATGTTGTAGATAACTCCTGTTTTTTTCTTCTTGGGCTAACTCAATCAACCAAGCAGCAAACAACAGCCCAATCAAGGAACTACCAAGGAGGGTACAACACCCCCACCAACACAGGCAGAACAAGCCAGGGTATATAAACAGAGAGCAAGTCCCACTCCCTTTTTGCACTGAAGATGTTGCCTAGCCTGGCAATGAAACGTCTGCAAGAAAACAAGGCTCAGAGAGCACCAAGGACTCCACAGTGTGATCCTACTCTGATTCAGAATTGAGACTGGATGATTTCCAAATCCCATTGAACCAATAGAACAAAATATATGGCTATGCAGAGAAAATCAAACTAACAAGATATGGGAGAGAGGGTGGCTAATAAGGGGATGGACAAAATTGGAGATAGTCTTCAGCCTGCTATCTCTCTGATATGTTGGACTTCAAATCTCATAATCCTTCAGACAGCCTGAGAAAATCTGGAACGTGAAGAAAAACACTTGTGGGGATCAACATAAATTGGAACTGTGAAAATTATGAAATGACATCATTTCAAGACACACATACAAACAAAAAATCATTTTTCATTCTGCCTGTAAAGTTGTGTTTATAACTGATTTACAGACAGATTGCTAGACTTGCTAAGTGAGCACACTAGTTTCTAGGATGGAGAAACTGCCTGTTTGTACTGGCATAATGGCTCCCAATGGCCAGGGAGGAGACTGGGATTTTTATCCAGCTGGTGGTCACTGCCTCTTTGACTGAATGAGAGATTCCACCCATTCCACAAGATGCCAGCCTTCAATATTAATGAATGTGTCATCCTATTTTCAACCTCCCCTTCTTGGGGAAGATTGTTGAGAAATTGGTGAGGCTACAATTACGAAAGCTCTGAGAGATTCAAATTATTTGGACCCATGATAGTTTGGATTCAGGCATGGGCATGGGATGGAAGCAGCATTGGTCACTCTCGTTAATGGCTTGTTGTGGGGTGTGGATGGTGGGACTAAGACCATCCTTGTCCTGCTGCAAGTCTATATACCATCGAGCACAGTATCCTTCTGAATTGCCTGCAAAGGTTAGGAGTTGGAGACATCAGATTATAGTGATTCTTCTGCATTCTGAGCAGATGGATCCAGGTTGTGGTTGAAGGGGAGAAATCAGGCCCACAGTCACTCCATTATTGGATGCCCCATGGATGAGCTCTTTCTCTAATCTTGCTTAATATCTGCATGAATTGAATAGGTAAAGTCATATGTCAATTTAAGGTGAGGTATTGTCAATATGCAGATGATATCAGCTACATATTTCTACCCCAGACTGAATGGGAAATGGTTGAAATTAAGTGTTTTTTTATTGCCTATTGACACTTATCTTCCAGCTTAAAAACAGTTGTTGGTAATACAACAGGATTGTTGATAGGGATATATATACACACATACGTACATACATACGTACGTACGTATACACACTGCACGCAGAGTTCCAAAACTCAGGCCCAAAGGAAGGAGTCTCCTAGTCCAAGGGAAGAGTAAAAGAAATGTTTGAGGGTTTGAGATGGAGCTTGCTTATGGAGACAATTCGTAATTAACTTAATGTGCCTGAATACAAAGTTGTACTTAATATATAACACACTGGTGGATTCTCTATCACAAAGGACATCTCAGTAGGAAAATAGTGTTACAAAAGGGAGAAAGGGGAAAGCAAGTATAAAGAACATTGTTTTCCTAACCACAACTCCATTGAAAGGAGGGGATGGGAATGTAGAGTTTCATATATAACTTATTTTTTTTATTATGTGCCATAAAGTCAGTGTCAACTCTTAGTGATCTTATTGTTAAAATATATCTGTGAATTCCAGATAAATCTAGCTATTTTATAGTATATTCAAGTCATTTATATCATTTAATAGTGTCACCAACGAAGTATGTGCTGGCATTATTGCCTTGTAATTCAACAATTTCTTAACATTGATTCTATATATAGTTCAAGCTTTGTTTGCTTGTTTACAGTCATGTCAGACTTGCTATAAAACACTAGCTCAAAATAACTGCAGTGGAAGTATAATAAAGAGGCTTAGATAAACAACATGCTGACAAAATCTGGATTGGTGTAAAGAATAAACATAAAATGTCAGCACCCACATACTATGTATGAGAATTGTGTTCCTCGGATATTTTGATTGCTTTTTCTTATCTCCAATGTCAGCCAAGTTCATTGCAATTTGGAAATACAGCTCAAGTGTCCATCATCCTTATCAGATTTACCACAGTTTCATTGGACTCAGCCCATGAACCATTTCATTCATAGATAGATAAATAGATAATTACACAAAGATACAGCAGCAACAAAATCTCACAGCATCAGGCAACAGGCTTGCAAACAGAAACACAGCATATGAATCTTCTGCAAATAGTTCCGGTAAACACTTTCATATGGGAGCATTTTATAGTGGATTTTCTTAGCAGATGCTCATCTTTTACTATATTGTCACAAAGAATCATTCCTTTCCAAATGTTCTTCATTAAGAACTGGAGATTTCTCCTGCCATTACAACTGTGTTTTTTTCATAAATAAATTTTTACATCGTACATAATGAAGTACCTTGTTCACATCCTCCCCACACAAACCATAAAATCTAATAAAAATCCACACAAGAAACTGCTCCTTCAAATTCTAAATATATAAATGTCAGATAAAATTTCCTTGTTTCCTTATAATCAACAATAGAATGGGTCTAAATTAAGACATCTTCTTTTGTTAACATGGTAATAGCTATCAATAGGTATCTGTCATAATTTTGTATAATACATTATCTTAACAAACTCATGCCCAAAGACTCCATTGGTTTTGACGTTAGTAAGGAAATAAATATGTTTTTCTTATATTGAATCTACAACTAATCAATATTTTCAGTTAATGACATAGGCCTATTCTGCACTTAGTCAGAGATACATGTTGGATTGAATTTTAAACTGATTTTTCCTACCAAGTTATATTTAATTTTCTTTTGATTGATTCCTTCTCCATGAATAATGTTATGGTATCAAATGCTGCCAATAGGACCAAAATGGGCACACTCCCCTCATATAGGTCCTGATGAAGGTCACCTAATGCTTTTTCTATCCCATAATTGCATAGGTTCAGAGCTGAGCTCTTACCAATGCTATGTCACATCCATTTCTAGGGTTGTTTTTGTTTTGTTTTTTTTGCCATCATCACTCTAGCTGTCTTTTCAGTTGCTTCATTTCTCTAAGCATTTTGGTAAATCAAGAAGTTGGTTAGGATTTTTGATTGGGCAGAGGCCTCATAAAAGCATTCTCATCCAGTGTTCTTACCATCTTCACTTTCCAGTGATTGAGCAGGTGTGAGATGGAACTGCCAGCCAATTTGTGTAACGGAAACTGTTGCACTTTCAGTGCCATATTTCACAATATCTCATATCTTTCCCAGACATACTTTCTCCTTTTATTCTTACCTAGACACTCTCAACAGGATTTCCATTCTCCAATTTATGAATTTCTGGGCAGGCATATACTGTATTTATGTCTTTGGTTTCCCATACTTGGTGTATGGATGTAGAAACATCTGAGATTGTAAGTGATACTCCCTACTAGCTTCAGTGCCTGAATAATTTCCTACCTGAATAATACAGCTACCATAGAAACACCATGTATTTGACAATAGGGAAAGGTATGACCTGTGCCTACTTTGCATAGTAATGTTGATTGGCAATTTTAAGTCCTTTGTTTTCCCTTGTTATGGTTCTTACTGTATATGGTAGCAAAGCGTTTTCTATACCTCCTGGCTACCACCTCATAGTCATTCCAATTATGGCAGCCCAGAAAATTCTTTAGAGGATGTTTTCAGATATAGTATTGTCCTCTGAAAAAGGCTTCATATGGAGGATATATAAACATTTTCTAAATCACAAGCTATATAATAGGGTTCCTTTTTGGTCCATAGAGTCTTTTTGAACACTGCTTGTTGAAACAGGGTGAAATGACATCACAGAATTCATTATAAATGAATCACTTTGTGTCCTAAATCAGAAGATACTGAAAAATCAACAGCAATGTTTTCAGGAACATAATTCTGGATATATTTATTGGCAGGCATGAGTGTTTTCTTTGACAGATCAGATACAGTTCATGGTTTTTAAAGTTATGAAAGACTATGAGCTGGAGGGAGCCGTCAGAATAGGTTTGGTTCAACAACTTCACAGGTACCACTATAGCTACAGCTCTAATTGCTGGATAAATATCTTGCACATTGCTCCTAACGAGTTCCATTTTTAAGGGTTCGTTTTGGAGACAATCTGGCAACACTGCTTCCACTGAATCAATGTACTAGCTAGAATTGCTTGCTACACACCGTATAAAATTTCTCAGAATAAAATACTCCAGGCAGTATCTGAACTTAAAGCAAATAAAAGGGGGGTGTACATTTCATACTTCCAATGCAGATATGAATTGTCCCCAGATGCAGTAACATTTAGTCTCAAAGGGTTAACTATACAGTTATCCTGCCAACAAGAGGTCATACTGGGTGTGCAGACAGGCTAGACAGCAAAATGGAGTAGCTATAAAATGCATTTTCATAGAGGAGTTCAAGCTGCGAACTGGCAGGTTTTAATATGTGCATATTCACACATATGCACATACCCACACCTTCTGAGGTTCCTAGCATAAAGATTATTTTATCCTGACCTACATATTGCATGCTATACAAACTAAACAAAATAATCATGTTGGCAGCATTTGGCTAACATTATTCCTTTGGCAGGTTTGTGGTATTTAAGTTGATAAGAGATTTACCAAATGGAGACACAGTGGGAAGCAATAAGGCACATATCCCAGCAATTCTTTAGTATCTGAGAAATATCCATTCAGTTTCTTGAATTATTGAAAAACTGTTGGAAGCACATTCTCTGCCACACACTGTTTCCCTTCTCCTAATTAATTGAATATTAATATTGGTTTTAGTAATAGTGGTCCATAGTAAAAATGTCCTGTCTGTTCAGAAAGACCATGTTTGCATAACCCACTTAGCACATAGCCTTGCAGTTTCACTAGATAGATAATAGATAGCTTTGTAACTGCATATTTAAATGTTAATATCGTACTTTAAATTCATCATATCCCTCTTAATAGAGATTACTTGATGTAAGCAGTAACTGAGCTGCAGAGTAATTCAAGCTTTGAAGCCCATCAGTGTTTTATACTCGTTCTGTACTAAGGTTGCAGGGATTCGTGGAAGCTTTTCTGCTAAACTGAAAAGCAGTGGAAGAATCTCCTCTTAACAGTCTAGTGACATCATATCTACTCATGACACTATTCTTTAAATGGGGTATTTTCAAAACAGTCACATTCTAAATACTTCAGAAAAGAAAGGTTTGCCTGAAGACAGTTTTAATGTTCTCTTGGATTTTTATAAAAAGGGGAAGGGGGACATTTGTCAGAAGTAGAGCACATGCTGTGGATGCAAGATCATCACTGCAATTTTTATTTTACTTATTAAACTGACTATACCACCAAGGTCTCTCAGCAACTGATAGTAAAGCATAAAATCAGATTAAAATCAGTGATATTTTAAAAATAATAAAATCAAAAATTAAAAATGCCTGTTTTAAAAAGACATAATCTTTTTAAAAGCTGACAAAGAGATTTGTCTCTTCAGCTCAGCAAGAAATTAATTGCAAAAGACTGGAGCAGCAACAGAAAAGGTTCACCTCAGGAAAAATCCATCCAACCAAATGTGCATTTCCTCAGATGATCACAATGGATTGATGGGGAATTATACAGAAAGAGGTGTGTCATCAGTTATAGATCCAAATAGGTTAGGGCTTTAAAATCATCATCATCATCATCATCATCATCATCATCACATTCTCAAACCCCACCCTCATGAAAACTTTAAATAAATTTTCTTCTCATCTGGAAAAAAATGAAATATATTTCTTTTCCCTTGGGCTGAATGAGAATAGGCTTAAAAAACAGAAATTTTCAGCACAGCATTATGACTGTTTGTCAGAGTCTCACAGAAAATGTGACAACACTCGTGGATTTTCTAGAGCATGCAACAAAAGGAAAAGTAGTGGTCTAGCAATGTTAATTCTGTATTGATACCAATATTCATTACTGAAGTAAATCTAAAAAGAACAATATGGTCCTCTAATTGGGCATGGCATATCCTAATATATCAGTATATGAAGCTGTCTGAAACTGTTTAGAAATGAAATCTTTATTATTTCATTGATTGCTTATGTGCCATC
Organism: Charina bottae; assembly: GCA_023362775.1. Classification (NCBI taxonomy): domain Eukaryota; kingdom Metazoa; phylum Chordata; class Lepidosauria; order Squamata; family Charinaidae; genus Charina; species Charina bottae. The sequence continues at coordinate 22,463,954 of JALMGJ010000005.1, forward strand.
AAGTTGTTTTCAACTCCTAGTGACCACATACATAGATCTTCTCCATGACGATCTATCCCTAACCTGTTCTTTCAAATCTTCCAAAAGTGCACTCATTGCCACTGTAACTGAGTCCATCCACCTTGCTGCTGGTCGTCCTCTTCTTCTCTTTCCTTCCACCTTTCCCAGCATTAGAGCCTTTTCCATAGAGCTGGGTCTTTGCATAATGTGTCCAAAGTAGGACACATTATAATCTGAGCCTGGTCATTTGTGCCTCGAGTGAGAACTTTGGGTTGATTTGCTTAATGTTCCATTGGTTTGTTTTCTTGGCTTTCCCAGTATTCTCCAACATCAAAGTTCAAAGACATCAATACTCTTCCTATCCTGCTTCTTTTATTTCACCACCTGCCATGAAATGTTATTTTAATCTATTATATTTTGAATCTGTTCTAGACTTGACCAATTTTAGTTGCTAAATTAAAAAGAAAGGGGAGAAAAATAAGGAAGCCAAAAAATTGCTCCTACGAGTTAATTTAGCTACTTTCTGTGCATTTGGATAATCAATTTCTTCTATGTCCTTTAGAGCATAGCTTTCCAAACTGTGTGTCGGGACACGTTAGTGTGTCGGCTGCAGTGCCTGGGTATGTCGCGGCTGCTGCTGCCTCTGAGCCCTGCTGTGATTCCACGCAGGTCCTAGTGCCTGCCTTGTGCCTTGCTGCCTCCAAACCTGCCCTGCCAGGATTCCACACAGGTCCTAGTGCCTGCCTTGTGCCCTGCTGTAAGAGTGTGTTGCGAAATGATGCATGTCTAAAAAGTGTGTCACCAACATGAAAAGTTTAGAAAGCTCTGCTTTAGAGCTTCTGTTCAAATTATGAGAGCTTGTGTTTATTGAGAAAAGAAAACAAAAGACAAAAAGAAGGTAACTGAGTGGGGGAGGGGAGAATATATAATCAAGATATAGTCTAAATCAGAGCTTTCCAAACTGTGTGTCGGGACACGTTAGTGTGTCGGCTGCAGTGTCTGAGTGTGTCGCAGCTGCTGCTGCCTCTGAACTCTGTCAGGATTCCACGCAGGTCCTAGTGCCTGCCTTGTGCCCTGCTGCCTCCAAACCTGCCCTGCCAGGATTCCACGCAGGTCCTAGTGCCTGCCTCGTGCCTTGCTGCCTCCAAACCTGCTGTGATTCCGCGCAGGTCCTAGTGCCTGCCTTGTACCCTGCTGTAAGAGTGTGTCGCGAAATGATGCCCTGCTGTAAGAGTGTGTCGTGAAATGATGCATGTCTAAAAAGTGTGTCACCAACATGAAAAGTTTGGAAAGCTCTGGTCTAAATAATTTAACATTAAATGAAGGATTGAGATCATATCTCTGGGCTTATCTTTAGCTTTCTGCAAATCAGCTTCATGGGTAGCAGGAAAATCAATAGAGATTTCAGATGGCCATAACAAGAAAGTAGTAATATTGTTAGATGATAATAATACCATCAAACATTTCAAATTATTCAGCAGTTCCTGGCATAGTTAATCAGCGACATTGAAATTCTGGAAGAATCCCACTTTACTTGAGCAATCGAGAAATAATCTAGTACTGCAGAGAGTTATAACTAGACCTGAATGGTTAATTTTTAATTTACTAACTTAGAGTACAGCATTAATTCTATGGTGTTGGTGTCTTAATTCCCTTATTTATGCTCTCTATGGAAGGCAAGGGAGATCATATGTGTCCATTCAGGAGCAGTGGACACATGTGTCTCTAAAGGACATAGAAGATCATATGTGTCCATTCAGGAGCAGTAGGGGCATGGTGGCTCAGCGGTTAAGATGCCAGGCTTGTCAGCCAGAGGGTTGCATGTTCAGTGGTTCGAAACCCAAGCGCTGCATGACGGAGTGAGCTCCCGTACTCTCCCCAGCTCTTGCCAACCTAGCAATTCGAAAGCATGCAAATGTGAGTAGATAAATAGGTACCACTCTGGCGGGAAGGAAACAGCGGGTGCAATGTAGACTACTAGCCCCCCATGGTGCACCCTGGGCAACGTGACTTGTCACAGCTAAATAGTCTACACAGCTGGCTGCTGGACCTCACAAGGGATTTCATACAAAATAAATAAAAATTCAGGAGCAGTTATTTTGCAAGTCTCCTCCTAGTCTTGAAGAAGAATTCATCTGTGATCTTGCAGCTTGTTAACTAATTTTTTAAAAAATTATTTATTTGGTATATACACCATATTTATGCTCAAATTTAAAGCAGCCCTTAATGTCTGGTCCTGAAGTGTCTGTTATCTCAGAAGTACCTGGGTGAACAGGCATCACTTCAATTGCTTTCTGAAAGATGTCATGGGCAGCCAACCATCTCTCAGGGGATAATGTCATAATTGGGACTGTCACTACAGGTGAAACAACTACACTGTGAACTGAACCCACTGATAGAGCCATAAGCAGAGCTCTCCAGCTGATCTCAGTGCATGAGGAGAATGATTTTTTAATTACTTAAGTCCTCAACCATATAGGTTTTTAAATTAACATCAACACCTTTAATTAATTAATTAAATTAATATCAACACAAGCAACTAATGCAGGATTACTAATGTTATATAGTCCTATTTAGCCACTCCACTATATTCTGAACGAGTTGTAACTCTCAGATCATCTTGAGGTTTAGCATGGCACTAATGCAGTTGAGGGGATATTAGGGCAGGGATCGTTGAGACTAGCCTGAGTAAGTCCAGAGAGAGTAGCAGTGATTCATGGCTTCATTTGACCCTTTTGGCTCATGTCTCATCCCTTTGGTGTTACTACTGGCTCCTAGTTGTCATATCTTGCTTTTAGCCCAACAGCTGCCTATAGTTTGGCATTCCAAGATATGTGTTATCACAAGTGTTGCATGCAAAACTGTGATCTAGCCTATTCTCCTTTAAAAGGAAAAGCAAAGCATCAAGCAATATCATTTATAATGGGCTAAAATTGATCAATGAGACATTAGTTACAAAACTCCTGAAAGTGCACCCAATTGTTTATCTTGTTAGCACATATTCATGTTTCCATTCGTCATTATGAAGGAATGCCATTTTAAGAAATGGAAATGCAATTAAATGAGAGGAGATTTTCTTATAACTTAGTTCCATTCTCTCTTTCATACTTCCATTCAGCTAGTATCATTCTTCCATAGACAGATGAAAAAATAATTTCCTCAGAGTGATGCATACATTGATTTGCTATTGAAAAAGGAAATACTATTCTGGCTATGTATGGCTATAATTTTCACCAACTATCAGTCAGAGCAATGTCATTTTGATTAAATGCAATGTTTATTTAAAAACTGTTAACTGAAATTCTTACGTTATGAGCTTTTGCAGCACAATTCACAGTAATACACTGATTAATTTTCATTAAGTTAAAATCCTATAGAAACAACTCAAACATCTTTCATACAAAAGATAGCACAAATTCATAAGCGAAGAATGTATGAGCAAAGAATAGGAATTGAGATTAATATGAGCTACACATGAACTTCTGTTTATTTGAGCTCAGATAAATTTGCAGACAACCCACTGGATTTCTGCTCTTTTCATCTTGCAGGCTATTGACCCATTTTCTTGAACCAAAACATATTCCTCCCAGTCCCATAAACAAGTTGAGAAACATATTCCATTAAACTCTTTTTAATCTGGAATGTTATCTAGCAAGATAAAACTGAACTTAGTTTAAAAAAATCTCCCAACCCTCTTTTGATGCTTCAAGGATCCAGCAAAGCCTATAATTAAATGCAATGTGCCTAACAGTTAACAAATTTGTTCTTTGTAGACCTGTAATCAAGTCCAGACATGTGAATAGCTTGCTCCTGTAGACAGGGAAGCCATGCCATATTTTTCCCTATAATGGTCTGAGCAGAAATACAATAAATGTAATAAGGGGATAGCTGGCTTGCCCCTGTTCTGTTTTATATACTGTATTTTTCACAGATTGGCTGTACTTACTGTTCTGTACTAATTGTTCAAAGACAATTTCACTAATTAATTTTGGAATTAGTGCCTGCCCAATATACCCTTGCCACAGCTTTCCATGTCCTTCATTAATGGCAGGGTGTTTTTCCCTTCAGTAAGCTATATGCATGAATGAAGTAATGCATATTAAAACTTCACACAGTTTTTCTTCAATTTTCAGCTTGTGATGCTGCTCATGATCATATCAGTGCTCCTTAGTAATGCCCATTTCACCAGTTTCATTTCAGTTACACATTTAAGCTATATTCATCTGTGCTTGCTTTTTGCTAAACTTGCTAATCTTATCTGAAACAGAAGAAACAGCCAGAAGAGTAGATGCAAGAGACATCACCACAGTTAATATATACAAATCAACCACAAAGGTGTTCTATTTGAATATGGTAGACAGTTCAGTAGAACTATGGTAGCTAAGCTAGGAAACAGTAAGTAGATTTATTTATTTATTTAATTGATTATTTTTTTATCCTGCCTTTATTATTATTACTTATTTATTATTACTCAAGGCGGCGAACATACCTAATACTCCTTCCTCCTCCTATTTTCCCCACAACAACACTCACCTCACCCTGTGAGGTGAGTTGGGCTGAGAGAGAGTGACTGGCCCCAGGTCACCCAGCCGGCTTTCATGCCTAAGGCAGGACTAGAACTCTCAGTCTCCTGGTTTGCCATTGGCTCCTTCCTAGGGCTGAAAGACAGAGACTGGCCCAAGGTCACCCAGCTGGCTTTCATGCCTAAGGTGGGACTAGAACTCTCAGACTCCTAGTTTCTAGCCCAGCACCTTAACCACAGAACAATTGTTAGGAATGAGTCTTAAGGGTTTCTTTGTATTGTTGGCTGAAATCAAAAACTGCTGCTGGAAAGGCAGAAGACTCAATAGACAAAGAAAAGAGTCTTTTTAAAAAAGACTCGATAAAATGATAATTCAAGTTTCTCAAGATCCAGTATAAGGAGTTGATCGAGAACTGGCAGAGATAAAACAACATGAGCAGACCAGGAACGCAACTAGGGTCTGTGTCACCCGGAGCAAACATGGATTCCGCCCCCCCCCCCCCATGGGTTGGTGAGGGAGGTGTTGTCATTTTGGCACCCCCCCAGTGCGGTGCCTGGGGCACATGCCCCACTTGCCCCCCCTAGTTGCGGCCCTGGACCAGACCACTAATCTAGTAGTACATGATTAAGAACAGCAAACTGGTAATTTGTTTCTGCAGCAATTTTCAAGCTTCAAACTAGAGATTTTTTAAAAAATCCTACCATGGATCCTTAATGGCACCAATGTGAGAAGAATGAATGAATGAATGAATGAATGAATGAATGAATGAATGAATGAATGAATGAATGAATGAATGACTGACTGACTGACTGACTGACTGACTGACTGACTGACTGACTGACTTTATTACGGTCTTTGACCAGACTTTACAATAAAAGAAAATAGTTTAATTCAACCATTCATTCTCATGAAAAAGGAAAACAATAAAATAGTAAAACAATATATCTAAATATATCTAATTAAAAATTTTGCATAATTGCATAGCTTGATAAAAATATTTGGCCACCAGGTATGTGAGTGTAGAATCAGCATCCCTTAAAAAGAAATAAACATAAAATCTATCAGTATGACCCACGAATTTAGAAATAATTGGGGAGATCAGAGCACGTCCTGGGGCATCATAAAAAGGACACCGTATGAGGACATGAGCAAGAGTTTCTACCTCCCTGGATCCACAAGGGCAAAGTCTCTGTGAATAAGGAGTCCCATGAAATCTTCCTCCCAGCAGTGCTGAAGGGAGGGCATCAAAGCGGGCTCTGGAAAAGGCCCATCTATATTTGCTTGAGGAGAGATTGTATAGACCAGAGCTTTCCAAACTGTGTCGTGACACAAAAGTGTGTCGCCACACACAGCGTGGTGTGTCGCCACACCACCCGGAAGCGGCAGTGCGCACGTGCACGGCGGCAGCGGCGCGGGATCAGTGCTTCCGCATTTTAGCGGAGGCTGCCGCCGCTGCCGCTGCCACCGTGCACGCGCGCACCACCGCACGCCCCCCCTGCGCCACCGCCGTGCACACGCGCGCCGCCGCCATGCACGTGCGCCCCCCCGTGCCGCCGTGTGCGCCCACGTGCGCCGTGTGTCACCAGCGGCGGCACTTTGGAAAGCCCTGGTATAGACACCCTGCAGTAGAGGGTTTGCAGCTATCTAGAATTTGACAATAGAATTCGGGAGCACTGGTAATATCATTTTGGTGATCAATGTCCCTAATTCTTTCTTTTACTATTGATTTGGCCTTCTCCGGAGTTAGTTGGCCTAAATATTCAGGAGAGAGGCCAAGACTGCAAAGCTCTTTTGTACAAGTACGGTGCCAATGAGATTGGTAGCTGTCTGACAACAGCAAAGGCATCAGGCCTGTAGGATCGAACATGATTCTGAGTCCTGAAGTTAAAATCCTGATCCAGGCCTGAGCCTTAATACTTGGCACATTAGCTTCAAGCCTCAAAACTGCATTGGGGGTGCATTTTGGGGTACCAAACAAAGGTAAGGTAAGGTTTCCCCTTCCAGTTGGCTCTAGGGGGCGGCGTTCATCTCTGATTCTTGGCCGAGGGAGCCAGCATTGTCCATAGACGCTTCCGTGGTCATGTGGCCAGCATGACTAAACGCCAAGGTGCATGGAACACTGTTACCTTCCCACCAGAGTGGTACCTAAGGAAAAGACCTAAGGAAATTTGATTGGATGGTTTCATAATCCCTTAGGTTTGTGTATGGGCCAAGTTGTATCCCATATAGTAGTTGGGCAACTGTTATGGTTATTAACAGTTTAATTGCTGCTGGGATATAATTGGCTCCCTTTTGCCTGTAAAATTTTATTTAAAACATTTAACTTGTTCTAGTTCATGGGAGTCGATTGTCCACTTTTACTTTTGTCTTTTATTAGAGAAAACTAGGACTTTAGATTTGTCATAATTAATTATTAATTGCTCCTCATTACAGTAGGATGCCAGGGTTCTTAGTGCCCGCTTCATGCCTATGGAAGACAAGGAGAGAAGAACTGCATCATCTGCATAGAGGAGAATTGAGAGGTGTCTGTTGGTCAATTTAGGTGCATGGATATCAACTCTCTGAAGAGTTTTAATCGGAGAGTTGATGTAAATGTTAAAAAGCAATGGTGCTAAAATGCATCCTTGTTTCACCCCCTTAACAGTCTGTATAAAATCAGAAAGGTCCCCTCCCCAGTTACATCTTATTCTAACGCTGGTTTTGTCATATAGCTTATGAATTAGGAGCAAGAGTCTTTTGTCTATAGAGGATCTGCTCAGAATGTCCCAAAGTCTGACCCTTGAGATATTATCAAAAGCTGCCTTGAAATCAATAAAGACTGCATATACTGTAGATTCAAACCAGAAATCTCAAAATAAGTTTATCCATTTATGTTTGCCTATTATTTCTCGTCTATAAAATGCTTCTTGTGCTGAGAGCCACAGAGGAGTTTTTGGGCACAACCTGGGTTTGTATCTATTCCATATTCTCAATATGGCATGTCTAACATAATGATTTATAAAATCCACATTAACCTTGACTTTGTCATACAAGTATCCATGCCATCCAAATCTCAGGTCATGTCCTTCTAACTCCAGAAGCCTTCTATTTCTCAGCAGCACTTACTCTTTCATCCAAACCAAACAGCAAGCTGTATAATACAATTTCAGATCAGGTAGAGCCAATCCTCTTTTTCCTTTCCATCTTGTAACACCTTGTATTTAACTAATGTGAGAATTTCAATGCATTGGGTCCTTGGTCAGCCATCATACCCTTGCTAAAACAGAACCATATTAATAATTCTGAGGAAAGCCAATAATGAGGGTGCCTGGCACACTTCCAGGGGCTAGGGGCCACTCAGGAGAAGGACAGCCTTTTTTACTGCAGCTTTTTAATTAAAAATTGGAACAAAAAATGCCAGATCTGAATCTCTCCCCAAAGTCAAACAATGGATGCCCTATTCCTCTAATCCCTATTTCACACTGCAGCCTTAAACTATTCTCTTTGGTACATGCCTGATTGATTAACTTCTTATTTGAAGAGTATAAGCCAGGCTGAATTGCTATAGTTGTTCATTTGCTAGCTAAATTAGTGGGCAATGGGAAATGTATTCTACTTGTTATGCTAAAGCGAACATTTGGTTGGTAGGTATTATGCTGTGTGATTGATGTAATAAGTCATTCCATCAAAATTAATTTCCTAGGCATATCAGAAAAGTCATAATTATTTATGGACTCTGAACTTGGACAGCTCAAAAAATGGTATGATATATTTATTTTATGCTTAAAGCTGTTCACATGTATAATAATAAAATCATAAATATAGAGCCACGACATATATATTTAGGATTTTCATGAAATAATATGTATGCCCACATTATCACACTAGCAAACATTACACTTACAATTTCCCTAACCACAAAACAGTATCTGTTTCATAAATAATAATAATATTAATAAAAAATAGCATCCACATTAGTTAGCAAGCTTTAAATTGATGAATCCAAATAAATAAAAGAGAATTAGTAGAATATACATTATTATAAAATTGTCACAGTATAAACTATTTAAAATCAAAGTTTATCAGATCAGCAAAACTACCATTCTAGTCATATAAATACATTTTTGTACTCTTCCTGCTTTGATTGGGGGTAGGTGCAGCATTTTCTGCTCCTCAGCCTACTCTTTCTTATTCCTTTTCAACTACACTGTTTTTCTAACTCCTTTACTTTGCCCTCCTAAACAAGCTATGGTTCAAAGGAATTAGCTCCTGTGGAGACTCCTGTTTTCCATGTGCCTTCCAGCTCTTTTTTTGCAATTTATGTTTACATAACCAGGGTTTTCTTCAGGTGTACATGATGGGATAATTACCATGTTTAAATAAAGTATTTCTAGGACTTTCTCAAGCAATTTCACCAACACCTTTTAAATGCTGTGAATGTGTTATATGTGTATGAAAATCCTTTGGTATTCCTGTGAATAATAATGTAAAGGGTTTTTTTTCACGTTGCATTTATAAGAATTGTGGTGCATTTGCAATCTATCCTCATGCTAAGGCCTGTGCCTTAGATAAGGTGGTGGGCATTGGTAAGTCCTGTGCACACTTACCAGGGAATAAGACTTACTGAATTCAACGGGAAGGCATAGTATTGTACACTCTATAAATGATTGGATTATTGACTAAGCATATCTGCATGGCTGGAGAAACTCCCATTAAAAACAAAAATTGTGCAGTACTGAGCACAATAAATGCCATATTGAATGCTCTAAAAGTTATGTTATCAAGCCTATAAAACTGTTCTATAATTGGCTGAATATAAAAAGGTTAATTAAGACAGATCCTTAATAGCACACCTCTTAAAAACAGTCCTCTGTAGTGCATGATGGATGAGAACATATAGTAAACAGCTAATTATACTATAACATGGCATTTTATTGTTAATTTTCAAAGAAGTAACATCCTGACAATAATTGGTTAGTCAGTTCATTTGTGAGATTTAAATGGGAAGTTACCTCTTGTCTCAGGAAGGAAGTAATTGGTTTCAGCACATTTAAACACAGAATACTAGTTGTGACATGTTCTTTTTGTTTATTCAAAGAGACAACTCAGTTATAGTATTGGTAGAAATGCAATCTTAGAGGAACACCTAAAGTTCTTGGGGGGTTTTTTTACAAAGTGCAAGAACATTCTGGTTTCTTTATTTTTCATTACTCATTGTTTGCTTTACACAGACACCTGTGTGATCCAACTGGCACTGAAATCAAAACAGTAGTATGGAATTTAGCTCTATTATCTTTTAGATTCAGTTTTCACTCCTGGAGGTTCTACCACATTAATGAGAAGATTAATCCACATAGATGAAATTAAGTCTTAATTGTAACACAGCTGATGCAGTTTTGTTGTCACTGTGGAATATCCAAGTCTCAGCATGACTCATTTTGAAGGCTAATGTCATAAGAGATAAGCCCGACTTCTGGTTTGAGAGAGCTCTCAGGGGTGTCCTTGAGTAACTAGCCCCCATCCCCAATCTTATTTCTTAATCCAGAGCTTTCCAAACTGTGTGTCGCGACACAACCCGGAAGCGCTGATCATCATCAGCCCTTCTGGGTTTTCCCGCGGCGACACACCAACTGCAGCGCGCAAAATCTGAAAGCGGCAGCAGCGCTTCTGGGTTTTTGCGCGCTGCCACAAGGACGGCACTTCCGGGTTTTCCCGCGGCGACACACCAACGGCGGTTGGTGTGTCGCCGCGGGAAAAACTTTGGAAAGCCCTGTCTTAATCAATGCAAGCAGCAGTAGCTACATCTTGATCAGCACAGGATAGGAGCACCATTTTAATTTACCACCATGTTCCCAAGGTAGTGTCTCCCTGGCATACTGTATATGGCAGAACTTACATGGTTGTATTCCACATATATGGTTGAATTACAAGTGCTGGTATCCTTAGGAATCATGGTTAATGTTGAAGGTTGCTGAAAGCTGCACTTCCCATGTTAGGCAGTCTGGTCTAGAAACCATGATTTAAATTTCTCCCAAATTCCTCAGAGAAGGAATAGGCATCAACCTGATCCCAGCATATCCAGTTGCCTAATACTTGAGTTCATATTGATGGGCTGGAAGTAAAGATTAACACCAAATTCCCACATTCTCATCCCCTGAAATGGCTGCCTCCCCAGTCTCTTGCCATACTTCCCCTCACCCATCATTACCAATTTCCTCCCCTCCATCTCTACCCCATTAGCTACCTAACCCCATCTCTAATGTTGCCTTCATCCAGTCAGGTCCTAGTGACACATGTCAGGTCTTATCCACAATCATTGGCATACCAAGAGCAGGGTGATGGGAATGGTCAGCCCCAGGTGCAGGCAATAAGGAGGTGCATTTGTCTGGTGGCTTGGGGATGACAAGGAGGCTATCCAGAGGTGTGGAATTGAGTTTCTGATGCCAGCACACCGATTGGCAGTTGGCATCATGGTGCAGCAGCAATGGAGGAAGAGAGTATTTAAAAAGTATCTGTTCCAGGTGTCAAATATGCTAGATATACTGTTGTTCACAATTAGATCATATATTAGGCTAGATTTATTGCAGATAGACCAGGTGTTCTATAAGACTAGGGATAAATTTCTGCTCTAGTCATCCATGGCAGGGGATTTGTGACTGCTTAACAGTACTGGGTACTGTTACTGGATCTGATTCTAGTGCAGGGTTGCATGACATGTGGGCCACCAAGCCAGAGGAAGCTCATCTGCCTCCGAAGTCATTGTTAGTTTCTCTGTTTTTCAGCCTGTTTCTGGAGGCCACACATGGCTCAGAAGATTACATTTACCTTCAGACTGCCAAATTGCAGGTTGTACAAGTCTGCAGTGGAGAACAATTGTGCAATCTCAGTTTCAGACTAATGTCTGACACAATGTTGTAAAGAATATACTTTAAGTATTCTAACCAAATGCTTCAATAAAAAGATAAAGGCTTAAGAGATTGAAATGAAGGTGTGTTGTCAACCATAACATTAGTGTCTCAGATAATAAGTAGCATTTAACACGTGGTTGACTAAATTTGCTTGAGGGTGCTCATAAAAATGTGCAAGAACTGTTACTGGTAGTATAAAACTGACATGGACAAATGATCAGAAATGACTCCAAGTAAACTAAATGTAGAACAAATAAGAATTTCTGCTCTATCAGTTATAAAAAAACTGTGATGATTTATTCTCCACAAGATAGCCTATGAAATATTGACAATATTTTTTCCTTAATATTTTTAAAAGATGGGCTTGTTCTACTTTATAAAGCATTCATCATGATCACAAATTATGATGGAGCATTATGTGGGCAGGCCGAATACAGTATCTGTATTCAGGTATTCATCTGTATCTGTATACAGCCTGGCAGTATCTTCCTTGTGATTTCAGACTGTAATGGAACATGGCCAAGAAAGATTATTCTCCAGGGAAGATTGTTGGCAACTTCAGGGTTGTTTAGCATCCCCAACATATGGCATGCTCCATTGTATCAGTTTTCAGGGTGTATCTTAATAACTGTTCTTTGAAAAATGAATACTTCCACTGCTAATGGTCTTTGGTTTCTTCTGTTCCCTTCTTCTAGTATTTTTTTTATTGATTACGTGCCATCAATTTGGTGTCAACTCTTAGTGACCACATACATTTTCTCCATGATGATCTGTCCCTAGCCTGGTTTTTCAGGTCTTCCAATTGCTACTTTAACTTAGTCCATCACCTTACTGCTGGTCATACTCTTCTCTTTCCTTCCACCTTTCCCATCATTACAGCCTTCTCCAGAGAGTTAGGTTTTTACATAATGTGTCCTGAGTAGGATAATTTGAGCCTACTTCTTCAAAATCCAACTTTCACTCCATAGAGTGTCACAGGAAATACCATTTCTTTCACTATTCTTATCTTTGTAGCCATGGACGCAGCATCTGAATATCTTTTCCAAGGCCTTCATGGTTGCTTTACCAAGTGCTTGTCTATGACATATTACTTGATTGCTTGTTCCTTTACTGTTGATGGTTGATCCTAAAAGGCAGAAGCTATCTTCCATATGATTGTTATTTGATAAGGTAGGTTAATGATTTGAGTTAAAATGGAAGCTTGCATCTCAAATCACAAAATTATTACTATTATTACTTATTATTATTATTATTAATTTAGTGATTTTTGATGAAATATTCCATTTTTAGTACATAGAGCTAAGGTCAAAAGCTGTGAGATGTAGTCCAGCCCATTTTTTCAAAATAAATAAAAGCTGATGTCTCAAGAAATGTACATACATATGATTGTCTGAAATCTGTATTTCGAACTCATCAAGATTTTGAATTTAAATTATTTAAATAATTAGATAAGTTTTCATTAAAAAATTACTGAAGATGTTACCTAATTGGGTAATGAAACATCTGCAGGAAAACAACCAAGCTCAGAGAACCCCAAGGACTCCACTGATAGGAATGTATATTTAATGCCTTTAACATTATTTTTCAGCTGTGCACACAGTTCATGGTGACAGGCACATCTTAACCATTTCTAAACTCTACGTTCTGATTTCCTCTGTGTGAATGAAAAAAGATCATTCCAAACATTGAACAAAGTAGAAGCAGTAATTTAGAAATAAGGGGTAGAGTAGGTTGTCCACTCCTCATAATAAGTAGAATTGTCGATTCCTCATGGACTTTCTTGTACTACCTTAAGCTAGACTAGCGTGCTGTTCTCACATGTGGTGGTTAAAAATATTGTTCCAGTGATGAAGTATTTAACAACTAATCTGGATATTATTCCACTGATCTTGGCCTCAGTCACATATAGCAAAATGACTTGGGCTTCCTCAGATGTAGAGCCAATCAAACTGGGAAGTAAAAGAGTTATAAAAGAAGATTTGGTCCATAATTATCAGAATTACTATATAACAAGGATAGACATCCTGGTCCCCTTCAGATATTTGCCATAATCATGTATAATTAAATATAATAGCTGGATATTTTCAGAGCTGTCCAAAACATTAGGAGGGCACCCAGTTGCCCACTCCATTATACCAGAATTATATTTTGAACATACAGATATAGAAGTAGAATGTCTCAAGTATTTAAAACTTCATTATAAATTATTTCAATACCCCCCTTAATAGTTTTCCAAACTGAAGTAACTTTTGAAATAGTAAGCAGTATAGGAACAGATTCAATACCTAAAATATTAGCTTGCTATTGGATGCTGTGTTTCTTTTCGTGTCCAACATTAAGATTTCCAGACCTGATTTTGACAACGAGTTAAATAAATCTGCTTCAGAGTCAGTGAGAAAGCATGTATCCAGGACAAGAGAGTTGCATAAGCTTTGTAACCTAATGAATATTCTGGACAGAATATTTGTAACTTAATGAATATTCTGAACAGAATGTTTTTCAGTAATGATATTCTGCATTTTCCCCAGTGCTGTCCGTAACAGTTTTGTTTAAGATATCTGTATTCATGGGAGGCATCTTGATTATATGCTGTGCCTACCCAATTAAAGAGTCTTTGATTAAATCACAGCATTAGTTTTTGTTTTCAACTAATGCTGTGCTGTCCCTTTCAGACACCATCAGGAGAAAAAGAGGTGAAAGGATGTGGTCACCATTCCAGTAACCAGTTATGATGTTGTTCTCCTATTTGAGAAAGGAAAGTTATGGAGTATATACAATGAGAATCTCAGAAGATTTCTTGCACTAGGAACAGTCTCACCATTTCTGATCACAGAAGCTTAAAACAATAGCTATAATCTTTGTAACAGATCTTTAATTGTTTCCCCTGTATTGTTATAGAATTGCTAGTCCTGGTCTCCTCATTCCTGAGTTAGATAAGTATGTATATCTGTATATCATACTAATACAGATATATGATTGACATATGATTGAGTGAAAGTCACAGTTAAGTAGTTATTTAAATACAATAATAGTTAAAATGTTGAATTCTGTCAAACCAATTACAGTTCCTTTAAAGCCTATCAACATTTTAATGAGCGCAAGACAAACCAATATGTCAATTAATACCTAATCATTAACACTAACATCATAAGCTACAATATTTATTTCAACAGTTCACATAGAAATCTTACAATAGGCACTCTTAATAGCACCATACAAAAAAAGATAGAAATATAAAGCATAAATCATATATGTTCTATTTTAAGGAAGAAAAAAACACACTCATTCATATCCAAATAAATAAATAAATAAATAAACAATTTAATTATATTAAATCCATTTTAATCCAATTTTAAAGAGAAGGGAAGGGAAGCTATTTTATCAATCTTTTAAAAACATCTGAAAAAATTGAGGTCTTGTCAGATGCATTGAAAAGGCAAGAGAGATGACGGGGGGAAAAGTTACTCAAAGAGAATATTGCCACAGCAAAGGTTGACTGAAAGTTAGAGAGGAGCAGTTCCATCTGTTTCTCATCTGTATCAATTATTCATATGTTCACTCATAACAAAGAAATCTATTCTTTTTTAATTTGAAAATTTGAAAATGTACTTTTCATTATGTATTTTTGAATATATTTTCTCCAAATGTGCATTTCTAATTATATCATCTCAAAAGGACTACTTTTAAATACCCCAGCATGCATTTTTGGCTGAAACCTTCATTGCAATATTTGGGAAAGTGCAAACATCAGTGGAAATTAAAACATTCTAAATCATATTTTAGTCCAAATGATGCAGATAAGGTACATCTGTATGAGAATTTGCAGTTGCTGAATTTCTCAAGCATCTTTGGATCAGATGCAAATGACAGATAAATTCAGCTAGTCAATCCAATAGAAATCTGGGATTATCTAAAGATTGGCAGGGCCTGTATTTTTGGAAGCTTGAAGATGGGCTTTGCAGTAAAGATTGTAAATGCCCTTTCTAAATTACCTGCAAAACCCACATGGATTGTAGCTTTGTTTGCTTTGTAAACTTGCTCTCTTTGAACTTACCTGCATGAAATATGCTAATCCTAACCTCAACCTTTTGCTTGTGTGCCAAATTTGTAGTACCTAAAGAGTCAGCTGCCCCCTTTCTCCTGCCAATCTCCCAGATTCTGCTTTTTAGGGATGGGGATGGGGGGATGGGCAATAGAAGCTGAGAAGCAAGAGGCATAAATCCCTTCCCATGAAAAAACTAAGGAGTCTCTCAGTTTCCAAGAAGCCATGCAGAATAGGTATTTATTTAAAATTCAGTGTTATTTATTTCTGCCTGCTGTTGCCTTTTTCTATTTATCCTTCTACTCGGCCCAAGCCAAAATGACTATGAAAGGCAGTGCTGAGTGACCAGAGGGGAGGCAATATGCCTATACTAAAGTTGAGAAGCAGGCAAAAGTTGGGAAGAACTCAGATCCTGAATGGATTAAAACCAACTTTGGTGACCTTATAGATGAGATATCACAGCTCATTCATATAGCAAGATGTGTCAGAAGAGGGAAAACACCATTTTTAAAATAGAACAGCTAAAGATGAATATAATTTGGCTATGTAGTGGACTGGAAATGAGATGAAGGCCATCTCATAGGTTTCAGAGCATCTTCCTGCCACAGCTAGAGGGATATGTGGATCAGCTTTTTAATATGAATTTCCTTCTACATATTTCATATCTCCAAACAACTGAAAAAGGACAGTACTTGTGGCAATATGAAACTTCAGTGGTACATATGAAGGCAGGGAGGTAACCATCTTAGAGCCTGAAAGCCTAGGAGGCCCAGTCAGCTCCCCTTGCTAGCCTTGCTAGCCTTCTCCAAGCCTTCAACAAACATTGCTGCATAGAGTAGAGTTACCATATGTGAGCTTCAGAACACTAGAAGACAACAAAAAGTTTTCTGCATTTCTTAGTTGCCTTGTCTTGTGGTTGTCTGGATATTTGCTGCCCAAGTATGGAATCTGAATAAGAGCCAGAAGAGCAGAGTGGAAGCAAGAAGGGAATGAGTGAGGAGAGAGCCCTCATTGCTGCTGCTACCCCATTTCCTTGTCCATTGAAGTTCCCAAGTTAGTGGTCTCTTCAACAGCACCAACAGCATACTCTGGAAATGAAGCCCTTGGAGAGCTCTACTTATACCCCAAAAGGCTAGGTGTGCATTTCTGTGGCTTCTGGTACACTAATCCAAGAGACATAGGACTAATCAGATAGCTGTCTTTAAGGCTGGAGAAAGGATTCCAACTTCTGGAAAAATCAAATATCTGGTCTGCCTTCCTATCTCCCTTCTAGCCTCCGAGGCTGACTTTTTCCAGCATTGGAAAGCTTCAAAATAAGTTACTGTATATGGTTGGGGGTTGTGTGGGAATGCCTATGCTCCCCCTGCCTTCCAATATGTGAAGAAATGTTGACCAGCTTTTGCTTTCCCTGAAGGGAAAGTTTTAAAAACATCTTGGCCAGAAAGAGGCCAAAGAGACAAACATGTATTTCCACCCTCACTCTGGCTTTTCCAGTCTTCCATCAGCAGGACATAGGAAATCTTAGAGCAGTAACAGTACACTAAGTCAGGACCTCAAATTGCCTTACCCAGCTAATGAAGATGATGCCCATTTACTGTACCTCTTGCATGGATACTATTGCAAATTTTTCTCAGTTTTCCATGTTGCTATTTACTTTGGCTATGAGATACATGCTCATCATATTTTTCCCCTTTGGAATAAACAACCTAATGCAAAATGCAGAAATGGAGGAAGAAATAATAAGCCAAAGTTAATTAGGGCATAAGATATGAAAAAGGAAAGGAAATATATTTAAAACTAGTTTACACCAATAGCATTCACTTTACCTCTCCATAACTTTCTATTCTTGCTTCTACAATGCCTAGGCACCTCTTCATACCTTGCCTTTTGTGCCTAAACTTCTCAATATCTTTTGCAGATCACATCAACTCAATCCAGCTGTTAAAATAAATGATTTTATTGTAAAACTCTACTGTATACTTATTCTCATCTTCTAATACCTATGTGTTTGCTATGGTTGCAAAAATCAGTTAACCTTTGAGGCATAACATCACATTGCTGATATTGTTTTGCCAGACTGGGAACCCAAAGAAGTTGAAATTGGTCACCTTATTTAAGCTAGCATCTCAAAAGTGCTTGGTGCATTTCTTTGGGTTAATCATATCAACAGTAACAAAATGCATCTACAACCGTCTGGGCTTTCTTCTAAAGCCTTGCTATTTATATTCAAGGGGAAGAAACATACCTAAAGTAATTCAGAGAGCAAACATCATACAGTTTTAAAACAACTGACATAATTCACTAGAGAGATCTGTTAATTCTAAGCCAAGAATGAACTAGCATCATCTGTAGAAATTGTCAAAAATACATTGTGTGTGGTTTTCTAATGCTCAAACAGATCTTTGTAAAGTCAGTCCTAATTTTTTTCTGACTAGTGAACCTCATTAGTAGTCAAAGTATGATGCCAACACAACAGCCTCTTTACTGGCCATCCCCCTCCCTTTAAAAATAAAATTACTGCATTCCTCTCCTAAGAGTTCATAAATGCAGCAATTAGCACAATTGGGGAGGGTGTGTTTCCTCACTGCATGTAAAAATTATTCTTCCTGTAGTATGGTTGTGTTTCTGTCTATTTGCATTAGCAGAAAATGCATTTTTAATCGTGCTTCAGATTGTTAACGTATTTTTATTATTAATAGCATTTCAGAGCTGTGTATGAGAACATTTAATCTGCAGAATTCCTCACAACACAAGGGAGGCCTTTGTTGTAGATTAGACTTATAAAGCTTCAGATATAGTTGTTGCTATAGCTTTAAAGACCACAGACAAGCCGATGGTCCTGCTAGTTTTGGTGCTGTTGACACTATCATTGCTAGTTTCTTGTTCCATTAACGTTAACATTTGCAAGATAAACAGCAGTGCCACTTGGACAATAGAAAATGAGAATTGTTACTTCGTTAGGTATAAATGAAGACTTTAAAATTTTGGGACAGAGTTTTGAAAACATTGTCTTAGATTGGATTAATATATCATAATATTTCACCCTTGCTAAAACATTGGCCAAATGTGCCCAGAGTGATGAAAAGATAAGCAACAGAACCTAATCAAATAAAACTGAAGAAAAAAGAATGGAGATTGGATGAGAAAATTGAGGTGATTTAGTTAGTATGTTCTCAACCCTAGAGTAAATCTGTTGAATCAAAGTATGGTCCTTTTAAACAAACTAAAAAACTAAAAAAAATGTGAGGTGTTTTTATATTTGTTTGTATGTTTACTTCTGTGTTTTATCTAATAAGTTGGCTGTGTATTTTGCTTAAGACTGGGAAAGATCTATAAAACAGTTAGAATTTTTATTTTAGAAAATGAAGATCACTTTCTGGGACAGGCAGGATCACTGGGGAGGAACACAGTTTTCACTTCTGTCTCCAATGAACCTATTCCCAGCTTTATTTTGCTCTTTCCAATCTATCAAATGACTTTTTGATGGGATGAGGTTTGTGTAATCTACTCATAAGGAAAGCCTTTATATGTGTCTGAGAGAGATAGTGTTTATGTAAATATACATGCTTACTCATCCATACACACATGTGTGCTTTTGTGTGTATATATGCAGATACTGTATAATGTACTGTATGTGCAACCCATGGAGACTTGCAGCCTATCACCTGGTGCTTCATGAGCTTTCTGGACTTGCAACTACTGTAACTTTATCTGGGAATAGGTTTCCTATATATACTTACAGCATTGCATTGTAGATCTGCAGTCAACCAATCATTTCAGGTTTCCTTTTCTTGCAGTCTATTAAAATAATGATCATAAAACAAATATAAAGCAAGCAGTCTTTGTTACCTTGTCACTGTGTAACAAAGAATTATGCTCTCATAATTATCTTCCCCCATTGAATTTAGATTTAAAAGGTAGTTTCTGAGAAAAATGCTACAAAAATAGTGGTAGAAGAATAGCAAAGTGGTTGTTTCATACTCTGCCATATATTTTAATGTTACTAAATTGGCAGGTTCATACCACTTGCTAAACCCTAAATCCAAATTAGCAAACTTTATTATGTTCAGTATGATGCCCCTTTTCACATAAAATGCTAAAACTATCAAATTGCCCAACCCCATTTTAGCCTAAACTACTGTGTTGGGTGAACCAATCCATTTTGCTGAGAAGTTTACTTTTTCAGTACTTTGCCCCAGAATAAATACAGATGTATGGAATGAACACATGTCCTCTTTATCCCCAGAGTATTTACTATAAGTACACTTTCAGACTTTATGCCAGAGTTTTCCAAACTGTGTGTCGGGACACATTAGTGTGTTGGCTGCAGTGTCTGGGTGTGTCGAGGCTGCTGCTGCCTCCGAGCCCTGCCAGGATTCCAGGCAAGACTCCGGCACAAAGCTTGGTGAGATGGTGAGGCAAGGTTCTGGCGCAAAGCTTGGCTGGGCTGCAAGCCAAGGCAAGGCTCTGGCGTGGAAGCGAGACGAGTTCCGAGCGGGGATTCTGACATGGCGACGGGATCGCGATTCACTCCAGGATGCAGTACGGAACGTGAACGGTTGTCTCCGGCAATGGGCACACACTGCGTTCGCCTTTTATCCTTTTGATTTTCACACCGTTTGTGAGCGGGAACCAATCGCGCCTCGCGTTGCTCTTCCTGCCTTTCCCACCTCCGTTCTCGCACGCTAATAGGTGGAGGCGAGTCTCCTTCTGGCCTGCCTCCAATCAGCTGCTCTGGATCTAATTCAAATTTCACGCCAACTCCGTTCTTTCCCGCTTCTATTGTTATCGGCCCCTCTATTTCCAGATCGGACTCATCGGACTCAGCCTCCATCCTGACATGTTTAAACTGTTGCAAATGGGTTCTACATTCCTGTTCCTGCATCCTCCCAAACCCCTTTTCTGAATTATTTCCAAAGCACTGCACAGTCCTAGCAAGCTCTTGATATGACATCAGTCTGAGGACCTCTCAGAGCAATCACTATGGGACAACTGGACCACTAGAAAGAGGAAGGGAGAAGGAATAGGAGAAAACACACTGGGGAAGAACTGCAGGTATAGCAGCAGTGACGGAGTGGCAATGTGGCCTTATTTTAATAGGCAGATTGTAGAACTGAAGAAAACAAAATTTCAGACTTTTTTCCAGAAAGTTTTGCTTAGCACGTAGTATACACAAATCCTTTTCCCATCACCCTGGCCCTTAACTTAGGAGACAATCAATATCAGATATGTAGATAGGCAGCCACTAACAGTAGCTGAATGCAGTTTCTTAAAGACACTTAGGGCTTTATCATTCATAATCCAATCTCTACTTACAGGCCATTAAATCAGTACGTTATAAACCATTATAAAGAAATAAAAGAGCTGATTACAAATTTCCAGCTTCACCGTTCCCCTGATACATGTGCTATTTAACACTTTCTCACAGACAGTAATCTTGTAATGGCAGCAGTCCAAATGACAGAGTGAAGCCAATTACAACACCTGGCTGTTACTAAGTCACAGTGAAAGAAAGCAGGAAGAAGAGAAGAAGAACAGGGTACTTACAGACTGGCTTCACATATCATGCTAAACTGTGGCTTGCTTAGCCACAGCCTGTTGATGTCATGACTTACAAGCCATAATGCTTGAAACACACAACACACTAAACCAAAACCAAAGTAAACCACAGTATGACTTAATGGAGTAAGTAAACAAAGTTACGTACTTCACCCTAGTTAAAGCATGCAGCAAGTCAAAGGCCTATCATTGACTTAGATTAATTGTGTTAATGAATCTATGAAGGTTCTCAGTCATCCAGGTGGAATTGTCTGTAGCTTGAATCATGTCAACTGGATTTCTATTTTCTCAGTGGAAACGTTTCGCTCCTTATCCAAGGAGCTTCTTCAGTCTGAGCAAAAAAAAAAAATGTGTTAATGAATGGCAGTTATGCCCAATTGGTGCCCTTGAGATGTGTCCAGAGTATAATTTCCAGAATTCCCAGTCAGCATGTGGGTAAATCACAGGAGCTGATTCTGTGAATGCAAATAGAGCTTCTCTTCAAACCACCCATTCAAAGAGAACAAGGAATCAGAAGGTCAGGATAAGGAAACACAGTGGTCAGGTCTAGTATGCATAACCTCATACCCTCTAATGCAGAGATTCAGAGATAGGCAACTTTTAGCTGCAAGGCCACATGTGCCTTTTTCTCCTATCTCCCCATCCTCAAGCTCCTTCTGACCATCAAAGTTTGGCAGCACAATTGCTGAAAATCTTTTGAGATGGTAAGAAGTCCTCCCATCCTCTGGCAATATTAAACTGTGTTTTGTTTCATGCCTCTTGATGAAATTAGTATTGTGTCTTGTGTGCTGCCTGGACAGCAAAAATATGGTGTAAACTACAAGGAAGGTAGATAAGCTGCCTGCCTCCCTCCCCCCATTCTGTTACCCTCTAACTAAATATCTAAATAATCCCAATTCAGAAATACCAATATGGTAATCTGAATATGACGACAACAGTTCCCATTCCCAACATTTGAACATTATTGAAAATAGTTCTCTCTTTGTGTATAATCTACCCTTCCTAGTTGGATAACTTCAAGGTTTGGAGGGCATAGCTAATCCCCTTCTGGAGGGGTAGAGGAGACCAACTCATGATTCAGTGCTATCACTCGGTAGGAGCTGAAATTGACCTTTTCTTTTTAGCTTTTAGAGTCTTAAGGTGGAAAAAAGGAGCAGGAAGTCTTTAAGAGGCAAGCCATAGCTGTTTTTCAGCCTACTGAGAGACATTTCAAGAAAGAGGAGTGAGTTCTATAGGAAGGAAACTCCTACCAAGACGTCTCACTCTTAAACCCCACCTACCTGCCCTCAAAAGGCCAAAATCATATTGCCCAAAGTCAGTATTTTGTCACTAATTCCAGCAGCACAATTACAGTCATATGCAATCCACAATTGTTCATAACTAATTACAATGGTATGAAAATGACAAAACATTTGCTGTGATGTGACAACACAGGCTTTGCCCTTTTGTATTTGCACTGCAGTTTCGCGGTACACCATGTGTTTGCTTGAGGAATAATTTGAACTTTCATTTCTTCTGGTATCATTGCTAACAGCTGTTTAGATTTCCTCCTGCTGCTTCCCTACTTACTTAGAAACCATCTTAGTATCAGGCTTAATGTTTCACATCATACCTACTGTGTTTCACTAAACAAATAATTTTCTTTTACAATCGAGGACTTTGGGTGTGTTCTTAGGAAGAAAGCAATGCATTTGATTGGAATTTAAGCAGTTCCTAATTTGGGGAAGCAATTCCAAAATATATGATAATATAACCACTGTTTTGCTAGAAAAAGGTAGACCTCAATCTTTTTAAATTATTTTTATTGCTTTTTTTTAGATAATTACAGAAAAACAAAACAAAACAATAGACCTCAATCTTAATACAAGGATATGATAATTTATATTACAGATGCAAAGGAAAGGATTATTAGAATTTAAATAACATATCTAAAGCCAGTTAGGTCTATTAGTTAAGGCAATGGGCTAGAAACCAGGAGACTGTGAGTTCTAGTCCCGCCTTAGGCATGAAAGCCGGCTGGGTGACCTTGGGCCAGTCACTCTCTCTCAGCCCAACTCACCTCACAGGGTTGTTGTTGTGGGGAAAATAGGAGGAAGGAGTATTAGGTATGTTCACCACCTTGAGTTATTTATAAAAGTAATAAAGGCAGGATAGAAAATAAATAAATAAATAAATAAATAAATAAATAAATCTCACATTAGGAGACTCTGACTAGGTGACATGTATTAATCTACTGTCCAGATATTATTTTTTGACAGCAATTTCAGTGTCCCAGTGGAAAGAGTGAGGTTGGTAAGGCAGGAATGAATCATTCCCATGCCAGAGAGAGCCATTATGTCAACACAGATCAGGTGCCTCCCAAGGACATCAAGAGGACATCCAGGTGTCTGCAGCCTCACAAAGACAGGAGGAAAAAGCCTAGAATTTCTGCTAAGTAAACCAAGTCCTGAATAAGAGGTTACATGGTTAGAGAGCCAAGATTCACACCTATGCATGTCTGAAGCCTGCTTTCTTTCCTACATTGGATTCTTTATCTTTAAATGGGACTTTCAGTACAATATTAGCTTTGAGTGTAAAACTAAACTCTGTAGCTATCATTCAGCTAGCTTCAGGGCTGAATGGTAATTTGAGGCTAGTTCTTGCCAATCCTGGTCCAATTTCTAAACTTTATAGTATCTCACCAAATACTATGGAAGTTTATGCTTTTTTATACCACATTTCTATGTCATGCAGAGTGAAAGATACAGAGTGTACCTGTAACCAAGGTACAGTTCCTGGCCCAGAAAGTGGGAAGATGGTCTACTATGCATGATGTTGTATTCCTTTGAAAATAGCAGGTGCACAACTTTGGAATATTATTTGATCTAACTGTAGAACTGGAGTCCCAGTTGGACCCAGCAGTAAGGATAGTCCACTTCCATTACCCTTGAGATTGTTTGGAACCTTCAGTAGATGCAGAACACCATCATTTAGTTACTGAAGTTATATTTATTTCCCCGTGATCTGTACTGGAAAGCCTACCTGAAATAATGATTAATGTCGACTTATAAAGAATTAAATGATTGTATACTTACTCTTAAAGTCATAAATAGCCTCCTTTCTTCCAATGTGAACAAGCTCGATTTTTTTGAGCTTTGAAGAAGAGTCTGTATTTGGTAGCTTCAGTATTTTGGTTTCATCAGCTGGTACAGATGTACCTCTTCACTTGGGTCTTTAGATCATTTTGATATAAAAGACTTTCATCTTTACCTTTCTGAACAGCTTACTGTATTTGTAGCTTGCTGCTGTTTGGACTTGATAAATGTTTCATTTAGGTTTGTAATTTACGTATATTAGAATTTGTATATCTTGTGACTGACTGTGAAGGGGAATATAAGTTCTAATAATAATAGCAGTAATATAGTCTTTCTTAATCTGGTGCTGTCTAGATGTCTTGAGAATAGAAATGTTGAGAGTTCTATCTGCAACACACATAGATGTGCTCTATCTTTGTTGCAAATTAGAGAAAGGTTAGAGAAAGCTGTACAATGTAACCACAGTGAGTGCTCAAGGTTGTCAGACCCCTTCACAGTCTTGTCTACAGATAATGCAACATGCCAAAATAAGTAAGAGTTTTATAAAATGATAGTTTCTACCCCAGCCTTTAAATGAAGATACCAGACAGAGTTAAGAGTTTAAAAGAATGGGGAATATACAGCCACACCTAGGGAAGATGTTTTATGTGTTCTTTATTTATAAATTTAGATCACATTAAAGCTGAGGTCAAGGTACTCCAGTTCAAGTTATGCTGGTCTCCAAAATAGGCTATTACAGTCATGGAAATGCCTGGGTAACCTAAACTTCTGTTGTCTGTGGGCATACCCCCCGTGTCACACAAGCTTAACACAGTGGAACCCCCACACACAGCCGCTTAGCCCAGAAAGGGGAACACCGCCTGGCAGCCAGTCCCAAGGCAAGTATTCAG
The DNA here is from genome assembly GCA_023362775.1 of Charina bottae. Classification (NCBI taxonomy): domain Eukaryota; kingdom Metazoa; phylum Chordata; class Lepidosauria; order Squamata; family Charinaidae; genus Charina; species Charina bottae. The sequence continues at coordinate 22,488,929 of JALMGJ010000005.1, forward strand.
GTCAGGGTGCCCTGATCTCAGCCTTTACATAGTTCACAAATGTGATTCTTAACAGAGCTGCAGCTGAGATGACCTAAAGTTTGCTCCAATGATCCCACTGCATTCCATGATTTAGTTGGGACAACCTAATTAAAGCAATTTGAGACAGGAAGGTCCCCCCACCCCGTGATTAACCTTATGCCCAAAGCAGAGCTACCAAAGCAGCAATGAGGGAGTAAAAAATAAAAAAGACAATGAGCAAAAGAAAAAAAAGCTCAGAACTGGTATATGCTCATGCCCCTGAATTAGAGGTGGGAAGGGCTCCCAAACAATGCATGGACTACAATGCATGCTCATCTAAATTGCCCAAAGAGCTAACAAGTGTCTCTATGCCTGAGTAGAAAAGGTATTTATTTCTTCCAGGGCCGCAACTGGGGGGGGGGGGCAAGCGGGGCATATGCCCCAGGCGCTGCACTGGGGGGGCGCCAAAATGACAAAATAGTATTTGTATACTGACTGTTTCATGTCACTTGAATAGCATGTGTTGTGTTGACAGCGATCACCGATAGGACGCAGCATGCAGTGGTGGGAGACCGCCCCCACCGGTGGTGATTGGCTGTGGGGCAGCATGGAGACAGGCCGGCTGGCCCACCCCCTGCCCTGAGGAGGCAGAGCGGCTCTCACACGCGTTCGCCATTGGCCGAGGCCGCAGCCAATCCGCTTCCGCCGAGCACTGCCCTCAATCCCAGCCTGCCTCTGTGCAGGCGCACCCCAGCAGCCAAGCCAAGCGCTTCTGCAGAGGCGCCTCTTCCCGCCCGCTGCACTTGATTCACTGGTGCTCGCTGCGGAAGGAGGGAGGTGCAGGGTGGTCTGCCACTCCGATGCTCCAGGGGGGCTGTCGCCATTGCCCAGAGCAGCCCCCATACTGCTGGGCTGCGTGGTGGGCCAGTGGGGGCACTCCCGGGAGGAAGGCAGCATTTCTCTGCCACACCAGGGCTGCCCCTGGCACCCTCCCCTACCCCATCCGTGCTGGCCGGCAGGAGCCCTGGTGCCCCCGGGGAAGGGGAGGGTCCCCTTCCACCCCCACATCCCACTGCACTGCTGTTCCCCGTGGAGGACGAGGGACTCGACCCTGCAGAGGGGCGTAGAATCCATGGGGGGCACGGAATACATGTTTGCCCCAGGTGACACAAACCCTAGTTGTGGGCCTGATTTCTTCTTAGCAAGGCCTTCCGAATGCTTCTGGCATCAACCAAGGCAGGCAATCCACTGAGTAACATATAGGGATATTTGGGGGGGGGGGGGGTTTGATAATTTGTGCTTTCATGTCAGGAGATGTTTCTCAGATTATATTAGGGTGATTCAGATTTTGGAACCTATTAGCCTTGTTTGGAGGCCTTTGGGATCTCTCCCTGCTTTGAATAAAGGAGCTTCACTTTGGTTTTGTGGTCAGATTTGGCTATTCGTGTCTAGCCTTTTGTAGGACTTGAAGCTCAGTTTCTAAGCAGCTTGCAATCTACTGAGTTCTACGAGTTTCCTAAAATTTAATTGAATTGTACTCATTCTCTCTCTTTTTAGTGAGGATCAGAGTTTACCATTTTAGTTTTAAATATTTCTAATTTCTTTCTGGACAATTTTTCTACTAGCACTTTCTTGGATTCAGTGCTTTAAACTGGGAGGGAGGGTGTAATCTGTCCATTCCCAACTTGGATAGGTACTTGTTCTGAGACCTTCAGATCTGATTATTTCCAATGTTCATCTGAGTCCACAAAAAGCCCCTATAGATTTTTTAAATTTAATTTTGTTTTATTGAGGGGGGTTCCATTGATATTGCAATCACAGTACATTCCTACCATTCATGTATAGAAAAGTATTCACTGTTTTCCTGCTTTGAATTTATAAATAAATGTTTGAAATATAGTGTATTTGTTCTGGACTAAATTATCATATCCTCTTACCTATTTAAGGAAGGAACCTTAGTATGTGAGACACTGATAGGACTTCTGAACTATTTTTCTGTTTCTTTGGGTTTACTTTTGAAGTTTTGGGAATTAACGATACATAGCCAGAGCTGTGGATGAGAGGAAAAGTGCTTAGAGCCTGAGATATCCAGTTGATATGCTTTGATGCAAACTAATTTGTAGAAGATTGCTTCTTTCTTTTTTAAATTAGATATTGTTAAATATAGTAACAAGAATAAAACCAGAGAATGCCAATGTAAAATACTGAATACAATCAAGTGCTTCCTTGAATCAAACTGAACTCTTGGTGACTGCATCTATGCACTTTTCTTGGCTTGGTTTGTCTAAAACATATAATTTCAAGAAAATTATACCACTGCCTTCCATGGGTGTCCACAGAGGGAGTCAAGAGGGCAAATGGTGGAATGTGCATGACAACATCATCACGCAAATGTCACAACTTACATACAGTACTTGCATCAGACACCAGGATGCAAGTACCTTACAGTGGCATTTACATGATGACAACACTGCATGTCATTTTGGCATTGTTACAGTTTTCTGTGGATGCCACTGCTGCTTTTTCCAAAACAGTGGAAGATTAGACATTAAAAAAAAAAAAAACCACAGCCACAGGCAAAGGAAGGTACGGGAATGAAAGGAAGCTACCTGCCGAAGAGAGAATTACCTCTCTCAAGTGAAAACATGACAGTTGTAAAATACAAATAGATTGCATTTCCCATTTTGTTCATAGCTTCTATTATTTTTTTTAAAAAAACTCTTAATTATTTTGGTTTTGTCTTTCTGCTAATTGGGTTTCTTCTTCTAAAAAGTTTTAAAAATAGAATTCAAATACTTATTAATTTATATATAACTTCTACATACCCAAAGGCATTTTTTCCTCTAAGCACTAAATGTAAAAGGTCTTCAAACAAAGCTTCCATATGTGGACAATCAGAAGATTTCCAACTTTTAATGTAGATACACTGAACTTAATGCCCTCCAGATACTTCAAATCTCATGTCTTTCCAGTCTATCAATTATTTAAAGAATATAAAATCAACCAAATAGTGTATTTTTTTAAAATTTTAACAGAACACATAAGTGACTGCCTTGTTTCTGATAATTGCTGTGCCAAAATCCATCTTGCAGGTCCTCAAATGTTTTATTCTAAAAAAAAGGAGGCTCTGTTTTTCTACTTTATTCTCAGAGTGTGTGAGAATCTCTGTCAAGTTTATATTGCTATTTCTGAGCTTGGTTTATTTGTTCGTGATGGCAAAGGATACTATTGTCTGTGGGTTTGGGCTTTTTTCCTGTGACGTATCTTCCCATCAATCTGAAATATCCCTGGCTTTCATGCTTCCCAATCTGAGAATGCCCAATGGGAGGAGTTATTCCAAGTTGGATGCCAAGCATGCAGCATGACCTGTGGATATGCCTGGGGAGCGTACTTACCTGGTTATCTGGGAACAGTTTGACCCTGTTGGGCCCAAGGAAGTGGACAGGGTTCTCCGGATTGTAAACACAGCCACTTGTCAATTAGATCCTTGTCCCTCCTGGCTGGTGAAGGCAGCTCAGGAGGTGACGTGTGGGTGGGTCCAGGCGATGGTCAATTCATCCTTGGAGGAGAAAGTGTTTCCGGCAGCCTTTAAAGAGGCGCTGGTGCACCCCCTCCTCAAGAAACCATCACTGGATCCCACCGTGCTGGACAATTTTCGTCCAGTCTCCCACATCCCCTTTTTAGGGAAGGTGGTTGAGAAAGTGGTGGCATTGCAGCTCCAGAGGATCCTGGATGAAACGGATTATCTGGACCCTTTTCAGTTGGGTTTCAGGCCTGGAAATGGGATGGAAACAGCTTTGGTCGCAATTTTGGATGATCTCTGGTTAGAGCGGGATGGGGGCAGTGCATCCATCCTTGCTCTTCTTGACCTCTCAGTGGCTTTCGATACCATCAACCATGGTATCCTTTTGGGTCAGCTCAGGGAGTTGGGGGTGGGCAGTGCGGTTTTGAGTTGGTTCCCCTCCTTCCTCCAGGGCCAGTCCCAATCAGTGTTGATAGGGAGCGAGAGATCCAGCCCACAGCCCCTCCTTTGTGGGGTGTCGCAGGGTTCAGTACTCTCTCTGCTCCTTTTAAACATCTACATGAAACCGCTGGGTGAGATCATCCATTGCCACGGGATGAGGTATCATCAATATGCTGATGATACCCAATTATACATCTCCACCCCGGGTGACTTAAGTAATGCTGGGCTACCCTCTCTCGGTGCCTAGAGGCTGTAGGGGTCTGGATGGGGAACAACAGGCTTCAGCTGAACCGTGGTAAGACAGAGTGGCTGTGGGTTGGGGACTCCTTGGCATCCAGGAATCTTCCGTCTTTGGTCCTGGACCAAACTCTCCCCAAACTCTTTTAATGCATTTGTAAACCGCCCAGAGTCGTTTGTACGAGATGGGCGGTGAAGGAATGCAATAAATAAATAAATAAATTAGCATTTCCACATCCTAAAATTTCTCCATCCATTTTCCCCTTCCTTAATAAACATTTTACCAAGATACACAAATTAATCTACTTGCTCTTCCATTTACATATAACTTGCAATTGTTCTCTCTATTTTCCTGTCAAATACTTTGGCCTTTGATATATGTATTTTAAGATCCACATTCCTCATTGCATCACAGTCTGTCTAATATTGGCATCAAATAATTTGGTTCTAGGCCAATAACATAGCATCATCTGTATACACATAAATTCATATCCTCAACCAACACACTTCTACTGTTACCCCAAGCATTCCTTACATATTATAAACAAACGGAGGGAAATCACATATTCTTGTCTTGCTCCCTGGTCAATGTTGAACCATTTTCTAAGCATACCACTTATTTTTATGCATGCTTTGCTTTCATCACATAAAAGTCTTATCATATGTAGCAATCAACCTTCAAATGAAAGTGTTATCATTTGATTACTTTTTATGTTAATCCAGAAAAAAATGTTACTCTCTTGCCACTCCATAATTCAAAGATTAATCTTAATACATTTTAATGCACAACAACAATTTTCAGGCAAAAAAATAGGCAGTTTATGTTCCTGCAGAATAGTGAAAGTGGACTATTCTCCATTTCATCAGAGTAATCTTATATCAGTTCCCATAATCTTCTGTAAATCCATATCTTTTAATTCAAAGTTATTACTGGGAATGTTGCCATAATAATTATAAACATGAATGAATTACTTCTAAAGCATTCTTTAGAAGAAAAGATACATTTTTAATCTTGATTTATACTAAATTATAAATGGTATGAAGTGTGTTAAGAAATACTTTAAAAATATTCTTTCTATCTAATAAATCTTCAGACATATTTGGCAATTGGATTTAAAGTAGAAATTTGCTATACTGGGCCTATAGTTCTTACACATTTTTTCTGATCACTTAACAATGGTTAGCGATATTTGTAGACTTTTAAAACTTTTGTTCAACAAATTAAAACACAAGTGCAAGATTTTAATATATATTTTTTCTTCAGTCCTGGCATCATTATCAAAGTCAGTTCCCTCTGGAAATGAAACCCCTAAACCAGGCTATTAAGAAGGATCCCATAACAGGCTCTTATTTCATCACCCAGCCCTTATCACAATGAGCTCTGTCTCCATCATCAGATAAAATAAATCAAATGCATGGACAAGAATAATGACAGTTCCAACACCCGAACAACTATTCTATATTAGCTCCCAACTCATAAAATGCCACAAATAGAAGCTATTAAAAACAGTGATAACTGGATAATTGAGTAATCCTAATTGTGAGAAAGTGTGACTGGCCCCAAGTCCCCAGTGGGTTTCCATACCTGAAGGCAGACTTGAATGTGAATCTCCAAAATTAAATACTACCTGAAATTCATGGTTACTTTGTGAAATGAAAATCTGAAAGTTCTTGTTTATATTCTGTCTACCTTGTTTCTGCCAACAAAAGGTAACATACTATAGGTAAAAAGTGTACCAAGTGAAGGCCCTCCACAATCATCTCCAAGCGAGCAAGTCATGTACAAGGAAACAATGCCATAACTTAAGTGCACATGTCAAGGGGCCTTCAAAATGGGGACATGACAATTCAGCATTTTTTCATAATGTCAAGTCAGGTTCTTAATGACTATTTAGGAAATATATATTTCTAACAATATCATGCATTGCCATATAAGGTAGTTACATACATGTAGCCAGTGAAATAGATGCATTGTGTTATGCTTGTCTTTGAACCTATAAATATTTTGTAAACCGCCCAGAGTCCCCTTCGGGGGAGATGGGGCAGTAATAGGGATGGATGGATGGAGGGATGGATGGATGGAGGGATGGATGGATGGATGGATGGATAAATAAATACTGTAACATTTTTAACCCTGTTATATATCTTGCGGAACAGGTCCCACAATATCCTAGCTAAATATTTTTCTCTTTACTGGTTAGCTTCCTTTATTCATCGAGCATAGAATCAATGACACATAAATTGGGCTCTGCTTTTATGGAAATATGAGTAGTGAACATTTTGGATCAGAGAATGCTGATGTAGGAACAATGAATTCTCAGACACCTGAGGTCACTTTGCTGGAAAGGCTGCCTCTGAGATTACCATATCAAAGGTTAGTTAAAAAATAACTTATCTAGGGAGTCTTTCAAGTATAGTTTCAATGTAAGGTTCATCCTTGGGGGATAAAAAAAATGCACAATCCAAGGTTGCCCTGAGATTTACTCTTGGAAGGAGTTTATGAAATAGAGAGAAAGGCTTGCCCATCACAAATAGACACATGAAAAAAAGTCAAGATTAATAAGAAAGGATCCTAATTAGTTTGACGTTAATCTTTGAAGTTTTCACTGTCAGGAAAGGCAATTAGAAGAAGGAATGATGTGCACGGCATCCTTTCTTGTGTCACTTTGGCTCAGACTTAACAGGATATCTTTAACCAGTAACCCATGCTTACAGTTACATATTGTGATAAAATTGGAACTATATTTCATTAGGAAAAAAGATGCTACTGAGAATGGTCCATAAGGCATAGAACAACTTGGTTTATATCCAGATAGATAGATAGATAGATAGATAGATAGATAGATAGATAGATAGATAGATAGATAGATTTATTTATTTATTTATTTATTTATTTATTTTCTATCCCGCTTTTATTATTTTTATAAATAACTCAAGGCAGCGCACATACCTAATACTCCTTCCTCCTCCTATTTTCTCCACAACAGCAACCCTGTGAGGTGAGTTGGGCTGAGAGAGAGTGACTGGCCCAAGGTCACCCAGCCGGCTTTCATGCCTAAGGCGGGACTAGAACTCTGAGTCTCCTGGTTTCTAGCCCATTGCCTTAACCACTAGACCAAACTGGCTCTCTAATTTCACAAAGTGCTTCCCTACAACTGTCAGCAGTACATAATTATGTGGAATGTAGAAATGGATGACAAAACATCCACCTGAATGGAACAGTAAAATATACCAGATATTTTACTTACGTTTTCCTTTTGCTTATTTTATTTTATTAAATATTGCATTGAATGTAAATAAATAGAATTCTGCTTTGTTATATAGTAGTTTTTAATGATGACTATCCTATCGGGATTCCAAAAATCTGAAGATGGGAGCAAAGTTAGTGTTCTCTATATCACTATCCTTTCATCTACTAGTTGCCCAAATTTATAAACACATCTGTTTCACCAGATTTAAAATGATACTAAGATCATCTAACCACTTGATCAATAATTTCAATATGTATTTTTAACTTTTGATAGTTGAAATGTTATCTGTCTTGAGAATGTGAAATAAACCAAATACATAAATAAAGCAAGCCAGGATCCAGAAGGAAGCGTGTCTGAAATGTTTTCTGTAAATTTTGTTTTCTGTAAATTTTGCCTGTGCATGTTTTGCTAATTTTATTTTAATTTTATGCCATTATCTGTGATGTTTTATAGAGAATTTTTGCTGTACTTAAGTTCACCTATCCTGCATTTAACATTTTCTTCCTTTATTTTCTTCATAGGGTTGGAATTGATCCAGATGAGGATCAAAAGATAGAAACTGCTACTCAGGCAAGTTAAAATTTAAATATAAATATTAGAAAAGGAATTTATATTCTGATGTGTGGGACTGAAGGCTTTAAATTTTACAATGTGTTTTCTAGGATGCTTGGGGAAATCTTAAATTCTGATCCTGAAAATCAGGAAGTCTTATATATCTTTTTGTATATTCTATATTCATCCAGATTGTAAAATAACTTATCATCTTAATGCACATATGAACAATTTTAATTTTGATAGAAGAAATCCATTAGCCATTTCTCACTTCCATTTCTAAAAGGTATTTTGGAAAATTACATACTTTGTAGAGATAAATCAGACACATTTATTATTCAAATTCTAAATTTTGAGAAATACTTTTTGCCAAGGTTTCTTAAATTTCTTACACATTGTTTTGTAGTTTTCTGAGTATGTCTTATTACAATCCTTGTTTTTTGAAGACTGTTTTTAGCAGCCTTCCCCAATCTAGTTAGGAATTCTGGAAACTGTAGTCCCAAAATATTGGGAGCTACCAGACTGAGGACGGTAGTAAATATTGAAATTTGAAACTTAAACTTTATTACAGCCAAAGATCAGCATATAATAAGTATTCAGAGTACTTAGTAGTTGCTGGCATGATTAGTTATGCTGGAACCAGCAACATCTAGACATATATGGACTGGACATTCTTTAAAGTCCACTTTGCAAAACACTCTCCTTTTCTCTACTCTTTCCCTGATGGCATGCATCACTGAAATAAGCCCATGAAAGCTGATGCCACAATATATATTTTTAGATCATAAATTCAAAGCCACAAATGGTATAGTAGTGTCCTTATATGAAGGACATCTATAAAAGCCTGTTTTTCTCTCACTTAGTGTCTACACATAGGCATGAAAGCAGGCCAGCAGGCCAAGTATTACAGATTAGAGATCTGAATATAGCTTCCTTTTTCTCATATGCCCATTTCCTCCATAACTGACTGCTCAGAAAAAAGGCAGAATTTGCTCAAGGTATTTTGCTACTTGTTTTGAAGAACAAGCCTTTCAAACTGCATGCTGTGTCCTCAACATTTATGCCTGGATTGTGTGGTGAAGCAGCAGGTTACTCAGGGAGTGGGAAGTAGACTTAGTGACATCATAGGCATCTGGGTTTGGGACAAGTAACAAAACATGTGTTGCAACTTCCTAACATAAGTTCCACTCCTTATTTACTTTCAGGCAACATCATGATGCAAGTACAAAAAGGCAGAGCTTGCATGATAACATTCCAACACACATTTTGCGTGTTATTTTATATATTTTGTGGTTAAGAATAGACACTTATGTGTGACATACAGTATGTACAGTATATACACATTTCTCCCCTGCCAACTCTACACATCTATATCCCAAGAACCTGATGCCTGGAAGCAGCTGCCTCGTTCTACCCCAATAGTTGGGTTGGCCTCAAAAAAAAGGCTGAATAGGGAAAATCAGGTTTCATGTTCTTGGTTACAGCGACTGTACTGTCTGAGAGCAAATGAAGGGGATAAGATGAAATAAGAAGCAACTGTGGCTTTTATGGCTACTACTCTGGAAACTGTTACTATGTTATTCATTTAAAGCATAGGGAAAAACCTGTGATAATCCCAATTTTGTTAAATTTCAGTATTGTCATAATTAGGAATGATGAAAACTGCAGTCCAGTAGTAGTTGGCAAACTACATTTTGATATTCCTGCTTTAAAAGTTCCAAAAGAGTCTTTGTTGTTTCCACTGTGTGAATGTTTCCAAGTATTGCATCATCAGTTTCTTTATTTTATTTATTTATTTATTTATCACATTTCTTCACCACCCATCTTGACAAACAACTCTGGGCAGTTTACAAGCAAATTAAGTTAAAATACCATTAAAACAGATTCATTATAAAAATATAAATATACATAAAACTCTAAGATATAAAATATGAAATATAAAATCCAAGATTTAAAGTAAAGGGACTTAGAAATAACATCTCAAAATAACCATGACCTAGCCCCAGGTGCAAGGTCACACAGCCACCTAGAAACATATTTAAGGATTCCCTTACTAACTTTGCTCAGACTGAAGAAGCTCCTTGGATAAGGAGCGAAACGTTTCCACTGAGAAAATAGAAATCCAGTTGACACGATTCAAGCTACAGACAATTCCACCTGGATGACTGAGAACCTTCATAGACATAAAGATTTAAAGTACAACTTCTCTTGAATTCACATTGGCCTAATCCTATTACTTTACACTCATCAAGGCATTCACAACTTTTTTTTGCCTTGCCAGATATTCTATTCTCAGTACATTTATCACTTGACCTGTCATGGATTAGTAGCTCATTTATTTCCACTTATTCACTAATAGTTTTTCATAATGCAATATTGTGAGACCATCAATAATGTTCAGTAGTAATTGAATGCAGCCACTTCACTGTTTCCAACTTTTCTAGAATACAAGGCACCCTTGATGCTCATCAGTGGAGAAGTTTAGCATTAAATTATTTATTTATTCATTATTCTTTAATTTAAAAGTACATCTTGCTTTTTTAAAAAACCATAAAAGCCTTCAAAATATGAAATACCAATAACAGAAAAGCAAAATAAGTAGTAACTTTATTGGCTTTTATTCATCAAACCTTAAAGCAGACATACAGGATACCACTTTCTCCACCCTGACAACCTGGTATGGTGTTGGAACTACAACTCCCAGAATTCCCAGCACGAGTCCATGCTGGCTTGGTATTTGGAGAATTGCAACCCAACACCTCTAAAGATGCCAGGGTGGTAACTGCTGCAATACATAAATAAGAAGCAATTCCCCAGCTCCAAATTCCCCGAAAGCCTGCACTCCCTAATTGCCATTAATCATAGGAAAACAGCGTAGGAATAGCCTGGCTTCTTGAAAAATAATGGTGATGTTGTGAGGTGAATATGTCTAAAGATGCAGTTTTCCAGATGAATGCACCCATGCCTAGTATCAGGGGCTTAGCAGCACTGGGCAGCTGCCAGCTAAGAGCGCTCTACTAACTCTGCCTAAATCACAAACATTGGGATTTTTTCTCAAACCAGACAGATTAAAAATGATGGCTACCCATGCTGAGCAGCAGATACTTAGAGTTACTCATAGTGCCTTAGGATTGTTCCATAGTACCCTAGTTGAAGCTCCAGGGTCATTGTGGGAAAATTAAAATAGTAGTTGTTAGCAGTAACGAGCATTTTCTGAATAGACCAATGGTTTTCAATCCACCTTCTGGCACTGCTGTAGTAGCAGCAATTATGAGGACAGGATGTTTTATACATAATTAACAACTTCAAAGTTGATAAAATAGAACCCCCACATCATACATGTAGAAACCACTGCCCTGCAAAAGGAAAGGTAGCCATAGTATATGGGGTGAATCCCATCTAAAACATCCATAAAACCTTTGACCATTACAAAAAATACTCTGTCTTTAATAGCCAGCTGTCTAATCTCCATGATCAGAGATCCTGTTGTTTCTGCCCATTCCCTAAGATTGGATAGAGTCAGTGTGCTCCGGGTCCCATCCATTAAGGAACATCATCTAATGGGACTTAGGAGGTTTCCCTTCTCAGTCATGGTTCCTGCCCTCTGGAACAGCATCCCCTGGAAATTTGAATAGGCCCCATCCTGCTTTCCTTTAAATGTGCCTTAAAATCCTAATCTTTCCCTGGGCTCTGGACATGGATGAAATGGAGGCTCCCTATATGAGTGGTTTTAAAAGGTTTTAGTGGATGTTTGCTAATGCAGGATGACCATCTTCCTTTTCTGTTTGTGGTTGTTATTCTATACCTTTGCTTATAATTCTGTATACCATTCACAGTCATCAACAAGTAGGACAGTCTTAGAAATGTGAATTATGAATAAATACTGGATGAAGGTGCCATGAAGAAGATTTTATTACTGAGTTCATATCAGTCTACTTACTAAAGTTACTAGAAAAGATTAGTCACTATCCTGCAACATTGTTGTTAGTTTGAAACAACTAGAATTATCTATTTCCCTCATCAAATAGAGGCATTCAGTGAGAGCTGCTCTTCGGTTGACTGACATGTTTCAGTGAACCTCTTAGGCACATTTTCTCAGAATAAAGATAGGCAATCTGATGCTCTCCTGCTGTTTTGGACTGCAATCCTTATACTCCCTTGAGGTAATAATCCCATAATCCATTGTATTATTACCTGGAGTTATGGAGGTTGCAATCTAAAACATTTGCCTACCCCTGTCTCAGAAACTTTTATTGTGCATGTGCTTTGTGTATGAGTTCTGGAAGAACAGTCTAGGTCTACTATTAGTCTCGGGGGGGGGGGGGAGCGCTAGATAATTTAGTTAATAAAATCTAGAAGAGTTTATTATTAAATAGAAAATAACTGTTTAAATTGAGAAGCTATTCATAATCCTTCCTTCACCTGTTTCAAATATAACGGTCATAATAAATCATAGAACTTAAGTGTACTTAAGTCCTTTGGATTTTGTGGCAGGCTACCACCTTGAAATGATATATTTTAGAATAAGTACAATTTATTTCACTAGCTAGATTGGGAAATCACCATAATTTAGTATGATATGAACAAGATTAAGTAAATCTTAATCTGACACATACCTTGGTCCCCTCCAGTCCTTCAGCACCGCCAAGAAAAGTCATATGTAAGTTTTTGTTTGACATAATATCTGAACCAACAGACAATGGATAGTAATAATTCTGGCTTCTCTGAAACAAGATTTCAAGCTGGCTTGTTTCAGATAATATTAGTCAGCATTCATGTTAACCACAATTTGTTAGTTTGGTCAATAGAACAAGCTGTTGATAAACAGAATTGGAAGGTTCCTAATTCTCCACATAACTGCCCCAGAAGAGAGACTGTCCGACTATGGCCTGTGAAACCATAACTGAATAAACTTCTGTCTTCAATTATAGCCAACATCCTCAAGTCCTGATCTACATGAAGCCTCTAATCATAGGATTCTGTGATATACCAAACGCATAAGAGCCCTTCCGCTGATTTTAATATATTCATGTGTTTCTAAGAATAACTGCTAGTCTTAGTTCATTAAATGTTTTATTGCGAGCCTTATTTTTATAACTTTTTCAGGACACCATATTTTATTACCACAAAAATTTGCAAATTCAGCAGTGCTATATTTTGAAATACAGCTTTTCATTTACCATAAATTCAGTGCCCTTTTCCCCTTTAGTAATTTTCTTTGTCACTCCAGGGACTTCCCTGACAGAATTCTGACCGGTGTTTGCATATTGTCTCTAAGCCCAGAAGAACCAAGGACACCCTTGCTTCAACAAAAGGTAGAAGATAAAAATGCCCTCTGTAATAGTAAGAGCCTTTGCTTTACGTGCCGTTGCACACAGGGACATTGTTTCCCAGCCTGACATCAATACAGGTGTGGTGCAATTACACAGTTTCCCTGATTGGGAAAGGCTGCAGCAGACCAAGATTTATTGCAGGAATGTTCTCATTTAAGGCTGGAGTATACAATTTCAAAAGCAGGTAGGGCCAGGACCCATTTTTATGGTTTTCAATGCTGAAATGAGTGCCTTAAATCTCTTCTGCGTTGAATCTCTTTCATCCACCCAAAACAGAAGCTGCTTCCCCTGGCTCTTGTAAGCCTCAACCCTCCTCCAAATAATTGACTGGGCAATTTCCCTGCTGCTGAAGCTGTCAGCCTCTCTCTCCTCCACTGGCTGAGTACCGCCAACTGAGCGTCCCTACTCCTTTGCACCCGTAAGCTTCCTGTTCCCTGTTAGCAGCAGAGAAAGAAACCTTCACTGACCAAGGTGCTGCAGGGAGGAAAGATTTGTGCTTTCTCCTTTTTTGTTTCCTGCTTACTATAAGCACTCTTGCTTGCTTTAAAGCTTTGTCTCTTATTTCCTTATCTCTTAGCCCTTTTCAGTTTCCTTTAATTCTTCTTCCTAGCCATGACACCAGGCTAAACTTCTGCTCCATTCCTTCCTCTCCAGGTATTTTTCATGCATCCAGCTCTACAGTTCTACCTTTCCTAATTATTCAGTTTCATCTTTTACCTTGGAGTTTGTTAATTCTAACTTCCTTCACTGACTCCAAACCGTCTAATACCAGATTGATTGATTTATGTATTCCACCTTTATTATTTTTATAAATAATTCAAGGTGGCAAACATACCTAATACTCCTTCCTCCTCCTATTTTCCCCACAACAGCAACCCTGTGAGGTGAGTTGGGCTGAGAGAGAGGGACTGGCCCAAGGTCACCCAGCCAGCTTTCATGCCTAAGGCAGGACTAGAACTCTCAGTCTCCTGGTTCCTAGCCCAGCACCTTAACCACTAGATCAAACTGGCTCTCAGATACTTTATCTCTCCCTAATATCCAACTCTTTGCTCCCTCTAGACCTCCCCCACCCCCCATTCTGACTTTTTGATTACAAATCCAGACCTTGGCACCCAGGTTTTGACTTCCTAACTTCTCCTGGCAAATTCCTATCAGTTTGTTCCAATCATTCAGTTCAGTACAACCATTCTGGTTGCATTTATTTGTGAGGCTGCTGTTCTTTCCTCCAGGGACCCAAGGCAACATTTAACAAAACACACAAAAAAGGGTCAACACTTGTACCTCATTTATTTGGCAGGGACTCCGGGGGCTGTAGAAGAGATGCTGGCAGGCTGCACATTTTTGCACCACTGTTCTCAAGTATAACCCAAAGAAGTGTGATCAAAACATGATCTTTTGTGAAAACATAGGTTTCACGTGATCTCAGAGATCCCCTCAGAGGAAAAGGAAAGACAAACTTGGAGGTTTTTTCACTCTAGAAAGTCAATGCTGTGATAAGGGCTTAAAGATAATTAAGGACTTAAAGATCATTACTCATTTCAACCGGGTATAGTTAATTGCATAAAAATCAATCAAATTATGTTATTTGCCTTATGAGTAGAGAAAAACATGTCCTTTATTAGTTTACATTGTAAATATATTGCAGCAGATTTAATTTCTCTAAAAATGATAACATAAACTATCCATGAACAGTTTGGGTGATAGGACTGCACAGAAGAAGCTATAATTTTAATCCAAAAGAAAATCAAAAAATCAAAATAAGGATCCATAACTCAGTTTTGTGCATATGTGTACACTGCAGAACCATTCCCAAAATATTTGGAAAACTGTCCAGAACATACTAGTAGTAATTGTTGTCCATATAAACTAAATAAAATTAAATGACATTAACAAGAGAAAATGAACTTTACAGCACAAGGTTGATATAATGGAGATGCATATTCACTCAGTAGGTAACAGCAAAATGAGAAACGTGGGATCTTACCCAGCTGGATAATCTGTGGCATCAATAAGTGCAGAAGAAAAACACAACACAGCAAATTTAGAAGTCAGGATTTATTCCAAAAGAAGTATCTTCTTCCCACAATCACAGGAGACAACATGAAACTTAGCATAGATCACATATCCATGATTCACATTGCCAGAGGCCAGTCCAGGTGTAACTCAGAGATAGGACTTTGCAAGCACCCAGGAAGTGATAATAAATGGGAACAGAATAACATATTTAAGAGAGTTTGTACAGAAGATCTGTGTGATTTAGATCTATATCAAGCAGTAATGTTGCTAAAGCTAAAACTAATTTGGTTACTGCCTAGGTGGAAGAACCAATCGAAGAGTAGGTGGAAGAAATTCCAAAACACAATGTTCTGAATTCCATAAGTGAAGATCACCACAATATAAATGTTCTAAATAAATAAATGATAGTTAGTTGTAGTAATATTTTAGCTGTATTTTAAATTGTATCTGAGTACTGTTAGGTTAACTGTTTTGTGAGCCTTTAAATATGTCCTTTCAAATCATTTATATTTTTAAAATATTTTGCTTGTAAAATGTGGACATTTTTAATTGAAAAGAACATCATTATCAATATCATCATCGTCATTGTCATCTTCATTTTCATTTCATTTGCAGGCTGCAAATAACTTGGAAAAAAGCACAACCAAAGCAGAAAGCGCCTGGCTGTTCAGAATATGGTATGGTTTTGATCATAAGTATCCTATTATTCAGTTAGCACTAAATATCCATAGAAATAATTTCATCAAAGGAGAAAATAATATAGATAAACTTCGTTAGGTAACTGGAACTTCTCCTTTTCAATACTGTATGAAATCAAATCTGGCATGAAAAAGAAATAATGGCTGGGAGTTCAAAGGAAGCCCAGAAATTGGGAAAAGTTGAAAGGTACAACTTTTCAAAACAGTGATATGGAATAAGGCTTGGTATACTTAACTTAGTAAAAGCATATTTATATTAATACAAACAAATTAAAAGCACTGATGTTCGTTAAAAAATCTTGTTTATTATTTATTTTAATTTTTTTTAAAAAAAGAGGCATAGAAGGTTCCCAGGGAGGCTGGTACGGGATTCTGTAGATGATCCAAGTGACATGCAGCCAATGAGATCTGTGGAGAGAGACTTCCCTGGCAGAAGAACAGTATTAGGAAACGATAGTTCCTCATGGAGGTGGTTAATCCCGTAATTTTATAATGCCCTTCTTTTATTAATACTATTTCCCACTTGGATTTTTATTTTATTTTATATTATATTAATTATATAAATTGTTGGTCTATATATTTTATATGTTATGTTTTATCCAATTTTATTTATTGTAAACCGCCCAGAGTTCCCCATTGGGGGAGATGGGCGGTTATATAAATTAAATAAATAAAAATAAAATAAAATTAGATTATTATTATTATTATTATTATTATTATTATTATTATTTAAATGTATAGATGAAGTCAACATGCAATGAAGTTGAATGGACTTCAGTAGTTTGATGGGGAAGGCTGTGTATCCACAAAATCCTAAATTCTTGTACCATAATGCCTAAAACCTGAGCTTATTTTAGTCCATTTGTTCCCACTGGTTTCAAACCAGTCCACTCAACTACTGCTTTATATCATTGTGAGCTAATAGATTTTTTTAATGTAGTGGATATTCCCACCATGGCTTAAGATAGCCTTCCCCAATCTGGTGCCATTTAAATGTGTCAGACTTCCATTTCCATCATCCCTAGCCATTGGCCTCTTTAAGGACAGGCTGAATGAAGCAAGAGCAGCCGAAAAACAGCCTTCCCTCTAGTTAGAAATAAGTTAACATAAAACATGGTGGCTTCATACTGCACTTCCAGGCATAGCAAACATTTAATTTGCAGTTCAGAATAAAGAAAACGAAGGGCTTAAAAAATAATACCAAGTAGATCAGAGTAGGCTTTAGAGATACATGCTGATTCTATTTCTTCTTCAGAATGGAATTCATTGACTGTGGATATTTTGAAGGACATAAAATAGTCTATATCAGTACAGGCAGAAAATTGAAAAGATGAGGATGTGGCATTGATGTGAAATCTATGCTCCTATCCATTTCAAAGAAGGGGGAGGGAGGGGATTATGTGAATTACAAGTGTCTCTCTCCCTTTCCAGCAAGAGAGATGGCACACCCTGTCTCTTCCCCAAAAGTACAAAAAATACAGCCGTCCTCCAAACTCAGGAAAGGTATTAAAGTAAGGACATGCAACCTTGGTCAGACAAGGGCCAAACTTGACTTTTGAATTGCATGTCAGGGCTTGCAGTCCAAAAAATGGGAGGACTAGGACAAACCCCCAAATTGATGTATTTAATGTATTATTCATGTATTTAATAATTTTCCCTTCGTGATGCATTAAACATTTCAGTATGGCAGGAACTTTTGAAGAGGCTCTGGGGGCCTCACCCAAGGCTTTCATGGGCCATAGGCAGCCTGGAACTTCAAGTTCTTTACTTCTGCATTGTGGGATGAAAAGTGATCCAGAGGGGAAAACATTACACTATGCTGTTCCTCTTTATATTATTATATTATACATTTTAGTTAATCTGGTTATATATTAGATATAGTATGTTTCTAAATGCCAGATGTTAGAAAACATGCAGAGAATGTCCTGCTTATACGTTTTCCTGTGGCATCTGGTTAGCCACTACTGATACAGAATACGTGCTGGATGGATAATTGGTGTGATCAAGCAAAACTCCTTTTGTGTTCTTATGTTGTCTGCTTCAAAATGTAAAATACATCTGATTTTTTAAAAACAAAAAGTAAAGGATAGAAATACAGAACTTCATAAAATATGTCATCTGAATCTGAGAAAGACCTGATGAGGGATTTTCTCTGAAATGATAACAGAATCTCTGATAAAGACTCCTGAATAATGTTTTGTTCGTTTCTGGCTTTCCCTTCATAATGCTTGAAATAGGCAGATGGAAGTCATATGGCTGGATTAATCTGCAATATTAAGCAGTACATAACTGAGAATTTATTATAGGCTTTTTATCACTAATTGATTCCCCAGGTTCTGTGTTTCAAATCAAACTTGTATATGCTCAATAATAATTTGCAAACTGCTCTCAAACTGAGGACAGTTTGCATTCTAACAAACTGATTCTCCTCCCTGTCATAAGGATGAATCTTTCCTTAGTATTATTTAACACAACCACTGCCCTGCCATTATTGTACAATTGTATTTTCATTTTAACCAATTTTTTTTTTGTTGCCACTGACAACTATATGCTTAAATCCCTGAAGATATTAACAGTTCAGGTTGCTATTGTCAGGACTGAGAGATCCAAGCATTTTCATATGCTAAATCTTATTCTGGAAAAAGCCCCAGCTCCTTAGAGGCAGACCAATCATCAAAATGAAATGTTCCTGCAATCTGTTTGTCCTTCTTTTAGCAATAGTATGAATTTCTGCCTACAGAACTCAGAAGCATTAAGCAATATACAGTATTCATCATTCATTATTTAAGAAAGGAAAACCTTTGTGCCTAGTCTTTCTTCAGATGATATAACTGGGGATTGATACACATTGTATTTGGAGGTAGGAAAGATTTTTTTCTATTAAGTCTGATCAAGTTTATTTATTTTATCCATTTATATATTTATTACAAATATTTTATACCACTTAAATTAGGTGATTCAGGCATGAAAATACTTGCAAGAAATTAAATGGCTCTTCCCTTGTAGCACATATCTGCATGTGTTACTTGAACTGTTGCCTTTTAAACATCATTCTTAAGGAAACATGCTATCTGTTCATGGTACAGTATGGTCTGGATTGAGGGTTCGCCTGACGTGCCTTCCTTTTAGCTCTTTTCTCCTTTTCGCCCTGTACTCGTGCTTCTTCAAAGTCCATAGCACCATTAATAAAGGATGACCTCCAATTGAAACGCGGATCCAGAATTGGCCTTTATAGCCACTTACGGATCCACCGTTAAAATTTTACCTTTGGAAGACAATCTTACTTGGCTACGAGTGATCGCCAATCGCAATGGTCTGGATTGTATAAGGGTTTATTCTCTGTGTGCAGATATATGTTGACTTCAACCTATAGGTGAGAATTCACATCTTTAAATGTCCACATGAAAATCCCATTAATTCAGGACTAACATGGCTAGAGAACCAGTTTGGTATAGTGGTTAACGGTACTGAGCTAGAAACTGGGAAACTCTGAGTTCTACTGCCTTAGGCACAAAGCCATCTGGGTGACTTTGGGCCAGTTGCGCTCGCTCTCTCTCTCTCTCTCTCTCTCTCTCTCTCTCTCTCTCTCTCTCTCTCTCTCTCTCAGCCCTAAGAAGAAGGCAATAGCAAAGCATTTCCAAAAATGTTGCCAAGGAAACTGCAGGGACTTGTCCAGGCAGTTGCCAAGAGTCAAGGATGACTTGAAGGTGGAAACTGGAAAATAAAAAGAGCTAAACTGAACTCTTTCTCCCTAGTTTTTAGTTTTCTATGTAATTCAGACTTCTACTGAGTCCTGTAAGCTCTTGCTTAAAATCTAAAATAGCACTGCCCAAAATTAGAATTACGACTCAAATTATCTATGAGGAGATGGTGAAAATTTTAAGTTATAATGGATGGATGAAAGGGGTACTGGACTGGATATACTTTTAGTCCCCTCCAAATCCACCACCAGAGACAGGTGGTGGGCAGGAGTGAATGATGCCCCCTTGCTATCAGTGAGAGAGGGTGAGGGGGCAGAGTGAACATTTGGGGAGTGGTTGGCCCTCCTGGAGCCGAGAGCGGAAGCTGGTGCGCTGGGGGACCTATCATCTCCTTGGGACGATTGAGCGTGGAAGATGTGTGCGTGGAGGGGGCCCGGAGGTCAACTCAGGGTTTCCGGAAGGCCAGGAATGGAGGCATCTGGGCCTGGAAACTGGGGGCAATAGGGTGGGGTGCCCGGTCGAAGTGGTGATGGGTCAGGGATTTTACGACAGGAACCGGGGGGCAGGCCATCTTCGGGGAAGACGCCCCCGGTGTTTGTTACCGGTGGTGTGTTCTGGCCCCTCAGGTTCAGACCCAGACCCTGGTCGTCAGAGGATCCTCGGGCACCCTGGCTTTTGGCTGCTGCTACTTAACGCCAGGTCTGTTAACAACAAGGCCCCCCTCATATGTGACTTGATCACGGAGGAGTGGGCAGACCTGGTGTGTATTACTGAGACCTGGCTGAGTGCAGAGGGGGGAGTGGCACTCTCGGAGATGTGCCCAGCCGGGTTTCAGGTGTGGCATCAGCCGAGACTCTGGGGAAGGGGAGGAGGGGTGGCAGTTGTCATCCGGGAATCTCTGGTGGCCTTCAGGGGCACTGCTCCACAAGTGACCGGGTGTGAGACCCTGTTTTTCAAGTTGGGTTCTCGAGAGCAGTTGGGAGTGTTGTTGCTGTACCAGCCTCCCTGCTGCGTAGCAACCTCCCTGCCTGAGCAGGGATTGGCGGTGGAGTTCCCTAGGCTTATGGTTCTGGGGGACTTCAATCTGCCTTCCCTGGGACGTGCCTCAGAGGCGGCTTGGGAGTTCATGGCTACCATGGCAGCCATGGGCCTGTCTCAGATTATTCGAGACCCGACTCGAGACAGCGGCGTCACTCCGGACTTAGTTTTCTTGTCGGAGCAGTGGCAAGGTGATCTGAAGGGAGAGTTAGATCTGTCCCCACTGTCATGGTCAGACCGCACCCTGGTGGCCTTGAGATTCTCATATGCCGCCCCACTCCACAGGGAGGCAGGACCCATTCGATTGGTCCGCCCCCGGCGACTAATGGACCCAATGAGGTTCCAGAAGGAGCTGGGGGATATACCTGAGGATCTATTGCACGGTCTAGCGGAGGTACTGGCCGCAACCTGGAATAGGGAGGCGGCCGGGGCCTTGGACAGGATCGCGCCTGTGCGGCCTCTCTTGCCACATCTGACCCGATATTCCCCGTGGTTCATGGAGGAGTTGATGGTCTTGAAAAGGGCTAAGAGATGCCTAGAGCGCCGCTGGAGAAAGACAAAGACTGAATCTGACCGAACACAAGCTAGAGTCGCTGTTAAGACCTACCTTGTGGTGGTAAGAGTGGCAAAACGTCAATATTTCTCCGCTCTTATTGCATCCGCAGAATGCCATCTGACGGCCCTGTTTAAGATAACACGATCTCTTCTAGGTAAGGTGGAGTCTGTGACCCACCTACAGGGCCATGCGGAAGAATTTTCTAAGCATCTGCAGGATAAAATCGCTCAGATTTGTTCTAAGTTAGACTCCAAGCATGAAGCAGAGTCTGGGGAGATGCCGAAGGAACGTCATTACCCGGTTATCTGGGAACGGTTTGATCCTGTTGGACCTAAGGAAGTGGACAGGATCCTCTGGAGTGTGAGGGCCACCACATGCCATCTAGACCCTTGCCCTTCCTGGCTGGTCCAAGCAGCCAGGGAGGTGACCTGTGGTTGAGTCCAGGCGATGGTTAATATATCTCTAGAGCAGGGGGTGTTTCCAGCTGCTTTTAAGGAGGCGCTGGTGCACCCCCTGCTCAAGAAACCATCGCTGGACCCTACTATATTGGACAATTTTTGTCCTGTCTCCCACCTCCCCTTTTTGGGGAAGGTGGTTGAGAAAGTGGTGGCCTTGCAACTCCAGAGGATTCTGGATGAAACGGATTATCTGGACCCCTTCCAGTCAGGTTTCAGGCCGGGATATGTGGTGGAAACTGCATTGGTCGCGCTTACGGATGATCTCTGGCGGGAGCGGGATGGAGGGAGTGCACCTATCCTGGCTCTCCTTGATCTCTCAGTGGTTTTCGATACCATCAACCATGGTATCCTTTTGGGACAGCTCGAGGAGTTGGGGGTGGCCGGCGTAGTTTTGCGCTGGTTCGCCTCCTTCCTCCGGGGCCGGTCCCAATCGGTGGTAATAGGAGATGAAAGATCAGACTCTCGCCCCCTCATTTGTGGGGTGCCGGAGCGTTCGGTTCATTCACCTCTCCTATTTAATATCTACATGAAACAGCTGGGTGAGATCATCCGTCACCATGGGATGAGATATCATCAATATGCTGATGATACTCAACCGTACATCTCCATCCCAGGTGAGGTAAGTGATGCAGTGACCGCCCTTTCTCAGTGCCTGGAGGCTGTGGGGGTCTGGATGGGGAACAACAGGCTTCAACTGAACCCTGGTAAGACAGAGTGGCTGTGGATTGATGGTTCTTCTGGATCCGGGAAATTATCATCTTTGGTTCTGAATGGCGTTGCACTACCCCATTCGGCCCCTAGAGTCGGACACGACTGCACAAATGTGCGGCGGGAACCTTTACCTTTCTTTTTACAATGGAGGAATGGTTGGTGAATGGTTGCTGAGATGGTCAAATTGACATATTTGATTAGAGAAAAGACAATATCTATGGAAACACCTTATGGAGTTTTTGCGTAAAACAGGAAAAAAAATAACTTATGATGTATGGTTTTGATGGTTAGATAGGATAGATTATAGAAAGAAGAGAATCATGATGTAACTTTAGAGAAAGAGGTAAAGCTACAATTGTACTTATAAGTTCTGTAAAGATCAGAAGCCACTTCTTTATATCTTTTTTCTTTTTTCTATTTTTCTTCTTTTTTCTTTTTTCTTTCTGCACTTTAGCTTTCTCTTTTACTTTTTACTTTTTATTTTTTCTTTCTTTATTTTAATTTGTATTAATTTTTACTCTTGTTTTTAAAACTTTCAATAAAATCATATTAAATATAAATATGAATATGAATGTTGGGTGACAGCAACTCATGTAATTTTAGACTATTTGCTATGGGCATTGTAAACTAACAGCATCTGGGCACCCAAGAAGAAGAAGGATGGATCTATTCAGATATACAGTACATCTATAGGAATTTTATTTTCTATTTTTGAATTATGTTAATATTTTTGTGGCTTAATAATTTATTGTATGGTTTTCTTCATGTATCACAATATTTATACTTCACTCTAGGAAAATACTTTATATAGTTCTTTTACCTTCTCCCAAATTATTTCTTACTTCCTCTATCACTGTTGTTTTACCCCATTTGTAGAAAAGAGATAAAACTTGTAGAATATTCATGAGACTGTCGCTTATCCTTACCTCAGAATTGTAAATACATCTGAATTATGGTTAGGATATAGCTTTTGGAGCTTCCCAATTTATCTATAATGTATTAATCTGAGAAACTCTAAAATCTGGCACCAGATGCTGCTAGAAAAAGCTGCATCTTCTGGATGCAAAGTGTTTATGCTTTTAAACACTTTGGAGTACTCCCAACATTTCAAGTGGAACAAAAAAAATTCCTTAAAAATAAACTTAAGTCATAAGCTGCTGGACATATCATGCCCAGGTATAAAGTTGATTTTAGAATGGTGCAAAGTCCATGTTTTGAAGTAACCATATTCAGTATGCAGAGTTACTAGATATTTTATAGTTTAGGAAGTTAAATATTACTCATGTCACAGTATATAATTTAAGGTTTTGGGGCAGGGCAGTTGTATTCAGTTTGTACTTTGTAACATAGATGTCTTCCTTGGATTTAGTCTGTGGCTTGAATCATGTCAACTGGATTTCTATTTTCTCAGTAGAAACGTTTCACTCCTTATCCAAGGAGCTTCTTCAGTCCTTGGATAAGGAGTGAAACGTTTCTACTGAGAAAATAGAAATCCAGTTGACATGATTCAAGCCACAGACTGTTCCACCTGGATGAGTCGATATGTCGATGATGCATCGACATATTCCTTGGATTTAGTCTGAATTCTATTTTGCCTGAAACACTTGTACTCTTTGTCCTATTTAATCTACCAAAAGTTTTTAAAATCCCCTTCTTGCTTTTGAGTGTGGATAAAACATAAATATTGACAGCTTAAGATACTTTTTGTGCGCTATCTTATGGGAAAGCCTTTATCTTGCTTATTCAAAGTAATGCATTTGTGTTCCAGTGGAAGAAAAGTTGGCCATCAAAGGGAATATCTTCCTATGATCTTGAATTGAATCTGCCCTTTATCATAGGTGTCAGTGTCATCCTATGGACAAAGACTTGGAAAGAGGCATAACTTGTTTTATGAACAGTTCAGGAATGGAAAATCAAGACTTCTTTGTGTTTTACTGTAACTGCAGAGAAGTAAATGTCTTGCAAATTAAACCACTTTGCAGACTCTGCAAGCTTGAATGTAGAAATGCCTTCACTTACAGAATGGGGAAATACAAGCAAATTCATTATAGTGTACAGTACTAACAATAAAAGGAACAAAAGCTTCTAGGAGCTCAGAGAACCATATATACTATCCCTCTCTTCCATACCTCTGTGAGTATCAGCCATTTGAAGTAGGCCATATCAGGAAACAGACTCCACAAGAATGACTGGAACTGTATTGATATAGGCCACAGTAACAGAATCTTGAAAGCCTGACAGCATTTTCCCTCTCTTTTGAGAGTTAAGGTGGAACTAGTCTGAGTTTCTTTCTGATGTTTTCTTCCTATCCTGGGCTTAAATCACATTTTTCTATCTGTTGTCACATAGTTTCTCCCAGCTCATCTCTGTGGTTCTCTACAGTGAGGTAGATCTGGCTGGAGGTGTGAGAAGTGGTAGATCTGCCAACACCAACCTCTCTTCCAGTCACAAATAGAATGCCCTTTAATTTTTCCAATTAGTTTGAGAATAATATATTTTTCATTATATATGGGACCTCGTTTTTGTTTTCCTATCTTAATTAGCTTCGTTGTTTCTGTATCTGTTAAAGAGATTTTGAAATCACTAAAAACTGGATGGCATGGTATTTCTTATTTTATCAGAATTGATCCATATGTTCATAAATAAATCATGATGCTACACCTGTTCACTTGAGACCTGTGAAAAGTTTGGATAGCTTTCACACTCGTGAGCAAATCAGGCATGATGGTATCCATTCATCTGCAGGTTTGTAGCCTGAAAAGAGTCTTCTTGATGTAACCAGGGCCAGTTCTAGACATTTTGGCACCCGAGGCAAAGTCATATTATGGCAAACCCATGGTTTGGCTCATCTTCAAATTTTGTTAGGAATTTCAAAAAGGCACCCTCTTGTTTCTTTTTTTTTTCTTTGAGTTTTCGAGCTTTACACTTACGATTTCCAGGCCTGGACAATTTCTTTTCTTTTCTTGGACGTTTTCACCCTATTTACACAGTAAGTAATTTTAATTGTATCAGCACCCATTGTTGTCATATGGCAACAATTCTGCAAAATTATATTTAACCCTCAAGTGGGTTTGCTGGCTCACGGAGTGTGCCGTTGTTGCTTTTCCCTTTTTTAATTGTGTTTTTCAGAAGGCTTTTCAATTTTGGTGCCCCCTAAAATTTGGCACATCTAGGCCAGTGCCTACTCAGCCTTAGCCTAGAGCCGGCCCTGGATGTAACTGAAATAAGTAAGAATACAATGCTCATTTTACACACACATACACACACATTTAATGCTGATATTATTTTATGTCTAAAGTAAATAGGGTAAATCATTATTGATCACTGATAATTTATAATTATGGAAATTATTCATAATTTCAAATTGCATAATTTATACTTGTTGAAAAGTTTTTTATGGAGAAGCTATATTTGTTTATGAACCCCAGAGAAAAGGGCAATTAATGGATACAAGTTATGGATATATAATTGTTGAATCTGAAGGATTTCTCTGGGAAGAGAAGAATCATAAATATTACAGGGTGAGATGCTGGCTGGGAAGAAAGAAAAAGTCAAAATTCACTGTAAGAGAATAGTTCAGTCAGAATGCTGGAATAAAATGTATTCTACCCTTCCAAAGGAAACAGAGCAGTCTCAATGCCTTATGCATTTACAATTAGATTTTATATAGCAATAGATCAAACATAAGATAACACAAAAGGACTTTTTTCTTAATGCCTGTCCTTTTAGTAATATATGAAATAACACCAAAATTAAGCTTCCTATTGCAGATGTTGACTTATGGAAGATTAACTGCTAGCTGCAAAAATGCAGAAGTCAGGTTCACAATCTTTCTACTTCAGCCTTTGAATTAATAAAAATTCATATGAACAAAACTGTATAGGATTTTAAGGAAATCAACCAAGTAAAGCATAGGTAAGAAAGGAACTAAGAAAGGAAAACCAACTCTTCATTTTTGCTGCCCTGAAATAAAGGAATACATTTTCACTGTAAGTCAGGGAATACATTTATGACTCCACTTGAAATTCACATGAACATTTGTAAGATCTTTGTTATTGTACATAATACCTTTTACTCTCATTTAGAGAAAATTACTGCACTATAAGGCAGAGTTTCTCCCATTATTTACGCTATGCTATATATGACAGCTAGCTAATCTTATCAGTTATTCCATTAGTGTTAGCCTAAACTATATGTTTATATAGGCTGACCATATTTCCTTCAGACAAAAACGGGACATTTGGGATGGCAAAACGGGACAGGGTCTTATGCCACCATGCCGGCCTCCAAACCCTGCCCCCCAGTCCACGCAATTGGCTCCCACCTGCAAACCCCGCCCCCACCCCACACGATTGGCTCCTGCCTGCAAACCCCGCCCCCATCAGCGTGATTGGCTCGGATTTTAATTTTTCTTTATTTTTAAAGTGTTTTTTTTCTTCTAGCAGTAAATGGTGCATCAGAGCTGGTGTGTTTGGGGGAGGCCGGAGTACACACACTGTGCACACAGCACCGTCATCGGCCGGGGAACAAGGGGCGGGGATGGAGGGGATGGAGGCCCACCACTGCCCCATCCCCCTCGGGCTTGGCCGAAGGAGGGAGGAGAGTCACTGCTGCTGCCACCACCGCAGAGCAGGAGAAGCAGGAGGAGCCGGCTGCGCTCGGCTGCTTCAACCACACTACTCTGCCCCTTGCTGCCCACTGAAGCTCCCCAGGGTGGCCGGCTCCTGCTTCTCCTGCTCAGCGGCCCGACAACTCTCCTCCCTCGGCCAAGCCCGATCAGATGCACATACACACATTTTTCTTCTTATATCTCTTTTTTTTTTCCCGCCCCCCCTATGTTTGTATTTTTATTTTTATAGTTTATTAATCTCTACTTAATATTATATTCTTTTTGAATATATATAGAAGAAAGAAGAAAAATGTAAATCAAGTATTTACACAATTTTTTGTTAAGAAAACTGGAGGTATTTTAATGAAATGTACGTAAGTATTGTATGGTAAAGATGTATAAGTCAAAAATTGGATTTGAAATAAATACTTAATAAATCAGTAATATAACATAAGAGAAGAAAAAGAAAATAGTGATAAGGTTAGAAATAGATATATATAAATAAAGTAGTTAGAAAGGGTTAGAGGAAGAAGAAGGGAAGAGAGAAACAGGGAAAATAATTTAAAATAAAGATATGTTATATGAAATATGTTAGATAATGAATATTATAAATCAAATGTAAATATGTATACATAAATGTAGTTATTGTTATGTGTAGCGGCAACAACTCTCCTCCCTCGGCCAACCCCGATCAAATGCACACACACACACTCACACACTCACAGGACAGACTGCCCTCGGCAGGAGCCGGCCACGCTGAGGGGCTTCAGCCACACCACTCCGCCCCTCGCCACCCGCTGAAGCCCCCCAGCATGGTCAGCTCCTGCCAGGGCAGTCTGTCCTGTGAGTCTGTGTGTGTGTGTATGTGAGAAGCAGGAGCAGCCACCCTGGGGAGCTTCAGCGGGCAGCAAGGGGCGGAGTGGTGTGGCTGAAGCCCCTCAGCGCGGCTGGCTCCTGCCGAGGGCAGTCTGTCCTGTGAGTGTGTGTATGTGAGAAGCAGGAGCGGCCACCCTGGGGAGCTTCAGCGGGCAGCAAGGGGCGGAGTTGTGTGGCTGAAGCCCCTCAGCGTGGCTGGCTCCTGCCGAGGGCAGTCTGTCCTGTGAGTGTGTGAGTGTGTGTATGTGAGAAGCAGGAGCGGCCACCCTGGGGAGCTTCAGCGGGCAGCAAGGGGCGGAGTGGTGTGGCTGAAGCCCCTCAGCGCGGCTGGCTCCTGCCAGGGCAGTCTGTCCTGTGAGTGTGTGTGTGTGTATGTGAGAAGCAGGAGCAGCCACCCTGGGGAGCTTCAGCGGGCAGCAAGGGGCGGAGTGGTGTGGCTGAAGCCCCTCAGCGCGGCTGGCTCCTGCCGAGGGCAGTCTGTCCTGTGAGTGTGTGTGTGTGTGTATGTGAGAAGCAGGAGCGGCCACCCTGGGGAGCTTCAGCGGGCAGCAAGGGGCGGAGTGGTGTGGCTGAAGCAGCCGAGCGCAGCCGGATTCTCCTGCTCAGCGGCCCGCCAACTCTCCTCCCTCGGCCAAGCCCGATCAGATGCGCACACATACACACACACGCACCCCATACGCTCTTTCTCCAGCCTCCCCATGACCAAATGCACCCGGACCTGTTGCAGGGAGGCTGGAGAAAGAGGTTGTGGGGTGCGTGTGTGTGTGTGTGCATGCGCACGACTACGCTGAGCAAGTAATCTGCGCACGCACACACACACACACACGCACCCTCTTTCCACAACCTTCCCCTGGCCTCACCACTGCTGGGCAGACAATCTCAGGATCAGGTAAGGAGGCAGGAACCTGGACTGTGGTGCTGCTTCTGCTGCTGGGATCGCACGTGGCAACTGGGCTTCCAGTTGCCGCGCTGATAGGGCCTCTTCCGGGCTGCCTCCAATGGCAAGTCCAGCTCCAGTCCTCCTTCCTGTCTTCCTGTCCTCCTTCCCGCCGGGTTTAAAAAAGGGACAAAATTGAGATTTTGATCAAAACGACGGGACGGTGGAAAAATGCTAAAATAACGGGACTGTCCCATTCAAAACGGGACGTATGGTCACCCTATGTTTATATCAAAATTTCTAATATTACAATGCCACAGGCCAGCAGTGTGAATACTGTGTATACTGTGTACGGTTTAATTAATCTTACCTGAAGAAAGAATATTATAATGGTGGAAATGATGCAGAAAAGATTGGAATTGCCATCCTCCAAACTGACTCCTTTTGCATATCTAGTTCTAAAAAAAAACCCTAGGGAAAAAGAGCACTGAAATAGTAAGCTTCTGTAATGGAAATGATTCCCAAATCTGGCAGCAGAGAATACATCTCCCAGACACTGATTTACTACACCTATTCTGACTAGCTGGCCAACAGACAACCAGGTACTAATGTAACGGGCAAGAAGGAAAGTGGTCACGCTTGAGGATGGCTGATTTCTTAGAACCGCCTCAAATATTTTAAATGTTTTTATTCTCACTGTAAGAACTACCTGCCACTTGGATTTTATTGTATCTGTATTTTTATTGTTATATTTATTGTATTTTAATGATCTTTTATTGTAGTTGTAAACCGCCCAGAATCCCTCCTTGAGGGGGAGATGGGCGGTCATAGAAATTTAATTAATAAATAAATAAATAAATGGCAGTACTCTCTTGGTACAAAGGGTCATGAGATATCAGGCACTTCCTAGAGAAAATTGCTGAGGTTTTCAAATGGTGATTTTTGACTCAGTTAATATCAGACTCCAATAATTACATCTGATTTAAGCACATGGTATAAAATAGGGCTTATGATTCTGTTATACTAGTACTTCTTCATACCGTGCAGAGCTAAACTATAGAATTCCTGATCATAGGATGTACTAGCAGTATCTACTGTATCAATTAGAGACCTGTGTAGCTCCCACCCAGATGGTGTTTGGAAATCTTTAAAACTTGACTGTTCTTCCTGGCCTTGGAGTAGGGTGTTTGTGGAACCCTGTTGGTTATGTTTTATATTTGAGGGGGCATATTGTTCCAAACGTATGGAAGTTCCTTTTGGTTGTTGTCTTTCTATTTTTTTCCTAGTATTAGTGTAAGCCACCCAGAGTTGCTTTTGAATCAGGGAGCCTCTAAATCTTATAAATAAATAAATAAATAAATAAATAAATAAATAAACAAACAAACAAACAAACAAACACACACACACACACACACACACACACAAACACACAAAGATGGAAGAATACAGAAATACCCACAATGGAGGAATGGATCAAGAAGATGGCAGAACTTGCAGAAATGGCTAAATTGACTTGTTTGATTAGGGAGGGAACAACAACTACAGTACTTTTATAAAAGACTGGAAACCCTTTATGGACTTTTTGCTGAAAATGGATAAAAAATGAACTGATGATTTCTCAATTTACCGATTAATAAGGGTTGAATATGGGGAGTTTGTTAAAGCACTTATGTGTTTTTTTCCTTCTCTTTTTCTAATTAATATTTTTTTAAGTAAAAGGGTTGAATATGGGTAGAAGGGAACCATGTTATGTCATTTAGAAGGGGGGGAACGGTTTCAAGTATGTCTATAACTGCTGTAAAGAAGATCAGAAGTCACTTCTTTAAGTATTTTTTTCTTTTTCTTTTTCTTTGCTTTCTATTGTTTTCAACACTTTTTTTTAAATAGATTTTTATTCAAACATCAATAATATAGACATAAATCAACAATAAATACAATACAATACAACATATAACACATATTTTACATTATACAATATATTGTGTGTTTTCTAAATATATACATTGATATATTAACAACCTTTAGAAAGATTACAGCACTACCTTCTACTCTTTCTTCTATATTTTTTCTTCTTTACGCTTTACCCTTTCTTCAAAGTCTGAATTCTTTTCTTTCTTCCATACCTCTAACCTTTTCTACCATTCCAACACATTCTAATTAACTTTCCCATTTCTGAGTGTTTTTCAGTTGACACTCAGCCTTTAACCCTTTACCTTCTACTTCTCTCAACATACTATTACCTTCTAAGATCTCATCTTCCCCTTTTTCTTTCCCTTCTCTTCTTTCTGTAATCCCCTAATTCTCTATTCTCTATTCCTTATTACCTTGATTTTAAAGTATACAATACAAAATACAACATATAAAAAACAACAATAAAAAATGAACTTCCAACTTTCTCTTCAAAAAGTTTACTATAATAGATTCTACATAATTACTATTTTTACTAATCTTTATCTTATTTACAATTAATTTATTATTTGTATTTTTTGAGTTTTTTCTATATATCTATAAAATGGCTCCCAGCATAAATTAAATTCTTCTTGATTTTTGTTATTTATTAAATCTGTTAATTTTGCCATTTGGATTAAATCCATTGTTTTTAGTAACCACTCTTCATTTGTGGGTATATAATCTTCTTTCCAGTATTTCGCAAATGTAATTCTTGCCGCAATTATTAAATAAAATAATAATTTTCCATATTCTTTACAAATCTCAGGTTTTAAAATTCCTAATAGGTACATGTCCGGTTCCATATTTAAATCTTTTTTTAGAATTTCACTTATTATTTGATGTATTCTTTTCCAATATTTTTTTGTTTCTTTACACGACCACCATAGATGGAAAAAAGTTCCTGATTCTTTTTTGCATTTCCAACATTTGTCTGATATACTGTTATTCATTTTGGATAAAGTAATTGGTGTTATATACCATCTATACATCATTTTATAAAAGTTTTCTTTCATGTTATAATTCAAGGTAAATTTTAAGTCTTTTTGCCATATTTTTTCCCATGTTTCAATTTGAATTTTATGGCCTAAATTTCTTTCCTAATTATTGATATTTCTTGTTTTGTGTATTTATAGAATTATTTTGAATTAATATTTTGTATATTTTGGAGATTAGGTGATCTATATTTTTCCATAATATAGTAACCCAATTACTAACATTTTCTCTAAATTTGAAATTTTTTTTATCTATTCTGAATTGTTCTTTAATTTGGGCATATGAAAACCAATTATAATTCAGAACTTCATTTTGTAACTTTTCTCTTGCTTTTAAATTATAATTTGACCCATCTAATTCTAGTAAATCTTTGTATGTGATCCAATTTCCTATATTTAAATTTCCATACCATGTGAAGGCTTCGTGTGGTGAAATCCAAAATGGTATATTTGGTAGAATTGTATTCTTATATTTATTCCAAATTTTTATAATTGATTTTCTTATAGGATGATGGTTAAATGCTGTGTTTGCTTTGATTTTATTATACCATAGGTATCCATGCCAACCAAATTTTAAATCATGTCCTTCCAAATTTAGTAATTTTTTGTTTTCCAAATTTATCCAATCTCTAAGCCACCAAAGAATACATGCGTCATAGTATAATTTTAAATTAGGCAGACCAAAACCACCATTTTCTTTTGTATCTTGTAAAAATTTAAATTTAATTCTTGGCTTCTTTCCCTGCCATATAAATTTTGCTAATTCCTGTTGCCAATTTAAAAAAGTTTTTTGAATTATCATAATTGGTATTGTTTTAAATAAAAAAATAAATTTTGGTAAAATATTCATTTTTATTGTTGAAATTCTTCCTAAAAATGATAACTGTAATTTTTTCCAGAGTTTTAAAACATTTGTTATGTTGTTCCATAATTTAATGTAATTATTTTTAAATAGTTCCAAATTATTAGCGGTTATATCCACTCCTAGATATCTCAGCTTTTTAACATTTATAAATCCTGTAATCTGTTCCATGTTATGTATGTTCCTTTGGTTCATATTCAAATTTATCATCTTTGTTTTATGATTATTTATCTTGAGCCCCGCCAATTCACCAAAATCTTGAATTTTTTTTAGTAATTGTTTAATTGAAGTTTCTGGGTTTTGTAATGTTATGACCATATCATCGGCGAAAGCTCTTAATTTGTAAATTTCATTTTTTATTTTTATTCCTTCTATCAAATTATCTTTCCTTATATTTTCCAATAGAATTTCTAAAACTAAGATAAATAGAAGTGGAGATATTGGGCATCCTTGTCTGGTGCCTTTGCCTATATCACAATTTTGAGTTGTTTCTCCATTTACCAGTATCTTAGCAACTTGTCGATTATATATCGCTTTAATTGCTTTTATAAATTTATCCCCATATTCCATTTTTTCTAATATTTTAATCATAAAGTTCCAATTTAAATTATCGAAGGCCTTTTCCGCATCTAAAAATAATAATAATATTTTTTTTCCTTGTGTATTTTAGCATATTCAATTAAATTTATTATAGTTCTTATGTTGTCCTTAATGTGTCTTTTTGGTAAGAAGCCTGATTGATCCATGTTTATTGTCTCTTGTAATACCTCTTTTAGTCTATTTGCCAGGATACTGGTAAAATTTTTATAATCTGTATTTAACAATGAAATTGGTCTATAATTTTTACAAATAGTGTGGTCTTGGTCTGGCTTGGGGATTAAAATTATGTTTGCATTAGTCCAGGTTTCCGGTATTACGTTTCCATTCAAAATTGAATTTAATAATATATTAAATGGTATTGACAATTGTTCTTGAAATATTTTATAATATATAGATGTAAAACCATCTGGACCTGGTGCTTTTCCTGGTTTTTGTCTTTGTATGGCTTTAGAGATTTCTTGCGTAGTTATTGGTTCATTTAATCTATCTGATTGTGATTTGGATATTTTTTGGAGATTACTCTTTGTTAAATATTTGTCTGCTTTATCTCTATCCAAATCTTGTTTTTGATATAATTTAGAATAATATTCATGAAATGCTTTTGTGATACTGGCATTATCACTTAATTCTATTCCTTTATTTTTTATTTTCTTTATAATTTTTTTCTCCCCCTCTTTTCTTAATTTAAATGCTAACCATTTGCCAGCTTTGTTTGCATATTGGAAATTTCTTTGCTTAATATACCTCAGGTTTCTTTCCGATTCTTCAGTTGTTAATATTTCTAATTGTTTTTGTAAAATAATTATTTGGTTTTTTATTTCATTATCACACTTTTTTCTTTATCTTTCTTACTTTTTTATATTGTTTTGTGTTTATCTTTTAACTTTGTAAAAAGCTTATTTAGTAAAAATTATTAAATACACAGACACAAACACACACACTTCTTGAATGGCTTTAAAATAATGCCTGACAGGACTTCTACCTTTCTTTCCATCAGTTCTCAATTTTTTCAAGAGAGAAGAGAATTTTAGAATTCATTGGAAACATTTTTTTCATGTATTTAATTTTGTTGTTGTTGTTGTTCAGTCATTTAGTTGTGTCCGACTCTTTGTGACCTCATGGACCATAGCACGCCAGGCCTTCCTGTCCTCCACTGTCACCCGGAGTTTACTCAAATTCATGTTCATTACATCGGTGATGCTATCTAACCATCTCATCATCTGCCGTCCCCTTCTCCTTTTGCCTTCAGTCTTTCCCAGCATCAGGGTCATTTATTTATTTATTTATTTATTTATTTATTTATTTATTTATCATATTTATACCCCGCCTATCCCTTCCCTATCGGAGGACTCTAGGCGGCTTACAGTATTAAGCTGACTCACTTTTCCAGTGAGTCCTCTCTTCGCATTATGTGGCCAAAGTATTTGAGCTTCAGCTTCAGCATCTGTCCTTCCAATGAGCAGTCAGGGTTGATTTCCTTTACAATTGACTGATTTGACCTCCTTGCAGTCCAAGGGACTCTCAAGAGTCTTCTCCAGCACCACAGCTCGAAAGCATCAATTCTTCGGCGCTCAGCCTTCCTTATGGTCCAACTCTCACAGCCATACATTACTACTGGAAAAACCATAGCTTTAACTATACGGACCTTTGTCGGCAAGGTGATGTCTCTGCTTTTTAATATGCTGTCTAGGTTTGCCATAGCTTTCCTCCCAAGGAGCAAGCGTCTTTTAATTTCATGGCTGCAGTCACCGTCTGTGGTGATCTTGGAGCCCAAGAAAATAAAATCTGTCACTGCTTCCATTTCTTCCCCTTCTATTTGCCAGGAAGTGATGGGACCAGATGCCATGATCTGAGTTTTTTTAATGTTGAGTTTCAAGCCAGCTTTTGCACTCTCCTCTTTCACCCTCATCAAGAGGTTCTTTAGTTCCTCTTCACCTTCTGCCATTAGGGTGGTATCGTCTGCATATCTGAGGTTGTTGATATTTCCCCCAGCAATCTTAACTCCGGCTTGTGATTCATCCAGCCCGGCATTTCTCATGATGTACTCTGCATATAAGTTAAATAAGCAGGGTGATAATATACAGCCTTGTCGTACTCCTTTCCCAATTTTGAACCAATCGGTTGTTCCATATCTGGTTCTAACTGTTGCTTCTTGACCCGCATACAGGTTTCTTAGGAGACAGGTAAGGTGGTCTGGTACTCCCATCTTTTTAAGAATTTTCCACAGTTTGTTGTGATCCGCACAATCAAAGGCTTTAGCGTAGTCAATGAAGCAAAAGTAGATGTTTTTCTGGAACTCTCTTGCTTTTTCCATGATCCAGCGAATGTTGGCAATCTGATCTCTAGTTCCTCTGCCTCTTCGAAACCCAGCTTGCACTTCTGGTAGTTCTTGGTTCACATACTGCTGAAGCCTAGCTTGTAGGATTTTGAGCATAACCTTGCTAGCATGTGAAATGAGCGCAATTGTACGGTAGTTTGAACATTCTTTGGCATTGCCCTTCTTTGGAATTGGAACGTAAACTGACCTTTTCCAATCCTGTGGCCACTGTTGAGTTTTCCAAATTTGTTGGCATATTGAGTGCAGCACTTTAACAGCATCATCTTTTAGGATTTTAAATAGCTCAGCTGGGATACTGTATTTAATTACACTGAAGCTAAGAGGTATGTGAGAGATTATCCTGTGTATACCACAGTATCAGAGGTTGCATGTTCTCAAAACAAGTTTTAAAGAATATGAGTAGGAAGCTGCTATAGTCCTTATCTCTTGCTTTATTTTTCTTTTCCTCGATGGAAATGAATATGTCATTATATTCCATGTATATATATAAAGATATAGTGTTTCAGACACATGAAGCATAGACTTGTTTTAGTCCACTCAAACATGAAATTATAGTCTTTAGCTGATAATATTTAGCAATCCTTAGGAGACTTAAATATGATATAAATGTACTGAATGTTCAAAGCACTGACTTAATCAATTCATCAGTAGTTTCTTTTTAAGTCTCTTGTTTTTTTCACTTACAACACTGAATATGCTGAATATGCTTAACTTTGCTTTTATTGTGCCTAAAGCAGTTTAAATAGCTTTTTCCTTCCCCTGTTTATGTCTAACACTTTCTTTTTTAAGTTGCTTTAAACAAGCTTCTCTTTTTACTCAGAATATTTTGCTTTTCAAGTGTCACTCCTGTTGGTATGAAAGGCATAATAGCTGCTAATTAAAATCTTACCTAGTCAGGCAATTACTAACCCTAAAAGAATCTCATTATTACTGCAAATTACATTGGAATTTGACTAGGAATCATGTGAGTGAAAGGAATCTAAACTGATTAAGATAATAATTAGGAATGCAGATACAGAAGTTAACACTTTGCCTTCTTAAGCCGATACTTAGAAGCAATTCACATAACACTGAAAGATACAGATTCAGAAACACACTAGCTTTGTCAAGTGGACAAATGTAACTCTAAAATTTGAGCACCCACATCTTCATTTCTGTATTTTTCTGACCAAGCTCATGCATTGCTACATAATACAATATAAAGAAATCAACAGATCTGAGTTATAAAGTGGGATAAACTTCATCTGTTCAATTTCTGCTTGTCACACAACTGCTAGAAATAGACCTATGATGAAAAAATATAAAATATTGTATCCATGCACTGCTTTTTCCTAATTCCTTTTGCAAACTGGATAAGCAAAAACTTTGACATACATCTTGACAAGCATCGATTACATTCATACTAGGAAAGGTCAAAAAGAAAAGGTATTTCATGTTCTTGGCTGCGTTCCCTTCTTCCTTTCCATACAATTTTGGGTACTATAAATGCATATTTAGAACTCATTGGATCTGTAGGATTCCATCTTCTGTTACACTCCATACGAGCCATGGCAAAATCTGTACCTTTCAGAAATTCAGCCCCCACATTCATGAACCAGCTAACAGAAGCATTACAGATTCAACACAGCTAGATTAGATACTTCATTGAATTCAAGAAAAAAGTAATACAGTATATACAGTACACTAAAATGTGCCTACTGCTGAACACAGTAGTGTGTGTGTGTGTGTGTGTGTGTGTGTGTGTGTGTGAAGGTTTAAAACCAAAGGCTTGCTTTCTTCCTGTCCTTTTGAGTCAATACGCTTTTGGCCATTTTTTTCCTGGCCTTTAAAGTAGGGATTAATTTGTTCCATAACAATTCTGAGCCTGAGAATTCTTGGTCCCCACCTCATCACTTTCATTCAGATTGCATTTCTAGTTTAGCTTTTATTAATTTGTGATTGTTCCTCCATTCATCCTCTAAAACAATCTGTTCCACTCCCCCTTATTATATCCTGGAGCAAAGGACATCCATTCAGTGCTGCTTTCTATTGCAGAGGGATGCTATTTATCGAAAGCTGGATTCAGTTTTAGACATAGTTTAGCAAAGCAACCTTCCCCAAATTCCAAGCCAACATGATTTCATTGCCAGGAATATCACTAGGCAGGACATTGTTTAATCATGAGGAATTATTCCAAATTTGTGTTAGTCCCTGTGTTCATCTGAGTTCACAATGTCCACCTGTTCTTCATAGCTTTCATATTTTGTGTAACAGCCAAAATAAATTGTACCCAACACACACTGTGAATTTACCAAATTTATCATAAATTCATTATGACACTTTGGTATTGAAGTTGCTACTGATGTTTCACTGGTATTCTCCATTCTCTCTTTCCAAAGTAGCTCTTAATTAAATAACAGATGAAAGAATCTGTTCTGGCCTATAGAGTATGTGGGTAGCACTTAGTGTTGTACTACATTGAAAAGAACACTAGTCTGTATAAATGACTTTAAAGTATGTATAATTTATGCAACAGAAAAGAAAAATTCTACTAGAGGCTTTCATATAAATACAAAAAGAGAACACATAGTGGGAATAACAAAAGCATTTTTAAATCATTTTTTTCAAAATTCCAGCCAGGTGTGGTTTTTTTTTTTTTTATAATGCTAGCTTTTAGGATTATTAAATAATTGGACATTTTCAGTCTTCTATGCTGACACTTTTGTAAACTTTTTAAAATAATAGAAGTGTAATAGAAAAATCTTTGAGGGACATTAATGTACCATGTTTAATATTTGAGGCATAATTCATACATCTATTTGTGTATGTCTTTAATGACTTTACTGAAGTTATTCAATAATTGTCAATGTCCCATCTGGCTTTCAGAAGCCAAATAGTATTGCCTCAGCTACAGAAAGGTTTATTTATTTATTTATTTATTTATTATTGTATTTATACCCCGCCTATCCCCTCCCGAACGGAGGACTCTAGGCGGCTTACATACATGGTAATTACATTTATACATTTCATGTTATACAACATTTTTAAACCGCGTGCTTAAGGGAAGGGGAAAGGGAACCGGCCCTTCCGTGGACTACAACTCCCACAATGCCTTGCGTCAGAGCTGGCTGCTGACGTCCTGGATGTTGCTGCTTCAGGTTCCGTTGATGCCGCTGCCATTCATGAGATCTTTTTTCCATTGGAGGCCGACCCCCGAACAGGACGCCAGCAAATTTTCCCACTTAAGGTGGTACCCATTTATCTACTTGCTAAGCTTTCGAACTGTTGGGTTGACAGGAGCTGGGACTAGCAACGAGAGCTCACCTCGTTGCGTGGGGTTTGAACTGCCGACCTTCTGATCGGAAGCCTACAGCTCAGCGGCTTAACCTGCTGAGCCACCACAAGGTTGTCCACTTGTGTTAAACAGCTTATTATTAGATTATATTAGAGCTCCGAAATAGGCATAATATTACTTGAGAGCCACATGCAGCTTCCCAGTTTCATTTCTGGAGCCCATGGACCTTTAAAAAAGTATTCCAGCTATATTTCTCTGCCCCACTTAGAGAAAAATTGTACATATTCTCCTCTATTCTTGATTAAACTCACTAGTCATTAGAAACACAGGAGAGTATCTAATTTACCCACACTTTGTAACCATTGCTACAGACATTTGTTATCCATCCAATAAGCCGATAAGACTTGGTTAGTGATAACTGAATCATCCTGTACATTTCCTTTATTTGAAGTACTATGTTCAATCTTCCAAGTGCCTTATTTCAAGAAAGAATTGAAAGGCTGATTAGAAAGAGATTTCTAAGGAGTTGCTAATAAATAATTGTGAAAAGCAATTTATATAAAGGGAAAGCAATGTGCTTTGTGCTTTTGAAACTACAGGAAGGATTAAATAGAGAGGAATGAAAAAAGAGATTCTGGGGATTCTGGGAAGGAACCACAACTTCCAGAACACGGCCACACAGCCCGGAAAACCCACAACAGCCATTCTGGGGATTGTTGAATCTTCCAGCTATTTAATAGGCATGAATATAATAGTTCATTAGGGAAGTGCCTATAACTTAGTATTTTATAAAACAAACTTAGATTAAGACCTGGGCAACTTTTTAAAGCTAGATCAGTATGAAGAACCATATGCAATGAGAGTTGTGGGGTTTTATTTCTGAGATTTACAAGAAAAAAATTGCATATGTATCTGTTATTTCTGAGATTTACAAGAAAAAAATTGCATATGTATCTGTTATTTCTGAGATTTACAAGAAAAAAATTGCATATGTATATGTTAGGAGAACTTGCATTATGTTGGGGCCCTGACACTAGAACAAAATGTTTCTCTTTCATGGCCCCTCTCTCATCCCTTGAGGTGAGCCTTCCCCTGACATTGATGGCCTTCCAAAAGACGGAGGTCTTCCAAAGGCCTTTTCAAGTAGTTTAATTAGGAGTACACCATTATAGGATGGTTTTTGCATTTTCCTCCAATCATTTTTAGCTATTGGCTAAAAATTGGCTATTATTATTAACTATTCATAATAATTCCATAACACTGTGGAAATTTTAATGTTATATACCGTAGATGTTTTATACTGAATTGTATAGTTTTTTTATGGTGCAGTATGAACATTGAATGAATCAATCAATCAATCAATCAATCAATCAATCAATATGCTAGGTGGAGTCCATGGTGCTCTCTGAGTCTTGTTGTTTTCTTGCAGATGTTTCATTGCCAGGCTAGGCAATATCTTCAGTGCGAAAAGGGAGTGGAACTTGCTCTCTGTTTTCAACAAGGCTCAGAGAGCACCATGGACTCCACAGTTCAACCTGAGCTACAAATATTCTCTTCGAATATGCTAGGTCTTTGCATGTTGTTTTATAGCAGGCAGTTGAACAATGAGGACCTTCACAATTCAATCACTGTTGGATAACTCATTAGATTGTCCTGATATTTACTAATCATGAGCACAAATGACTTAATGATTGGGCATATACATGACCACATGTGAAATAGACTATACAAAATGGAGAATATTATCTAAAGCAGTCCAGCATGTCAAATGTCTC
Organism: Charina bottae; assembly: GCA_023362775.1. Taxonomy (NCBI): domain Eukaryota; kingdom Metazoa; phylum Chordata; class Lepidosauria; order Squamata; family Charinaidae; genus Charina; species Charina bottae. The sequence continues at coordinate 22,529,597 of JALMGJ010000005.1, forward strand.
AGAATATGGCTTTCTTGATCCTACAATGTAGGATGTATTATAGCAGAGCTTTCCAAACTGTGTGTCGGGACATGTTAGTGTGTCGGATGCAGTGTCTGGGTGTGTCGCGGCTGCTGCTGCCTCCAAACCTGCCCTGCCACGGTTCCATGCAGGTCCTAGTGCCTGCCTTGTGCCCTGCTGTAAGAGTGTGTTGTGAAATGATACCCTGCTGTAAGAGTGTGTCACAAAATGATGCATGTCTAAAAAGTGTGTCACCAACATGAAAAGTTTGGAAAGCTCTGTATTATAGGGATGCTTTTTTCAGTCTCTTAGGTAATTGAACAGTAGGAATATACAGAGGAAATTTGGACCTGCTTGATACAATAGTTTATAATTGAGTTTAAAGGGAAGTAAGTTTAATCCTTTTGTTTTTTTGTTTTTGGGGTGGGGTCTTACCAGATCAAGAAGACAATAAATATAACCTGCCTATTAACAAGTTCATGAAATTCTTACTCTATTACATCCTGCCACTCTATTGATTCTCTTTATTCCTTTCTTATGCAGTTCTGAAGCATGCTGAGGTTTTGTTTTACAGTAGCGATTTCTTCATCAGCCGTGCAGAAAGGCACATTTCGGTCACAAACAATTCAGCTTTAAAATTCTTGATAGCTTATGTACTGAAATTTGCATTTATTAAGTGTATGAACTGTTTTGGGTATCTATAAATGTAACACCTAATATAGAATTACATTATAATGAAATGTGCAATAATGCAAGGGCTCTTGATCTTGATCAAATAAAATACTGCTACCTTTGCTGCACATTTAATTATAAGTCAAATTTGGAATAGGTAAGAATTTGTTATTTACCTCTGAAATGATATGTGCCTTACTAGGATTCAGTAGACTAAGGGACTGAATACAGATGTACCAGTCCTTTAAGTCAGGGAACCTTTGATCATCAGCCCATGCAGCTGAGTTAGATACACGTTGGCTGCTATCCCATCAAACTAGCCTATTGCAGCATCATATTATACCCAAGCAATAAGAATTTCTCCCCAGTTTTCTAGCCTTATACATAGCTGCCTTCTCTTCTTAATTAGAACTTTATTTGACATTTATGGAGAACAGATGCCAAAAGAAATGACATGACGTGAAGGGATTTCAAAGGTTATATGATGCTATTTCTGGCCTTAGAAAGTCCAGATATGAGAGGAAGTACGGTTGGCATTGATTCTTGCTTCCTTATTTAAGTGGGCATTTTTCCCACAACTGTATTCTTATAGACCAGTTTCCAGGGCTCTGAAGGCAGCTATGTTAGATAGTATCCTGTGGGTGAAGTTTAAACATGTTTTTATATGTATTGCTTCATGATATATAATTAGAAAACTGACTCTGAAGAAGAGTTGCAATATGCAAGATTCTTAATATTCTTCCTTAAGTTTGTTCCTAGCCTCCTTTTTTTATATTCTGGAATTCCCTCCTTTTTTCTTCCAATGGATACCATATGGTGTGTTCTAACATCTGAAAGGCACAAGTATTTCTAATCAGGACAGCAATTTCACTGTAATTATTTCAGGGATTTTTTTTTATTTCTGGAATGGTTTCTTATCATTGTATTAAAAAACTCATCAAATAGTAGCATATGGCCATAGCATGCAGGTTATCTTTTTGCTGCATCAGCACAGTCATGCCAATGAGTCACAAAAGACTATATTGTCTGTGTTAACTAAGAAATGATGGTCTATGCAATAGCATTGTGTAGGAGAGAAAGCTATCATTGCCAGACGTGGTGAGAAAAAAAAAGTCTTAATAGCACTGCAGATGATATAATCAAGTGGAATGAGACGTGAAGCACCTGGTACATACTGTATGGTGGTGCTTGTTACCTCATGCTTAGCAGAAATGAAATTCAAGCAAAATGAGTAGCTAACAATCTATTGGACTGGGGAAACACTCAACACTCTCTGAGATATTCCACTATATATCCATTCCAGTGTAATGCCATTTATATGATACCAAATGAGGAACATAGAGCTTCCTCCACATATGAAAAAGATGCTTTTAGAGAACCTCAATGCTGCAAGGGTTAGCCTAACTCACCACTGGAATTGTGTGCCATCTGGTGGACATTCATGTAATGAGTTCTCTGTGTCTACATATGCATGAATTCTAATATTTAAAAGTGGCCAGGAATATATTCTCTCTGGCTACACATATGGCCACTTAGTTCCTTCTGTCTATGCTGCAATCAAGAAAGCAGTGGAAGGCTGAATTGTTGTTGCTGTGACACAGGAAAGATGGTGTCAGTTTGTATATGAGAGACCAGAAAGCTCCATTACAGTGAAGTACCCAGTCAGATTGTTTCATTGAGTGCAATACTTTCTGCCTTCTCATTTATCAGACATCAATCATTTGTTAGTGAAGGATTGGCATTGATTCTTGCTTCCTTATTTAATTGGGCATTTTCCCCACAACTGTATTCTTATAGACCAGTTTCCAGGGCTCTGAAGGCAGCTATGTTAGATAGTATCCTGTGGGTGAAGTTTAAACATGTTTTTATATGTATTGCTTCATGATATATAATTAGAAAACTGACTCTGAAGAGAGGTAGCACATGATTCCCACATTGAATACTGTATATCTCCAAGAATCCTTCTGAGTTCATGAAATGTAATCCCCCACCCAACTGTCTTGAAATTTCAGAACAAAATGAACAGATGAGCTTTGACACCCAGTTACACAACTTAGGGAACCAGGGGCGCCTGAGGCCTTTTACAGCTTTGGATTGTGGTTCCCAAAGTCCCTCCAAAATTGCCACTAAATTGTAACTGTTAATATGTCAGAAATGGAAAAATATTAATTGCATAGGAATTAGCTTATTAACTGTAGTTAATTAATTATCTTTTCATCTCGCACTCAGCCAAAAAGGGTTGTGAATCCTTCCTATGAAACAAAGATGTTGCATTTCAAACTTTTGGACCTAGCTCACTTTTTCCCTAGTCTGTAAACTAGGAATGAAATAATGTATTTCTTCTTCAAAGCAGGGTCGATATTACTGAATATGAACCCTGGCAAACGGCATCTGATAGCGTAACCATACTAGCAAAGGACTTAAGCATTCTAACATAGTGCTGCTATTGTTAGGAAGAGTTGAGAAATTAAGTCTTTGTAAACTGTAAAATGTGTAAATCACTTTGATCTGTGTTTTCCAAGCTAATCTGAGGACCAAAATGTTGCGATTTTTGGGGTTTTGGAGATATTTGAAAGTCATAATGTCAATCTTAGGTCAAAATATGTCATACAGTGTTTCAGAATGCCTGTTTGAAAAGAAAATTTAAAATGTATATTTTAAGATTTAAAATGTCTGGATTATTTTAAAAAAAACAAATTAACTGATTGACAAAAGAACAGGATGGAATGGATTGTGAAGGAACTGAAACTGACCAGAATGCTTTCTGCATTACTAAGTACTGGAAAGTATTGAAAGACACAACACAAAAATGGTCATGTGGAAATGCTTTAAGCAGAGCTTTTTAATACTTCTACCCCCATTCCTCAAGCTTATGTCCTTTTCATTTTTCTTTGTGCAAAATGGTGACCCTGTTTATCCTCCAACCAACCTTTTTCAAGGATCATTTGTCCCACACATTACGTTGTTTCTTTCTAACAGCATATGTATCTCCACCGTCTTATTTCCTGACTTTTTGCTTCCCTAGATTTGTAACCCAGCTCCAGTGAAAAGCTAGACCTCTTGACCTGCCCAATACTGCTGTCTCTCTTCTGAGAGACATATCACAAATGCTTTTGTTGTGTTTCTAGCTATGAAAATTCTTATCTCAGCCCTGCACCATATCTTGAACTTCTGATTTTTCTAGTGGGTCTTTCATAACACAACATTTGAGTTCTATTCTATCTGCTGAAACACTTGCGTTTGGTTAAACTGAAATAATAGCCACATGTCTACCTCCCTCACCCAAGTGGCCTTGTATAAATTCCAGGTATGCAAGGAAGGACAAAATTCAACGTTGTATAGATGGATTAGATGGGTATTAAGGAGATAGATCACATATTACCAAGGAATGTCTAATAGAAGACAAGATAAGTTAATGATGATGCAATCAGAGGGAGTTTGATGAACATCAATATTACCATAAGAAATATGCAGTCATTAAAAATTATAGCTAGGTCATCTCAGAATGTAGTGTCAACTCACATTAATCTAGCATACAATTAATTTACAATTTCACTCACAATGTGCCATTTTGCTATTATAATTAACCCTATATTTGTGTTTGTTTAAAAATTCAAAAGCAAAAGTTTTCAACAGCAATAGATAAAAAGTAGTACAACTGTATCTAGCATCATAAGAGAACTACTGCATAAAAACTATTATGCCCCACTACAAATGCCAAAGTAGCCTTTGGTTTTATTTTAAGATAGTCATTTCAATAAAAGGTTTGCAGCACAATTCTATGGCTCAGTTCAAGCAGCATTTAAGTGATAATTTATTTCATGGCACACCAGATATTGCTGAACTATAACTCCCAGTATCCCTTGCCACTGGCCATGGTTCTTAAGGATGTTGGGACATGTAGTTCAGTGACATCTGGAATGCTACAGGCTGCTTATTCTGTGCATAATATGCAAAATAGGCCACTAAGTGGATGCTTGATCTCAGCATGTTCATGTGGAAGTAAATGCTATTTGAATTTAAGTGTATTTGTTTATTTGTTTGACTTGATATACCACTGACTACTGAAGTCTCTCTCCTTCATGGATCACTGCCTTGTTGTGGTGAAGGGGCTTGCGTAACTCAATGAAGCCATGAGCTATGCCGTGCAGGGCCACCCAAGATGGACAGGTCATGGTGGAGAGTTCTGACAAAACGTGGTCCACTGGAGAAGGAAATGGCAACACACTCCAGTATCCTTGCCAAGAAAACACCATGGACAGTATCAAAAGGCTAAAAGATACGACGTTGGAAGATGAGCCCCTCAGGTCGGAAGGTGCCCAATATGCTACTGGGGAAGAGTGGAGGACATTTCCAAGTAGCTCCAGAAAGAGTGAAGTGGCTGGTCCAAAGTCGAAAGGACGCTCAGTTGTGAATGTGTCTGGTAGTGAAAGGAAAGTCCGATGCTATAAAGAACAATAGGAACCTGGAATGTAAGATTAATGAATCAAGGTAAGCTGGAGGTGGTCAAACATGAGATGGCAAAATTGACATCGACATCTTGGGAATCAGCAAGCTAAAATGGACAGGAATGGGCAAATTTAATTCAGGAGACCATTATATATACTACTGTGGGCAAGAATCCCTTAGAAGAAATGGAGTAGCCCTCATAGTCAATAAAAGAGTGTGAAAAGCAGTACTGGGGTACAACCTCAAAAACGATAGAATGATCTCAGTTCGAATCCAAGGCAAACCATTCAACATCACAGTAATCCAAGTCTATGCCCCAACCACTGATGCCGAAGAAGCTGAAGTTGACCAGTTCTATGAAGACCTACAACACCTTCTAGAAATAACACCAAAAAAAGATGTCCTTTTCATCATAGGGGATTGGAATGCTAAAGTAGGAAGTCAAGAAATAACCGGAATAACAGGCAAGTCTGGCCTTGGGGTACAACATGAAGCAGGGCAAGGGCTAATAGAGTTTTGTCAAGAGAACACGCTGGTCATAGCAAACACTCTTTTCCAACAACACAAGAGACGACTCTACACATGGACATCACCAGATGGTCAATACCAAAATCAGATTGATTATATACAGTACTTTGCAGCCAAATATGGAGAAGCTCTATACAGTCAGCAAAAACAAGACCTGGAGCTGACTGTGGCTCATATCATGAGCTTCTTATTGCAAACTTTCAGCTTAAATTGAAGAACGTAGGGAAAACTACTAGACCATTCAAGTATGACCTAAATCATATCCCTTATAAATATACAGTGGAAGTGAGGAATAAATTTAAGGGTTAAATCTGATAGACAGAGTGCCTGAAGAATTATGGACAGATGTTCGTAACATTGTACCGGAGGCAGCAACTAAAACCATCCCAAAGAAAAAGAAATGCAAGAAAGCAAAGTGGCTGTCTGATGAGGCTTTACAAATAGCTGAGGAAAGAAGGAAAGCAAAAAGCAAGGGAGAAAGGGGAAGATATAACCAACTGAATGCAGATTTCCAGAGAATAGCAAGGAGAGATAAGAAGGCCTTCTTAAATGAACAATGCAAAGAAATCGAGGAAAACAATAGAATGGGGAAGACTAGAGATCTCTTCAAGAAAATCGGAGATATCAAGGGAACGTTTTGTGCAAAGATAGGCATGATAAAGGACAAAAAAGGCAGGGACCTAACAGAAGCAGAAGAGATTAAGAAGAGGTAGAAAGAATACACAGAAGAACTATACAAGAAAGACCTTAATGTCCCTGATAACCATGATGGTGTGGTCACTGACCTTGAGCTGGACATCCTAGAGAGTGAAGTCAAGTGGGCCTTAGGAAGCATTACTAACAACAAAGCTAGCGGAGATGACAGTATCCCAGCTGAGCTATTTAAAATCCTAAGAGATGATGCTCTTAAAGTGCTGCACTCAATATGCCAACAAATTTGGAACACTCAACAGTGGCCACAGGATTGGAAAAGGTCAGTTTACGTTCCAATTCCAAAGAAAGGCAATGCCAAAGAATGTTCAAACTACCGTACAATTGTGCTCATTTCATATGCTAGGAAGGTTATGGTCAAAATCCTACAAGCTAGGCTTCAGCACTATGTGAACCAAGAACTACCAGAAGTACAAGCTGGGTTTCGAAGAGGCAGAGGAACTAGAGATCAAATTGCCAACATTCACTGGATCATGGAAAAAGCAAGAGAGTTCCAGAAAAACATCTACTTTTGCTTCATTGACTACGCTAAAGCCTTTGATTGTGTGGATCACAACAAACTGTGGCAAATTCTTAAAGAGATGGGAGTACCAGACCACCTTACCTGTCTCCTGAGAAACCTGTATGCGGGTCAAGAAGCAACAGTTAGAACCGGATATGGAACAACCGATTGGTTCAAAATTGGGAAAGGAGTACGACAAGGCTGTATATTGTCGCCCTGCTTATTTAACTTATATGCAGAGTACATCCTGAGAAATGCTGGGCTGGATGAATCACAAGCCGGAATTAAGATTGCCGGGAGAAATATCAACAACCTCAGATATGCAGACGATACCACCCTAATGGCGGAAAGCGAAGAGGAACTAAAGATCCTCTTGATGAGGGTGAAAGAGGAGACTGCAAAAGCTGGCTTGAAACTCAACATTAAAAAAAACTATGATCATGGCATCTGGTCCCATCACTTCCTGGCAAATAGAAGGGGAAGAAATGGAAGCAGTGACAGATTTTATTTTCTTGGGCTCCAAGATCACCGCAGATGGTGACTGCAGCCATGAAATTAAAAGACGCTTGCTCCTTGGGAGGAAATCTATGGCAAACCTAGACAGCATATTAAGAAGCAGAGACATCACCTTGCCAACAAAGGTCCGTATAATCAAAGCTATGGTTTTTCCAGTAGTAATGTATGGCTGTGAGAGTTGGACCATAAGGAAGGCTGAGCGCCAAAGAATTGATGCTTTCAATCTGTGGTGCTGGAGAAGACTCTTAAGAGTCCCTTGGACTGCAAGGAGGTCAAATCAGTCAATCCTAAAGGAAATCAACCCTGACTGCTCATTGGAAGGACAGATGCTGAAGCTGAAGCTCAAATACTTTGGCCACCTAATGCGAAGAGAGGACTCACTGGAAAAGACCCTGATGCTGGGAAAGACTGAAGGCAAAAGGAGAAGGGGACGGCAGAGGATGAGATGGTTAGATAGCATCACCGATGTAATGAACATGAACTTGAGGAAACTCCGGGAGGCAGTGGAGGACAGGAAGGCCTGGCATGCTATGGTCCATGGGGTCACAAAGAGTCGGACATGACTTAACAACTGAACAACAACAACTGAAGTCTCTCAGTAGTTTACAATAAAAAACAAATTTAAAATCAAGACATTAGGAACAGTTAAAATAGCAATTAAAACAAATTAGCAAAAGAAGTGTAATAAATAATTAAAATCAACAGTTAAAATCAGCAATAAAAATATGTGTTGTAATGGCCTTTTAAAAAGCTTGCTTATTTATTTATTTATTTATTTATTTATTTATTTATTTATTTTCTATCCTGCCTTTATTATTTTTATCAGTAACTCAAGGCAGTGAACATACCTAATACTCCTTCCTCCTCCTATTTTCCCCACAACAATAAAGACGTTAGCTCCCTTACCTCTACAGGGAGTGCATTCCAAAGGCGGGGGGGGGGGGGAGAAGACTTAGCCCTGAGTTATAGCTAGCCAATCTTGCAGCAACTGTAGGTGAACTTCCTCAGATGATTTTGGTAAGCCTAGAGGTCATATAGAAGAAAGAGTTCTCTCAAATAATGTGGACATCAGCAGTATAGGACTTTAAAGGTAAAGACCAGCACTCTGTATTGTTCTTGGAAATGGGTCACCTAACAGCGCAATGCTTTAAGCAAATGTATAATGTGGCCTCTTTGTATTTTCCGAAGACCAGCCTGGCTGCTAAGTTTTGTACAACTGAAATTTCCCAACTGGACACAAAGGCAGCCTTTTATAGAGCTACAATGAAGCTTAGATGTTTCATGCACCTATGGAAAAGCATTAGAGACAGAATGGATTGATTAGAACAGAATGGAGTGATACCATACAGTATTTCCCATTGTGAGGAGCAACTCTCTTCAAGTGTACTATCTAAAATCTGCCCAAGGTATAGGAACAAAACCATTGCAAAGCCATGTCTCCTATTCCTAAATCTCTGAGAAAATACAGAAGAATACCACAGTCAAGAAGAGCCTGTAGAGTTTCTCTCCATCTGTTTATCTCCAAAGTTCATACATCAGGGTGGCTAAGGCAGTCTGAATCCCATAACCCACCATAAGCCGGATTGAAATGGGTCAAGATAATTTGCTTCTCTCAGGGTTGACTGCAATTGAGAAACTGCCATTCTTTCATTCACCTTACATCAGCCTTTCTCAACTTTTTGACCCTGGAAGAACCCTTGAAATATTTTTCAGGCCTCAGGGAACCCCTGCACATTCAGGTTCAAATATAGGCCAGAAGTTACAAAATTATTATATTTGTTTCATGTGTCGGCCTGTATACAGTATATGCAATAACAGTATTCTTCAACAAAAATAAAGAATGAAACTTACCTCTTTGATGTGGGCTGACCATATTTCCCTGAGACGGAAACGGGACCCTAACACGCGTGTGCGCCGGCACACCGGCATGTGCACGCACACGCAGGCACACACACCAGCACGCATGCTAGCACGCACGCATGTGCGCAGGCATGCACACTGGCACGCGTGCATGCACGCATTCCATCCCTTCAAAAAAGGGACGAAATTGAGTTTTTAAAGAAAAAGACGGTACGGTCCAGAAAAGGTAAAAAAACAGGACTGTCCCGTTCAAAACAGGACGTATGGTCAGCCTACTTTGATGTGAAGTTGCCCGAATTTGAAATAATTTTTTTTAATAAATTGTGATTTTCCAGGGAACCCCTAGTGACCTCATGTGGAACCCTAGGATTCCACAGAACCCTGGTTGAGAAACCCTGCCTTACATAGTAGGTTAGGTATTAGCTTGTGCTGATCTTGGAAGGATCCAGAGCAGAATTATTTCCTTTAAAAAAGGAGGGTTCCTTCCCCTTCAGGCATTTTGGATGTTAACTAAAGTATCTCTAATAATCTCTCAGATAGAAGTTATAAGTCAAGTTGGGCAAGGATCCAACATACAAGTGTACATACTGTTTTGGAATGCATTCTCTCCTTTTTTTTGTTATTCATCTTAAATTAAACAGTTCTGAGGCTCATTTCAAAATCATGACATCTGAGCAGATTTGAAACCAACATAATCTCAAATTAGAACAGAAAGGCCATGTGTAGTTCTGCATTCATAGCATACTTTAACAAAAGTGGGAGGGCATCAACAAAACTGGCGTGAACACTGACAGCTATACAAGCAGTGGCTGTCCTCATGGGAATTCAGATGACTGACCACCAAGGCTGCAGCCAAATTTCCCAAGCTTCATTAAAGTTAATAAAGTGATAGAGTCATCTCCATTGATGGCAGGCACATTTTGTCTACATGGCTTGCTGGATTTCCAATACTTCCATTGAATAGCCAAAACAATTTGAGATCATCCCAGCTTGCATTACCAGTCAGACTCTCATCAAAATGGTTGATATCTGTAAACCAAATCAATACAACCCTTTCACTGATGCAGTTTCTAAAGAATGTTTTACCAGTGAGATCACTGCACAAAGCCTGATCACTTCCCATCAGAGTTACCTGTACCCCACAGCATCTTCCTTAAGGTGTTCAGGCAAAGTGTTAGGAAGCATCTCAAAGGGTGGGGCAGGTGAAATGAAGACAGGCGGACCAGAAATTAATTGTTCAAAAATTCAGAGTAGAAGTAAATAGCCTGAGGACATTGAGCCATATGAAACAGAAAAATGCTATATACATAGGAAGTAGTCACATTAATTATATTCATTTATTAGATTTATTCAAAATTAGCTTTTATCCTAGCCTCACCTTGATTTCAGAGTGCAACCACTCTGGCCACAGCCTTGAAAAAGTTATCATCTACACCAGAGCTTTCCAAACTTTTCATGTTGGTGATACACTTTTTAGACATGCATCATTTCGCAATACACTCTTACACCAGGGCATCATTTTGCAACACACTCTTACAGCAGGGCACAAGGCAGGCATTAGGACCTGCGCGGAATCACAGCAGGTTTGGAGGCAGCAAGGCACAAGGCAGGCACTAGGACCTGGGCGGAATCCTGGCAGGGCAGGTTTGGAGGCAGCAAGGCACAAGGCAGGCACTGGGACCTGCATGGAATCCTGGCAGGGCTCGGAGGCAGCAGCAGCCGCAACACACCCAGACACTGCAGCCGACACACTAACGTGTCCTGACACACAGTTTGGAAAGCTCTGATCTACACTGATAATTAGTTGCCCAATTAGTTACTCATGATGCAGGTGCTTCAAGATGGACAAGTAGCAGCTAGTCCATTTCTTCTTTCTTAGTGGGTTTGCTTTTTTTTTTAAGTTTAAAATGAAAGAAGCATTGGGAAAAGCTCCAGGTAGGAGTCAATATCCAGCATCCCTTCAGAATTCTGTGGAAGAAGTAGAGTCATTGTATAATACTATATCCCTTGTCTGGGAGAAATCAGGAGATCTTTAAGTCTTTATCTAATTCTCTAACATCAAACAGAAAAGGAGGATAATGGGCTGCTGAAACAAACTCCCAACTGGAAGGGTTTGTGGTCCAATGTCCAGCCTGCCATCTTGGTCCACACAGAGGCCATTACCTGGCATGCAGGGCTGCTGGTCCAACCCTGCCACACTTGAGAAGCTCCAGAAGAGTTAAAGCTTGTGGGTAAAGCTGTCATGATAATATTGGAATGAAAGTATTTGCCCTTCCTTATTCTATTTTCCTGAGGATTCTCAAAATTATGAGAATAATGCAGTAAGATAAAGCTCCAAATTAAGTCATTTGAATTTTCCCTCTTTTACTTAGTAACTTCAATGTATTGAAACACATTCCTGATTTCTGAAGCATCCTAGACAAGTGGCTACATTTTTTCAACCTTCAATTTTTACAACACTGGACAGGTTTCCTAGTAATATCCTTAAAAGAAACTGAAAATTAAATTTGTATGCTGTCATCACTTTTTATTACCCTTCATTCATTCTTTCCTCACAAAGGATATTGGGTTTTTCTTGAGATAGCTGCTTCTTCAGCTAATATGAAAAGTGAGATACGTGTCATTTGAAACACACATAATAACAACGATTATAATAGTAGCAATAATAATAATAATAATAATAATAATAATAATAATAATAATAATGTGCTCATACATGAAAAAGAAAAAAAACTGACTTAAAATGTACAATTCATGTCAATCAGCATCACCAGAATTCTGTCAAATTAAAATGTATTACAATATTTCAGAGTAAATAAACATCACATTCAAAAAGAAATATAGCTGTGTGGTTAACAATAGTGCAATGAAGTAATTTTAGAGTCTGAACTTAGCACTTTTATGAGGAGATGGGGAGACATGTAGACAACATTTTATTATCTGAGTGGTGAAACACACAACTAACATTTTTCTTCTCCTCAGCTTCACAATACTATTCCAGGCTTTAGAATCACTTCAAGACAACAAAATTGGCATGTCAGTGTGACCATGTGCAAATTTATACTTTAAACTCACAGTGTGGTCATAGGCAGTTTTACACTTCAATCTTAGCACCAACGTGATTTCATTCTAGAAATAATAAGTATTTTTTTCTGTTTTTCTAAATGACCCACTGACATGTGAATGAACACCAGGTAGTTGTCAGAAAGGCTGGCATATTTTTAAAGAAAAAATAATTAATGTCCATAAACATGTGCATGCTTGATAGCCCACTCAAGTTTTTTTTAAGGTCCCTGTGATGAGTAGGATCAACCTGATGAGCCCTGAATTGCCCTTATTAGTGCAGGTACTCACACCAGGGGCATGGTGGCTCAGCGGGTAAGACGCCAGGCTTTTCGATTGGAAGATCGCAAGTTCGGAGGTTCGAATCCCTAGCCCTGCATGACGGAGTGAGCTCCCGCACTAGCTCCATCTCTTGCCAACCTAGCAATTCGAAAGGATACAAATGCAAGTAGATGAATAGGTACCACTTCGGTGGGTAGGTAACAGCGTTCCGCACGTGTCATGCGGCCACATGACCGTGGAAGCGTCTTTGGACAATGCTGGCTCTTTGGCTAACAAACGGAGATGAGCACCGGCCCCTAGTCGGACACGACTGCACAAATGTGCGGGGGGAACCTTTACCTTTTTACTCACACCAGACCTGTTTGCTGTGCTGTGACTGAACTCTCATCCTCCTGAACTCTATAAACTTGAACTTCGGCCTAAAGTCCAATCCCAACTGTATCACTAGCTATTAATAATATTTTCCTTTATTAGTTTGCTAGAATCTGAAGTACATGGTGACTAAATACAAGGACCCTTTCTTTCCCTGCCCATGGTAGAAGATACAATCTCTTTGTTCCAGAATGGGCATCTTCTTTCAAGGCAACAGACACTCATGCCTTTTACATTTGTAATTTGCTTTTTTATTTATTTTATTTATCTATTACATTTACACCCTGCCACAATCAATTTACTCTCAGTGGCTTACATAGTAGAAGACAAATTTAAAAGACCCATGGTGAGCTTAAAAAGATAAAACAAAGCTTCAGAAAAGTGAAATAAGTACAAAACAAAACAAAAAGTAAAACAAAAGATAGACCCAAGAGGTTAAAAAGCTCACTGGAACAGTTCCATCTTCAACATTTTCCTGAATATACTCAGGGATGGCACCAGCCTGGTGTCCTCCAGAAGTTTGGCACTACCATCAAAAAGCAGCACTTCCTTGCTTTAGCTCCCTATATCTCCCAGTGGTGGGAGTGATTTTTGGCATGGTGTGCCAAACTGCCAGGATGTGGCATGGGTTAAACCTGCAGGTTGCACTAGATAATGTAGTGCACTGGAACGCCACTTCTTTGGAGTTCATAAGTCAGAAGGAGTCCCAGATAGTAGAATACAATGACCCCCTAGCCACCATCAAAAACTACACACGTGAGGAGTCAAGATTCTGGTGAATCTGAGTGACTTCATTAGCAAAATGCTGTGCAAATTGATCACAGAGAAGAGATGGAAGACCTTGCTGTTGACTTTTCCCTAACAGGGAATGAGTCACCCTAAATGAGAATGCTGGACAACATCACACCAATGCAAAAAGGGAGAAGAAGTAAAGGTGCTTCACCTCTCTTATCAACACAGTGTAGGCCCAAACATGGGCACATACCTGTGCTGAGTCAGAACCACTTTTCCCCTTTCTCCACCAGTGCTCTAGGCTTCATCTCTGCTGCTTCATCTCCTGGAGTCACTCAGTAAACCAAGGGGCCAATTGGGATCAATTGGGATGTAATGGGCAGAAGAAATACCCTTCTGCCCTTCTGGAAATACCTTTCTGGAACAGGAGGAAGAGCCACTACCAAAACAACTGTTGGATAAAAAAAAAAACTTGAGTCCAGGCCAGAACTGTAAAATGTCTCAGACAAGACCCTCCCTAATTCTCACAAAGATACAGGGGAAGCGCATTCTGACTTGCAAGATTCCATTACCATAACCTTGTAATAAAAGTAGTATTGTCCTGCATGACTTTGGTTTCCTAGTCTGCTCTACCTTGAAGGGCTGACAGATTGCTGGAGAAGTCCCTAGGCACCTTCTAGAAACCAGATGGATACATCAGGCATCTGGGGCAGATCATCTGAATGGATCCCACTTTGAGGAAGTCAGCAATTAATCAGAGCATGATCTGACCATGGCAAAGAGTTGATGGGAATCCTCTCCATTTGCATACACATAACATATCCTCTTAGGAAAACACAAGATCTAATACATAAGGTAAAGGTAAAGGTTCCCCCCGCACATTTGTGCAGTTGTGTCCGACTCTAGGGGCCGGTGCTCATCTCCGTTTGTTAGCCAAAGAGACAGAGTTGTCCGAAGACGCTTCCACGGTCATGTGGCCGCATGACACGCGCGGAACACTGTTACCTTCCCACCGAAGTGGTACCTATTTATCTACTTGCATTTGCATGCTTTCAAATTGCTAGGTAGGCAAGAGCTGGGGCGAGTGCGGGAGCTCACTCCGTCACGCGGGGCTAGCGATTCGAACCTCCAAACTTGCGATCTTCCGATCGACAAGCCTGGCGTCTTACCCGCTGAGCCACCATGCCCCACTAATACATATGTTAGGCCAAATATTACCTGGGACAAGATTATGATCTCCATGAAGACCATAAATTCCTGGTCTTCACCAGATCCCTCTCCCAAGGCATGAAGGTTGAAGTACCCCAGCACCAAGAGGTAGGTGTTCTCCGCTACCACCCCTGAGACTGGGGAGGGATCCTGCTGGGCATGGGGTGATCAGTACACCAGCAGGATCCCTGGCTTACCTCTATGGTTTTTCACATGTAGGCACTCATGCCCCAGTATCTCAGGAGCTGCATCCCTGTTCACAGAGAGAGTGTCCCTAATGATCAATGCCACCACCACCACCTCTCACCTTTACTGGCTGTGACAGGATGCTGAAGGACCCAAAACCTCATGGGGCAGATTTCAGAGAATTCCAGCCAGAATATCCAAAGATTGTAATTGAATTCTGTGAGTTAAATACCAACATATCTGGAGGGCCTTCGCTAGGGAAGACTGAACAGAAGAAGCCTATGAAATTAGCCTAAGGCTGATGGGTAGCAACAGCAAGCGAGAAAAGACTGGCTGTTGCTATAGCCCAGCTAACTTTATATCCAAAGGAGGAAGTGGAACCAAAGTGGAAGAACTGTAAATTGTTATTGGACTGTGTATGTAGGCAGACAGGCAGGAAGGAAGGAAATTAGTAATTTTTGTCTTCTTCTTTATTATGCATTTGCCTAATAAGAATGATAAATGAGTTTTAATAAGCAAATGAATAAATGAAATAAATTATTTAAAGGAAGACTGACATCCTAATATTCAAAAACAATTAGCTTTTTAAAAAAAATTATGTCATCCTGAACTTAATTACTCCTACTATAATAATATATTAAGACCAGTGTTTATAAAACTGATGAAAAATGTTACATAAGCTTCCATATCCCAAGGTTGGGTTACTATACAATGACAAGCAAGAAGATCTGCCATAAATTGTATGCACTGCTCATATTCATGCCCTATTCATCACTGTGAAAGTCAAGCACTGCTCTCTAAAGGGAAACAGGTCTTCCTGTGTTGCTGGAGCTGTCAATCATATTTAATAAAATATAGGTCATAATTTTTATTAGGTGGAGAAGAAGAGACATTTATATCATTTTTTAAACAGCAGTAGTACATTGCAAAACTGGCACATGATTTGCACAGTGTTAACAATTTGTCATCTTCTGAGTCTGAAACACACAATTTGATATCTTAAGCAATAAACAGCCATGCTGGTGGAAAACACAAGTTGGCATAAGGCGAAGCCCTGAGAAATGTTGCATTGACAGATAAAACAGGTATTTAACTTGCCCATATCACACCATTGTTGTGTGGGCTGCACTGGCTCCCAGTTTCTTTCCGGGTGCAATTCAAGATGTTGATTGTCACCTACACAGCGTGGGACCAGGTTATTTGTGGGGCTGCCTCTCCCTGAGGGTATCTGCCCATTCCACCAGGTCGGATGGAGTTGGGCACACTGCAGGTCCCTTCCCTTAAATATTGCTATCGAATAGGATGTAGAAAGCATGCCTTTTCTGTAATGGCTCCTATCCTGTGGAACACCCTCCCCCCAGCAGTCCAGCAGACATCCACCCTTTTAGCCTTCCGAAAGGCCATAAGGAGTTGACTCTTCCCCCAGGCACTGGAGCAGAGTGAGATGGAGCATGTTGGGTGCATCCCAGGAGGATGGCTGAGGTACTGGACTTTTTATCATTGTTTGTATGGTTTGTTTACTGTTTTGGGCTTTTGAATGTTGCTGTGAGCCACCCAGAGTTGTACTCTGAAATGGGCAGCCATACAAATCTTTTAAATAAATAAAATAATAAAATAAAATAAATTGTGGTTATCAAACCATGATGGTTGTGTTCCTACAAGATGTTAAACCACGAATTAAACAAATTCACATTCCTGTCATGAGCCAGCCTTCTACTCATCCTGGCTCTGTTGTCTTCAACTAGTGAACTTTCATATACTTTTTTCTATCCATCTAGTTCAAGGGTCGGAAATGGCGGCTCGCGAGCCAAATGCGGCTCTTTGGCCCCTTGAGTGTGGCTCTTCTGCAGGCAGGCGTGGCGGGCGTGGCGCGGCAGCGAGTGTGGCGGGGCAGGCGCGGCAGCGGGCATGGTGTGCGTTGCTGTGGGCATACCCCTGGCAACCTGGCAGCCGTCTCCGGCAGCCATCTTGACGACGGGCAGGGCTTTCCAAACTGTGTGTCGTGTGACAAGCCGGAAGCGCTGAAGGGAGTGGAAATTCTCCGCGCCAATCAGCTGTGCGTCGGGAAGCCCGGCAGCCTGCATGCACGATTTTTGCCTCCCTGCCGGAACCGAGGGCATTTTCGGGGTCCCCGGACCCCGCCCTTTTGAAGGGGCAGCGGCAGCAGCAGCAGCAGTGCTGCCCCTTCGAAAGGGCAGGCTCCGGGGACCCCGAAAATGCCCTCAGTTTAGGCAGGGAGGCTGCGCGCAAGCTGCCTCAGCTGTTCTGCGGGGAGAATTTCCACCCCAGGGCAGCGTGTGCATGTGGGGAGGGGAGGTTTCTGCCTCCCTGCCGGAACCGAGGGCATTTTCGGGGTCCCCGGAGCCTGCCCTTTCGAAGGGGCAGCAGGGCAGCGTGTGCATGTGGAGAGGGGAGGTTTCTGCCTCCCTGCCGGAACCGAGGGCATTTTTGGGGTCCCCGGAGCCTGCCCTTTCGAAGGGGCAGCGGCAGCAGCAGCTGCAGTGCTGCCCCTTCGAAAGGGCAGGCTCCGGGGACCCTGAAAATGCCCTCGGTTCCGGCAGGGAGGCAGAAACCTCCCCTCCCCACATGCACACGCTGCCCTGGGGTGGAAATTCTCCCCGCAGAACAGCTGAGGCAGCTTGCGCGCAGCCTCCCTGCCTAAACTGAGGGCATTTTCGGGGTCCCCGGAGCCTGCCCTTTCGAAGGGGCAGCACTGCAGCTGCTGCTGCCGCTGCCCCTTCGAAAGGGCAGGCTCCGGGGACCCCAAAAATGCCCTCGGTTCCGGCAGGGAGGCAGAAACCTCCCCTCTCCACATGCACACGCTGCCCTGGAGTGGAAATTCTCCCCGCAGAACAGCTGAGGCAGCTTGCGCGCAGCCTCCCTGCCTAAACTGAGGGCATTTTCAGGGTCCCCGGAGCCTGCCCTTTCGAAGGCGCAGCACTGCAGCTGCTGCTGCCGCTGCCCCTTCGAAAGGGCAGGCTCCGGGGACCCCGAAAATGCCCTCGGTTCCGGCAGGGAGGCAGAAACCTCCCCTCTCCACATGCACACGCTGCCCTGGGGTGGAAATTCTCCCCGCAGAACAGCTGAGGCAGCTTGCGCGCAGCCTCCCTGCCTAAACTGAGGGCATTTTCGGGGTCCCCGGAGCCTGCCCTTTCGAAGGGGCAGCACTGCAGCCCCTTCAGTTCCGGCAGGGAGGCAGAAACCTCCCCTCTCCACATGCACACGCTGCCCTGGGGTGGAAATTCTCCCCGCAGAACAGCTGAGGCAGCTTGCGCGCAGCCTCCCTGCCTAAACTGAGGGCATTTTCGGGGTCCCCGGAGCCTGCCCTTTCGAAGGGGCAGCCATTGCCGCCGCAGCGACAACCTGGAAGCACCGCCGCCGAAGCAGTCGAGCCTCTCTTTCCCTTCTTCTTCCAAACCTCCCCCGCCCCCTTCCACGCGATTGGCTCCTGCCCGCAAACCCCGCCCCCTTCCACGTGATTGGCCCCCGCCCGCAAACCCCGCCCCCTGGCTCTCGAGCACTTCAAAATGTGCACGAGCATGTCAAAATGGCTCCCGGCAAAAAAAGTTTGCCGACCCCTGATCTAGTTCATTAGTTCACTGATTGTGAAAATCCAGTAGCTCCCAGAATTGCTAGATCATTTGATATCCTCGGCCTCTTACTCGCTTGGTTAGTCCTAGTGAGATGAATCAAATTTGCAAAAGTCAAATTAATCTGCATTCCTATCCAAAGCAGGTACTACCTGAATGCAGGCCACTTTTTTGTGACCATAGGACCCTCTTGTGATTATGTTTTGCTGCTATGCTACCTGTCATCAGTCTTCCCTCCACATCAATTCACACAATGAGATGGCAGGGAATTATGGGTAGTTGACATCCAACCTATTTCCAAGGCACTATCAGAGACGACTGAGCTACAGGCCTTTGCTGTCTTTATTGCTATGCCTATTTGACCTTTTAAATATATAAAAAATACTATGAATGTAGTAGTATGTTATCTAATGGAAATGGAAAATGCTTCTGGGTATAATACCAAACAGAATCTGAAGCTCGAAAAATAAGTAAGTCAACACATTTGAAAGTACAAAATAATGAAATCATTAACCTAGAGAACATTTTGAAAAGTCTTATATATGATAATAGCTAAAAATGCCTAAAACATCCAAATGACATGACTGCACTTTAGTTGTTCATTAACAGTAAATGACCTGTAAAGCAACCATGGCTGTACAATTCTTGAGCATCTTGAATTCTATTTCTGTGGGTATGATTTTTAAAAACATTTGCTGGTATTTTGGAAATGGTATGAAGTTCACACCAACCTAGTAAACATTTGTATATTGTTATACTTTTTGTGATACTTCTTAGGAATGTCATATGTACAGTGTGCTTTTGCTAGTGATAATCACTGTAAAATTGCATATTATGAACTTATTATAATGTATTGTCGAAGGCTTTCACGGCCGGAGTTCAATGGCTGTTGTGGGTCTTCCGGGCTGTGTGGCCGTGTTCTGGAAGTTGTGGTTCCTAACGTTTCGCCAGCATCTGTGGCCAGCATCTTCAGAGGGCAGGAGCACAGATAGAAGCAGAGATTTTGCTTCTATCTGTGCTCCTGCCCTCTGAAGATGCTGGCCACAGATGCTGGCGAAACGTTAGGAACCACAACTTCCAGAACACGGCCACACAGCCCGGAAGACCCACAACAGCCATTGAACTTATTATAATGTTTGCATTTTGTTTAGAATTAAGGTGAAGAACCCTTTCATTCAGGCAGGTTAGCTTTTGTGTTCTTGTCCTATCAACTCAACTTAGAAGAATTTTCCTGTATATATTAAAACACAAAAAACAATTGGTGCTTTGAACGGCTCTTAATGCTACATGCTGGTGCCAACAGAATATATGTGAGTCCATTCTATGTGCAGTTCCTCTTCTGGCCATGACAGACAAAGTTGTGCATGCTTTGAAATGGTTTGGAAGAAGTGCTTTGAACCTCATGCAAGCAGAGAACCTCCCTGCTGTTCCATAAACTAGAGGCATCTCTTTTTCAGGCTCATGTGGACTCTTGAGAAAAGACTGGCTGCTTTAAAGAATAACAGAGAGGTTCTGTGGCCACACAAGTTCTGAAGCACTTTTTCTGAATCAGTTTCAAAGCGTGGATTTCAATGCAATGTACCAGGCCCCTTTGGTTTCAGTAGTAAAGACCAGCAAGTGCTTAAAGCCCAAATGCAGGCATAGATAGGATTGAAAGTGGGCCTTTTTAAATTATGTTTCCTCCTTTTATTAAAAGACATCACAATCCAGTCACTATTAGCACATGCAGAAGACTAGATATGCATATTGCCCATATCCCCATGCATCCAGGCTCTATCTCTGCACAGAATCTGAGGAACCCAAGGGGTAATAAAAAATTAAAATAAAATAAAATAAAATAAAATATAAAATAAAATAATAAAATAAAATAAATAAAATAAAATAAATAAAATAATAAAATAAAATAAAATAAAATAAAATAAAATAAATAAAAAATAAAATAATAAAATAAAATAAAATAAAATAATAAAACAAAATAAAATAAAATAAAATAATAAAATAAAATAAAATAAAATAAAATAAAATAAAATAAAATAAAATACGGTTAAAGTACATACAGAGAGACATAAATGTCTTTCTCATTGCTTCCTATATCAATGTAATTTTTTCTCTATTTCTTTTGTGCACTGGAATTAGTGGCCCAGTTAATAGGCCCCATTCACCAACTACATGATTCTTACCATTGCCTTGTCACTCAGCATATCTGTACTTATTCTTTCCTTCAAAGAATTCACTGTCACATTTCTATTCTGTCCTTGAAAGAATTCACTGTCCTATTTCTTGTTGCTCAAAGGCTGCTTTTTATGTGAGAGCCTGAAAGCTGTTTCTGAGGTACAGGCGTGCACAGCATCTTCTCTATCTCTTACTTCTAATGGTGTCTCGCTGTTGGCTCCTGGGCCTGCTCTTTATTTGATTGTCTTCCTTACAGAGAGACGCATATTCGGTCAGTGCCTGTTGTAGCACCTCTTTTGTGTGTTCTGATAAATCTTTATCCTCTTTTTCAGTTGAGGCTTGGCCATTCTCTGGTACTGATTTAACCAACCTTCTGTCTTCTTTCATGCCTATTCATTCTATGCTTCTTGTCTGTAAAATAATTAGGTGGGGGAACCCAAAACATTGAAATAATTACTGGGAGTACATTTGATTAGTTTTGTTGCCTTGATTCTATCAGATCATTTCATATACTGAGTCATAATTTAAGTAGGGATCCCTCCATGAGTCTGGTCTGGAAACTCTGTTCCACTACACATACACATTCGCCCCCACCAAGTGCAACTGGAAAATCTTACAGGCAGCTCTGGTCAGCAGCAGGAAGTTTATTCAGATACATATGGAAATTGCTCCTCACTGATACTCACTCACACAACCTCACTTGGTTTCAGTTTGCCTGCTCCCTTTTATTTCTGTGCTTTTCCTCATGCTTTTGCCAAGTACCAGTCATCATACCTGATGTTAACACTCCATATGCTCCATTAAGAAGCCCCTATTTTCATATATCAAGCCTTCTGGACTTACAGGAGTTCAGGGATGATGTAGTAGAATTCATATATTACGCCAGTATTTCTCAACCTTGGCAGCTTGAAGATGGGTGGACTTCAACTCCCAGAATTCCCCAACCAGCATGCTGGCTGGGGAATTCTGGGAGTTGAAGTCCACCCATCTTCAAGCTGCCAAGGTTGAGAAACACTTTATTACACACAGAAGATCCAGATTCTATCTCTGGCTGAGCACACAATGGAAAGGGCCCCTACAATGTCTGAGGTCTTTAAACACAACACAGCAATAGGTTACAAAGAAGAAACAGCTCCCTGCCTGACATCAAAAGATCTTATCCATCCTAGATTTCCTGAAAGCTAGAGTGTATGTTTACCTAAGCCACCAGAGCAATATGCATTCAGTTATCACAAAACAAATACAAAAAGCAATACAAAGCTATATAATTTAGCCTCAAGGCTCAATGAAAATATAAAAAATAAAATATCTCAATATTATATAGCAGTCTTGGGATCCACATAAAGATTGGGTATTACTGATGTTTAAAAGCTATTTTAAAAAAAACTTTGACATACAGTAAATGGGGATGAGGAAAAGTAATGGAAACTGTTGCTGCTGTAGGAAAACCAGGCAGACATATATAGACTTGCAATTAAAAGCTGGCATGGTTTAAACCAAAGAGAATTCCCTGTCCATCTGCAGAAGATGAAAGTGATAAATTGTGGAAAAGGTAAATGATTGCATGGTGGCCACACAGGAAATGCTTAATTGTTGAGGCTTCAATCTGAAGCTTGCATAGGGTAATTTTTGCCCCTTTGGTTTGCTCCTCCTAAAATCTGCTCTGGAAATAGGGGTTATTTGGTTTGCCATTGCCTCCTTCCTAAGGCTGAGAGAGAGTGACTGGCCCAAGGTCACCCAGCTGGCTTTGTGCCTAAGGCGGGACTAGAACTCTCGGTCTCCCGGTTTCTAGCCTGATGCCTTAACCACTACATCAAACTGGATCTTGTTAAAAATAAAATAAAATAAAATCCCTCAAATTCCCCCAACCCCCAGCTCCACTCCCATAAGTGAGTGACTCCACCCACTATGCAGCCAGCAGCAGCACCAAAAGTATTAAATGCACCTTTTGGTCATCAAACATTTGCCCTGCTTTAGGATAGAAATACATACAGTACACTGATTCAGAAGATTTTAAAAACTAGTGTACAATTGAAACCAGAGACTTTTCTTTTGGGATTAATGGACAGACAGCTTAAAAAAACATGGAACTTTGTTTTTATATATGGCAACTGCAGTGAGATTACTATATGCTCAAAAGTGGAAAGGTTCAGCATTACCCACAACGGAGGAATGGTTGGTGAAGATGATGGAACTTGCAGAGATGGCTAAATTAACATCTTTGATTAGAGAAAAGACAATACTACCATCTTGATTTTATTATATTTATTGTATTTTAAATTGCTTATTTTAACATTTATTGACTCTATTTATATGGCATTAGAGTTTATGTTAGATTGTAAACCACCCAGAGTCCCTTTGAGGGAGTTGGGCGGTGATAAATCGAATAAATAAATAAATAAATATCTATGTTTATGGCTGACTAGAAAGCCCTTATAGGCTTTTTGCATGAAATGGGAAAAAATGCACTTATGATTGAGGTTTTGATGATTAGGAAAAATATATATAATAGAAAAAAGTGAGCTTTTTTTGTAATCATAGAGCAAGAGATAATTTTGCAATCATACTTATATTTGCTGCAAAGGAAATTGGAAGCTTCTTCTTTCTATTTCATTTTATCTTTTCTTTCTGCACTTTTCTTTATTTTCTTTATTCTTATTAGTTTGTGTTAGTTTTTATGTTCTCTTTAAAACTTTTAATAAAATATAAAAGTTTGCCCTGCTTTAAATCACGACAGCAATGTGAAAAACCTCTAATTGATCCTGGAAAGGTATGGCCCTGTGGCTAAGTATAGAATGGGAAAAAGTTTCACAAGTCAAAGGTCTCTGTAAACTCTTCCATACAGACCACAAGAAGGTTCCATCTAAGACTGGAACATAAATGCCCTTGTAATCTGTGGCAGACGGTGGCCATCTAGGTCCATTTTTAAACTGCTTAAGCATGAACAGGTAGGACAGAGCTTTCCAAACTTTTCATGTTGGTGACACACTTTTTAGACATGTATCATTTTGTGATGCACTCTTACAGCAGGGCATCATTTCGCGATACACTCTTACAGCAGGGCACAAGGCAGGCACTAGGACCTACGCAGAATCCTGGCAGGGCAGGTTTGGAGGCAGCCAGGCACAAGGCAGGCACTAGAACCTGCATGGAATCCTGGCAGGGCTCGGAGGCAGCAGCAGCCGCGACACACCCAGACACTGCAGCCGACACACTAACGTGTCCCGACACACAGTTTGGAAAGCTCTGAAGTAGGAGGTAGCAACTGGGTTCCTTTATCAGATGTTATTTCAGCTGGACCTCATGCTTAGAAGTACTGGCCACTTGGAGCTCAGCCATCCTTATCTCCATTCCCTCTCGCATGGCCTCCTGGAATATAGACCCAATGGTGAGCCTGAAAGATGCCTGAAACAGCAGCTCCACGCAAATGTTCCAGGATATACTGTACATCGGGTCTCATTAAATTAAGTGGGAACTTACCTCTAAGCAAGTATGTGTAGGAATACATTGTGCTTTAAATGTTCCTGTTTTAATTACACATTCTTTTACCTTTTTCCCTGTCATTTTTTCTAGAAATAAAATAGAAAAATGTGACATGATTCCATATGCCCATAGTAACCATACATGCAGTTGACTCTTCTAACACTTACTAGAGTGGTAATATTATTTTGACAGGGACGATGCTCTTCTTTTTATTATGTATTTATACAATTTCTGTTTTGCCTTCCTACCCATAGGGGCTAATCTGATTTGTATCATTGCTTACCAATTTCCCAGAGGAAGTTTTGAGCAGTATTGCAACTTTCAATAAATGTATCTGCAACTAAGTTTCTAATACCCTATTGTATCTTAAGAGGATTTGTCTCTCCAGAAATGTATCTGTTGGGATTAGCAAGTGGTATACAACAGCAATCACCAGATTAGTAAAGTGGCCCTTTTATTAGAAAACGAACATTATCAGGATAGATGCCATATGCCTGCTGTTCAGATTAGGCACTGAAATATGGTTATAGTGTTCTTCTAAAGGCCCAAAACAGTGACATAAAATGCAGGAAGACACACTGAGCCATCATAATCGAATACAAAAACAAAAATACTTGCAGGTAAAGAAAAAAGTTTTCACCAGCCATTAGTAATGACATTTGTAAACATGCTTCAGAACTTCAGTGTTGCATTAATAATAGTAGTACTGCATCCATTTGTTTGCAATTCTCTGAGTATATAGTTTTTATTCAGAATTTTTAATCATCTCAATTATTTACTTGGAGTCCCTTTTTCCCCATTGTCTCTCTGTTGTTTGAGGGAACATATTAATGTTGTTTCAATATTTGCTCCTTGATTTGCATAGATTCCTTGGATGACTTATTGCTCCAATTTGAGTGCATGCATAGTGTCTAAAGGCTTGCCAACCTGAGCTAAATTGAAATTTATATAGGGTTCCAGTGAATGCAGTACACTTGTCTCATTTTGTTATATAATGACTGTTCAAGGGCACTTTTTCAGTATGTATAGTGTTGTCTACATGCAATTAGCTATAGCTGAAGCATATAAACAATAGCACTAAGGGTACTATGGAGGAAATAGTAAAAAGAGGTATTTTACTACTAACATGGAAGGACAGGACAACCAATCCCTTTGTGCTAGCATTGGTACTCTTTTCTGCCAGGCACAGCAAGGTTATGGGCAAAGAACAACTGTGGCCTTCTCATGTTCTCTTTCAGAGTCTGATGTGAACTTTTTTTTTTTTACTTTTGTAAGGAACCAAGCTTGATACAAAACTGCACATAATTAATTATTTCAGCCAGAGATTTTGTGGAAGGCTATATACTGTAAGTTTGTTAAATAAATACATAAATAAATAAACATCCTTCCCAGTTCTATGTTTATTACTTGGGCTACCATCTCTAAATGAATCCATGTAAACAAGGTTTAAGGTACATGAACAAAGAACCAATGAATCAATAGCCACAAGTATATTTATTTTATTTTATTAATTGCTTTTTTGCCCATCTCTCTGTTAAGAAATTTAATTATTCCTATAGGCATCCACCATGGGTGTTGGCTCACTGCCCACACCCACCACCATGGTAGATTTTTGTACAATAATGTACCCCATAAGAAACTGGCCTATAATTTATTTGTGGTGGCATTTTATACGCACTAGATGCACATGATGCCACAGAATGATAATCAGGGGTTTTCTTAAAAGCCTTTCAAAACAGTTGTGGAGGTGTCCAATTTTGATAAAAACAGTGGCATTGGAGAAGTTTCCACCTTCCCCATGAAGTTTGCCAAATCTAATGGCCATATATTATGCTGCTATTCTATCTATGAAAGAGAGGAAAAAAGTAATACTGCTTTAGCTATATTTATTCTACAATAGAACAATTTCTGAGAAGTCATTTGTAGAAAACCGTGCATGAAGAGGCAACAAATGTTCTCCACACACAAGGTCCAGTAGAACCACAGATACTAGTCTGTAAGCATGTAGGGGTGGAAAGGCTTTTTATGTCATGTCAATGCCTCCAAGGTTCCCCTCCCCCTTTTCAAATAAATATAAGATGAAAACACAGAGAAAAAAGCAAGAAATCTATCAATTTCTTATTTAAGCCATATGAAAGTAATTGTACATTTCATTACAACACTTTTTTAAAGCCCTAAACCCAGAAAATATATAACAACTCGAAAGAGGTCTCCAGGGGCCACATAACATCATCAGAAAGGTTGCAGGTGGCCTACAGATTGTCACCTGTACTTCAAATACAGCAACCACTGGGAGAACAATGGATGGTAATTATGGGTCTGCTGCATTTTCCTCCTACCCAGAGGAGAGCTGGGTCTGTCCTACACAAAGGTCAATCTTCTCTCAATGAACCCGCATTGCTTTTCAATACATGAAAGCAGCCAATCTTTACAGGTTATTGGACTATAACTGCCAAGGCAGGAGTATTTGTCAGAGCCCCAGCAGTCACTAAGTATAGTTCTGTTTTTAATTTCTTAATATACAGTAAATATTCCCTTAGCTGCCCCCTATTACCCAACAAAAGATGCTTGAAAGTTCTGAGAATAGGAGAAGTGTGTGGGAGGTTCACAGGGAGAATTCTCTTCTGTATACCACAAAAACACGTACAGAGTTGTGGGAGGCAACAGGCATGACGATTTTCAGATTCATTGCCTATCTTTTCTTATTTTGTTAGATGTAATTGAGCATTTAGAATGCTAAAGCAAAATTTGTTGGAATGAGGTAATCCGTTCTGCTTCTAAAACTTATGGGAATTTTTAAAACAGGAACAATATTCCAGGAACAATCTTACCAACAAATTTGCTCTTTTAAATGCCCGGCAAGTGGTCACCATGAGAACTAGAAACAATAATCAAGGGACAAAACATTTCAGCTTAGGTAAAGTCCATTCCTTTAGAAAAACTCCAGATTTATTCATGAAAATGTTTTTAGCCAAGTGTAGTCTTCAGTTAGAGCCTGGATTTATCAAACACTGCACAGACCCTATACTTCCAAATTCCTGATACATATGTATTGTCGAAGGCTTTCACGGCTGGAGTTCGATGGCTGTTGTGGGTCTTCCAGGCTGTGTGGCCGTGTTCTGGAAGTTGTGGTTCCTAACATTTTGCCAGCATCTGTGGCCAGCATCTTCAGAGGGCAGGAGCACAGACAGAAGCGAAATCTCTGTGCCCAGGTAGAGTGGCAATGTTTTGTTTGTTTTCTATTTATAGAGCTAAGTTATAGGAGATTAGGTGGAGTTTTTTGTTGTGTTGAAATGTTAACGAGTGGCTGATGAGCGTGATTAGCATGTTCATTGTGAGAAGTATTCCCATGTCCTGGTGGTTGGACTGAGTTCGTTGACCTTTTGCAGGCTGTGTTTTTCAGGACTGGTAGCCAGGTTTTGCTAATTTTTAGACTTTCTTCTTTTTTATTGTAACTGTGCTGGTGTTTGTGAATTTCAATGGCTTCTCTGTATAATCTGGTGTAGTGGCTTTTGGTGTTGTCCAGTATTTCTGTGTTTTCAAATAGGATTTTGTGTCCCGTTTGCTTGAGAGCATGTTCAGCTACTGAAGATTTTTCCGGTTGCTGTAGTCTGCAGTGTCTTTCGTGTTCTTTTATCCTGGTGTGAATGCTTCGTTTTGTGGTTCCGATGTATACTTGTCTGCAGCTGCATGGTATGCGGTATACTCCTGCAGCGGTGCGGGGGTCCCTTTTGTCTTTTGCTGATTTTAGCATTTGTTGTATTTTCCTGGTGGGTCTGAAGACTGTTTGAAAGTTGTGTTTTTCCATCAGTTTTCCCATGCGGTCAGTGACTCCTTTGATGTAGGGCAGGAATACTTTGTGGGGGGCTGTTTTTCTTCAGTTGGATGTTGTTTTCTTGGTTTGATGGCTCTTTTTATTTCATTCTTGGAATAGCCATTCGCCTGTAGGACCCAATTCAGATGGTTAAGTTCATTGTTGAGAAATTGGGTTTCACAGTTTCGATTAGCACGATCCACCAAGGTTTTGATCATGCCTCTCTTTTGTCGTGGGTGGTGATTGGAATTTTTGTGCATATACCGGTCTGTATGGGTGGGTTTTCTGTATACTTTGTGTCCTAATTTGAGGTCTGGTTTGCGTATGACTAGCATATCTAAAAATGGAAGTTTGCCGTCAGTTTCTTTTTCCATAGTGAATTGTATATTGGGGTGGATGTCGTTTAGGTGGTCCAGAAATTTCTCCAGTTCTTCTTCAGTATGACTCCAAATTGCGAAGGTGTCATCCACGAACCGGAACCAGACTGTTGGTGTAATGGGAGCCGATTCCAAAGCCTGTTTTTCAAAATGTTCCATGTAAAAGTTTGCTATGACTGGGCTCAGGGGGCTTACGACTTTCAGCAGTAATAATATACAGCAATTTCCACAATCAATCACTTACTCCAAATCAAAACCCAAATCCCATTATTTCTATAAATCTTTCCATTGGCACGTATACAGATCACTTAAGCAATTGCTCCTTCCCCTTATATAATAAAAAAGAAAAATATATATGTAAGTTTCTAGATTGGCTTCCCTCCCCCATACAACATTTATATAATTGTGGAGTCCTTGGTGCTCTCTGAGCCTTGTTGTTTTCTTGCAAACGTTTCATTGCCAGACTAGGCAACATCTTCAGGGCGAAAAGGGAGTGGGACTTGCTCTCTGTTTATATACCATGGCTTGTCCTGCTTGTGTTGGTGCAGGTGTGTTCTCTCCTTAGGAATTCCTTGATTGGGCTGTTGTTTGCTGCTTGGTTGATTAACTGAGTTAATAGTTCCTTGATTAGGGTATATTGTGCTGTTTGATTGTTCCTCTGGTACTAATCCTGTTGTTAATCTTTGCATATCTGGTTGTTCATTGCTGGCAAGGAGGTGTTCTGGTCTTTTGGCTTTTCTATTGTCTCTTATGAATGGTATGTAAATGTTGATTACCTCTATGAGTCTGTTGATGGCTGCTTTGTCTGAGTGACTAGCTTCCAGGAATTCTCTAGCGTTTTTGGATTTGGCTTGGTTTAAGATGCTCAGTTTCCCAGTTACAAGCATGGTTGAGTCTGTCCATGTGTTGTGAGATTAAGGAGTTTTTATTGTGTCTTCCGACTGCTAGTTGGTGTTCGTGGATGCGCGAACTGCTACTCTTCTGCCCGTCTGTCCTACATAGTGGCTGCTACAGTCCTTACACTGTATGTTGTAGATAATTTCTGTTTTTCTTCTTGGGCTACTGGGTGTTTTGGGTTACTTAAGATGTTCTGAAGGGTTTTATTTATTTATTTATTTATTTATTTATTTATTTATTTATTTTTCACATTTCTATCACCACCCATCTCCCCCAAAAGGGGGACTGAGCGGTTTACAATACAATCTACAATTAAAACAATAAAAGCATAAAATTACAATCAACAACCGATATAAATAGAGAATAAATAGATAAAAGTCCAAGTGATGAAAAGATCTCATTCAATAGGGAGAATACTACAGCACCAGCCACCCCCAGGATTTCCCTTTCCATCCCAGGCAAGGCGGCAGGGCCAGGTCTTCAAATTCTTCCGGAAGGCCGAGAGCAAAGGGACTCGCCTCAATTCTGGGGGCAGAATATTCCAAAGGGTGGGCACCACTGCAGAGAAGGCCTGCCTCCTGGACCCCATCAGATGAAATTCCCTTGTCGACAGGGTCCGTAGCATGCCCTCTCTGCATGACCAGGTGGGATGGGTCGATGTTACGGGGATGAGACAGTCCCTCAGGTAGCCTGGACCCATGCCATGTAGGGCTTTAAAGGTGATCACCAACACCTTGAATTGCACCTGGAAGCAAACTGGTACCCAATGCAGCTCACAGTGTCACATGTGCCGATCTTGAAGCACCAATAACTGCCTGTGCAGCTGCATTCTGGACCAGCTGAAGCTTCCAGATACTCTTTAAAGGTAGCCCCATGTAGAGCGCATTCCAATAGTCCATATGGGAGATGACCAGGGCATGAGTGACTGTTCAGAGGGCATCTCTGTCCAGGAAAGGGTGTAACTGGCGCACAACCTGAAGTTGCGCAAAGGCCCTTCTGGGCACGACTGCCACCTGCTCTTCGAGCAGGAGTCATGAGTCCAGAAGGACCCCCAGATTCTGCACTGGGTCTAAATGGGGCAGTGCCACCCCATCCAGAACTAAAAGTTACAACTTTCTGGATGCCGAGGAGCCATTAATCCACAGCCACTCCATCTTACTAGGGTTCAGCTGAAGCCTGTTATTCCCCATCCAGACCCCCACAGCCCCCAGGCACTGAGATAGGAGAGCCACTTACCTCACCCAGGATGGAGATATATAATTGAGTATCATCAGCATATTGATGATAACACATCCCGTGGTGATGGATGATCTCACCCAGTGGTTTGATGTAGATGTTGAACAGGAGAGGAGAGAGAACCGAACCCTGCGGCACCCCACACAGGAGGGGTCGAGGGTCAGATCTCTCATCCCCTATCACCACCAATTGGGAATGGCCCTGGAGGAAGGAGGTGAACCAGCGCAGAACTACACCGCCTACCTCCAACTCCCTGAGCCGTCCCAAAAGGATACCATGGTCGATGGTATCAAAAGCCGCTGAGAGGTCCAGAAGAGCAAGGATGGATGCACTCCCTTCATCCTGTTCCCACCAGAGGTCATCCATAAGCGTGACCAATGCAGTCTCTGTCCCATATCCTGGCCTGAAACCTGACTGAAAGGGGTCTAGATAACCCATTTCATCCAGAATCCTCTGGAGTTGTAACACCACCACTTTCTCAACCACCGTTCCCAAAAAGGGAAGGTGGGAGACAGAACAAAAATTGTCCAACACAGTAGGGTCCAGGGATGGTTTCTTGAGGAGGGGGTGTACCAGTGCCTCTTTAAAGGCAGTCGGAAATGCTCCCTCTCTCAAGGATGTATTAATCATCGCCTGGGTTAGGGTTAGGGTTAGGAGTCTTGGAAGCTTGACTACCCTACATTATCCTACAAATGAACCTTGAGCTTGTTTGGAGGTTTCAGCAGGAGAGCGCAGCCATTGCACACCCCCGACCAAAGATCGGCACACTCCCCCCACCCAGGACGGCCGTCCTCCCCCACCGAGCATGCAGCCCTGGGAGGGACGCACACGGAACGGCGAGGGAGGAAGGGGACACCCACCCACCCAGCCAGACCAGCCAAATCAACCCCAGCGATCAATGGAGCAACATGCCGCAGCCAGATCGCCCCCACATCCCTAACCCTAACCCTAACCCTAACCCTAACTAAAAATTAATCAAAAAATTATGATAAACACCAAGAGAATCTGCTTCTTCTTACTGTAGAGAGCCTCTCTTAGGGTACAAAACTTTAAAATATAAATTGGGTGATTTAGAAAATGGGGGGGGGAGGCTCGACTTAATGTCCCTTAAGGCTACAACGTGGCATGGAAAAGATGGAGTCCCCGTCTCCCGTCATCTCTTACCGGTTCATTGCGAACACTGTTTGCGATTCTCTGGCTGCAAGATGGCGTTATGGAGCACAGATGGGATAATTCCAAGCATTTTCTAACCATAAAAACACTCTGGGACTGCAGGAAAAGCATGCCTGCATCCCAAAAAAACCCCGCGTTGTCAGATCTGCCTGCGGAGCTCGCGTACACAGCTGGTCAGTCAGCCATGTCCCCCACTGGAAGTCAAAATATGTGTGCTTACTTTCTGACCAACTTAACATACTTTTTATCACTTTTTAAAACAAAATCAAATTAGAAAATTATTCTAATTTTATAATAAATAATTTATTTAAATTTATAATAAATAAATAAATCAAATCAAAAATTAGAAAATGGGCTAAAACCCTGCAACACCAACATTTTAAAATGGGCCTGAAAATGCTTTGGAAGTTGATGGCACTTTACCTAGTTATTAACTCTCAGCTCTATGAAGTTTCAAAACCATTTTCAAAGATAGCCCCATATTAATGCATTACAATAGCTAACCAAAATTTAACCCAAACATGGATAATGGATACTAAGCTATCTCTGTCCAGAAATATCATGGTTGCTTCCAGGCCCCAAAACCACTTATACTACAATGACAATGATAGCTAGAACATCCCCATGCAGTGTCCTTGAATCTTCAGAGATAGTCCAGTGCCTCTTTAAAACAGGCTTAACAGTTGGGTAGCTAAAATAACTACCAAAAAAACTTCCCACTCATCTTGAGTGAGCTTGAATGTATTAGTCCTCATCCAGGCCATTATTTTGCTCAACATATTGGTAGTCATCAGGAATAAAATGATGAGTTATTGCAGAGACCAATGAAAAGAAGCAATATTTGACCAATCTCCCTGCTGACCCCACTTCTTAGACCATTTTTCTCTAGCTGGATATTTCTAATCCAATCCTGGCTGGGGAGAATTTATTTGCAGGGAGAAAAACATGACCTTCCACTTCTGCTCACTACTAGCTGTTTCCCCATTGTAAGTGACAGCCCTTCCAAAAATACTGTCTCTGCTGACACTAACCCTGACTAACCTTTGTCTTACCTATTGTGCCAAGATCAGATTTCAGTTTTCAGTTTTCTTTCCATGCAGATTGAACTGAATGTTTTTCTCAAGATACTTTCACATTTCTTTTATACTTTAAGCTTGCTTTGTTGGTTGTTTTCATTACTTATCTCTCCATTACTTTGCCTCCTGAGTATTCTTGCTTCCTGATCTAAAAAAAGCAAAAACAAAAACCCCTTCCTCCCACAAGGAATTCCTTATGATGACTTCCTTTAAGATTGAATTAAAGGTTGGGAAGCCAGGAAAGAAACAACACTCACAAACAAAGAGACAGCCACTTCAGATCTATAATACAGTAAGTGCAAGAAATCATTTACCCATGGGAATTTCACCTTAATTTTCTTTTCTGTTAAAAAAAATGGAAAGATTCAGCACAGTTTGAATGTGTATACTCAGTATCTTTGAAAAGACATTTTCAAGACAGCGTTCTATCTCAGATCAGACTGACCAGGCAGGTTTTGTTTCATCTTCCCTAACAATGTGTGCTATTGTTTTGTTGGTTTTTAATCATAGATAGATACACACACACACACACACACAAATACACACACACTAAAAAAACTGGTCAGCTTATAATGTTTACTGTAAACTGTTCCCAAATCTTTTTTCCACCTCAATAAACACAGATACAGGTTTTGTTTTGATTCTAAAGATTAAATTAGATTTGAAGTTCATTCTGAATGCTGTGATCTTCCATGTGTTTTGTTATAACAGATGCTGGTGGCTATGTAAATAGAGACTCTGGGGAGCCTTCAGGTGTCTCAAGACTAGGTGAAGTGAGGAAGCGAACATTAGCCCTTCAGTTCCATGCCAGAGACTAGCAAACTCTCCTCTCTGAAGTTGCTATTTGCATTTCAGTGAAGCTCCAGGTTAGGGCTATCAGATCTGGGCTGCAATGATCCTGATGTTTATTAGATGGCAGCAAGGAGATAACAGAAAACTCTCTTCGCTTTTTTCTAGCAGTCAACCAGATTTTTGCAGCCCAGATCTGGTAGCCATAGCATCCACTTCATTTTTAAAATTAAAACCACCACTTTGGAGAGATTTAAATGTCACCACATGTGTGAGATAATTGCATTCACACAATGAACATCTCATTTAATGTGGCCAGAGAACAAAAATAGTTGCTATGTTATTGTGTAATGGTCCATAACTTTTTTCAAGGCATAGAGTGCTTTGAGTGGCACACTGAGGACTGCATTTGAGAACATAGGCAGGTCCGAGACAAAGAAATGGTTAATGTTAGAACAAAAACTAAATTTGATTTAATGTAATTTCAGCTTAATTAAAATTAATTTAATTAAATACATGATTACTTTCCACATCTTTAATCATTTTCCCCTTCAGATTAAAAATTATAATGAGGTGGCAACTTTTGGAGAGGCTTGGAAACTGCTCTCACGGCTCTAGAGACTGCATGCAGCCGTGGGATAACAGATTATGCTTTGTTTGAGAGGAACAAGAGTTCAAAGATGTTGCCTTAAAAAGTGCACATCTTCCAGCACCTTGCACAGACTTCCCTCTCTGCATCCTACTCCTCTCTTCAAGAATCATGGGAGTCAAAGCAGTTAACTGCTGCTAGGTTTTTCAGGAAACAAAACATAGTGCCAGATTGTCACCAGACAAATAAAAACCCTCCTAAATATACATGCTATCCTTGCATTTTAATCCAATCTCAAACATCTGGCCGTAGTCTAAATGAACCAAGTATATCTAAGTGTGGTTTGCATTTTTAAAAGCCCCATCAAATAAACATGGCTGCATGATTCATTGGGTTTTCAGTTCATTATCTTTAGGAACAGGGAAATGAGGACAACAAAGAACAGCCTCTTTCAGCTGATAGTTGGTGGTAGAGCAAGGATTGGCACTAAAGTAGTAGGAATTGGAGGAGTCTTCACTGGAGAATTATTATTATTTATTATTATTTAATTTTTATCCCACCCTTATTATTTTTATAAATAACTCAAGGCAGCGAACATACAGTACCTCATACTCCTTTCTCCTCCTGTTTTCCCCACAACAACAACCCTGTGAGGTGAGTTGGGCTGAGAGAGAGAGTGACTGGCCCAAGGTCACCCAGCCGGCTTTCATGTCTATGAATCAAATGTAGGATTTCTCTACCTGGGCTGCAAAGAAATAGGCGATCACTACATGGCAGAATGGAGATATGGAAAAATATAGCTCTTTGCTACCATATAGTGATTGTTTGTAGTTTTGCATCCCAGGTTTATATGAATGGTGCTTACTTGTACAAGTGCTTCCTATTTCAACCAGGGTGTGAGAAGGTTTCAGTTAAGTTATGGTACAAATCACAGACCAGGAGGCTGAATCCTTTGCCTTTACTATGTATACAAGGTTAGTTTATTACACAAAATATACACTTCTGCTATGTTAAACCTAACATATACAGCTAATCTACTTATCTGTACCTAATAATATATTTATAAGTGACAATGTTATAGCTATAAGTGAAAATTGCATGGGGTGGGGACTGGGGATCAGCGCATTAATATACAGAAGCTAAGAGAAATTAATTTTGAAGGTCTTTTGCTCTCTTTCTCACCTGACAATGTGGCAGTCTGTAATAAACATAAGCAACAATGAAATAGGGATAGATAAAAGTGAACTGGAATCAACTTCTTGCCATTTCTTGGCATACACTCTTTAGACATTTTTTTCATGGATTTTATGATGAAACAAAGTCATTTAATTTTTGTCCACATGTGTCTATTCAAAAACAAGCTACATTAAGATCAGTAGGATTTACTTTCAAGTAAATGTTGTAGGATTTCACTCTAAATTAACACCTATCAGCTGTCTATTGAAGGTGAAAATCTTTATTAGAATGGTACTTAATAATCTTTTAAAAATATAAAATATAGTGGGATTCACAGACTACTGCAGTTCTCTTTGCAGACCATTCATTTCTATTCCAATGAAAACTAACTTGTTTTGGGGACTCTTTAGAAAATTATTCAATAAATTTTGTATTAAACTTATTTAGCCACAATCTCCCAAACTTTCTGAGAAGCACAGTAGAGATTTCAGCATTACCTTTAAGAACTGATTTACAAGTGTTCCTTGTGCATTGATGTGATACTACACAATTCATTCCAGAACAAATCCATTATGGATTTGTTAATTTAAAATGATATTGAAAAAGTTGAGAAGGGTAGTAAAACTTTTCCTATAGTAAAATACTAACCTAAAATAGATTGATGAGTAATTGATGGCTAAAAGCACCAGTGACCACTTATTTTGCTTTCAACTTAGCCTTCAGCTCGAAGCAACCGCTAATTATTATGCTTTTTGGTCACCTTCGTGGAAGCAGGGAATGAACAAATGATGTTCTAAGCCAGATGTGGATCTCCAGGCTTACATGGCATACCTCAATTTGCCCATGCTGCCGTTACTAACATCTGTTATCCTAATTATCTATCCCTAGGCATGCAAGCTTAGGAAATGGGAAGTCCTACCAAGGATGGGCAAGTAAATTGGGCATGCATGTTAACCCAGACCAATCTGATAAGTGAAGCTTTCTCCTAAGGTCAGGGTTTATACTATATATGATGGCTGCTTCAGGTGACTCCTCATTGGTCTAAACTCATGCATCCTGCCCATATGCAACTCTCCTTTCCTTGTTCTGAACTTTTCACATGCTTCTCAGAATTGCTTACAGCCTTGATAACTTAGAGATTTCTCAGAATTGCTTGTAACTTTTGCACACTTTGGAAAGCCTCTGAAACTTACAATAATTAAAATTGTATACATTTTGGGGTCTGAGCCTTAGTCAGCTATGACACTTCCCCTGTACTACAGTCATGACATATCTGCTGATTTTTTTCCCCTTAAGTCAAAAGATAATTTGACCTTATCCTGAAGTGGCAGGGAGAAAGAGAGAGATGAGAAGGGAAATTATACTTAAATTACATTTCTTATAATTTTAAAATTAAATTAACTCATCAGAAAACATTATTTAGTTTTCATTGGACCCCTTAAAATGTTTTAAAATGGATAGACATTAGATTTTTTTGACATAATAAGAAATATGAAAGTTTTTTAACTCGTATCATTTGGTCCTGTCCAGTATAGCCTTGCTTTGGTTTCAATTCTATATGTCAATAGAGTTTTGGGAAGAAATATTATAGTTAAGGATCTCAGCATGATATTGAGCTATATTGCTAAAACATGGAACTTGTCATCTCATGAAGAACTTTGCCTCTATCAAGCTGGGTGTGGCAAAGAGGAAAACTTTACATAATTGGAAAGAAACTTAGTTACTTGGTTTTAAGGAATGAATCCAAGTTATGAGATTGTTGCCTATTTTTGAAAAGTCTTTGTGCTCTAAAATGAGAACATTCCACAAAATGTTGCCATATAGTCAAGATTTAACAATAAATTTAAGGATTTAATTAACGTTACATTTTTGTATATAGTTATTATATGGATCTTCTTCTGTTAATTGTTTTTTTTTTGTCATGTTCATTTTAATTACAATAATAATTTCTTCCTAAGTTTATAATCACTATTTATGTTTTTTCTCCATTGGTGATGTAGGGTTAGGGTTAGACAGAAGCTAAGTTTACACCACACACCAAGACCAAATTGTTGGAATCCGGCAAATCAAGCATGCCTCATTAGCATATGGGTGATTGCTCTAGGAGGCAAACTCTGTGCTAGAGGAAGCTACTTGTTGCCCCTCCCACTTCCTCTTCTCTCTCTCTGATTCTTCCATCATTGAGGAG
Organism: Charina bottae; assembly: GCA_023362775.1. Lineage (NCBI taxonomy): Eukaryota > Metazoa > Chordata > Lepidosauria > Squamata > Charinaidae > Charina > Charina bottae. Next base: position 22,567,239 of record JALMGJ010000005.1, read on the forward strand.
GAAGCAGCATGTGGCTGCTCTCCTCCATGGAGAGGCCATGCCTAGGCCTCAAGCCCCCTTTCTCCATGCAGCCTCTGGCAGCAAACAGGGCCAGAGGTATATAGTTTAGGGAACAGAAAGAAGAAATGAAACCAATTTTCTACTGAAATGGCTGTACCTGGACCAAATAAATGTAAGAACTCTTTTGTACTTACTTTTTGTATCTGCAATGTCTAAGCATGTGTTTCTTTATGCTTGGGTGGGCTAAAAGTGTAAGAATAAGAACCTGAATCTCTCTAACATGCTCACAGACTGTGTTTTTAAACAATATTCCTTTTTCTGTATATGAGTTTACACAACGTTAAGCTCTGCTCCATTCATTGGTTCTAACAGGCCACTGAATGATCTTCACAAATAAACCACATTATGGCTTAGCATGCAAAGCATGAGTTGTCACCTAGTGTGTTGTGCAAACCCATTCAGTTATGGTTTATTCATTAAACCCTTGTTAAATTAGTATGTTACCTCCTGGTTTTGTTATTCTGTCTGGATTGTGTTTTTTTTTAAATTCAGTTTTGAATATGCAGGATTTTTTAGATTTTAGATTGTATCTTTGTTGAACTTAGCCTATCTTATTTTCTTGTACAAAAAATAAAAATAAATAAATTAGTAGACAAGGAGAATATTGTTCAATTACTTTATCCCTTGCTTACTGCTAAGTGTGTCCCTTTCTTAAAGATAATGTTTTGCCCTGAGATACTGTATATGATAATAAGTAGTGTAACAGTTCAAGCATGATAGTCTGAGGCAAAGCACATTAATCCAGATGGATGTATGAAGTATGCCCCTTTCCAATTTTATAGATCCCCATCCACAAAATAAAAGCTGGCTGTGGCAGCTTTCGTTATCATAAAATTATGTGAAATCACACACACTCTTTGAATGGAGGGAGCTGCATGTTTTAAAAGCAATTTAGTTTTCCATAGATCATCTGGTAGAAAATGTAAGGGAAAAATATAATTGCAAGACTCTTCCCTCAATTATACATATGCATTTATGGAGGTTGGTTTATTATTCTGTCAAAATCTTACATTTTTTCATTCTCATTACAAAGAGGCTGGCCATATGAATAAGTCACATTTAAGTCCTACAAACTAATCTGTGTGGCAGCTATCACCCTATAGTGGTATACAGAAAGCTGCTATGTATTTTTTATCTTGTCGGATGTTATCTACTTTAATAGATGGGCTACTTTAATAGATGGACATGGCATGGGATTTCTGCATGTGTAGCATGGCATCTGTCACTGAATTATGGCCCTTGCTCATAGAGTACACCAATCAGTAGTTCTAGCTCTCTGTCTTTCAGTCTTACTAACTTTTCTCTTTATAGTAGTAAATTATAAAGCTACAAATAAATATAACACAAATAAAATTACTGAAGACATTTATAAGCATCACAATACATAGTCAAAGATACCTTTTTTAAAAATATGAGATCTTCCCATTGTGATTGTACACGCGTGGAGTCTGGTACTAAGGGGAATTCATTCTAGACATGTTAGGTTGGCCCCTATGACAAACTAGCATGTACAGTAAATTGCAGATGTGATAGTTGCATCTCTTATTTGCAATAAGGGTCAAGTTGAGCCATAAGCAACTATCAAGTGAGAGCCAGTCAAGCCAGGGAACCCATCAAGAGCCAGAGCAAACCAAAGTAGAAGTTCTAGCTCAAACAAGACATCCTTATCTACCTTGTTTGGGAAAGCCCATCATCATTCCAGATGGTTATAAATACTTCCAAAATTCTACAACCTGTCACTTCACTTTTAGAGGCTTGTCCATCAGAGCAGTTGTCTACACAGTTGTGTGTTCAGCTTCTAACTCATTAGGTGCTGTCCAGAATGGACATACCTTTAGTATCTATTTCAGTTATGCACATTGACTCATTTTTTTCAACATCAATTTAAACATAGCCCATCTGTTTGCCCATTTCTTTATAAGCTCTTGTTGTGTAAAAAAATGGAAGGGAAGGAGTGCTACACACTTCACTTTGAGCTAACAAAAGCTATCAAATAAATACACATACATAAGCTGCCTGAATGAATGCATTGGTCCAAATATATCCTATTGCATCACTGCTAATTAACTGTAATTATAATGTAACCAATTAATTGAAGGTAATAATTTTCATATGTCTATAAACAGGTCCAGTAACCCCCACCCCTCTAGGCTTCTGCTTCCTTGATTTCAGTACCGAACCGGAATATCTCATTTGTCTTCAATGTAATTGTAACTTGGTCTTCAATTTAAACATACCCCTAAGGAAAAAAATTCTCCTTTAATTCCATAAAAGATTTTGATATCTGTACTCAAGCCAATATGAAGCAAGGAGGTCTCCTCCATGCATTAAGCTTATGAACTGTGTTTTCTAAAGGTCTTCTTTTTCTTGCTTTTCTCTGACTTCTACTACCCAGTTTTGTTACCCATTTTTTTCTCCCATATAAGAGCAGTAAATGGGGATCTTTCCTATGAGAGATAATCTTTGCATTACAGCATCCTTTCCCAGCAGAGTGTCCCCTAATGTACAGGACTAGAATTTTCATCATTCAGGTATCCAATGGCCAGGTTGATTGGGAATATGGGAATTCACATATTCAACACATATGTTCAGCACATCCTTAACCTGGAGGTTGGCAGGTTTATTTATTTATTTATTATTTAGATTTATCCCCGCCCATCTCTGCCATGGCAGACTCTGGTTGAGGATGAATACAGTGTAGTATGACCAATCTATTTATTTTGAGGCAGCTTTGAGACCTACTAATTGATCAGTGGAAAACTGCTCTGTGTAATCCAAAATTTCCCCCAGAAGCTTCTTGTAGCTCTGGAGGTGAAAGGATTAAAAAAAACACATGTTCTATATATGATGCTATAGGATAGATGAAGGAATGCAATCTAAGTAGGCAGAATTGCTCACTGTGACAACTTAAATATTTTATTTCATGATTGGGGAAATAACTTCTTTGATAAGAACAGTAGTTTCACCTGTTTTTGAAGGCCTCTACTTTGGTCCACTTGAGCCATCTAGATTATTTGATTTATGAAGGAATTGGCATCTTTGGTGCCTTCAAGTCAGTCTTGACTCCTGGCAACTGCCTGGACTAGTCCCTGCAGTATTCCTGGCAAGGTTTCGGAAGTGGTTTGCCATTGCCTGCTTAGAGAGAGGGCTGAGAGAGAGGGAGTGATTTCCTTTTTTTTTTTTTAGCTACTACCCATTCCGTTCATCATTCTTGAAGGACATCCAGCCCTAGGAAGGGTGTTAGAAACATACACTTAAACCAAGATCTACAATCTTTTTTTTTCCCGTCCACAGCCACTTGTAGGAGTTGTGGTATGTGTTGGGAGCCTCCTGTAGGGAGCAAGGGAGAAATTTGGTTGGTCAAAGAACAAAAGAGAACGAAGAACCTAGAGTGCTTTGTAAACCCACCAAAGAGTTTCATATATTGGGCAGTTTAAAAATTTTAATAAATAAAAAATAAAAATAAAATGGGCCTTTACAGAGTAGAAATGGTGATTTTTAAAATGTTTTTTCATAAATTGAATCTTACATTCTCCATTCCCCTCCCATCTTATCTAGTCTTAAAATGACTGTTCAGCTTTAAATTATTTAGTAAAAACTAACCACAAATGAGAATGTTTATGTGCAGCTGATTTCCTGAATTTAATTGCTTCTACTCATTGATCTCACTGAGCTAGTCTCCCTGACAAGTTCAGAAGAAGTTCCGCATGTCATGTTCTGTAGGGTATGGGCCTGGATTGTGGCCATTATTTTTAGGGTCAAGATGGTTTGCTCCCCAAGAATCCTTTTTTCGTATTTAGAATCCAACAAGGCTAACAGTTGACGCTTATTTCTGAATGAGTAACATTTATAGTTTTCCCTGAGGACAGCTAATTTAGGGGATACTGTATTTCATGCAGAGCGCTGTCCTCTAAGAAAGGAAAATAGAAAAGAAATTCAGAAGCAACAGATGGGAAGTTTTATTATTTCCCCCATTAGCTGCCCTTTCAGGGGATTGCCTCACTCTCCCAAATGGTGGGACCAATGCCAACAAAGTCCCAAAACTGCTTTGCAAGAAAAGCTATTATTCTTGTGCGGTAAATTCTGGACAAATCAATAGGGAAGAGTGCTAGTTAGTTTCTCATCAGGCTGTTCCTGGTGTAAATGCCACCTCAGTAAACAAACTCAGTAGGAATCCTTGTGCAAAACACTATTTCCCAGCATCTGGAGGGATAATGAGGCTGGCCTATCTTACAGAACTGTAAGGATCATTGCAAGACATCAATGATAGACCATAATCTTGGCATCAGCTGTTTTTAAAGGATCAAGGAGCTAATATGTAAATGTGTATATGTGTGTATATATATGAATCAACTCTACACATATATCAAATATATGTGTGATATTTTGTAGTTTTTAATAATTTGTGAGATCAGAGTTATAGAAATATTAAGAGATCAATGAACTGAAAAACTTGCAGTAGAAAAAATGCTGCTTTTATTTTAAAACAATGAAAACAGAAACTAAGCTCTTCTCTTCAGCCGAAGAGAAGCACATGGCTTAATTAACATAGCCTGAGGCAAAAAGCCTTTCTGCACTCACCAAACATAGTAGAAGACAAAACAGAAAGATAACGAAGACAAAAGGCATATTTACAATATAAAGCCTTTTTACAACAACTTGGCATTACCTGAGTAGACAGGGCTTGACATGTGACCACTCACCTAGGCAACTCAATTACTTTATTTGGGAAGAACCAACAGGTAACTTTCTGATTGGCTAAACAAACCAGACTCTGAGGCTCCAACAATTAATATTCCTGAGGGGGGGAGTTAGCATGAGCTCTCCTGAAGCCCACAGGAAAAAAAAACGTTTCCAGCTTGACTTTTAAAACTAGCTTTTCCATATTCTTTAAAGATCATAAAAATATATACAACATGATATACTGTACAGCAGAGCTTTCCAAACTTTTCATGTTGGTGACACACTTTTTAGACATGCATCATTTTGCGACACACTCTTACAGCAAGGCACAAGGCAGGCACTAGGACCTGCATGGAATCCTGGCAGGGCTCGGAGGCAGCAGCAGCCACGACACACCCAGACACTGCAGCCGACACACTAACGTGTCGCAACACAGAGTTTGGAAAACTCTGCTGTACAGTATATCAATCAGAGACCCTGGAGGCTACTGTCATTCAGAAAAACAATGCTATAATATAAAATGCACATGATGGCAATACACAGTATCCTAATCTGAATTAGGACCACCACATGTTGGGAAGGGGAAGCCCAACCTCTTGTTTCTATGTCCTTGTTCTGAAAAAATTAAACACTCCGGTCTCCCACATACACATTTCTGAAATATACATATGTAGGCTATGGATGCTTATATTTTAGTAAAAAGTAGCATGATACAAGTGTTATGAATCATGTAATTTACCTTTCAGCTAGAGTAGGGAAGGGACATCTTCAGCTTGCCAAGCCTACCAATCTGGTTCTGTCTCTTCCTTGAAATGGTTCTTCCATGATTGCTCTGCTTCACAGTGCCTTTTAGTGCCATTTAACCCATGCACCTCTTTTCCTGAAAGGGAAGGATACCAAGCGCCAGACATATATGTCTCATTCATGTGCCTCACTCAGGTGTGCCCACAGGTGTTGCTATCTTCTGCCAATTTGTCTAGTGTGCTTCACCCCAATCTCTAGCCCTTTTCTCTACTTAGAATTACTGAACTTGGTGAGCAAAATGAGCTAGCAATTTGCTATTCCTATTGCCATTGACTAATACTAGATACATGTTGTTTCTTAGTAAAACAAGAGTTGATAGTAAAGAGAGACATTGGATCCCACTAATTTCAGTCTGCTAAATTGAGAACAGAAGCTATTATTTCACTAATTCAGTAATGTTTCAAGCTGAGTTGTTCTAAAAGAAAACAGTATTTTTTCTAATCCATTGTCAGAGATTCTCAAACTTCTTTTGTTCACTGTCAAAATTAACAAATTGAAAATAAGGATTTCAACAGTTCATTTGAGAAAAGGTTGTTATTGTACCATGAATACATGCATAACCCATTATTTAGTAACATGTTTTTCTATAGAGCCATCATCATCGTCATCATCGTCATCATCATCAAAACCAATGGTGTATTATGAAAATGAAGGGCCATAGGCCAGGGCCTTATTTGTCTGTGTTCAGTAATCTGACCTTCACTTTACAAGTTCAGGACCAAATATAGACTCTGTTTACTGTCCCACAACTTCATTGTGGACCATTTGAATGGAACTCACAAAACATTTGAGGGTCTCCATTGCATGCAGTATGGCAGTTAAATACATTATGATGTACAGCTGAGTTTTGTTCTTATTTATGATCCCATATATTGAGAAAAAGTCATATGTGGTGGGCCATCGCATCCTTGACAAGGCCCAAGCTTTACTTTTGAGATATGCCACAAAATCCTGATAGGTCAGAATGCAGGTCACATATGGCCAGATGAATATGACTTTAGTAAGTGTGGCATACAGCTTCTTATGCACTATTCCATAACTTGATTGATTCAAATGAATCCTGGGTTGCTTTTTGTACTGTAATGGGTATCTGGAGTCACTTAATTGCTCTATTATCAATTAATGCAAGGACAAGGACTTTTTCTTTTTTTAAATCGGATAATAATTTTATTAAATTCTCTATAAATGTTGAGCTTTTGGGCCAGTGCTACTATTAGAACAGATTTCTATATAGTGCACTAAAAGGCAAAAACAGAAGAAGTCATGTATTTATCAGAAACATAAATAGCTTTTATAATCATCCTCTGTGGTTTCTTTTCTTTTTAATCCATCATCAAAGCCATAAAAATTTGCAAGGCATTAAGTAGAAAGGCATTAAAAACAATATAAAAGTGTTTTAAAATGATGCCTGACTACGATATACAACACTCCCAAGTAACATGCAGAACTAGACTTTCTGTTTTAATTTCAAACATTTTATTATAGCCTTTCTCAGGCTAAAGAACAGAAGATACTAAAATATCTCTATCTATCTATCTATCTATCTATCTATCTATCTATCTATCTATCTATCTATCATCTCTTTTGGGATCATGCCCAGGAAATTAAAGGTGAAACTGTAAGTTAAATGACCCATTGTCATTACTGTAGTCAACCTGTTAAGTTGAAATATTTTTTTCTTTTTATACATATAATAATTTTATTAAATATTATGTTGTAGAAATAAAATTAATACACTCTACATAGAATAAAATATATGAAAAAGAAAGAAAAAGAAAAAAATTAAATTAAAAAGTATAATCAACATTAACAGCTTATCACCATCTCTTAAAAGAAAAAAAACAATCACCTTTTCATCCCATATCTCACCCCATTCTCTATAATCACATCAAGGCTTCATCACCCCATCTTAATCAGCAAAAGTCCATTAAGGGTTATCAGAAATAACAATATACTGTACTATTACATTAATAAACCAGTTGAAATATTTTTTTCAATTTAATACTTTTAATGGAATAAGCAACAGTTCACAACTAGCTTCCCTGGTACAAGAAATCGGTATCATGGAAAAGTGGCGAAGAATACACCCATTTTAAGCAATCTTAGCAAGTATCTTATTTGATAGATAGGAGGATGATATAATTGCTAAAGTTGAGCAGATTTCCTTTTATCCAGATAAATCATTTTGGATGAAAAGATTGGAAAGTCAGGTGCAAGACAAAAGCCTACGCCTGTTTCTGTCGTATTTACATAATTTCATATAGAGAAGCATTGAAGTATGGAGTGTAAAACAAATGTGTTGAATTCTGAAAAAGAGTGTATTACTTGAATGACTTAACACTCATACTCCATCCCAGCTATAAAGTTACTTAACATTTTATGAAATACATTTGCCTTGTGACAAGGAAAAAGGAGTATTGATTTGCTGGATGGGTACTTCAAAGGAAGTAGAAGATTCATGACTATTACTACAGTAGCTATTTACTTCTTTTATGCAAAATGGTTCAGACAAACTGCATCTTCAGTGGGGTTCATGATTATTTAAGGATTAGCATGCACTTTTCTATGGGGCATCTTTTCAGGGCATCACAGATGAAAATAGTACACCCAACTAGTTTGCTATATACACTACATACCCTGTCTGGATTCCACCTGTTTTCTAATAACATTTCTGCTCAGAGTTTCGGACTTAATAAATTCCCAGTGCTGCTTGATAGTCCAGGCTTGTTAATGGTGGCATGTTAGGGTTAGATAAACAGGCAACAGCTTAAATGTGTGCCATTTAATACCTACAATGTCAAGGGATAATTTTGCATCTTATCTTACTTATTTCACAGTCCCTGCATCAGGTATTAGTGCATTCGGGATAGCACATATGCAGTGATAACAGGAGATTTCCTGTTCAATACCCCGTATTTCTGCTAAAGTCTCATATACAGAGGTAGAAAAGAGCTACTGTTAATAACTGATTGCATAATCCAATTATCCAATTTATAGAAACAGCCAAGAACTCCAGAGCTTTCATTTTATTTGCAATCCTTTTAGGGAACTCCTCCTGCTCCATCATCATCATCATCATCATCATCATCATCTCAGTACTGCTCCACATTCCGAAAAAGAGGGGAAGAAGAAAGGGAGGCAAAGAAAAAGACATATTCAATTATAGAAAGAAAATCTGAGAATATTAATACATAGGATGCCTTCTGGAATTAAGTTAATTAATCCACCACTTATGTGGCAATAATATAGTGATTTATGTCCTAGCTGGCTACCATATCCCAACTGGTAGCTCTCATTTCTTTTTCAATAGTTTATCTGGAATAATGCTGCGTTATAACATATCATGAGTCCATCTGGGGGGAAATATAGCAGCTCATATTGGCCACTAGTCACCTTAGTCACTAGTTGCACTAGTGGTGTAGGTGGAGAGAGAGAGAGAGAGAGAGAGAGAGAATACTAGTGCTCAAAGCATGTCATAGAATCTAAATCTGGCTCTGGGAATGGGGACGGGATGAGTGAACCATTAAGGGAGGAAGAGGTTCAAAGAAGATTACTCAGGCCTGGGAAAGAAGAAGGCATGAGAAAGAAACTCTGACAGAATAACTCTGCTTTGATTTTGTTTGGTATAAGATGTAGTAGAAAGAAACTCTGACAGGCTTTTAAGATTCTGGAATTATATCCTAAAACAATAAAAAGTATTCCCCAAACCTCTGAGGCTCCTGTTTCCTGGCCTTGCCTACTTCAAAGTGTTGACAACACATTACTCCAAATTTTAAGATTTCTCCCATTCCCTTGCCCCCCAAAACTTGCAAAATTATGTCCCATATTTTTTACCAACACATGGAATGGAAGAACCATTTTCAAGTCAGCATTTTAGTTTGATCATGTGCATGCTGAGTCCTTGAAGACCACCTCCCATTCTTTCCCACAAGATTACTCAGTAGAGTCATTTAGCATTCAGTTGCACATGCTTATATGACCTCACCTTAATAATTCTCAATAATAATAATAATAATAATAATAATAATAATAATAATAATAATAATGGAATAAAATGGAATCTAAGGCATCTGGGGGGCACCGACTTTGGGAAGGTTGATCTGAATTATATCTATTAATAGCCCAATTCAGATGTTACTAAAAAAGGGGTACAATTCACTATGTGAGTAGCATTGAGCAGTAGACATGTAGTGGCATACATTGTGAAGGCTTTCACATGGGCTATAATCCTGCTAGTGCAAAATTCAGGATTGTATGGAAGACTTTGCAGGTATAGCTCTGGACATGAAGCTGCAGACAACATTGCTGTTCTCATGGACACTGGCTCTTTCTGACATGGCCAGCATGATTTTACAGAGGAGATCTCTGACTCACATGGTAAGTTACACATTTCTTCATAACACCTAAACAGAGTTCCTGTTCTGCCCTTTTAGAAATGTGATGGAATGAAGCATATATAGACATGGCTGACATACTGTACTGTATAACATTAAACCATAACATGGTTTTTTTGAGCTTAGCAAAATATGTGAACCAACACTTTATGGCCTAGTTTTATGTGCAAACCAGGCCACCAAAGTATAGCCAACAAACCATGGTTTAAGAAACTATAGCTCAGTGTGAAATGTGAACCTACACAGTTTTCTAGATTTTTTAATGCTATTCTTGTAATAATGATGCTGAACATTAATGAGTATGTTTATGATAATATTGGTTCACAGAAGTACACTGATGTTTTTCCATCATTCTAAGTTCACAATCAACATTTTTAGAAATTTGCTTTATCTCTTTATTGATTTGCATAGCTTGCTTATAAATCATATATACAGCTGAAACAAATCCTGCAGCAAAGGTGAAAAATTACATCAAAAATTAAATCAAAAATTACATAGCTTGTAAAAGCAGACTAAAATATGCTATTTCTCTTTTTTTAAAAAAAAAAAAGTGTTAATGGTAACTCTCCATGTCTGATGTTTTATACATTACATTGCTATTATATATTTATACATTACTATGATTGCAGGGCATAATAACAACAGGTGTGCATACATATGGAAATAGACCTTAACAGATTTCACAGATATTTAAAGCCCATCCTCACCCATGCTGGCCCACCACTTACGACAACTTTACCAGAATGGTGTAATCCTGTAGCCAGGTTGCTGACTAGCCCTAGAGCCTATGGGGTAAGTATGCAATTTCATGAGTACAATTTTTCAATATTTTTTGCAGGGTGTATTACACAGCTTTCACTATACCTAAAGTTGATATGCAGAGTTTTGTCATCCAATTAATATAATATGGGATCTTTCCTCCATCATCCCCCCCACACTAAAAGATCTAGTTCTGTTTCTGGTTTTTCTGGCCACTTCACATAACAAAACCGATGTTTTCAATCTGAATTGAATAGATTTGAGCATATTTAGATTGGGAATATATTAAGACACATATAAAGTAACTTTGTTCCATAATTGTTCCATTAAAGTCTCCTTGAAATCAAGCTCAGCTCTGTTATGGTAACTTTTAGAAGTGCTCTTTTGAACTCTTTAGGCTCTTTCAGAAAAGCACTAAAGCCATTTTAAAAATAACTTGAGAAGCAGCTGACACCCACGGAGATGAATAGTTGCTCAGTGTAGTAGAAAAGGTGGCAACCAGCACCTCCTCATTCCTGTCAGTTGTTTTTAAGCATGGGTTAAGCATTATTCTGAAAGACAATGGTGGCAGGAGAATCTATTGTGACTATTCTTTACCCACCAGGCCTTAAACAGTACCTGATTTGTGGGGCGAGTTTGGATTCTTGTAGAGCAAGAGGTTAGGTTTACTGGGCAACCTATGCAACCTTGTAGGTTATCAGATGGGGAGGGCTGCCCAGTGAAGTAGGAGTAACTCTCCTAATTTATGGAATCTTCTGTCTGCCACTCCATGAATCAGTCCATCCCCAAGAGCTGACCGGCCAGGTAGAGGAAAACTGCCCAGTAAAGGAGGAGAGCTTCTCCTACTTGATTGAGGAGCCCCTCTTACCTACAGAGCAGCTTTCTTGGTACCAGATTTTGACAGATGGCTAAAACTATGGGTTTAGCCATCTGCCAAAACTCATCTCCTCCCCATTTCCATCCCCATCTTTATTAAGCAGAGAAATTTGTGGATCCACCAATCTAGTTGTCCTGCATTAAATCTATAAGGGCAGCACCTCCTGCCAGTTGCATTACTGATACAGAATAGGGCTTGACCATTGGGGCAGCAAAATTTATACTGGAATACTTTTTTGCTGGGTCAGGGACAGATGGATTGCACTTTAATGCAGTCATGAAGAAGAACCCTGAGACTAATACATGCAGGAATTTAAAATACTTCTGCTTGGGATAAGAAGTTGAAAATGTGTGTAGAGCCAATCCTAATGACAGCGAAGTCTGACTACCATCTTTATCAGGCATTCTGCTTTAGTCCACAAGCTAGGAAACTTCACACTCTTACTAGTTTGGATCAACCATAAATAAATTATGCTCTGGACTCAGAACTTAATCTATATTCCAGTGAAACATGATACTGTATATTTTTGTTGTTTATTCGTTCAGTCGCTTCCGACTCTTTGTGACCTCATGGACCAGCCCACGCCAGAGCCTCCTGTCGGCCGTCACCATCCCCAGCTCCCCCATGGTTGAGTCTGTCACCTCCAGAATACCATCCATCCATCTTGCCCTTGGTCGGCCCCTCTTCCTTGTGCCTTCCACTTTCCCCAGCATCAGCTTCTTCTCCAGGGTATCCTGTCTTCTCATTATGTGGCCAAAGTACTTCAGTTTTGCCTTTAATATCATTCCCTCAAGTGAGCAGTCTGGCTTTATTTCCTGGAGTATGGACTGGTTTGATCTTCTTGCAGTCCAAGGCACTCTCAGAATTTTCCTCCAACACCACAGTTCAAAAACATCTATCTTCCTTCGCTCAGCCTTCCTTATGGTCCAGCTCTCACAGCCATAGGTTACTACAGGGAATACCATTGCTTTAACTATGCGGACCTTTGTTGTCAGTGTGATGTCTCTGCTCTTAACTATTTTATCAAGAGTACTGTATATACCAGTGTGTATATAGAGTTCCTGGATTTACAAGCTTCCCTTACTTCAGTAGGAATGGCAGTTTATTTATTTATTTATTTATTTATTTATTTATTTATCTTTCCATCTCTATCACTGCACCATCTCCCCCATAGGGGACTCTGGGCGGTTTACAAACACAACAATTAAAATTCATAAATATAAATGAGCATAAAAACATACAAATCTATAATCATTAAAATTACTAATAAATTAAATATAAAATCCAATAGGCGATAATGATATTTTAAAAAGGCTCTATGGCACCAGCCATCTCCAAGAAGAACTATTCCCGTTCCCATCCCAAGCGAGGCGGCAAAACCAGGTCTTTAGATTCTTCCGGAAGGACAGGAACAACGGGGCCTGCCTCATCTCCGGGGGCAGAATGTTCCAAAGGGCAGGTGCCCCTGCCGAGAAGGCCCACCTTCTGGACCCCGCCAAATGAAACTCCCTTAACGACGGGGTCCACAGCATGCCCTCTCTGCATAATCGAGTGGGACAGTTTGAAGTTATGGGGATGAGACGGTCCCTCAGGTAGCCTGGCCCCATGCCATGTAGGGCTTTAAAGGTCATAACCAACACCTTGAATTGCACCCAGAAGCATACTGGCACCCAGCGCAGCTGGCACAGCAGAGGTGTCACATGAGCCGATCTAGGAGCACCAATAACTGCACGCGCAGCCGCATTCTGGACCAGTTGAAGCTTCTGGATACTCTTCAAGGGTAGCCCCATGTAAAGCGCATTGCAGTAGTCTATATGGGAGATGACCAGGGTTTGATTTGCACATATCTCCAACGATTGGAGGTTCAGCATTATGAAATGATTAGTTAGATCACTTGTGAGCATTTGGTCCCCCTTCTATGAATCTGCTTCAAGAATGAGCAACATTATCAGTCTGCAGCCATATTGTCCCCAGAGTAATCTCTAGGGGGCACACGCTGAATGGGCTGATATAAGCAGTGGGGTTGGCCAGACACACTGTGTCACACTGACACTTCTTTCTCTCCCTCTATCTGTCCATCTTATTAACTTTCTTTATCTGATATTATTTCTCTATCTTTCTCTTTTCCAAGCAACACATTATGTGGAAGGGACATCAAGCTTTAAGCAGACAAGTAATTTGCAGGGAGCTTTTCAAATTAGACTCAGGAATGGAAGTTGCGCATCTCTGACCTGTATAGACAGACACATGCATGCATTGCTTCCACAGAGACAAGGTGGTCCTGGGTTCAGGAAACAATTTTTATATTTTGAGTAACTTTATATGAAGTAAATTTTAATTACTTTTTAAATAATATTTAAAAATTTTATGTTGTTCTAAAACTAAGAAATACGGATATCTATTTAATATATTGAGTCATCTCATATTTGTCCCATTGCTAAGCAAATGTTTTCTTTCACTATTCTTCATGACAAAAATGCCTAGGAGCAACTGAAGGATGAAGATGGGGACTTTATTGTCAATAATGATGAACTGACCCTGAATTATGATGCTTCAGACCTCTTTCCTGTGCCAGCACAGAACAGAACGGATTCACCCCATCCTGCTGGCAAAGAAAACATCTATGATGGAGACCTTGGCTTAGGAGGATATGAACTCCACTCTGAATCTGCTCCAGGTCAATCCAAGTTTGCTTCCTCAGCCTGACGTCCATTGGAAAAAATATGTACTACAAATATCAGAAACAGGAGAGAAGCCACATTCATTTTGCAGAATTAGCAAGAAGCTCAAAAATGTATTAAGGACATAAACAGAAGCAAAACCTTGCTGAATCTTTCTCTAGAGCTGGGAAGAATGAGAATTTATTATAATTCATACACATTATATACAGTAACTACACTTAATTTTTCTGATAGTGGCCATTTCTAACAATGCAATCAAAGGCATCATCTGTCTATTATTGGGACACTGCATATGTGCTTGTAGGCTGTGATCATGTTTCCTTATTTGCATATGCAAAGAGCCTTTTTGAATGTTTTTTCTAAATTCAAGAGGAGAGAGAATGGGAATTAGGTGAACTAGTACATGCTTCCAATATCACAGATATGTTAGCACTCTTCCCATGTAGGAAAATAGTCTGGCAGCAAGTGGTCCCCCAAAACTGGACAGTGATGTATGAGCTGCTGAAACCTAAACAGATCAATAAGAGGGTCCTTAATTTTACTGCGATTGAGCATAACTGTCAGTGTAAATAGCAATTATGCCCCCTTCCCCAATCCATTTGCTGCCACTCCTATGCGACAGATTCATAACACAAATTCTGTGTGCTGGCTTTCCTCAGATTTCCTGATAGTCTGTGCTTACACCTAGAATCTGGCAGGACAGAGAACACAAGTATCACATACAAGACTTCCAGAATGTCTGCTATATTTCTTTATACATTTTCTACACAGTAAGAAATGATAGAGATAACTACTCTGTATGTTGCACAGGGGAAAATATTGGCTGGATCATCCATTATGAACACACTGACTCACATACAGTATCAGGAAGGTTGGTGACAGCCCTTTTTTTTTCTTTTGAAGACAGTGCTCTGTGTCTTTATGAATTAGAGACTGACCTCTTGAAGAGGTCCATTATGGACAGGATCTCCTGACTGCACTTGCAACTCCTTTCAAATCCAAATGAAACTGCCTTAGAGTGAGCCCACTGGTCCATCTAGTCCAGCTTCTACTTTAACTACCAGGGGCTCTCCAGTGTTTTAGTCCTGCCTAGAAATTGATTGAAGATGAAATATTTTGCATGTAATGTGTATTTTATTCCTGAGTTATAGCCCTTTACAGCCATCCATGTACACCACATTTCCATCTTAATGCTCAGTATAGTGTTGTACTTAGCACTTATTCTGGGTTATTTAGCCATCCTCATTCAGTCTGATGGAAAAGAAATTACTTTTCAAATGTTTGCAATTCCAGTAAATGCTCATGGGTGGGTGAGATGGGATTCTTGTATGTATTTTAGCGGTGTGGTGGCTGAAATGGGGGTGTGAGAGATTCTTACTTTTCATTGCACAATTATCTCTCCAGCAGGGCTTTTTCAGATTAGAAAGCATGGGCAGCCAAGGAGGCTGCAGAGTGATAGAGAGCTGTCTAGCAGAAAGCAACACCATCCACCACTTCCTAACAATAAACTAAGCTTTAAAAACCTGCCTGAAGAATTCTAACTCACCCTTAGAATGAGATGGAAAAACAGACATCACCTTGAAAGAAAAAGAAATCTTTCTAAATGTTGACAAACCGATTTGGGCACAATATTAATTCAGTATCTGCTGGGATGGGAAATGGTTGCAGAATTGCAGAAGCTCTGGAGAAATATTTAGGAGGAACTGCTGGTCAGGGAAAGGAACCAACCATTGCTATCAAGGGTTCCATTCTTTGAGACGTATGATTTGTTGCCATCCAACATCCAATTACTATTTCTATCCTTCCACTTAAAAAAAAAAAAGAACATAACAGAAATACATAGGTTCAAGTATTGCATTGTTATATTATTTTGGCTCATGCAGCATGTTTATTCAAGTTCTCCAAAACTCACGTCTGAAATAGAGTTATTTGACAAAACCAGAAGCCAGGGATATGTAGAAAGTTGAGAAATTCCATGGCAAATACATGCCAAAGAGGTGTGTATTTACATAGACATCTCCATGGAAACCTTCTTGTCCACTGCCACATAACTGGAAGGTGGAGAAAGCAATCTTCTAGCAAACAGGGCTTAAAATCTCTTATGATTGCACAGTTTAACAGTGCATCTGTACCCTAGCATAGAGTATGATTTCCCATGTCTAGCTTCTGGGTAAATTGCCTATGTATTGCATGTAGCTTTTGTAATGCAGTTGAAATTAATGACTACAATACATAAGACTCCCTCCCCAAAATAATCTCTAACTCAGTGTTTCTCAACCTTGGCAACTTTAAGATGTGTGGACTTCAACTCCCAGAATTCTGGGAGTTGAAGTCCACACATCTTAAAGTTGCTAAAGTTGAGAAACACTGCTCTAGCTAATATTTAATAATAGGGTATCACACACTATTTAGCCTATGCCAAGAAATGGGAACTGAAATCTGTGAACCAAAGGATAAGTAACTCTGTAGTTGCATCATTTCATCTATCTTGGTTTGTCTGTAGTCAACTTGCCTGCTGGAGGTTAAAATAGTGAGGACATGAATTCAAGCACAAACCCAGCATCCTCAGTTATCAAGCTCATCTATAGATTTTCACATTTTGAATGATAAAATTTGAAGGGAAGTTGCAAATTCCATTCACAAAGTTAGAGACAAGTTCACACTCTGGGATATTTATAGGATGGGGTTTGCAAGAATGTTCATACCCTATCACATGTTTAACCCACCCATTGCATGATGCATTTCTACGGAGAAGTTTTCTCATCTCAGGAATGCAGCATGAAGTTCCTTATTAAGCAGCTGTGAAAAAGTTATTGTTGTAGAAGCCAAGCGTTAAAGAAAGCTTACGGAACAAAAACTCATAACTTTAGAAATAATCAGTAGGACTAAATGCCAAGCCTTCTCAGTGAAACTGTGAATGATTGTAAAATGTAATGAGTTTTGCTTCCATCATGGATGAAAATGGCAACAAAAACTTAAATGTAATCAAGTTTTAATCTTGCTTTTTCAAGTCTAATCAATTGCCAGTTGAATGCGATAGTACAGCAGCTGTGTTAATCATAAATTGAAAGCAGGAATCTTAAGATCAAAAACTGACATGTGTTTTTATTTAATTTTCTTTCAAAAGCATGAATCAAGCTGTTTCAAAGGAGCTTAGTTCCCACAATGAAAAATATATTTTCGCTTTTCTGATCATTAATCCTAATGAAAAGGTGTTACCCATTTTTGCCACTTCCTGGGCTATCCCTGGCTGCTTTGGAAGAGATAGCAAGAGAGGAAATGAAGTGCTTTACACATCGGAATGATTGTGGAACTTAAGGCCACAAGACTAAGAAGAGGCTGCTTGCTGAGTGCCTCACAAAAGGAAGCAACTAGAATATTCATTTTGTTGTTTATTCGTACAGTCGCTTCTGACTCTTCATGACTTCATGGACCAGCCCACGCCAGAACTTCCTGTCGGCCGTCACCACCCCCAGCTCCCCCAAGGTCGAGTCCGCCACCTCCAGAATATCATCCATCCATCTTGCTCTTGGTCGGCCCCTCTTCCTTTTGCCTTCCACTTTCCCCAGCATCAGCTTCTTCTCCAGGGTATCCTGTCCTCTCATTATGTTCAGAATGTTCATAACACATAATAAATAGATGGACAGATGAACTACCTTACCCCAAAACTGCAGGTCCATAAAGAATCCCTTTAAAATGTACAATTAAAAGTTCAAACTTACATTGAGATACAACCCTTATATTGAGATATAACAATTAACAATGATTGGATTGTGTTGTATAGGTTCTGCCAATGTTGCACAAATGACATTGTGTTAGATACATTTTATGGGTAACTCCTAACCAAAAGAGAATTATATTAGGCTGACTGAAGTGTTCTGTATTTTGTTGACTTTGATGCAGTTAAATGAACAGAATGAAACCTGTACTGTAGCTCCTTTTGCCCAGGATTTTCTGTCTTCATCTCAAATAAATTTTTCATAGCATCTCACTGGGGAGATCAATTTTTAACAAGAACAGGAAGCACAAATTCATTGTCCATCCTAACTCCCACTCCACTGCTTGCCTTCCCCTTTCTCAGCCATAATGACCCTGAAATAACATTGAGGGGCATTATTTGGAGGGAGGGAGGGGTGGATGGATGGAGTGGGGCAGAGACAGATCTTAATATCAGCCCAAATCAATCTGCTATAGGATAAAGGACTCATCATTGAAGGTTCTGCATGGTCCAGTACAGGTTGGTAGGTAGATGTCTTTCAACTTTGCAGTCTAGGGCTGAGAGAGAGTGACTGTCCCAAAGTCACTCAGCCAGTTTCCATCCCTAAGGAAGGACCATTATCTGGGTCTCCCACTCCTAGTCCAGCACCTTAACCACTATACCACACTGGTTTTTCATTTTCTCTGTCCACCAGTTTAAATATAGACATGCATTTACTAATGTTAGAGTTTTTCGTACATTTCAAGTAACAGCTCACATACAGAATTTCCTTTCTACTAACTTAAAGGCCTTCTTTAGGGTCATTATATCACATTCATTATCCTTGCTTGATTAAATTAACCTGTTGTCTGATACTAGATATGCAACAATAGGGCTGTGCACACTTCAAAAACGTTTAGGAAAAAGTGTACTGAATCTAGCTCAAGTACAGCAAATCTGCTATTCAAGAAAAGCCTGATATTTTTCAGGCTTCCATACAAGTCTGAAAAAAAGGTGGTACTGCTCTAAGAGTTGCATTAACTTTAATGAGTGGATTCCTTAAAGGTGCAACATCTTTTTTTAAGTTTGGGTGGAAGCCTGAAAAATGTCAGATTTTTTAAATGAATAGCAGAGAAGTGCTGCATTAGTGCAAGATCCAAGTACTTTTTCAAATTAGTTTTGAAGCATATAGAGCTATATTTGACAATCCTTCACTGTTATTGCAAGCAGCTATGTGAATTCTGCAGGTAATTATCAGAAGGGCTAATAATGTCCCACATCTTGGGAAGAAAATATGCTAATTATATAGGTAAAGCATCACATGGCCAGATTTACCCCCATAGTCATGGATTTTCATATAATTATTGCTAAAACTACATAGAATAGGGTTACAATAGCATGAAGGAGTTCTTACCATTGTTAAAGAGACTTAACACTCATGGCACATGGGACACCAGTGACAGAAACAGCAGAAGAATCACTCTATCAAGGTGTCTTGAGGAAATATTTATAAGTGCATGTTAGCATTAGATGTATACAGGAAAATCCTACCTTGCACAGAATAGGATAGTTAACTACTGCCTGCTCTGATCTTTTTTAGACAGTGTGAATCTTTTCATCAGATCATTTTCAACACAAAATTACTCTAAGATCTTCTCTGTACTATCACTGTCTTATGACACTTCACAAATCATAAGGAAAATCTATGTTCAAATAGCAGTTGTACACATGAAAAGGTAAAGTAAAGGCTCCCCCGCACAGTTGTGTCTGACTCTAGGGGCCGCTGCTCATCTCTGTTAGCCGAAGAGCCAGCGCTGTCCGAAGACATTTCCGCAGTCATGTGGCTGGCATGATGCGCATGGAACGCTGTTACCATCCTACCAAAGTGGTACCTATTTATCTACTTGCATCATGACCTACACTACAAATGTCTGGGTTTTTTTAACCGATGCTGGGTAGCAGGGAGGGTGGTATACCAGCAGCAACCTCAACTGTTCCCTTAAGCACAACTTCAACCAGAGCACCTCACATCCAGTTATCTGTGGAACAGAGCCTCTGAAAGCCTGTAACAACTCATGGATAACAGCAGCCACTCCTTGTTTTTCTCTACCATCTGAAAATCTTGCATAAGGTTGAGTATTTGCACATGGATTTTTTTTTATTTTTTCCCCAAGAAAAATAAGTACAAACAACTAAGAAGGTTTAGTACATTCCATATTTTAAAACATATGCTGAGATAGTATGGCTGTGAATCATAACCCAAAATTCCCCAATTGATAGTGATAATTGTCTTTTGGCTACATAATTAAAATACCAGCACAGGCTAGTGGGAGCAGTCTAGGGATGAAATTATATGACTAGTGGACCATAATGGATGAGTTTTGCTTTTTAAAACTATTATTAGCCATTTCAATGGTAGGGATTTATAGCGCCTTATAGCAACTTCCAGCCATCACTACAGCAATATATCACCAATGAAGACAGGTTTTACATGGCCATACCAATAGCCTGGTAACATTATAAGATCTATAAATCACCAGTGTGGAAATGGACATTACAGATCAGCTTTCCACAATTTGGTGGCTCCACATATGTTAGGCTACAACTTCTAAAGTTCACAGATAGGTTGGGGAAAGTTGCTAATGGATCAGAGTTTTGATTTCAGATTTCAATGCAGCAGAGTAACTTAAGTTTGGCCAGAAAGATAAAAATAAATGCTTTCAATGGTCTTCTGAGTGACTCCAGTTTTTTTCTTGTCTCTGTGCCTATTGGCCATTTATGCACTGTTTTCCGTGGGCACAATCCATGCAAGTTTCAATGGGAAAGTGCAAGTCTAGAAAGATGCTAGTCCTTTTCCTTAGTTTTGTCATTCCACAAGATCACAAAGTGGAGTTTGCAACAGCACAGCATGGGAGCGGCAGACTCCAGTCTTTGGGGGTAGCAGTGAACTTCCTTTTGGTGGCATGAACCCAGTCAAGCCCTGGAAACCTGTTTATATCTTATTTTAAAGCAGTTTTGGGGGAAATGTGAGCCTTTCTTATGAAGATTCCTGACGTATGCATTCTCTTTAACTTGGTATTCTTATCTTGTAAAACATTCTAATTAGTTTTATTGCAAGGCAATCATAAGATGCCCTGAAGAGTTCTGTCATGTAGGCCCTTTATTATTCTTTTTTAGCTATTTAAAAATATTTAATAAAGGCTGCAACAGAAGGCAAAGCTGACTTTCATGTTTAGCAGATAATCCCTATTTCTGCAGCTGACTCTTAGAGTCTTTCAAAATACTAGCTTGAACACCAAAACAGGTTTGATATTCTAAGTGGTCATGTAGATTTCTGATAGCTGAAACTTTTTTTTTTTTTTTTTTGGCATATAGAGAAATCTGCCTAGCAAAATACATATTTGCCAGCAGAAGACCCCCCCAACCTCACCCCCAAAAAAGGATAGAGAAGGGTCAGAACAAGGGAGCAGCTGAGGTCTTCCCTCATCAGTACTGGTCAGCCAAGGGTCGTAATTCGTTTCCCACACAGGTAATCCGTTAAGAGCTCCTACAAAATGGACACCTCTTCTGAGCTTGTAGAAATTTGGATTCAGTACACATTCGAATTATGTAGGTATTTTGCTACCTAAGATTTGCTGGATGGAGTTTTTGTCGTTTCTCAGTACATAATATACTGATGCAAAAACACTGGCCATGATTTAGTGCTTAGCTGTTGGAGAGAGTGAGATTCAGAGATGAGCCTTTATACTCATCTGTCCCTAGGCACTGCCATCTGTGCAACCCTGTTGTGGAACTTATCATGCTAAGCCAGGATTTATTGAATGAACTAAAACTGCCAGGCTCACTTATCATGCTAAGGCAAAACCAAACCAACCATATTATGGTTCGGTACAGCTCCCAGGGAATTGTCAGCAACTTAGAGAGGGGTCACAAGAAAAAATTCAAAGCTGATAGTCTTGCACAGGCAAAGCAAGTGTGCTGTCAAAATGTACTCTCACTTTGCCTGAGTAAGATTGCAGTGAACCTACCCAAGCAAAGCTTAGAGCAGTGTTCCTCGATCTCAGCAACTTTGAGAAATGTGGACTTCAGTTCCCAGAATTCCCCAGGCAATTCTGGGAGTTTGAAGTCCACACATCTTAAAGTTTCTGAGAAACACTGGCTCAGAGAAAATATTGAGGAATTTATGGAATTTATGTTAACTATTCTCCCACTAGCTGCCTTTCAGCTGTGGCCTTGCCCAGAAGCCATGGCTTCAGGAAATAGGTTTGAATACTATATATGTTTGTATATCTTAACGATATTACAATTCAGCAAACACAAATAAATACAGATTATTTCTTAAAAACTGATTAATAATGCAGAAAAACCTATGCTATGATCATATGGAGTCTGCAGGATGCTACTTACATATCCTTCTTACATACAGTTATAGGCAAAAAACATAGGGACAATGTACATTGAGACAACTTCTCCAACCAGGGCCAAGAGAAACTAACTCTCAAAGATCCAACAATTATAACCTTTCCAAAATACTCCCACCAACATAGAACATATGCTGTTGCCTGAATTACAGCACACCACCCCTCTGTTACACTTGATCATGACGTAACAATGCCCATGATCAGATACATTAACAGGTCCCAGTTAATAATGGTTATAATTAACTTGGTACATACAAAGAAAAAATTAACTCTTTCCAGATGTACAGAACATGTTAACCCAAAGGAAATACCAGGAAGTTTCATTTTCCATCTAGATTACTATCAGCAGGTTAGAAGAAAGAGGAAACACAAAAGGACAAGTATATTCTAAAGGTCATAGGTTTGACATAAGACAGTATCAAACACAGGCAGGCAGAGTGACAATTGCTATACACTGGGCAATTTATTGGCAGATTAGTGGTACAATCTTCCCCTAAACTGCCTTTTCCTCCTTTGCCTGTTAAATATGGGATCCCTGTAGCTACAGTATATGTGAAATCACTAGGACTTCGCCTTTGGGGCAACTAAAGTTTGACTGGGGCTAACTGGGCCCAGTGAACAGGGATGGAACTAGGGTCTGTGTCACCCAGGACAAACATGGATTCTGTGCCCCCCATGGGTTATTTTGTCATTTTGGCGCCCCCAGGCATCATTTCCCCCAGCGCAGCACCCGGGGTGCATTCCCCGCTTGCCCCCCCCCCCCAGTTGCGGCCCTGCCGGTGAAAGCTCTACCCTCAGGGTCCTCCCAGGGCCGCAACTAGGGGGAGCAAGCGGGGCATGTGCCCTGGGTGCCGTGCTGGGGGTGCACCAAAATGATGCCCGGGGGGTGCCAAAATGACAAAATAACCCATGGGGGGGGTGCAGAATCCATGTTTGTCCCGGGTGACACAGACCCTAGTTCCATTCTTGGGTCCTTCCATTGTGACCTAGCCAGGCTTATCCTACCTTGCCTTGCAGCTGCTCTGTACCACTAGACCTCCTTGGTGGATTACTTGGCTCCCACGCTCGGCTGCTAGATAAGCCTCTCCCATGTACTCTCATCTAGCCTTTCCTGCATCCATTGCTGCTCAGCCTCTTCCTGGCTTTGATACTGCCTGTCTTCTGTTATCAGTTGTTGCACCTTCAGTCAAGCTCAGCCAGGCTGTTGTTTTCCTCTGGTTCTTCAGCTTCTTGACTAACTTTTAGCTTTATCTCTGCTCTAACAACATCTCTCAGCTGAAGGAAAAACCTCTCTACATTAAGATGAAATGCCTCCAACACCACCCACATTGCAGGTGGGACCATTTAGAAAGAACAACAAGGGCTACAGAACTCCTTTCTTCACAGGCCCATCTTTCCACAGTGCACATTAGCATGAAAAATTACATGAAATAAAATGAGAAAAAATAGGCATTATGATAAAATATACATACAACTAGAAGCCTAATCTCATTATAACCCAAAGGTGTTTGAAAGCAAATTGGAAGGAACAATGTATGGGAGTTTGCTCTAAAGTGCAACCACCAATTACAGCAGTTTATTTATTATTTAATAATTCTGTTATTTAATTTTATTCATGAAGGGTCACACAAATTCATTTATTCATGGTGTCACAAAGTTTGAGAATCCCTGATTTAATGCAAAGTGTAGAACCAGCCAATGAGAACAAATATCTGTGTGCTCTAAACCTTTGCTCT
This sequence comes from Charina bottae, assembly GCA_023362775.1. Taxonomy (NCBI): domain Eukaryota; kingdom Metazoa; phylum Chordata; class Lepidosauria; order Squamata; family Charinaidae; genus Charina; species Charina bottae. Next base: position 22,591,351 of record JALMGJ010000005.1, read on the forward strand.
AATCAAGTATTGCCTTGTTTATATACTGGTTAACCAAGGGCTCTTAACCTAAGTCTCGTCAAAGGATTGATTGATGATTAACATGGATGTTTGTGCCTTGAGCTCTTTAGAGAAAGGCAGGTTAGAAAAAAGCTAACAAAAAAGGGAATATCTGAAATGGAAGAAATTCTAAGGAGATATGGAAGAGACCTGTGTTGACCACGCTAATCTGTTTGCCCCACAACCTTTTTTGAATTCCTCAGAACCCTCTCATCCACTGAACCTCAGTGGTGTGATTGCCAAAAAAAGTGGAACACCAGAGTTATGCAATGGTCAAATCTACTCTCAGATACTATTTCTCAGCCTACAGTGTTCTTGTGGGGAAAAACTGAAGGAGTTTTTAGCTCCTGGAAGAAAGGCAGGATATCAATCTAAACAATAATAAAAATAGCAATATTTTTGTGCTATTTGAATGCAGGAATTCCTGCATAAGCCCTCAGACCTTAGCTGTTGGAGGTGGCATTAATTGAAAAGAACCAAGATGCCCAACAGGAAAAAAAATATGGTAAATCCTAACCCCATCCACATGTACAATATGGCTTTGTATCACCCCATCCACTATGGCTCTCCCTCATTCAAAACTTTGCATACCCATGATTTATATGATTTTCTTCTGTTGCATTTGCCTTAAGTGTAAAAGTATGTGTTTCAAGCTTGAAACTGCACCATTTCAAGCTCAAAAAAGGTTCAGAATGATCAGAATGACCTGTTTTCAAATCATAACAACTATTTCAAGCTCGAAACCTTTCATACTCAAACATTTTGCACACCACCACAAACCGTAGAAAGTCATCAGGACAAATGTATTGTATACTTCCTCCTAATATGTTCTTCTGAATGTAGAAAGATGTATTGCAGCAAAACTTTAAATATAGGATTATCTCATAACTTGCCAAATTCTGCAACTCCAACTTAATTTGCAAGATACTACAGTCTAAACATGGTAACAAATGTTAAGCCAAAGGCCATATGTTTGCACTGCCAACATTGTTCTCATCAGCAGGAGATGATCAGTTTAGCATTTGCAATGAATTAGCTATGATTTTATCATTGCAAGCTGCTGTGGGGAGCCAATCTCAGCATGAGTCTCTGAGTCAGGGTTGTAGCAGTTGCAAGTATAGGTTTTATAGCTTTGGAGTTTGCCCATCAGATGTTCTAGGAGTCATGAATACTTCAAAGCTCATCTGTAGTTCTTCCTCCTCTTCTATCAGACTGACATTTAACTAACACCTGGAAGACTCTGCCAGCTGCACTGCTGTGTCTACCTTTGTAAACTCTTCTCAATAAATTATCTTCTATAGTTTAGCAATATGTAATTAATTGTGGTCATAGTAGGTTTTTAATCAGCCTCTCTTTCCTGCTGCCTCATCAATAACCCCTATCTCTATAGGAGCTCTGTAAAAAAAAAAAAGGAATGATTCATAGCTGAGAAGGCATAAAGCCAAATACTCACAGTTTCTTCTGGACCTCTGTGTTGCCTTTTAAAATTCTCTTTTTTCTCTTTGTTTCTGAAACCATTAGTGGATAGCTAGAACCACTGAATGGAGCAGAGCTTAATACAGCAAAAAGATGTGCACTGAAAAGAGAGTATTATTTAAAATAGCGTTCATGAGAAGTTAGAGAAATATAGGTTATTGATCTTACACACTTAGCCCACCCAAGCATAAAGAATTACACACTTAGACAAAGTAGGTTCAAAATAAGTGCAAAAGAAAATCATACTCATTTATTTGGTCCAGTTGCATCCATTCAGGAAAAATTATTCTTGTTCTTCTTTCTTTCCCTAAACTGTATTGACCCTTAGCCCTCATTGCTGCTAAAGGCTGCGTGCAGGAAGGGGGAACCTCCTGACTCTAGGCCTAGGCATGGCCTCAAGTTGGAAGAAGGAGCAGCAGCTGTTTGCTTCCTTCTCTGATGGTGGAAGGAGGTAGAAGAGAGAAAGGAAAGTGTGGGAGGGACAACAAACCGCTTCCTCCGGAAGCATATAACCGCCCAGAGTCCCCTTTGGGGGAGACGGCACGGTGATAAAAGTCAAAATATAAATAAAATAAATAAATATAGAGAGCTGCATCCTAGAATGAACTCATCTACTTGCTAATGAGGCATGCTGATTTGCTGGGACCTCCAACAGTTTCCTTCTTCCATCCCTGTAAGGGAAAAATAGTATAAGAAGGCTTGAGATATATGCAGAGTTTAATGTATAGTGATGCTTGTCTGTTCTCTGTACAGACATTTATTGCATTCTGTCACTTAAAATATATGCAGTGAGTGTATGAAACATAGGGCTATGCAGTGCTTTGATTTCAGATCCAAAACATATTTCAAAATGTGGGGCTACAAACCCAAAACCTGTCTGTAACTCTTTAAAGTAGCCACATCTTTTCCTAGGATGACATTATAGCTCTATCTTCTCTGGGCATCATGTGACAATGTGATCCCAAGAGATGATGTGGCTATTTTAAAGAGTTGCAGAATAGACTCTGAAACACCTTTCCCAAATAATTTCTGAAGTACTGCAGAGCCAATTGAAGAATTCTGACCAGGTGCAAATTATATTTCCATCCTACTGAGTTATACAGAAAGTAGCAGCTAGGGATGTGGGAACATTTGTTGCTTTCAATTTGAATGAAGTTACCAAATTTTGCACTTTCAGTATAGGAACTGAAACAGTTACCTTTTTAAAACTTGGATTTCTCAAGTGTTGCAGTCAATCTACAACAGAAAAATTGAACAAAACTATATATATCAGAGGAAGTATATGCACATACACAATACACAATAACAAAAGCAAAAACTAATACATGCTTGTCTCTTAATTAGGTGGGGAAAGAAGTTGGGGCATTTTTCCATTAAAGAACTTTAAAGCTTGGATCTGGTAGTGACCAGAAATTTCAAGACTGTGCATGTAAGAGAGACCCTGCCTAAGCCATGATTTTGCTCCTAGCTCCACTCAGTGGATATTAGGATATTAGTAAATGAAATCACAATTACAAAGGAAATCTCTTAAGACTGACATCTGCCTACTAAGGTTCTGGCATGACAAACAACTGAAAGATTGTTTGCATCCTGAGTAAGTTGGAAACAAAATGACAGAACCTCTGCTAACAGCAGCAGATGTTTATCATTACGTATGAATATTGGGAATCTCAGTACTATTCTATATGCATCTATTTAAAAATAACTATTTAAATTTATTTTTAAAGTCTACAGAGACTGCAGAGTGTATTGGTCTATAACTGGTGGATTGTTTTTCCTTCCCTTCTTTTTATAAAAGAGAATGATAATTTACAGCTGTCATTCTTTTGAAATATTTACCTAAAACAGGTAGATAATATTATAAAGTTGCCACCCATAATATGTTAGGTTTTAAGAGTTCTGTGAGGATGAAATTTCTCCATGGGCTCTCCCTCTTTTTAGCTATATTAAAAGCTCTAACACAACTGGAGATTATTTAGGTAGCTGATCTAATCTGGGTACCATAGGTAACACACATTTGGAATCTTTCGTAAACACAGAATGGAAATATTTTTGGCGTACTTTGGCTGAAATTCAACATCCATCCTAGGCTCTTTTTACTGTAAATAAGTGCCACTTAAATGCCAGAAGACTAGAATTTTTCAGCTGGCAGCTGGAACTAGTCTTCACCAATCCTCCTTCTGAGCATTCATCTTTTTCCTCCTTCCTTACAATAATACCACACTCTTGAATGATAGTCTGTTTACTGCCAGAATTTGTGGTCCAAGCGCCTTTCAGCAAAATTGGCTATTTAGAGCAGACTCCCCTGGCTGACTACATTTTGTTTCAAGGGTTGTCAGCTATGCAAATGTCTTTCAATGCTTTAGCAATCCTGTTTTCCCTCTCTGGGTAAAGTTGTAGCCAAGAGAGGTCATATCCCAAAGCATTTTGCCTGGACTGTCAACAGTAGCCATCTTGAATGTTTGTAAAATGTTATTTCTATTCCCAGCATAAGCTTTACAAATAGACTCTGCACCTTTGGCTCCTATATTCTCTTTCAACCTTTAGTAGCAGCTCTTCAGACACACTGAACTATTCTGCCATACATGGAGTATCAGTAGATCTGCCTGTAGAGTAAGGTGAATGGATAGACCTTATCACAGTTTTCCAAATATCCAGTAGTAATCTTTAATTCCAGGATTGCTGATTAACAAAGGACAAAAGCATGATGAGTAATTAAACAAACTTTCATTTAAAGTTAAAAGTTCCCCCGCACAGTTGTATCCGACCCTAGGGGCCGGTGCTCATCTCCGTTTGTTAGCCAAAGAGCCAGCGTTGTCCAAAGACGCTTCCACGGTCATGTGGCCGGCATGACGCATGCAGAACACTGTTACCTACCCACTGAAGTGGTACCTATTAATCTACTTGCATTTGCATGCTTTCAAATTGCTAGGTTGGCAAGAGCTGGGGCGAGTGCGGGAGCTCACTCCGTCACGCGATGCTCGGGTCTTGAACCTCCGAACTTGCGACCTTCCGATCAACAAGCCTGGCGTCTTAACCGCTGAGCCACCGCACCCCCTAACTTTCATTTAGTTTGCTTTTAATTCAACTTCCCCAATGTGGTGCCTTCCAGAAATGTGGTATGTGCAGGGCAGCTAGTTGAAGGAAACAGCTGCTATCTTTGTTTCAGCTAAGAAAATATTTCAGTGACATAAACTTTCACTACCCTTTGGAAAAGTACCATTTGAATGGCAGGCCCAAAATATAGGTAATTTTCCATTTTATTTCAAAGAGCTTTTTAAACAGCCTTTCAAAGTGCAATATGTTCTCAAACAGCCTACAAAATGAATGCAATCCTATTAAATAAGTGAGGTGTTTTATCATTGCACCTTTATGGAGCAAACCTTATTACCTTGGTATTGTTGCATGGTATTCACCTGACCATATTCAATTGGAGTTAGGAAGAGCCAACCGAGCTGCATAGCTATCATCCCTGTCAATGTCAATCCTGGGGGTAGCCCCCAAACTCCACCAAAGGCTGTTACCAAATTACTCTTTAAAATGACAGGAAAATTACTAGGAAGACTGCTAAAAAAGCTGAAGAACTAAACAATACATCTCTGAACAACATATTGTGCATTAGATTTCTTGCTGTCATGTTCACAGAGGTGTAATTGTTGTATACAGAAGCCAGTTAGATATCTGCTGGATAGTTTGACTGCGATTTTTGAAATTCCCATGCATCCCTAACAAAGCTCTGTGCGCTGGAGTTTAAACAAGCATTTACAGAAACTGGCAAAAAACTAAATAGGATGAAAACACATTTAAGAGGGGTGAGTCTCACTTCTGCACAGCTGGACTTCTAAGTCACATCATTCGTAGCACAGTCAGCCATACAGTAGTTCTCACAGAAATGATAGGGTTGGGTCTTCTTGTTAGTCTTTTCTATTCTTTGACAACAGCAGCAGCTCTGAAGGAAGTTCCAAGGTTAAAGTGTTTTTTGGCAAACAAGCCAATTTGAAATGAGATATGAGATTAGCAGAATGCAAGCTTCAGAGGCACACTTTTCAGGAAGAGATGCACAAATCTGCGTTGTCTTCACAAGCTCCGTTGGAATGGTGCCTAGCATTGACTTTTGGCATTGGTGATGCTTTCACAGAGCCACTTTAGGCAAAGGTGCATGAAAAGAGTGAAGTCAAAATTATACATTAGCATGCTAGAAAATTATGAAGGCTTTCTTTTAATTCCAGATCATAAGCAGATGCAGCAGAAGTTAACATGAAGTCCATCCCTATCTGCCTAAACATAATTTACTGTCAAATATGCAATTGTCACAATGGTGGTGGTGTTATCATAGTAGTAGTAGTAGTAGTAGTAGTAGTAGTAGTATGGTTGACAATTGATTAAACATATAATTATGGCTGTAATGAATGCCAAAAAAAACTAAAACATATAACTTCACAGATTGGTGGTCTCCAATATGATTCAAAAGTTCTATGTTTAATAGAAACAGTGGTCTTAAAATGTTGTTTGTAGTATAAAACACTTGCATTTTTAAATGCTATATAAATTAAAGATAGAAACATAACTAAGCATTGTATCAACGGAGTAAGAGAAGGGGCAACATCCACACGCAGGCGTATAATCAGAATGCATATCCTTGTTTTGTGAATCTGGATCCATAATTTTAGTAGAACTGCCAATATAACTTTCAAATCAAAAAGACAGATTTAGGTTAAATGTTAACATCATATTCAGCAGAAAAGCAAGCTGCCTAGAGAGCATGTATAACTTTTTATAAGTGTGTCAGGTAGACATCTATCCAAAATATTTTAAGAAGGAAAAATCTCACTTTAGAGAGAGGCACATTCTATAATTAGGTGGAGTGAGTCGAGCACTGAAGGAGAGAGCAGTGGCCGACCTACCTCTCTACCTCTCTTGAAGCTCAGATTAATATGTACCACTTGGCCTATTTTGGGACTTCTTAACTAGCCTGCTACCTCAAATGTGGTAGCAGATGCTATCGTACCACCATTTCTTAAAGTAGAATTTAATTTAGCTTTTATGAATTTTGTATAAAGTATTCAGCATCTACACTTCAGTAATATTTCCAGTGATTTATTTTCATATTTTTAATTTGAAAAGTGCAGAGGGGTGGGGGGGGGAATTTGTTTGTTTGTTTGTTTATCAAATTTCATCACCACCCACCTCCCTCAAAAGAGGGACTCTGGGCGGTTTACAGTAAAACTAAAAAGAGATTAAGATACAATGAAAACAAGATAAGTATAAATATATAATAGCACCCAGGATGGCATTATTAAAAATTCTGATTTAAATTCATAAGTACATGGGAACCACTTTAAGGCAATAGCCACCCCAGGATTGACTACCCCCCCCTTCCCACTGGAAGCGAGATGGCAGAGCCAGGTCTCTAACCCTGGATATGCAGGGAACATTAAGTCTTGGTGAGAAATTTACTGGAAGTTGCCCCTTAAATTCTTTCTACAATTTCACTTCCAATAATATTCCATAATGGCAGCCAGCAGAGAACAAGTCTCTCAAGCAAATTTGAGTGAATAGGTTTTGTTTAAGAACTATCCACTTTTGATGAGGGGAGGAAATGGATACAGTGGATAGCCCTATGCATGTCTCCCAATATACTGAATAGAACAGAACAGAAGGAGCTGTAATTAAAATTTGTTTATTATTTTGGGGTTTTTTTTAACTGATTCACTATGTTTATCTGAAAAAACACCAGATTTCTTTTCCAACTTGCTTACCTTTAAATTATAGTGTTGTCTTTGATTTACTGAGAATATACTAAAGGAAGCAGATGAGGGTTTTTTTCCTCCTATTCTAATCATTCCAGATCATCATCCTTTCAGATAAATATTGTATCTGAAATTCTGTAGGTTTTTTTCTCCTAGAAATTAAAATTTGTATCTATGAAATAAACTTGTTTAGACCAATAATCCTGGGAAAAGGGGAAGGTTATCATTTGTCCCATGACATTTCTATCACCTAAATCTTTTTCTACACTAATCAAATAGTCTACTCAGGAGTGGGGAGATATAGATGCTAAACAATTGTTTTAGACTGTAGAAGTTAAGAATGAGAAAATATCTACACCCTCTTTCAAACACCGTGAAGGACATTGATTCACCAATAATACATGGAAAGATTTTGCATCTGCATTAACTTTTTCATGATGCACTAAAAACAAAAGACAGATTATAGTTGTCTTTCACAAGAAGTTTTATACCAGAAGAATCCAAATTTTGCATCAAGAAGACTCAAATTCTGTTCTCAAGAAACAATGTGCAAATCAATATAAATAGTCTGGACCATCATTTCATGCAACTTTTTCATGGAGAAAAATATATAGATTCAATACAAACGGAACCTTGTTGTAAGTTCTGGTTGAGACTTCTCTTTTGTTTTTGAAGAATTTGGTGCAGCATGGCTATATAAGTGACTATCTGAGATGTCTTTAGATGATAAAAGGACTTAAAATAACATCTCAATATAACCATGACCTAGCCCCAGGTGTAAGGTCACACAGCTACCTAGAAACATATTTAGGATTCCCTTACTAACTTTGCTCAGACTGAAGAAGCTCCTTGGATAAGGAGCGAAACGTTTCCACTGAGAAAATAGAAATCCAGTTGACATGATTCAAGCTACAGACAATTCCACCTGGATGACTGAGAACCTTCATAGACGTATTTAAGGATCCTTAAAATATGAAGCATAAAATGCCTTGCTTACAAAATAATACCAAAAATTTATTATTCAAATTTATTCCCCACCCATCTCCCATGCAAGGGACTCTGGGCGGGTTACAATAAATAAAAATTTATACAAAATATCTAAAAACACAAACAAAACATAATAAAATAAAATCCAGGATGGGCTTGGACCCGCAGAATAGATAGTGGAGCTATGGGGCCAGCCAACCCCAGGAGGCACTACCACCTCCGTCGTCCCAGGCCAGGTGGCAGAGCCAGGTCTTAAGGGCCTTCCGAAAGGCCAGGAGGGAGGGGGCCAGTCTCACCTCCGGGGGCAGAATATTCCACAAGGCGGGCGCTATCGCAGAGAAGGCACGCCTCCTGGATCCCGCTAGATGGAATTCTCTTGTTGAGGGGGTCCGAAGCATGCCCTCTCTGCATGCATGGGTGGGGCGGGTCGACGTTATCGGGACAAGACGGTCCCTCAGGTACCCTGGTCCTATGCCATGTAGGGCTTTAAAGGTAATCACCAACACCTTGAATTGGACCCAGAAGCAAACTGGCACCCAATGCAGCTCGCGTAGCAGAGGTGTTACATGTGCCAATCTTCTGGCACTCATAACTGCTCGTGCTGCTGCATTCTGCACCAGCTGAAGCTTCCGGATACTCTTCAAGGGTAGCCCCATGTAGAGCGCATTACAATAGTCTATACGGGAGATGACAAGGGCGTGAGTGACTGTTCAGAGGGCCTCCCGATCCAGGAAAGGGCGTAACTGGCGCACAACTCGCAGCTGTGCAAAGGCCCTCCTGGCCACGACTGCCACCTGCTCTTCGAGCAGGAGTCGCGAGTCCAGGAGGACCCCCAGATTCCGCACTGGATCCGAGTGGGGTAGTGCAACCCCCCCCCCGGAACCAAAGATGACAACTTCCCGGATCCAGGGGGGCCATCAATCCACAGCCACTCCGTCTTACCAGGGTTCAGTTGAAGCCTGTTGTTCCCCATCCAGACCCCCACAGCCTCCAGGCACTGAGATAAGGCATTGACCGCATCACTTACTTCACCCGGGACGGAGATGTATAACTGGGTATCATCAGCATATTGGTGATACCTCATCCCGTGGTGGCGGATGATCTCGCCCAGTGGCTTCATGTAGATGTTAAATAGGAGTGGAGAGAGAACCGACCCCTGCGGCACCCCACAAGTCAGGGGTCGCGGGTCAGCTCTCTCCTCCCCTATCAACACCGACTGGGAACGGCCTTGGAGAAAGGAGGCGAACCAGCGCAAAACCACGCCGCCCACCCCCAACTCCTCGAGCCGCCCCAAAAGTATACCATGGTCGACGGTATCGAAAGCCGCTGAGAGATCTAAGAGAGCAAGGATGGATGCACTCCCTCCATCCCGCTCTCGCCAGAGATCATCCATAAGCGCGACCAATGCGGTCTCCGTCCCATATCCCGGCCTGAAACCTGACTGGAAGGGGTCCAGATAATCCGTTTCATCCAGAATCCTCTGGAGTTGCAACGCCACCACCTTCTCAACCACCTTTCCTAAAAAGGGAAGGTGGGAGACTGGGCGAAAATTGCCCAGGATTGTAGGGTCCAGGGAAGGTTTCTTGAATTACTAATATATCTACTAATATCATTGTAGCAATGCCCCATCTAGTTCAGTTGCTGGATTAAATGGTCTCATTTACTCTCTTTGGGTCAGTCAGGCATTCATGAAACCAACAGATTTAAAATTAATCTCAGGACACTGCTGACTAAAATTCATTTTATTTAATGGCAAATCTGTGGCCTTTGAAAAATGAGATTATTTATTTATTTATTATTTAAATTTGTATCACCGCCCATCTCCTCCACACCTGGGGACTCTGGGCGGTTCACAAATAATAAATAATAAACAGATGATCTCTGTTTAGTCTGAAATCAATCATGATATCCCTCTGAATAAGCTCAAGCAAGTAAGAGTGAGAGGCACGGTGTTGTGTTGGTTCTCCTCATTCCTTTAGGGCCAGTTCCAGTCAGTGTTTGTGGGGAAAACAGATCTAGCCCTAGAACCTTCCTTTGTGGGGTGCTACAGAGATTCACATTCTCTCCTCTCCTGATTAACACATGTCTGACGCTGTTGGGGGAGGTCATCTGGTTACATGGGTTAGATATCACCAGTATGCTGATGTTATCCAACTGTATGTCTCAGGCCCTGATTACCCAAGTAATGCTGTCAAAGTTCTGCCTCAGTGTCTCAAGGCTATGGGAGTTTGAATGGGAAGGAACAGACAAGGCTCAATCCTAGCAAAATCAAGGGGCTGTGGTTTGGAGGCCAACAGATTTTCCACTTTTAGTTCTGGAAGGGGCTCCTCAGCCCAAGTCAGAACTGGTGTGCATTCAGGGGTCCTTCTGGATTCATGGCTCTTCCTTGAGAAACAAGTGGCAGCCATGGCTAAGAGGGTATTTGCCTAACTCTATCTTGTGGCACCAGTTGCACCTGTTCCTGGATGGGAGGCTGTTTGGGTTACTGCAATGCACTCTACATGCCCTTGAAGACCACTTGAAAACTATGGCTGATCCAGAATGTAGCAGCACGAGTACTTAACACCACTACTGTGCAAGCTGAATGGTTATCAGTAGGCTTCCAAGTGCAATTAAAGATGCAGGTTGTCACTTGCAAATCCCTTTGTGACATAGGGCCAGGACATTTGGGACCATCTATCTTTGATTGTCTCTGCTCCACCAACAAAATCAGACAGGTTGGCAATCTGCAGGTCCCATCTATTAAACAGTGCCATCTAGTGGGACCCAAGAAGCATGACCTCTCTGTTACTGTGCCTCCCCTGTGGAACAGCATTCTGCCCCCCCCCACCCCCTAAAATACAGATGAAGAATTTGAATATTTATTTGCTGAAGCAAAATTGGGGAGATTATTTCAACGTGACAATTTTAAAAATGTCCACAGAGGAAAATATGTAGCAAAAACATACTGACAAAATGGACCTGCAATATCCATTCCTTCACCCTTTTTGACTGTCTGTCCAATATCAACACTGCATGACCACTAAGCTTGTCCACTATTCCCATGGAAGTATAGAGCCTGTGAAATGGTTACACTGTTTGCAAGTTTTGGAATGCACTCTCCTGTGTTTTTGTTTTATTTATAGTCTTTAACTGTTTCAATTGTATTTTAATGGTTTTGCTTTTTAATTGTTTTGATTCTTTGGTTTTTGTTATTTTAATCATGTGTGCTGCCATGTGAGAAGGGCAGCTATATAAATTTAATAAATAAAAATTCATCCACTGCTACTGTTTCCAAAGGCCAGAATAATCTTGTCACCAAACAATTACAAGAACAGAATGCAACTCACAAATTAAAAAGATTCTTTTTTATATATAAGAACCTTATTAATTTTCAAAATATAATTAAAATACAAAATATAGAATATAGAAAAGCTAGGATATAGAACTAAAGAAAAAAGAAAAAACTATAAAAGTGCAAAACAGACAGAAAACAGAAACAGAAAGTGACTTCCGACTTTCTCCAATACAGATATGAATAAGTTTACAAATATAATCTCTTACCCTTAGTTAAACCTTAGTGACATTATTTCTCTCAAAACAAACCATTTAATCACTAAAACCCAAAATCAAAGCTTCATTTTTTTCTGACACAAGCAAGTAGTCTAAAAGTGGTAGCCAAGTAACAATAAATCCAGAAACAGTATTTTCTCTTATTAACGCTGTTAATTTTGGGCCATTTGGGCCCAAATGCTGTTAGCCATTTGGGCCAGCTCCATCAGTTTAATAATTTGTAATCATATATAAAAGCAAGGTCCCATGTTGTTTCTCAAGCTGTTTCTCCATCAAACCCAAAAGGAACAGTTCTGGGTTTTTTTGTAAGTCCACTTTAAGAATCTTTTGAATATTAGCACATGTTGTTGTTTATTCGTTCAGTCGCTTCCGACTCTTCGTGACTTCATGGACCAGCCCACGCCAGAGCTTCCTGTCGGCCGTCACCATCCCCAGCTCCCCCACGGTTGAGTCTGTCACCTCCAGAATATCATCCATCCATCTTGCCCTTGGTCGGCCCCTCTTCCTTGTGCCTTCCACTTTCCCCAGCATCAGCTTCTTCTCCAGGGTATCCTGTCTTCTCATTATGTGGCCAAAGTACTTCAGTTTTGCCTTTAATATCATTCCCTCAAGTGAGCAGTCTGGCTTTATTTCCTGGAGTATGGACTGGTTTGATCTTCTTGCAGTCCAAGGCACTCTCAGAATTTTCCTCCAACACCACAGTTCAAAAGCATCTATCTTCCTTCGCTCAGCCTTCCTTATGGTCCAGCTCTCACAGCCATAGGTTACTACAGGGAATACCATTGCTTTAACTATGCGGACCTTTGTTGTCAGTGTGATGTCTCTGCTCTTAACTATTTTATCAAGATTTGTCATTGCTCTCCTCCCAAGAAGTAGACGTCTTCTGATTTCCTGGCTGCAGTCAGCATCTGCAGTAATCTTTGCGCCTAGAAATACAAAGTCTGTCACTGCCTCCACTTTTTCTCCCTCTATTTGCCAGTTATCAATCAAGCTGGTTGCCATAATCTTGGTTTTTTTGAGGTTTAACTGCAACCCAGCGTTTGCACTTTCTTCTTTCACCTTCGTCATAAGGCTCCTCATGTCCTCCTCGCTTTCAGCCATCAAAGTGGTATCATCTGCATATCTGAGATTGTTAATGTTTCTTCCAGCGATTTTAACTCCAGCCTTGGATTCCTCAAGCCCAGCACATCGCATGATGTGTTCTGCGTACAGGTTGAATAGGTAGGGTGAGAGTATACAGCCCTGCCGTACTCCTTTCCCAATCTTAAACCAGTCCGTTGTTCCGTGCTCTGTTCTTACCATTGCTACTTGGTCGTTATACAGATTCCTCAGGAGGCAGACAAGATGACTTGGTATCCCCATACCACCAAGAACTTGCCACAATTTGTTATGATCCACACAGTCAAAGGCTTTTGAATAGTCAATAAAACAAAAATAGATGTTTTTCTGAAACTCCCTGGCTTTCTCCATTATCCAGCGGATATTGGCAATTTGGTCTCTAGTTCCTCTGCCTTTTCTAAACCCAGCTTGTACATCTGGCAATTCTCGCTCCATGAATTGCTGGAGTCTACCTTGCAAGATCTTGAGCATTACCTTACTGGCATGTGAAATAAGTGCCACTGTTCGATAGTTTGAACATTCTTTAGTGCTTCCCTTTTTTGGTATGGGGATATAAGTTGATTTTTTCCAATCTGATGGCCATTCTTGTGTTTTCCAAATTTCCTGGCATATGGCAAGCATCACCTTGACAGCATCATCTTGCAAGATTTTAAACAGTTCAGCTGGGATACCGTCGTCTCCTGCTGCCTTGTTATTAGCAATGCTTCTTAAGGCGCATTCAACCTCACTCTTCAGGATGTATGGCTCTAACTCACTGACCACACCATCAAAGCTATCTCCAATATTATTATCCTTCCTATACAGATCTTCCGTATATTCTTGCCACCTTTTCTTGATCTCTTCTGCTTCTGTTAGGTCCTTACCATCTTTGTTTTTGATCATACCCATTTTTGCCTGGAATTTACCTCCGATGTTTCTAATTTTCTGGAAGAGGTCTCTTGTTATTCTATTGTCTTCTTCCACTTCCGCACATTGCTTGTTTAAAAATAATTCCTTATCTCTTCTGGCTAACCTCTGGAATTTTGCATTTAATTGGGCATATCTCCCCCTATCACTGTTGCCTTTTGCTTTCCTTCTTTCTTGGGCTACTTCCAGTGTCTCAGCAGACAGCCATCTTGCCTTCTTGTTTTTCTTTTTCTTTGGGACGTTTTTTGTTGCCGCCTCCTGAACAATGTCACGAACTTCTGTCCATAGTTCTTCCGGGACCCTATCTACTAAATCTAGTCCCTTAAATCTATTCTTCACCTCCACTGCATATTCCTTAGGAATATTAGTGAGCTCATATCTAACTGATCTGTGGGTCTTCCCTATTCTCTTTAGTCTGATGCTAAATTTTGCAATAAGAAGTTCGTGATCTGAACTACAGTCAGCTCCAGGTCTTGTTTTTACCGACTGTATAGATGTCCGCCACCTTTGGCTGCAAAGGATGTAGTCAATCTGATTTCGGTGTCAACCATCTGGTGAAGTCCATGTATAAAGTCGTCTTTTAGGTTGTTGGAAGAGAGTGTTTGTTATGCACAGTGAGTTGTCTTGGCAAAATTCTATCAGCCTATGTCCTGCTTCATTTTGTTCTCCCAGACCATGCTTGCCTGTAATTCCAGGTGTCGTCTGACTACCCACCTTAGCATTCCAGTCTCCTGTAATGAAAATAACATCTCTTTTTGGTGTATTATCCAGTAGGTGCTGCAGATCCTCATAGAACTGATCTACTTCTGCTTCTTCAGCATCTGTGGTTGGGGCGTATATTTGGATCACTGTGATGTTAAACGGCTTACCCTGAATTCTAATTGAGATCATTCTATCATTTTTTGGATTGTATCCAAGCACTGCTTTAGTCACTTTATTATTAATTATGAAGGCTACTCCATTTCTTCTGTGGTCCTCTTGTCCACAGTAGTAGATCTGGTGGTCACCTGATGTGAAGTGGCCCATTCCAGTCCATTTCAGTTCACTGACACCTAAAATGTCTATATTTAATCTTGACATCTCACCAATAACCACATCCAATTTGCCCTGGCTCATAGATCTTACATTCCAGGTTCCTATGGTGTGTTGATCTTTAGAACATCGGATTCGTCGTTCACCACCAGCACTGTCGGCCGCTAGCCATCCTTTCGGCTTTGAGCTAGCTGCGTCATCACATCTGGGGCTAGTTGAACTTATCCTCTGTTCCTCCCCAGTAGCATTTTGACCATCTTCCGACCTGGGAGTCCCATCTTCTGATGGTATACCGACATATCTCTGGTTGTACTGATCCATTTAGTTTTCACGGCAAGAATACTGGGGTGGGTTGCCATTACCTTCCCCAGGGATCGTATTTAGTCTGTATTTAGTATTTAGTATTAAATAGTATTTAGCACATATATGATCCCAAAAAAATTTGGCCTTCTCACAAGTCCACCAAAGATGGTAAAAAGTTCCTTCACCAAGAGAACATTTCCAACAAACATTCGTTACTCCATTATACATTTTTGACAACTTATCAGGAGTTAAATACCAGCAATACATCATTTTATAGAAATTCTCCTTTAAGTTACAATTCAAAGTAAATTTCAAACCTTTGTTCCACATGTTTTCCCATTACTCCAACATAATATTGTATCCAAAATTCTTAGCCCATTTAATCATACATTCTTTAACATGTTCATCTTCTAAATTCATCTGTAACAACAGGTTATACATCTTTGTAATGACATGTTCATCGTTTGTACAGAATTCCATTTCAAATTGAGTTGTTTCATTAACACATTTAAAATTCTTTTTATCCACTTTAATACATTCTAACAGCTGCACATAAGTAAACCAATGTAAAACCTTCCAACTCTAACATTTCCCTTGTTTTAAGCTTCAGTTCGCCCTCTTCAAAGTTTAACAGATCTTTATAATTAAAAAAAAAAGATTCTCCTCTTACAAAGATAATCTTGTAATATTGTAATTCTACGTGTGCTAAATAAGTCCTACTATGATCAATGGCCCTTAATCCTTAGTAAGGATATTTAATAATGAGACATTACTTAGTCATTATTCTATATTTTTCATGACCTGCTTATAAATTTTCTAGAGGTCTCCAAACAGCCACTGTAGGACACAGATTTAATGAACTGGGATTCTAAAGTACTACCCTGATCATAACTGATGATTCAAAAAAATTAAAGGCAGTAGAGAAAGCTTATCAAAATTGATAAGGCAAGTCTTCAATTGTAGCCATGTAGGAAAAATTTTTAATTGTTTGTGGATATGTCTCATGCAGAAATGTGAAAATTATAAAGCACATTCTATCAGTCTTAGTAATCTTGTGTGTATAAGTTTGTGTTCATGTGGTGTGTGTATTCAGAAGAAAGAATTTTAAAATTTTAAAATTTTAAAGTTAAATTTTAAGTTTTTAAAGAAGGCGGGCCTGAACTTACACAACAACTTCATAAGCTCATTGAAAATATCTGGATGAGGGAGGAGATTCCAGCAGACTTTAGGGATGCCTTAACTATCACTCTCTTTAAAAAGGGTGATAGAACAGACTGTGGAAACTATCGAGGCAACTCCCTTCTAGCCACAGCAGGCAAAATCCTCACAAGGATCCTCCTAAACCATCTCCTATCTATATCAGAAGACATCCTCCCTGAAACGCAAAATGGCTTCCGCCCTTCCAGGGGAACAGTGGATATGATCTTCACTGCACGACAGCTTCAAGAAAAATGCAAGGAGCAAAACCGCCCTCTGTACATGGCGTTTATTGATCTGACTAAAGCTTTTGATACTGTAAATCATACTGCTCTCTGGACCATCCTTCTGAAAATCGGATGCCCTGATAAATTTGTGAACATCTTGCGGCTACTCCATGACGACATGATGGCAACAATCCTGAATAGTAATGGCTCTCAAAGCGATCCATTTAAAGTGGGATCCGGCATGAAACAGGGATGTGTTCTTGCTCCAACCTTGTTCGCTATCTTCATCGCTATGATTCTACACCTTGTTGAAGAGAAACTTCCTACTGGTGTAGAAATTATATATCGAACAGATGGAAAGCTTTTTAATCTTAGTAGGCTGAAAGCAAAAAATAAGGCAATTACAACTTCTGTTATAGAACTTCAATATGCTGATGATAACATAGTCTGTGCACACTCCGAGGAAGATCTTCAAACTATCCTAAACATCTTTGCAGAAGCATATGAAAAGCTTGGCCTCTCACTTAACATTAAAAAACCAAAGTGCTTTACCAGCAAGTTTGAACCAATCCCTCTGCAGCGCCATCAATCCAGCTTAAAGGTGTGTTACTAGAAAATGTCGATCACTTTTCTTATCTTGGCAGCCATCTATCTACAGAAGCCAACATCGACGCTGACATTCAGCATTGTCTGAGCTCTGTGAGTGTAGCTTTCTCCCAAATGAAGCATACAGTGTTTGAGGACCAGGACATTCGCAGGGAGACCAAAATGCTTGTTTACAAAGCCATTGTACTACCAACCCTATTGTACTCCTGTGAAACATGGATCCTCTACAAACGCCACCTCAAACTTCTTGAAAGATTCCATCAATGCTGCCTCCAAAAAATTCTGCAAATTACTTGGGAACATAGGCGGACTAATGTTAGCGTATTGGAAGAAGCGAAGACGACCAGCGTTGAAACAATGATCATCCAACATCAACTTTGCTGGACCGGCCATGTTGTTTGAATGCCTGACCATCATCTTCCAAAGCAGCTACTTTACTCCCAACTTAAGAATGGAAAACGGAATATTGGTGGACTGCAAAAGAGAGTATTCAAAGATACTCTCAAAACTAATTTTAAAAAATTTAATATCAGCATTGAGAACTGGGAAGCCCTAACTCATGAGCGTTTCAATTGGAGGTCAGCCTTTATTAAAGGCACTACAGACTTTGAAGAAGCACGAGTACAGGGCAAAAGGGAGAAACAAGCTAAGAGGATGGCATGTCAAGCAAACCCTCATCGTGACCGTCTTCCACCTGGAAACCTATGCCCTCATTGTGGGAGGTTGTGTGGATCCAGAATTGGCCTTTACAGCCACTTACGGATCCACTGTTAAGATTTTACCCCTGGAAGACAATCTTACTCAGCTACGAGTGATCACCAAGAAGAAGAAGAAGAAGAAGAAGAAGAAGAAGAAGAAGAAGAAGAAGAAGAAGAAGAAGAAGAAGAAGAAGAAGAAGAAGAAGAAGAAGAAGAAGAAGAAGAAGAAGAAGAAGAAGAAGAAGAACTACATGATCAAACATTTATTGGGCTGCAGAACTTCAGGCTGTATTTCATGTATTTCAATAGTCTCTACCTTGATAAGATCCATGCATACAGAAAACTGTCAATCAGAAGGGAAAAAATACAATCTAACCTTTCTGATAGGCTCTTTTCTTCTTACATGGAGATCATTCAAACAAGAAATCTCAATTTCCTCTATCATTAGCAAGAAGAAGAAAAATATCATTTCTTTGTGCTAAATGTGTAAAATGCTCCTCAATTCTCAAATGTATAGCTTATATAGCTTTACCTGGACTGCATGAAAAACCAAACTTTAGTTAACCATTATGTCTTCTTCTTTTGCAATATCTACTACCGTAAGAGAGACTTGAAGTCTCCTCCCACCACACCACCCCAAGTTTGGTTTTATTTAACAACTCAGACTGAGAAACATTAAATATTGTATTTCGAATAGTCCATATCTAGGAATCCTTAGATTGTGCTTTCTGATAAACTGTGCTTTCTTTGTTGCTGCTTAAACTAAAGCACAGAAAGCTATCTGCATAAAAAAATGAATTCCATGCTGGTGATGAAGTGTCTCTTGTGTGAGCCTAACACCTCTCTACTTCTGCTCTTATAAAACCCATTAGTATCCAAGGGCAGCAGCTATAGGGGATCCCACAATACTTTGTTTGAAAAAACCTAAGGACCAGATGATTTCTTACCACTTTACCATTCAAGTCAGCCAAAGATTAGATCTTTACATATTCATAAAGAAACTGTTCCCACCCGCCTTTCTATTAGTAAAAATCAGGATTGCTTACAAGACTTGCTAACCTTTTACGTTAACCTCCAGGAAATTCCATACCCAGGAAGAGGTAGAATTTCATCTGCTGACATCAAGAAGCTAAACTCATTTCTAGGTAGGTGGTCTCTCAAAGCACAACTTTCTGTGGATTCCTAACAATGTGCTGTTTTCTCTTTCTAGCCCCTGTGAAAAGTGGCAAACTGATAATCTGTCTCTCAATGAATCCTTTGTAGTGTTATGTCATGACTGAGCACAGAAATCCAGCTGATATGAGTATTAGTGCAGTCATACTAATTGCAGTAACCGTGAACTAGTTTTGCTTCTGTACAATGATGGATTTGTATTCACTGGGTTACACGTTGTCACCAGAATTCCAACAACTCTTGGTTCTATCAAGTTGCTTATGTAATAATATCTCATACTCCCTTTCAAGCCAGCTTTTATGATACAGTATACAGTATATAAACAAATATATATATCCAAATAAGATGAATTGTCATTTCTGACCTGAAAAACTGTGTGCATGCTCTCTCTCTATTGTTCAAGGGGGGGGGGGGGTCTGTGCCCAGGTGGGGATTTTTTTCCCCATTTCTAAGTTCATTGTTATCTTAGACTTTAGATCACATCCATGAGGGTTAGAATACATTTCCTTTCAAACTATATACCCAGTTAAAAGACATTTGTCCTTTCCCCCAGTGATTCTAGGAAGAACACCACTAAATCATCTCTATATTATTCTGTGCAGAAAAGCAATGTTAGCCAATCTAGGTTACCAACTCTCATTGCTGGTTGCCTATAGCTTGTTTGGCTTAATTAATGTTTCACATTAATCCTTCTGAATGCCACCAAAATGAGAAGTCTGGGGGGGGGGGACAGAGAACAATGTAAAATATATTTTTCTATCTTTCTTCTGACCCTTCAGATTACTAGATTTCGTTTTCACATTGTGCATGATTTAACTCAGAACAAATGACATAATCTGTAATCAACAAACTTTGCTCCAAAAAGTCTATGAAGGTTCTCAGTCATCCAGGTGGAATTGTCTGTAGCTTGAATCATGTCAACTGGATTTCTATTTTCTCAGTGGAAACGTTTCGCTCCTTATCCAAGGAGCTTCTTCAGTCTGAGCAAAGTTAGTAAGGGAATCCTAAATATGTTTCTAGGTAGCTGTGTGACCTTACACCTGGGGCTAGGTCATGGTTATATTGAGATGTTATTTTAAGTCCTTTTATCATCTAAAGGAGGATCGTTAAGATCACCATGCTGCTGTTGAGCTTGGGAAATGGTCTTAATCTTCCTAGGCACAGAAGACAAAGCAGGGAGGAAGATGGGGGAAAGATTATGCCTGAGGCCCCCACCTCTATTCAAGGAAGGATTTTCCAAGTTGGCATAAATGGATTCCTTGACCCCTCTCTCAAACCACCTATCTTCTCTGTCTAAAATGTGAACATTAATGTCCTCAAATGAGTGTCCTTTTTCCTTTAGATGAAGATAAACTGCTGACTCTGGTCCTGTGGTGTTACTTCTCCTGTGTTGGGCCATCCTCCTGTACAAAAGTTGTTTGGTTTCTCCAATGTAGAGTTCAGAGCACTCCTCACTGCACTGGATTGCATAAACTACATTGCTTTTCTTGTGTTTTGGAGTTTGATCTTTGGGGAGTACAAGCCTCTGTCTCAGTGTGTTGGTGGGTTTGAAATATACAGGTATGTGGTGTTTGCCAAATATCCGTTTTATCTTTTCAGACACGTAGAATGTAGGTCATGTTGGTAAAGCTTGTACACCCCAAAGATCAAACTCCAAAACACAAGAAAAGTAATGTAGTTTATGCAATATGAAAGTGAATTCCTCTTCACTTTCTGCCATTAGGGTGGTATCGTCTGCATATCTGAGGTTGTTGATATTTCTCCCGGCAATCTTAACTCTGGCTTGTGATTCATCCAGCCCGGCATTTCTCATGATGTACTCTGCATATAAGCTAAATAAGCAGGGTGATAATATACAGCCTTGTCGTACTCCTTTCCCAATTTTGAACCAGTCGGTTGTTCCATGTCCGGTTCTAACTGTTGCTTCTTGACCCGCATACAAGTTTCTCAGGAGACAGGTAAGGTGGTCTGGTACTCCCATCTCTTTAAGACTTTGCCACAGTTTGTTGTGATCCACACAATCAAAGGCTTTAGCGTAGTCAATGAAGCAGAAGTAGATGTTTTTCTGGAACTCTCTTGCTTTTTCCATGATCCAGCGAATGTTGGCAATCTGATCTCTAATTCCTCTGCCTCTTCGAAACCCAGCTTGCACTTCTGGTAGTTCTCGGTTCACATACTGCTGAAGCCTAGCTTGTAGGATTTTGAGCATAACCTTGCTAGCATGTGAAATGAGCGCAATTATACGGTAGTTTGAACATTCTTTGGCATTGCCTTTCTTTGGAATTGAAACGTAAACTGACCTTTTCCAATCCTGTGGCCACTGTTGAGTTTTCCAAATTTGTTGGCATATTGAGTGCAGCACTTTAACAGCATCATCTTTTAGGATTTTAAATAGCTCAGCTGGGATACTGTCATCTCCGCTAGCTTTGTTGTTAGTAATGCTTCCTAAGGCCCATTTGACTTCACTCTCTAGGATGTCCGGCTCAAGCTCAGTGACCACACCATCGTATTTATCGGGGATATAAAGATCTTTCTTGTATAGTTCTTCTGTGTATTCTTGCCACCTCTTCTTAATCTCTTCTGCTTCTGTTAGGTCCCTGCCTTTTTTGTCCTTTATCATGCCCATCTTTGCACAAAACGTTCCCTTGATATCTCCGATTTTCTTGAAGAGATCTCTAGTCTTCCCCATTCTATTGTTTTCCTCGATTTCTTTGCATTGTTCATTTAAGAAGGCCTTCTTATCTCTCCTTGCTATTCTCTAGAAATCTGCATTCAGTTGGTTATATCTTTCCCTTTCTCCCTTGCCTTTTGCTTTCCTTCTTTCCTCAGCTATTTGTAAAGCCTCATCAGTCAGCCACTTTGCTTTCTTGCATTTCTTTTTCTTTGGGATGGTTTTAGTTGCTGCCTCTTGTACAATGTTACGAACCTCCATCCATAGTTCTTCAGGCACTCTGTCTACCAGATCTCATCCTTTAAATCTATTCCTCACCTCCACTGTATATTCATAAGGGATATCATTTAGCTCATACCTGAGTGGTCTAGTGGTTTTCCCTACGTTCTTCAATTTAAGCCTAAATTTTGCTATTAGAAGCTCATGCTCCAGGTCTTATTTTTGCTGATTGTATAGAGCTTCTCCATCTTTGGCTGCAAAGTATATAATCAATTTTTTTTTAAAAAAAAAAAGAACCAATACATATACATCTTGCTTATGGACTATAGATGTATTTATATTTCATATTTACCCAAGGCTGAACTCCCCCTCCTCACCGTGCAGGATTGCAATGAACTGGTAAGCCCATGAGCAACTATTTTAGCTTTCCAGAGTTCAGTGTTCTTCTGTGACTTGCAAAACCTGCTTTCTGTGTGGCTAGGAAAGCTGCCATTACACGAGGAGAAAGCCTGAAATCCTCACTGGAATCTAAGAATTAGTACATCTGTTCTTGGGATCCTGGCCAGGAAAGGAAAGGAAAGAAGGAAAGGAAAGGAAAGGAAAGGAAAGGAAAGGAAAGGAAAGGAAAGGAAAGGAAAGGAAAGGAAAGGAAAGGAAAGGAAAGGAAAGGAAAGGAAAAAAAGCCACCGCTGAACAATCTATTTTAAGATTGAAATAATCCATATTATACTGAGTGATTTAATAATTAATAAAATGATATACTGTATAGCTTGTAACTCACCAAGCAGTGTTTCAAAAGCTTCACATAATTGAACAAACAAAAAACCCACATTTAACTGCAAATATATATATATTTGATTACCGTCTCATCCCAATAACATCAGCCCGCCCCACCCGTGCGTGCAGAGAGGGCATGCTTCGGACCCCCTCAACAAGAGAATTCCATCTAGCGGGGTCCAGGAGGCGTGCCTTCTCTGCGACAGCGCCCGCCTTATGGAACATCTTGCCCCCGGAGGTGAGACTGGCCCCTTCACTCCTGGCCTTTCGGAAGGCCCTTAAGACCTGGCTCTGCCGCCGGGCCTGGGACGACAGAGGCGGTAGTGCCTCCTGGGGTTGGCTGGCCCCGTAGGTGATCTGTGCTACGGTCCCCAATCCATCTTGGATTTTATTTTATTTTATTTTATTTTATTTTATTTTATTTTATTTTATTTTATTTTATTTTATTTTATTTTATTTTATTTTATTTTATTTTATTTTATTTTATTTATTTTATTTTATTATTTTATTTTATTTTATTTTATTTTATTTTATTTTATTTTAAATATATTTTTTATATATTTTCTATTTTGTATTGTTTTTAAAAATTTTAAATTTTTAAGTTTTAATTATTGTAACCCACCCAGAGTCCCTTGTATGGGAGATGGGCGGGGAATAAATTAAATAAATAAATAAATAAAAAATATATAGGTTTTCTCTTTTATCATATGAAAGAGAATTCTGACAATTGTTTAATAGATATTTTATATCATATTACAGGTACATTGTTCAGAATTTAGCATATCACTTGGCTTCCTGTGAGTTCTTCTGTGGTGATTTTAAAGGCACTAGAAGGAAAATGGAAGTAATTATAAATTAGAGTGATCAGAGTGGAACAAAGGATATACATCTGTATGCTATGGATTACATGATGATTCACCTCCCACAAAATCTGTTGCCTGTCTCCAACTTTGCTTACTTAAAATGTTCAGGTTAGCCAAAAGCCCCATGCTAATTACATGTGATGCTAAACATGTCACACAAGTCAGGGTTTGTTTTGTGTTACTGATCACAGGGGCAGAGCAGCCCTGCAGATCCAGGCTCCCCCTCTTCTTTCCCAATGCTAGACAGAAAGCCCTCGAGTCCTGAAGAGGCTTCCTCGGGCCTTTGGGAAACTTCAGGGCAGCAAAGGGAAACATCAAAGAATGATGTTTGGTTCTTACTATATATTTATAAAAAGACATAAACAGCTTACACTGAACATGCTGTGTGAGGTAATATTATTACACAGTTGTCACTGTTTATAAAAGAGAAGCAACTAATTATAATGGTGCCAAGGTTGTGTGTGTTCTAGCATGTAATGAATCAGACTTTAAAAACTATACTCACTGTGCACAGGTTAAACAGCCAAGAATCTAATTCATTTTGACACACAGGGAGATACAGTAATAGAATGCAGATGTGTTTAATTCCAATTTAATCAGAATTGTTTCAGCCTTTTTTTGCTTCCAGTCTGGAGAAGGTATCTCCATGTGTCCCAGGCATTCTTTACTATGTAGTTTTTTTTACGTAGCTTCAGAAAAACTGCATCAACTGCAATGCATATATGATTTCTGCTATAAAAAGATGAAAGAGGTTTTGGTAGGGGCAGAGAATATAAGATGCTTTATGTGTTGTATTAACCTGAAATACAACTCTGAATTTAAGACAATCCCCCAAAAAGGAAGAATACAGGGGAGGGGGATATATAAACAATGTGCAATGTCCAGCTTCCTCATCTTGTCAACTTAGAAGTGCCACCCCTCCCTAGAAATTTGTGCACGTGACACACATTTTTATTTGTACATCAATGCCATTCTCCCAAAAGGCAGGGTCAGGAGTGTAAATATAAATCATTTTCATTAAATTGATAAATGGGTGGGGCTTCCATCACCATGCTCTGCCCACCATCTTTCAAACTTTGAACCCCCTGTAGATGCTACTAAACTGCCTATAAAAAAGGTGTCCATCTGCAAAATTAATCAATCCCCACCTGCCCACAGCAATCCTTCTCCCTCATACACACAGACCACACTCAAGGCATAGAAACGTAAAAGTCCATGCACACGTAGAGAAGAACAGCAAAAGAAAAGACAAAATAGGACGGAGGAGGGATAAAGGAAGAGGTAATCGTCCTGGGAAGGAAGGGAAAGAGAAAAGATGGAAGAAAGAGAAGAGGTGAAGGGAAGAAGTTACTAAAAAGGGAAGGAAAAAGAAAAGCCCTGTTTAGGCACACAGACACGGCCTTCCACACAAAGCTGCTCCAGGCTAATCTTCAAAAGCAGATTGTACCACAGATTTCGGCAGCCATTTACTCTTCTTTATAATTCCTTTCCAATACAGGGAAGTAAAGAAATGGGTTTTCAACCGACACTTAAAAACTGTAAGAGCCAACTTCCAGGGGAGGCATGGCAAACGAACACAGCTCCAGGAAAGCAGAGCTGACAACTGCAGCAAAGACCAAGGAACCAGTGAGTAGACTGGTTCCTTGGAACCTCTCCAGATAAGGAGAGGACAGGAGCTTGCCCACCTGTGCTCTGGACAGCTGCTCCTCATGAGGAGACTGCAGGACAGCGGTTTTCCATGGGTTTGAGCACCAGGAGACAAAGGGATCAGCCATCTTGCTCACAACCAGGGCAGAGCTTTTTAAAGGACACTAAGTTCACAACCCTCACTTTCTAATCACTTTCAGAAATTGCCTATTAACCATTTTAAAGCTATTAGAGACCTTCGAAATGACAAGTTTGAAAAGTCTTCATCGGGTAAGTTTATCTTCAACTCTGAACAAAAGAAAAATTAATTATAAGCTTTAAGAACTTAAAGAATCTGAAATAAACAACAAAAAGCTAAATAGGATTTTGATCTCAGAAAGTTATAAATGGACTAAGGGTCCAAATAAATCTGGAATATTGAAATTTTTACAGTAAGACTTTGGAATTAATTATAAAGAACAAACAGCTTCTTGTGAGAAATAGATCTGCTTTGGTTTTTGGAAGACATAACAGAAATAATCAATTTCATGATTAAGCTCTAATACCTGTGTTTCTTTTGCTTAAGGTTCTAGAACAGTGTTTTTCAAACTGGGCAACTTGAAGATGTGTGGACTTCAACTCCCAGAATTCCCCAGCATGCTGGCTAGGGAATTCTGGGAGTTGAAGTCCACACATCTTAAAGTCTCCAAGGTTGAGAAACATTGCTCTACATCTTCAAATACAATGGAAGGGAACCAAGTTCAGAGAAAAATAGATATCGTAGCAGGAAATAGAATTATAAGAGCCTCAGGACAAATTCTTATGGAAAGGCAGCCAATAGGATGGTGGTCTTAAAACCAAACTTCCCTATGCAGCAATACATAAGGGTTAGGGCTAGAGTCGTCATCATGTTTAATCAATCGCTCTACAAAAACTTGTGTATTTTCAGAACATTCCAAGCATAAAATAAGACAGATAAATAATATCTATATTATATTTATATTTATATAAATAAGTCTGCTGAGCCTTGAGGTATCCAGTTTAAAAGCAATCATATACATTTAAATAAATCTTTTTGCCTATTACTTATCCTACAGATGTAGACTGTGTGATTTAAGATGATAGTTGAATTCATACCTGTATAGCATATAAATATGCAATAGTCATATAGTAATGCTTCTCTATGCTCAATCAGTGTTACAATTCAAAGCTGCAAGCTACCAGTCCTGGCTGGGCACTAGCAATAGACAATTTGAATACAGACAAATGAAAATAAGATTTCACTCTGTGTTATAGAGGAATGAGGAAGAAGGTATCTTAATTCCCATACAACATTGTCTATTGTCTGTAGAGTCATGCCAATTGAATTCATCACATCTGGAAATCATAAATTTCTAGCCTGACTCTTTTCATAAATCTCTTGCTCTCCTCCTTCTGGATGTAGCAAAACAGAATGGAACAAGTATTCTAAACCCTTCTCATCTCTTATATGGTCTATCTGTACAAACAAGTACATTTTTTTCTGGAATTTTAGCAAGCCAATGGATACAACTCTCTGAGATAGAAATGGATTTTGTTTATCTTTCATTCTATTCCTCCTGGACTATGCTAAGATAAATCAGGAGAGTGGATATTTCTTGGAACCACCAGAGAAGGATGTTTTTTGTCAGATTGTCCAGGTTTTCTGTACTCCACTTAATATACTTGATTCAGAATCAATCTATGCTCAGGATCACTCAGATCATGGCCAGGAAGCATGGATACGGGCCAGGTTGGTCCACAAATAGTTACATTTTGACCTTATTTACTCAGCAAAAAAGAGAACATATCTTGCTACAATGGATCTTTCTATGTCCCAAACATTGCATGAAAGTTTCTCATGAGAAGCGTTATTGCTAAAGGTGATACCACATGACAGAATTGACTTTGCTATTGAAGGCTCAATCAGTTGGGTAATCAAATACTATAGCCTTATGAAATTCATCTTAATTCCAAATGTACATATGCTTGTTACTTACTCAGAACCAATGCTGAGTATGGCAACTAAAAAGTTTATTTCAAATGGAGAAAGTTGAACATACAGCATGTAGGGTGAATTTTCAAATATTACTCCCCCAAAACAGTTTGTTTGTTTGTTTGTTTGTTTGATTGATTGATTGATTTATATAGCTGCCCATTTCACTTTTATGTGACTCTAGGCAGCTTACAATAAAACAAATAAAATACATAAAATATACAATATAAAAAACAAATAAAAATATTGCCAGTTAGCTGGCCAGACAAGAGCCCTCTCATCACCTTAGCCTCTCCCACTTCCCTGCATTCATCATTGATCAACTGGTTACAGAAAAAAAAAGAAAAAAAATCAGTGATTCAAAACTGGTTCATTGAAGCATACCAATGATAACAAAGTAATGATATGAGTACTAAGATTCAGAAAACTGGCAATAGTGAACAGGTCTTGAGTAAAGTTACTAACTGTCAGACCACATGGGCTGTGCTAAGTGAAACTGTGACCGCATACAAGCCATTCAAAAGAAAAGTGCCAATAGGAAGTATGAAGAGTAATATTTAAAAATGGGATTTCATGTCACTGGATATCTACTCTTCCCTACCCTCGTAGTAATCAGAAATTTCTTTTGAAGAGAGCAGCAAGTTTGTGCTAAAAGTTCTTGAAAGTATGTCATGGGGTGCATCAAATAAATAAATAATTTTGGATTCTGCCCAGCAGAATCCCTACCTGAGCTTGACCTGATCTCAAGGCTGGTACTGGAGTGCCTGTTGGCGTTAGGCAATATCAAGCTTCATATCACAAGGCACAATCAAGAAAACAAAAATCACAGTGACTTCAATAAGGAGTTTTAATGCAAGAATTAGAGGTAAAGTACAGAATCTTGGAAATGGCAACAGGAACCTCCAGTCCTTATTAGTGAATTCATTAAGTCTCCTTGTATGTTTTGAATCTCTTCTTCCTGGTTTTGTTTTGTTTTTGTTTTTTTTGCAGCCCAGACTGAGCTGTCATTCGTGTGATAAAGTACTAAAAAACTCCTTGCCCAATTGCCAGCTGTTTATGTCAAACATTCCTCCTGTTGTTTTTCCCTCTCCTCACAGTCTCTCACAGGGGGTCCCAGTAAAGTGCCACAGGGTTTGGTTCTTTCCACCCTGACATTTAACACTTACATGAAGCTGCTAGAAGAAGCCATTTCTCAGTACAGTATCATCAGTATGCTGATGATATCCAATTGTCATCACTATTTTTTTTTATTGTGATATTTATACCCCGCCTATCCCCTCCCTAATGGAGGACTCTAGGCGGCTTACAAGCATATATATACATTAGTTATACAATTCACCATTTTAACCGTGCGTGAGGGGAGGGGGGTAAGGGACCCGACTCTTTCAGGCTCTGCACTACAATTCCCAGGATGCCTTGAGCCGGCTGCTGACGTCCTGTAGCTGTTGCATCCGGGTCCGTCGTCACCGCCGCCATTCGATCTTCCTCCGAATCTTTTTTCCTCCGGTGGTGCTGACTTCCCGACAGGACGCCAGCAAATTAGCCCACTTAAGGTGGTACCCATTTATCTACTTGCAAAGCTTTCGAACTGTTGGGTTGACAGGAGCTGGGACTAGCAATGAGAGCTCACCTCGTTGTGCAGGGTTCAAACTGCAGACCTTCTGATCTGCAGCCTACAGCTCAGCAGTTTAACCTGGTGAGCCACCGCGTCCCTGACAGGGAGCCAATGGGGGCTTGAAAAACCAATGTAACATGCTTTTGACAACATATGATAGCCAACAAACAGGCTGCAGCATTTTGCACCAATTGTAGTTTCCATGTACTTTTCAAAGGCAGCCCGTGTAGAGTACATTGCAGTAGTCCAAATGTGTAGTCAGGAAGGTAGGAGTCACCATCATGTGGTCCTCCTGCTCTCGGTATGGTCACAACTGGTGTACCTGCCACAGCTGCCTCCATCTGCCCATCCAGCAGTAACTGTAAGTCTAAGAGGACCCCTAAACAACACTGGAGCTGTCAAATGTCCCAATGTACAAGCAGAAACTCTGCCTTGCTAAAATTCAACTTCAGTCTATTTTGTCCCATGCAGTCCTAGACAGCCTCAAGGCTCAGGGACAAGACATTTACAGTATCTTCTATGTGGCTAGGATAGATCTTCCCCAAAGATCTCTTGCAGCCTTCAGAAGGCCTTGATGCTGCACAACTATAGAGATGTAAAAACTTGCAACATCTTATTTACCACGTAGAATTAATAGTATATCAAAAATAGACATCTATAACCCAAGAAAATTCCACTTGGCCAGCAAATGTTCTATAATAGTCTTCTTCAGCTTGATACCTTCTAAAGCTATTGTCACTAGAATGTCCAGGCATGCTAGCTAGGAATTCTGAGAAATTTAATTCAACAACATCCATAGGACATCATTTGGAGAATGCTTTTTTAGGGACATTTACCATGTAATTTCAGGAAACAGTTTTTTGCTTAGTTCTAAACACAGGATTTCACAATGGCCTATTTATGCTGCCATCTTCCACTATTAATTCATTAAGTATAAAATATAATTAGAAATATATGGTAGAGAAAGTACAGAAACAATCATTGAAAAGTAAAGTATGTCTGGAAAAAAACACACACACAAAATTCACTTGAAATAATTTACATATAGAATGTTTATTATGACATCCAAATAGTAGAAGTAATGCAATTGGGTCCTACCATGAAGTTATCCTCCTATCCCCAGTGGGCTTCATGGATCACTACATATTGGCTTTATTATGATTCCACCGCAAAACTAATCATTCAATGGAGCAAATTATATTAACAGGCCTACCATGTGTGAGTTGATTATCTAAAGTTCTTTGTTGTCATTGTTGCTACTAATTTAGTCAGTACAATTCCAGCTGCCTGAACCTCTTAGATGGTTGTTTGAGAAATGTGTCATGAAGAATGCAATGGCTTCCTCCAGGCTGTGTATCTTTCAAAGATGGTATAACATAAATTAACTATGTTTGGAGAAATGGGGATTTATTTCTACTTTATAATGGAGAATGGCTCAATCCAAATTTTATTTTACTGTGTGTTTTAGAGGAAGTATTTAATTACCCACCACAGAGGAAGAATAGGAAAGAAAAAAGAATCCATGTAAGAGAATGCTATAAAAATAGTATAAAGAGCAAAAACATAATATAAAAATCATCATGTTCAAGAATTCACGGGTAAGTTTTGCCTTGAATTGTTTATAAAGTTTGCATTAATGTAGAGCTGATGTTATGGGGACTGCAGAAGATATTTACATTTTTAAAAATCTCCAAAATGCAAAACCTACTTAAAAAAAAAAAAGAATAGGAGCTGTGTAATACTATTACTTTGGTGTGTAATTACTTGTGTTTCAATTGTGTTTTTAAAAAGCCACCCCAATGGGATGAGTGCATACACCTTTTTTCCATCAGTTCAAACTGAGTTTGACACTTGACACTAGATGCTTATTTATTTATTTACTCACTTATTTTATATAGCATTTTTACATATATAAACACTGCAGTTAGCTGTTCCACAGGAGTAAAGTTGATTGATTTTTGTTCTGGATGCAGTTTAATTTTCTCTTTTTTATACTGATCAATGACTGTAAATTAAGACCTACCTATCCATCTCCTCATGCAGCAGGATTTATTTTTTTTTGCTTTGCCTTTCTTCCACCAAATCTGAGATGCATCATCTGATGCAGTACTGAAATTACATTTCTTTTTGTTTTGTTTTTTATTTCTTTTAATAAGATTATTTATTATTTTAATAGTATAAATAAGAACAATTAAGAAAACAGCTTGTTCATTTCATTTAAAAATATTAAATAAACACTATATACTTAAAAAAAACTATGCAATACAAAGTAAAAACAAAAGAAAAAGAAAAGAAAGTAAAAACTTCCAGACTTCCAGAAAAAACTCAAGACTTGGCTCTGCCAACAGGCCTGGGGCGGGAAGAAGAGTATACACTCTTGGGGTTGGCTAATACCTTAGGATGGCCCTAGAATTGCTCTTTCCAGTGTTTTAAAGAAGATACTACCATCTTGATTTTATTATATTTATTGTATTTTTAAATCGTTTATTTTAATGTTTATTTAACTTTATATTTGTATTAGAATTTGTGTTGGATTGTAAACCGCCTAGAGTCCCTTTGAGGGAGTTGGGCGGTGATAAATCGAATAAATAAATAAATAATAAAAAGTATTAATATAGTACAATTAAAATGCTGGCTGGGAAATTCTGTGAGTTGAAATCCACGCATCTTAAAGTTGCCAAGGTTGAGAAAAACTGGTTTATGGTATAAATATTGGGCATAAAGTTTGCTAATTATTGAAAGTAAACTAATTGGGCAATAGTTAGCTGGATTTTGCCTATTGCCTTCCTTGTATATTGGGAGAGTGACAGAATTAAGACACTCTTTGGGGAGCTATAATGAGTTATTAATAGCATTCATGATCATTAATGGCAGGAAACAGGGAGGCTAACACAGAGGCCCACCAATCAGGATTTATTTTCAGCAATTCTGGCAAAATCATATTTTTAGCTGGTGCTTTGCCATTTTTCAAATCAGAAATTAGTTTTTCGATTTCTGATTGTGAAACCGGGGGCCAATTGGTGTAGGGATCAGATAAAGGGAGGCCAAGAGAATCACCATGAAAAGGAACACTGAATAAGTTGCCAAAATATCTCATCCAGGACTGTAAAGAGATGAAATCATTGACACTTGAGGTAGGCTCATCTGAAGAGAGAGAAACAAGATGTCAGAACAATCAACCTTATTTGTTACTGCTTGTTGGAATTTGCTCATTTCACTAATGAATAGTTTTGGTTTTTTTCTGTCAGAAACTTTTTACACTCCTTTTTTAGTAAATGAAAAAGTTCTCCAGAGGAGAATCGTTATAGAACTGGTCATTTTTCTAGGCTGAAATTACCACAGCCTTGGCTGAACAGTTTTTATCGAACCAAGGTTTAGAATGCTTATTAGAGAGATAGCAAGGATGGAGTTTGATTAGACCAGAGCTTTCCAAACTGTGTGTTGGGACATGTTAGTGTGTCGGCTGCAGTGTCTGGGTGTGTCGTGGCTGCTGCTGACTCCGAACCCTGCCAGGATTCCATGCAGGTCCTAGTGCCTGCCTTGTGCCCTGCTGTAAGAGTGTGTCGCGAAATGATGCATGTCTAAAAAGTGTGTCACCAACATGAAAAGTTTGGAAAGCTCTGGATTAGACTTTAAACAGTCCTGAATTAAACCACTAATTTTCTGAAAAGTGACAAACGTTTCTTGAATCTCACTAGCTGTGGTGAAAATCTGTTTCAAATGGTTGACCTGCAATGATTCAAGAACTTGGACTGCAGCAGCTAACAGTTACTGGACCATACAGGCCAACTATACAGCTCCAGCTTTTAAAATATTAACCAACAGGAATATCAACAGAGGAATAGTCTGAAAATTTATATTCGCACAGGATACTTTGACAGGAAAGGAAGGGGGCTTGAAATGAACATTCTGCCCACTCACTCCAGGCCTCTCAGATTCTAAAAAAAGTCATCAAACACACATAGAAGTGAGATCAAAGAGATAGCATCAGGCCAATAAACATAACGGGCACTTTGGAAACAAAATTGAATCTTTCCCTGGAGCAAACACAACTGTATAAATTAACTGCAATATTCCATTTCAGATCTGATGCAACTAAAGCCCAAAATAACAAATTCTCAGCAAGGTCAGTGCACAGAGAATTTTGCAGGCTCAGCATCCTTTTGAAATGTACAATTTTGGATAGTCTCATCTGCATGGTTGTTGTTTTTCTTCCTGCTACCACTTTTCAGTTTCAAGTCAAATCTGAAATACACACTGGATTTGTTTCCAGAGAGTACTTTTTTATCAGATTAAAAACAGTAAGGCAAAACTAGGCTTATGCCCTGATTCAAAGCTGGGTTGGGTCAGCTTGAAATATTAAAATGGCAAGTTGCATGCTTGGGAGTTTACCAACAAGAAAAGAGACTGCAAGTAACAATTTGCTCAAAGGCCCTGTCAAATCTGGAATGAGACCTCCTTTGAAGAAGGATCCTCTTTTGTGTTATAGCTTGGTAATTTTAAATAAAGGCTCTTAGAGGGAAGGTTGCTTTTTCTAGTTACGTGCAGGGGTTGGCAAGGTCACCAGGTCATCTGTTGTCCTCCCTCCCAAATGGCACTCTTCCCATCTTATAATAAAAATCAAATTCAAATAAATAGTGCAAGATTTTAGTGAACTTGACTGGAAAAAAATGCCAAAATCTGACAAGATCTCAGAAACAGCTGGCTAATCTTGCAAAATTTTGGATAATTTTGGAAGGGAGGTGCCTACACCATCACCCAAGACTGCATAGTAACAATCCCTGACTTTGATAAGTTTGTCAACCCCTGTAATAAGTACTACTTTACTTATTTCAAAATATGGTAAACCTGTTTTATTGCATTACATTGGCTTTTGGCCACATAAGGTAGTACAACCAACAATAAAGTGTGCTCCAGAGCATAGAGGATCTTTGTTCTCTAATCTGTCTGTATCCAGCTTTAGGGTAGCAACACCCAATCTGGTGCCAATTAAATATTTAAAAGCAATGGTGGCTGAGAACTCTGTGAATTGTATTTGCAACACATTGGCAGGACAGCAGCTAAGGCTAGAGTAGTTTAGGGATTATAATAAGTCAACCTGCAGGATTCAACGATGTTTTGTGATTGTGGAGCCAAATAGAAGCTAGGAGGCAAGACCTGATGGGCATATTTCGTGCTTCAAACTTTTCATCTCTATACAGCATTCCTAGAAGAGGGAAATGATATGCAAGCTGAAGCCCAAGATTCATCCTTTCCCTTACCTAAGCCTTCCATATTATGTGCCAGATGTGTCCACAGGGTGTGGTCAAAAAAGTCAAGATGATGACTGTAATGGTGCAATTAAAGTTCTGCCTTCTTATATATATAGAACTTCCATCATACTGTCAGAACCACCATCTTTTTTTAAAAAACCATACCCTGCAGACACCCGCGTGTGCCTTTTTTTGGGGGGGTAGTCAAGAGTGCTCTCCTCTGTGAATATTAACAGAATTGGAAAGGGTCCTACACAGCCAATGGTTTTAAAGGAATGAAAGGCCATATGATCTGATAGACTACATGGAACCTGGTGTGGTATCTCTACTCCATTACCAGAAGGGAGAAAGAGGGATTATGGAAACGAGGAGGAGGAAGTGATTATAGCCCTGAGAATATCAGTCTAGCAACTAATTGGATGGTGTTACAGGCAGAATGTAAAATTGCTCCAAGAGGGGAATCCCTACATCTACTCACCCTATTGGTCAGCAGGATGAGAAAATGCAATAAAGTAATGCATGCAGAAGTGGATCTTCAACTAATTTTTGTATGTCCAAATCTCTCATGTCATCATGTGACAGAAAATCTGGCAGTTGTTTCCCCAAGCAATCTGCCCCAGATGCAGCATTATCCAATTTTCAAAATTTCAAAATGCTGTGTCTAGAGGAGAGTGTTTCTACAGTGTCATAACTGAGTAATTTATCCCCTCCGGCTCTTGTTCAATAGTACTTCTCTCTCATGCACACAACACACACACACCTCAGAATTCATTTCATCAACTGCTAGTCTACAAAGGGGGGCGCTGCATTTATACTGAACAAATTGAGTCAGCAAACATCCCGGTGTTCCTTTTCTGCTGAAGAGAACAGAACACATAATTCAGCATAGCAATGCAGACATCTCAAGCCAATCCAGCTGTGCTTAACTCCACATTTGAATAACTGCATGAGTTGTTCATTTCAAAATACTCTTAAAGGCCTGGTTAGATGTGTTCAAAATCAAACACTGCCAGTCACAATCCTGCTTTTGCACTTTCCCTGCTTCCTTTTAACTATGGCACAGACATGCACCAGCAACTTCTAATTTCTGCTGTGTTCCCATGATACTGCTTTTATCTCATCCTTACCCCAGAGGTGCAACAGGCTGAAGCTGACCTTACCTGTGCTGGTGCTCGGTTTGCCTGGTTATGCTTTTCCTTTTAGCCTCACACCACCCACGGGCAGCCTCAGGGTGTATAAAGTCTTTTAGGCTTCACACATTGCCTTGGAGGGAAGGCAGGTGAAAAAGAGGCAGGACAAGGCTTTTATTTATTCATTTCATGTCCAGATCAAACATCTCTCTGCCAAAATGTAGCCACCGCCACAGCTTTGTCATTAGCTTGCTGTAGGTCATCGACAGTACAAGGCTCCGACAGTAATCGACACACCATCAGATGCTCCGGGTCTTGGATTTCTCCGCATTCACATACTGTATTGTCGTCAGCCAACAACCCCCACTTAAATAAATTCATCTCGCACCTTGGTACCCCCACCCTCATCCTATTCATTGTCCTCCAAACTGTATAAGGGAGAGTGTTTCCAGCAGCCATTTCTTCCTTCAGTAAAATACTCAAATCGGTGAGCATATTCCTCCATTTACTTATTCGATTCTGTTCTTTGGACCACTCTAGGGTATTAGTTCTTGCCATAAAGCTCTTTCTAGATTTAAGTTGATGAATTGGAGGAGCATATCCGCTCAGAGGATGATGAGAGTCAGTCTCTTGCTTGGTTCTTTCGGTGTCTGCTTCTACTTCCCTTGTAATCTTAGGTGGAGCAATGCCAACAAGGGATATAGTTTATTAATGGCCATAGGTTTGAGGCATCCCATCACTATGCGCATTTCCTCATTCACAGTGATATCTACTTGCTTCGCATGTGCCGATGTGTTCCATACTGGTGCCGCATATTCAACAGACACTCAAGGCCAGAGCTGATACTCGTAACGTAGCTGGCTAGGGTCCCCATGCATAGTTTGTCAGTCGTCGGATGATGTTATTCCTAGCACATACTTTAGCCTTGGTATTCAGGCAATGTTGCTTAAAGACAAGGATAGGCAATAAGGACAATATATGTCATGCCAGTACAGTTTTGTTGAGTCAAGGTTGAGTGGAAAGTTCTTCAATTCGGCACTGGGAAAAGGACCTGTGTTTTGTTTACATATACAAGACAGGCAATTATGTGCTCCTCATGACTTCATGCTTCATTCCTCACCTGCTTCGTTCTTCACATGAAGAAAAGAATCATCTATCTTGAATGTCCGAACTAGCTCTCAACAAGAGAAAAGAACAATTGAAAAGGACCACAGGACCTTTAGATCTTACATGGGTATTTCTGTGGGGGAAGACATATTTGTGTTAGACATATACAGATATGAAAGTTACCCAAATATGATTGTTTTCAGCACTCTGAATACTGTGCAATAAAAATGTCAATTTGTTTTATGAATAATACTGTTCTGTGACATACACATGATACACAGATTTTGCTAGCATAAAGTGGAATCTTCAAAACAGCTTTTGCTAGTCATAAGTTGGGCTGAACAAAACATCAATGGGTAGGCATCCAGTACCAGCCATAATGACATCACCCTCATTCTGACATCATCATGCAAATGATGAAAATTATATAATTTCTATATTTGCATGATAATGTAAAGGTGTGTGACATCACTCCTCTCCCTCCCCTTTATTACTCTGTGCAGATGCCCATGCAGTTACACACAACATGGAATCTCTACCTTAGTTACTAAACACCCTCAAAAATGAAAAACTAAATTCAATAGCAATTCTGCATTCTTGTAGGAGGAACGTGTAGAATTTTCCCTACTTACTTTGTTATTGTCAGACAGGATGCTTCAGCCCATCATTTGTATTAAGAGATAAAAATCATGTTCTGCCCCCTCAGTCTAATACAACTTTTTAAAGTTGTGAGAACAGTGTGCCCTAACTTTATTCCATTGGAATTGTTTATTCCTGGATTCTTCTGCATTCAATAATAATAGGAAAATATGGATTATAGCTAAACATTTTGTCTATAATCAAGCCTAGAAGACATCCTGCAACACAAAGCTGTATCATCAAACTTTTGTAGGCCTGGACAATGATATAACAGAATCTTTCCTTATTCCAGGACAACAATGCCCTGGCTTATTTTTCTGCTGTATTTCAGTTCATCCAAGCATTTCAGTAAAATCAGCTAACATTTTGGGCAACTCTGGACTTGGTGAATTATTGTGACCCAGGAGTGGGATAAGACAAGAACTTATTAATGGTGGGCATCGCTAGAAACAGATGTGAGCCAAGATCTTTGCGCTGCAGGATTTCAAAACCAAAATGACTAATCTACTGTTAATAATTTCAAAAAGCACAGATGTCTATTGTTGTGTACCATTTGCACAAGCAAAAGCTTAATCTCAGAAAATAAATACGGGCAAAGGGAACTAGTCCTGCTTACCCATTAAGGGATTATTTGCATAACCACCATCTGGAATTTAAGTATATTTTTCCCTGCTTCTCCAATAAATAACATGCACAAAGATCTTTCCTATTTTCTGCTGTAGAGATTCTTTGAAATAGGCATTTGCTTTTATCTATTTAGAAAGTCAAAGACAGCATAATCTTTATTTATTTACTGTGTAACCATCCCTGAACACACCTCTCTTTCCCCCTAATTGCTTTCATTATTAGAAGGCCGATGATTCTGAACTCAGTGACGTCAATAGGAGTTTATGGCACAGATTTCAGGGAAAACAGAACTAGACCAATCACTGGCAGCAAAATAACAAATTATTAGGAAATACACACAATAAACTCTCTACTGCAGTCAACCATTCCATTCCAAATGCAGGAATGACTCCTGAAATGTTTGATTGTTGAAACAGCCCTGTAGAAATTAGGGCAGTTAGCAATATTGTGTAGGTTATCAAGACCAAACGCTCTCACTGTAATAGATTTGGAAGGCTGCAGATACAATAAAAGAATATTTAATAACATTTAGTGACAGTAATAAAATCCATTTTACCAAGAATAATACACACACAGCCCAGAAAAAATTATTCACTGGAGGATGTTCTGCTGCTCAGAGTGTTAAATCCTGCTCTATTCATACACTTTGTTTATGTAATGTAGCTCTTCAAGTAAAATGAGTACATATTTACCTACTCTGAAGTTGGAAAATATCTCATTTGCTAAGCTTTTGGTTTTGGAATTGTACCAAGTATCTAAATTTTTCTACTATGATATGGATAAAAATATGTGTAAATGCATTTTAGCTTATGTAATAGAAAGGTCTTAAGTCTTCTTTAATTTAATATTCACCTTGAAATATTTTTTCCAATAAACTATGAAAATTCTGAAACTGTTCAAAAATAAATTTGCTTTCTGTTAGACAAGAGATTGAAAGCCTACAAACTGTCATCTCTATGATATAAAAATTAGTAATAAAGGTATAAATATCTGAACTCTATTATACCAAGACTTCCAGGTCTTTTGAAAGATCTCCTTTCTTCTATAAACATACATTTTCAGGATGCCAAGAGGACTTAGATGTTTTCTTTCTTAGGATAGAAAAAAATCTGATGTAGTAATAAAGAAACCATTTTTCAATAATGAAGGAAATTTATCCATTCTTTAGATATATCCCTTAGAGGTTTTGGCTCCAAGGTATCTTTAGGACTATCTCTTTCAAGCAGATGTGACTCATCCAATATGGTCCTTGCAGAAAAAGCTACTGATAGTCCTTTGTTTTATTTAGACAAGGATAACAATGGTCTAGAAGCAAGTGATTTTTTTGTAATGACTCCTTCCATATGGAACCATCTCCCTCCAGAGGCAAAGCTAGCACCTGGCTTGAGGGCTTTGCAAACAGTATTTAAGACTGAATTGTTTCTTAAGAGCCTTTGGGGAGTAAAGAAAGTAGACACTGATGGCTGTTGTGGGTCTTCCGGGCTGTGTGGCCGTGTTCTGGAAGTTGTGGTTCCTAACGTTTCGCCAGCATCTGTGGCCAGCATCTTCAGA
The DNA here is from genome assembly GCA_023362775.1 of Charina bottae. Classification (NCBI taxonomy): domain Eukaryota; kingdom Metazoa; phylum Chordata; class Lepidosauria; order Squamata; family Charinaidae; genus Charina; species Charina bottae. Next base: position 22,630,507 of record JALMGJ010000005.1, read on the forward strand.
GGGCAGGAGCACAGATAGAAGCAAAATCTCTGTGCCCAGGTAGAGTGGCAATGTTCTATTTATAGAGCTAAATTATAGGAGATTAGGTGGGGTTTTTTGTTGTGTTGAAATGTTAACGAGTGGCTGATGAGCGTGATTAGCATGTTCATTGTGAGAAGTATTCCCATGTCCTGGTGGTTGGACTGAGTTCGTTGACCTTTTGCAGGCTGTGTTTTTCAGGACTGGTAGCCAGGTTTTGCTAATTTTTAAACTTTCTTCTTTTTTATTGTAACTGTGCTGGTGTTTGTGAATTTCAATGGCTTCTCTGTATAATCTGGTGTAGTGGCTTTTGGTGTTGTCCAGTATTTCTGTGTTTTCAAATAGGATTTTGTGTCCCGTTTGCTTGAGAGCATGTTCAGCTACTGAAGATTTTTCCGGTTGCTGTAGTCTGCAGTGTCTTTCGTGTTCTTTTATCCTGGTGTGAATGCTTCGTTTTGTGGTTCCGATGTATACTTGTCCGCAGCTGCATGGTATGCGGTATACTCCTGCAGCAGTGCAGGGGTCCCTTTTGTCTTTTGCTGATTTTAGCATTTGTTGTATTTTCCTGGTGGGTCTGAAGACTGTTTGAAAGTTGTGTTTTTCCATCAGTTTTCCCATGCGGTCAGTGACTCCTTTGATGTAGGGCAGGAATACTTTGTTTGTGGGGGGCTGTTTTTCTTCAGTTGGATGTTGTTTTCTTGGTTTGATGGCTCTTTTTATTTCATTTTTGGAATAGCCATTCGCCTGTAGGACCCAATTCAGATGGTTAAGTTCATTGTTGAGAAATTGAGTTTCACAGTTTCGATTAGCACGATCCACCAAGGTTTTGATCATGCCTCTCTTTTGTCATGGGTGGTGATTGGAATTTTTGTGTAGATACCGGTCTGTATGGGTGGGTTTTCTGTATACTTTGTGTCCTAGTTTGAGGTCCGGTTTGCATATTAAGTGGAACAAAGGCATAATGATTATTTACTGCCTAGTTCCAGGTTCCTAGATAATTGAATTAAATAAGGCTATATGTATTTTGCTTTTATATTCACTTTCCTGTATAGTAAATAAAATTAAAGGAAATAAAAAAGACAAAAATGAAAAACTATACACAATTGGTCTGTACACATATACACAGAGACAGAAAGAGAAAGTAGATATATTTACTGAGACTAAAAGGAAGTTTTAACACAAGTCACTGCCTGCAGAATGTTAGCCAAAAGATCTAACATTGAAAGGTAAAAACTTGAAAATGAATAAAATCATTATGAAGCCTTCTGTGTTCCAGATTTCATTTGCCCAAACACCATTTACCAATTAATTAATTAATTAATTAGTTAATTAATTCATACATTTATACCCCACTGCAATCCCACCAGACTCTCAACGGCTTGACTGAAATATAAAAATCATTAAAACATCCACAGCCCAGTTAAAATCATGAAAAGCCTGAAACATACAAATCAGAAAATCCAAAAAACAACACACTACCACTCAATCCCCATATTCAAATCAGAGCAAGCATACATACTGTACATGCCTCTCAGTTCAGCTAGCAAAAATATAACTTGATGTTTGTTTATTAAACATCAGCAAAAACCAAAAACATTTAACAGGACAAAAGGCCTGCAAAAGCAAGGAGAGAGAAAGAAATGAATAACAGACCAGAGATAAAAAAGCCTTAATATAAAACATCCACATAGCTCTATCTATATCAGAATGTGCACAGAACTTTCCAGAGCCACTAGAAACAATACTACAGCTAATTAGCATGGACATTCCCAAAAGGAGTAGCCTTTGGTTATTCCAGCTTTAACCGTTTGAGGTGTGCAGCGGTGGAATAGAGATGAAAGCAGGACACTCCTCTATTATGCTCTATTAATTCATTAAAGAATGAATTTGATGGACACAGAAGATGTATCTACCATTCTAAGGAACTGATGTTGCTATAGAAAAAAGTAGCTGCCCTACACCTCCCAAAAGTTTGGAACCAGCAGTGCATTTCCCAGCAAGATCAAGTAGGTTGCACTGATTCTAATGGGCAAATGCAGTCCTGAAGGTAGCTTGGTGCCAAGCTCTAAAGGGCTTTATTGGTTAACATCAGCATTTTAAATGGCGCCCGGAAGCCAATAGGAAGCCAGGCAGGGCCCACAGCACAGGTGTAATGTGCTTCCACCGAGGGTAATACACAGGCTGCTGCATTTTGGACCAAATGAAACTTCCAAAAATGAAACATGATGGGTATATATAATAGTCATAATTGCAGTATATTGATTGGTTGCGCAGTATTTTATGAAAGTACTCAGTGTGTGAGAACCATATAAACTCTAGCCTAGGAAATTTGATTTAACAGCCCATTCTGAAATATACAGTGCATTTAATTTACTACATACAGCTTGGATAATGATGTGGTTTAATTTATGTTGTTTGCACTTGGGGAAAGGTAAGAAAATAAGTGAAATCCAAATGAGTCATGTGATCTGTTATATACATTTTTGTTCATAATAAATAGCCATTTTTCCATTGTGTAATAACATTTTAGTGATGGAAGATTTCAAGAGACAGACAGATATTTGCATGGGGATTCTACAGTGGAAGCTTCTGCATACCAATGCAGAGAAATTGCAGCCAACACATTTTTCATGGATAAAATTGATAGGGTTTATTTATCCTAGATTGTTAGGGCTCCAGGGCAGCGTGGCATGGTGAATGATATCTGCCTTTGTTGATCCAATATTGTTAACCCTAAAGTAGCCACGGTAGATATGAGATCCATCCAGTGGTGTGCTGGAGCTGTCCAACATTTACCAGCACACCACTGATCCATATATGTGCTTGGATCTCCAGTTGCAATGCATGCATATTGGTAGGCTTACATGGCACACTGTTTGCAAGAAACCACCATCTCTCTATGGGGGCAGTTTATAGGTTATGATGATATCCTTCTAATTACTTGTGTAATAAGTGACTTACCATACTTAATCAAAAGGAAGACCACCCTGGAAGAGGAAGGAAGACAGAAAAAAACAAAAATAGCCATAAATCTTGTGAAAAGCCAGCTTACCCCCAATTTCCAACTCCAGCTGAAACCCCCTGCCCCACTCCTGCCCAGTAAATATATGTATTTCAGAGACATGCTTGTACGTATGTGTGTATGTGTATACAGTTGCATGCAGAAGTTTGGTACCACTGGTCAAACTGAATGTTTCAATTCATCTCTAGTAACCAGAAATTGACACAAGCACAAAGTTAAACACAACCTCTTTCTGCATATTTGAATTCATACTTCCTATTTATGTACTGCTGTTTACGGATTCCAAATAAGAAAACATGGTACATGCAGAAATTTGAACATCCTTCCAATTGATTTGGTCCTTTTTTTTAAACTGTAATAGTAAGGAACAAAGAAGTGGTTGAGTTAGGGCAAAGGGCACAGCTATCAGTTGGATCACAGAGAATATTAGGTTGCAAAGAAGAATATAATTGATTTAGAGAAGTCATTACTATCAGAATGCTTTATTGCTAAAGCTAACAGATTGATAGGAATGCTATAAATGCATGCTATAGTTACTGTGACTCAAATAAACAAGTTCGCTAGAATCTTTGACAAGCTTAAAATGAGAATCATAGATCTCCAAACTGACTAAATCAAGCCACCAACTTTATGATGGGCGTGAGGAGGGCTTTATGAACAAAAGCCATGTTATTCATGGAAATAAAAATCATGTCTGAGGGAGGAAGGCAATTTGTCTGATGCTTTAAATAACTCAAATTTTAATTTTGACAAATAATCTACTGAATTCTTCTGCATAAAAAACTGTCTAAACTCACTCCAAAATTGATGCACTCGGTAAAAATCAAGTGTATTGTCTAATAAGTTGGCTCAGGATCCATTAGAGTTAACTCCTTTCCCATTATCACTTTGTGTAGTAGTATCTGAGGCAGTTTCCGATGAATCACATTTCAGACTATAATACACAATCAGATCTGAATAATGATTCATGGTTATAAAAGATATCCACTTTTCAATCATCCTGCTACAGTGCTAAATCAGTCTGCATACTAAGGCTTCTGTTTAAGCTTGATGAGTGTGAAGGATGGCAGGGTGGGAGCTGGGAATGTTCTGTGCTAAGGCAGGCAAGAACTGCACTCAGAAATGAATCCTTCCTTATATGCCCAGTAGCAGTACCTGGAGCAAATCCATAAGGAGATGGAATTATGAATGGGACATCTGAACTATACAAGATGCTGCTTAGGACCAGAAAAGGTTACTAATCCCTAATCATGTGAATTTTGGAAGATGAACTGCGCACAAGATGTGCAAAAACTTTTCTTGTTGAAAAGAGGACATTATAAGTACTTCACCTTGAATTAAATTAAATTAATTCACCTTGAATTAAATTGGCTTGAAAGAAATTTTGATCACAATACATATACTTGGGAGTAAGCTTTGCATTGCATCCTGTGGGGCTAACATATACATGGAATTACTGCATTACTTTTTATAGTATTTCCTTGTATTCTTTGTTTTACGAACCAGAGTTTTGTTAGGGTGCTGTGAATTATTTGAAGAAAACACTGACCCATGTACAATTTTTTTTATTTATTTATTTAAGTGATATTTATACCCCGCCTATCCCCTCCCTAGTGGAGGACTCTAGGCGGCTTACAATCATATATATACAGTTCAATTATACACCAAATTTCAAATGTACAAATGCACCACGCGTGAAGGGAGAGGGGTAAGGGAACCGACTCTATTAGGCTCTGGACTACAATTCCCAGGATGCCTTGAGCCGGCTGCTGACGTCCTGTAGCTGTCACATCCGGGTCCGTCGTCACCACCGGCATTTGATCTTCCTCCGATCCTCCGATCCTCTCCTCCAGTGGAGCCAACTTCCTGACAGGATGCCAGCAAATTAGCCCACTTTAAGGTGGTACCCATTTATCTACTTGCAAGGCTTTCGAACTGCTGGGTTGACAGGAGCTAGGACTTAGCGACGAGAGCTCACCTCGTCGCGCGGGGTTCGAACTGCCGACCTACTGATCGGCAGCCTACAGCTCAGCTGTTTTAACCTGCTGAGCCACCACGTCCCTATTGCTGAAATTATACAAATGTATAATTGCTTGGCTTCTTTAGTTGGGAACCATTGCCTTTCAATGTTCTGTTTTTTGTTTTTGTTTTTTAATGATGTATACTTCATAGAGTTGTAAATATTTTTCAAACTTGGAAAGTAAATTTAAATGTAAAGCCACTGTCAATATGGCAGCCAACCCAACCTATATGCATTCATGGAGCACATGATAGCATTCCCACATACATTATGGTATTCTGCAAAATGTTATCCACATGATCAAGAACCTTACTACATGTGTAAGGGTGTCATGCAAGTATCTAATAAATGTATACATCAGGATGAAGCCACCTTCCTATATTAACAACACTTGAAAAGGATTCTACTTTCAGATTTAGAATTATCCCTGAGCTCTTCCCTTATTCTTGTAAACCCATAAAGTTAACTAAACTGAGGTATGCCACTGAATAAACATACAGAATAATATACATTATATTTTGTCACTTTTTTCAAAACCAGACAGTAGCAAATGAACCTGATAAATAAACCCCTTAGCCTGACATAATCACTTCCAGATCAGCCGCCACGGCTACTGAATTCACTCTGTTGACTTTCTGACTCCTTTTATGTCACTTGGCTGAATTCATGGCGAAGAAGTAGCTTAAATAAACAAGAGTACCAAGGGGCAGCTGCAGGTTCAGGAACAGCCAAATAAATGAGACAGATTTTGTAATGTACCCAGTTTTATAATACATTAATTTAAATGGATGAATGAGCAGCTCCCTCAAAGAAATGACTGCCATGGCAAATGCAGATTTTCACACAAAGAAAAATATAAAATCACTGCCAGGACTGTTTCAGCCAAGTAGAAAAATGCCTTATAAATGCTTGTAAATTTTGGAAAAGAATCCTTCCATTAAATAAGGATGTGAATAACATTTTCAAGTACTGTCCCCCAAGCTCACACTTTGTTTAAAAAGGCATAATAACGTAGTAATGGTTAAATTACAGAGTATTTATAGAGTATTTTTGAAATTGGTGACTGCTAACTCACAATACAGACATATACCTTCCCCAAGACCTAAAACCAACATTCCCAATCTTTTAAGGCACATTTAGAATTTTGAAAGCATGTTATTTGTGCTCTCACAAAATGGCAGCCCAAGTGGATATTGTAAATCACAAAACACTTATTTACCAGAAGACAAACTAAGAGAACTGTCATCCACCATCTCCAATAGATAAACATCAACACTCATAAGGAGCAATACTTCTCTGTCCTTGCATGTACTGAGCACTGCTGAAGGAAATGTCACTGAGAAGGATTTGATACCTCATAAAGAAAAGTGCCTTAGGAGACTTTACAAGCCTAGTGACTAAATCCACAGGATTTCACTCATGGCCATGAGGTGTTAGGATATTATTTTCTTACTGTAAGGGCCAGGACTACCATCAGACTAAGTAAGTGTGGCAACTGTTTCAAGTAGCAAACTTAAGGAGAATAGTAGGAAGGATATAGCTGCCTTTCAAAAAAAATTAAAGGAAAAGGAAAATTAAAAGCAAAGTACTGTATAAAAGTTTACAAGGGGGGTGTGGTGGCTCAGCGGGTAAGACTCCAGGCTTGTTGATCGGAAGATCGCAAGTTTGGAGGTTCGAATCCCTAGCCCTGCGTGCGGAGTGAGCTCCCGCACTCGCCCCAGCTCTTGCCAACCTAGCAATTCGAAAGCATGCAAATGCAAGTAGATTAATGGGTACCACTTTGGTGGGTAGGTAACAGCGTTCCGCACGCGTCATGCGGCCACATGACCATGGAAGCGTCTTCGGACAACACTGGCTCTTCGGCTAACAAACGGAGATGAGTACTGGCCCCTAGAGTCGGACACGACTGCACAAATGTGCGGGGGGAACCTTTACCTTTTACTGTATACCATTCTCCAGTAGGCAATTTTGACTTTATGTGCACAATGCTGGACTGTAGAAAACCAAGAAACACAAAGCTAGGATATGAATTAGTGGAGTCCTTGGTGCTCTCTGAGCCTTGTTGTTTTCTTGCAGACGTCTCTTCAATTGATATGAATCAGTGTTAATATGCATACCAAGGATTTCTATTTGTTGCATATTAATAACATGAGACAATTGATTGTCTCTTTAGCAAAAACTAGATTATTGGCTCATACAGATTACAGATGTTTTATCCTACACATTTTTTTTGGTTTGGTCAAAGAAATTATTCTTCAACTGCTATGCAGAACATTCATCAATGACATAAGTGTTGCTGAGAGCTATAATGTTAATGAAGATATGCCGATTCAAGAACATCTCAGAATGTGAAAAGTCTTAACAAATTAACTTTCCATACCTGTTCTTTTGCTAGCAGAACTCCAGTTTTATGCTTGAATAGGCACAAGAAGACCAGGTGCCTTTTAATTAAACATAAACCTTCATTATGATTATTTATGGATTTTTTAAAAAATCAAACACGCTTCATCTGTCATATTAGGATTTTTTCCCATTCATGGTAATACAAATAAACTGAGCTATCTGACTTGTGGTTGCCTTATTCCTTTTCACATAAACTTTGTTTAGCATTTTTTCAGGCAACATTAAGATCAAGTCAACTTTCCTTACAGGCACTTGGAGAAAGGTTTTCCTATGCTGAATCTTGGTAGGAAAATATAGAGCATCTCCCTCTGAATTAAATCAGACTAGAAATTTAGGACAAAATTAGATAAAATGGGGACAAAGATATAATTATATCTATGGGTTAAAAAGCTGAGGAAGGTTCAGAAGACTATAAGATTGTTGGGGTATCGCACTGCATCAGAGAAAAGGCTTTAGAATTATATAACAATCTCCCCAATATACAGTATATGCAGATTCAACAGACAAGAGACAAGCAGAAACCTGTACTGCATTTAAAAATTCTGTGAGCCCAAGAGAAGCCCTGTTTTTGAACAGTTCCAGTTTTGGCAACTTCCTTACGATGAGGCAGCAGGCACAGAGTCTTTTGTCACAGCACTCAGAAAAAAAATCTAGTGTTGGGAATTTGGGGCATTCAGATCTAAGGCCTGGAAACAAAATTGTCTTCAGCATTTCAGACAGCAAGTCAGAGAGAAGCCCCTAGGAACCCTAATTTACTCCAGCACAATTTATTTCTGCAGAGTAAAGGCACAATCCAAGGGTTATAAAATAGCAATGACTGCACGTATTAAGTCTTTGCTGTTAGGCTAAGCTCCTCAAGAAAAAGGCCTTCAGGCTTCTGCAGCAGACAATCTGGTACCTGCAAAAGGCAATCCCTACAGGAGATGTGGACGTGCCCACAGACCCTGACAATGTTCTTATTTAGGTGAAAATTGCAACAAGTATGTAGGGAGAAATCCTATGGTTAAAATATGCAGAGCACAATTTGAGTCTTCCTTCTAATCAAAGACCCAAATGCTCTGTTTTTGGAAGCAGTGACTAAGAACCAGCAAGCAAAACACACAAGTAATCCAGTGATTTTAACTGGCCTCCCAGTTGTTTTTAAATTAGTCACTGGAGCCAATGCCAACAGAGTTCCCCACAAATTGCAAACTGCCTGCTAGACAATGTGCACAAAGCAAAAATAAATATACTTGGTTGCTTCAAGAGTATACTGTGGCTGCATGCACTGTAGAAATGGTCCCAACACATACTAACTTTCTACATTACAGTCACCACTTCTAGGCAGATCAGCTTGTGCAGCTCTTTAGTTAATCAAGCAAATCTATCCAGTAATCAGAATTCCCCAATCAAGACAGATTAACACTTCAGACCCTGCCCTGATGTTTCTGAAAGCCTAGGCTCTTTTCTGGGCATGCATCACATTTATGCAGACCCTATCACACCATCAGTGGTGCATGAACAAAGAAAGATCCCACAAGAGAATCATGGGCAAAGTGAATAAACCAACGAAGGATTAGCCTGGTGGTCACACATTAAAAAAATGCATTGCTTAGTTTGACAATTTTAACAAGGCAATCAAACAGCAATCCTAACCCTGAATTCCTACAGCAGAGATTGTACACTAAAACTCTGCTGGTCAAAAATAATTAACCACTTTGTATTTTTAAAAAAGGCTACTGGAGTAGTGCTGGAAGCTAGATGCGAGCTTTTGAGAAACTCCTGATCTTCTATCTAGATACTCTGGCTGTGACCTTTTTAGTTTCCACAATGCATCATTATTCTCTAGTTCTTGCTTATTTCACTTGTCTCTTCTTTCTGCTATTTGCCAAACATCCAGTGACCAACATTAAACTACATTTGGTTGCCAGTGGGGCTGAAACAATACTGCAAAGGTTTCCTTCACATTATCTGTCACTGCCATCATTTGCTTAAGACTCCATTGTAAATTTCACTGATTTCATGAGGTTGTAATTCAAAAACCAACACTCAAGGTGAGCAGCTTTACATTTTTCAAATACCCTGCAAGTCAACTTTATCTACCTGTCCCAGTGCAATCCTACTATGTATGAGCAAGCCCTTTTCTTTTGAGGGAAATAGGAGGATGAATGTTAATGAATCTTGACAGTGCACAGGACCAAACATACAAGTGAATGGGGTCACTAGTTTTCCTCATTCTTCCATCCCTTTTTTCTCTACTTGTCTCCTGTTCTATGCATCAGGCCAGGGTACCTTACTCTTACCAGATGTCTGAATTGTTATCTTGCAGAGGCCTTTTAAATCAAGCACCATAAAATTAGGTCAAGAGTTACATGCAGCTTTAAGGCCACAGCTTGCTGTCCTTGATGTTTGTGGTTACCAGCACCCTTGAATTTTTACAAATGTGATAGAATATTAGGTACTGACCATGTTAAATTAAATAATGTACAAAATAATTTGCAAATCTGTACTTGAGCTTTGGTGGTTTGGTCTACTCATCTCATTTCAGAGAAACCAGATTAGTTATAGATTATTCATCTAGATCAGAGCTTTCCAAACTGTGTGTGGCGACACAAAAGTGTGTCGCCACACACAGTCTGGTGTGTCACCACACAACCCGGAAGCGCTGATCATCATCAGCGCTTCCGGGTTTTCCCGCAGCAACACACCAAGTGCAGCGCGCAAAACCCGAAAGCGGCAGCAGCGCTTCCGGGTTTTTGCGCGCTGCCGCAAGGACGGCACTTCCGGGTTTTCCCGCTGCGACACATCAACGCCGGTTGGTGTGTCGCGGCGGGAAAAACTTTGGAAAGCCCTGATCTAGATCATAGCTTTCCAAACTGTGTGTCGTGACATTTTAGTGTGTCGCAACACACAGTTTAGTGTGTCGCAACACAACCCGGAAGCGGCGGCGGGGGCATGCACGGCGGGGGTGCGGGGGCGCGCGCACGGCAGCAGCGGTGTGCACGGCGGCGGCAGCAACGATGGCAGTGGTGCGCCATCAGCGCTTCCACGTTTTAGCGGACGCTGCCGACGCTGCCGCCACCATACACGCCGCCGCCGCCGCCACCAATGGTGTATCGCCAACAGCGGCAGTTTGGAAAGCACTGATCTAGCTTCTATTCTTGTTGTATAATTAAACAAATTAATAATAAAGTGGCTAAAGCAGTGCTTGGATACAATCCAAAAAACGATAGAATGGTCTCAATTCGAATTCAGGGTAAGCCATTTAACATCACAGTGATCCAAATATACGCCCCAACCACAGATGCTGAAGAAGCTGAATTAGATCAGTTCTATGAGGATCTGCAGCACCTACTGGATAATACACCAAAAAGAGATGTTATTTTCATTACAGGAGACTGGAATGCTAAGGTGGGTAGTCAGACGACACCTGGAATTACAGGCAAGCATGGTCTGGGAGAACAAAATGAAGCAGGACATAGGCTGATAGAATTTTGCCAAGACAACTCACTGTGCATAACAAACACTCTCTTCCAACAACCTAAAAGACGACTTTATACATGGACTTCACCAGATGGTCGACACCGAAATCAGATTGACTACATCCTTTGCAGCCAAAGGTGGCAGACATCTATACAGTCGGTAAAAACAAGACCTGGAGCTGACTGTAGTTCAGATCACGAACTTCTTATTGCAAAATTTAGAATCAGACTAAAGAGAATAGGGAAGACCCACAGATCAGTTAGATATGAGCTCACTAATATCCCTAAGGAATATGCAGTGGAGGTGAAGAATAGATTTAAGGGACTAGATTTAGTAGATAGGGTCCTGGAAGAACTATGGACAGAAGTTTGCAACATTGTTCAGGAGGCGGCAACAAAAAACGTCCCAAAGAAAAAGAAAACCAAGAAGGCAAGATGGCTGTCTGCTGAGACACTGGAAGTAGCCCAAGAAAGAAGGAAAGCAAAAGACAACAGTGATAGGGGGAGATATGCCCAATTAAATGCAAAATTCCAGAGGTTAGCCAGAAGAGATAAGGAATTATTTTTAAACAAGCAATGTGCGGAAGTGGAAGAAGACAATAGAATAGGAAGGACAAGAGACCTCTTCCAGAAAATTAGAAACATCGGAGGTAAATTCCAGGCAAAAATGGGTATGATCAAAAACAAAGATGGTAAGGACCTAACAGAAGCAGAAGAGATCAAGAAAAGGTGGCAAGAATATACAGAAGATCTGTATAGGAAGGATAATAATATTGGGGATAGCTTTGACGGTGTGGTCAGTGAGTTAGAGCCAGACATCCTGAAGAGTGAGGTTGAATGGGCCTTAAGAAGCATTGCTAATAACAAGGCAGCAGGAGACGACGGTATCCCAGCTGAACTGTTTAAAATCTTGCAAGATGATGCAGTCAAGGTGTTGCATGCCATATGCCAGCAAATTTGGAAAACACAAGAATGGCCATCAGATTGGAAAAAATCAACTTATATCCCCATACCAAAAAAGGGAAGCACTAAAGAATGTTCAAACTATCGAACAGTGGCACTTATTTCACATGCCAGTAAGGTAATGCTCAAGACCTTGCAAGATAGACTCCAGCAATTCATGGAGTGAGAATTGCCAGATGTACAAGCTGGGTTTAGAAAAGGCAGAGGAACTAGAGACCAAATTGCCAATATCCGCTGGATAATGGAGAAAGCCAGGGAGTTTCAGAAAAACATCTATTTCTGTTTTATTGACTATTCAAAAGCCTTTGACTGTGTGGATCATAACAAATTGTGGCAAGTTCTTGGTGGTATGGGGATACCAAGTCATCTTGTCTGCCTCCTGAGGAATCTGTATAACGACCAAGTAGCAACGGTAAGAACAGAGCACGGAACAACGGACTGGTTTAAGATTGGGAAAGGAGTACGGCAGGGCTGTATACTCTCACCCTACCTATTCAACCTGTACGCAGAACACATCATGCGACATGCTGGGCTTGAGGAATCCAAGGCTGGAGTTAAAATCGCTGGAAGAAACATCAACAATCTTAGATATGCAGATGATACCACTTTGATGGCTGAAAGCGAGGAGGACATGAGGAGCCTTATGACGAAGGTGAAAGAAGAAAGTGCAAAAGCTGGGTTGCAGTTAAACTTCAAAAAAACCAAGATTATGGCAACCAGCTTGATTGATAACTGGCAAATAGAGGGAGAAAAAGTGGAGGCAGTGACAGACTTTGTATATCTAGGCGCAAAGATTACTGCAGATGCTGACTGCAGCCAGGAAATCAGAAGACGTCTACTTCTTGGGTAGAGAGCAATGGCAAATCTTGATAAAATAGTTAAGAGCAGAGACATCACACTGACAACAAAGGTCTGCATAGTTAAAGCAGTGGTATTCCCTGTAGTAACCTATGGCTGCGAGAGCTGGACCATAAGGAAGGCTGAGCGAAGGAAGATAGATGCTTTTGAACTGTGGTGTTGGAGGAAAATTCTGAGAGTGCCTTGGACTGCAAGAAGATCAAGCCAGTCCATACTCCAGGAAATAAAGCCAGACTGCTCACTTGAGGGAATGATATTAAAGGCAAAACTGAAGTACTTTGGCCACATAATGAGAAGACAGGATACCCTGGAGAAGAAGCTGATGCTAGGGAAAGTGGAAGGCAAAAGGAAGAGGGGCCGACCAAGGGCAAGATGGATGGATGATATTCTGGAGGTGACAGACTCAACCGTGGAAGAGCTGGGGATGGTGACGGCCGACAGGAAGCTCTGGCATGGGCTGGTCCATGAAGTCACAAAGAGTCGGAAGTGACTGAACGAATAAACAACAACATGTTACTGTATTCACTCTGCAGGCTAGCTTCCATAAACATGCAGCCAAATATTTTCTTACTGGACTTCAGTATGACATACGGATTCCGTCTTTCATCCTCTTCCAGGACAGCAGAGAATTATGGTTTGCGATTCAAATTCTGCCTCCTGCAATAGTTCTAATCTGACTACAAGTAGTCCTCCTTTAGTGACTGCAATTGGGACTGGCAACTTGGTCGTTAAGCAAAGCAGTCACTAAGTGAAAAATCACATGACGACAACTGTGCCTACGATTTTACTTCAGCTTTCCTTGGCTTTACAGCATCAGAAGGATCTGAGCCCAAACAGCCAGGTGAGCCCAAATGGCAAGGAAGGTTTCTGGAACTTGAATCACGAGGAAGCCAGGTAAAAGGGCAAATCTTATAGCCCTTTTTCCCTACTCCCCTGCCCTTTGGAATGCTCACCCTGGCATTGGGATAATTAGCAAGAAGAGAATTGATGTTTGTATTTACGTTCATTGGAGAGGAACAGATTTCAAGAGAGTAAGCAGGCACACAATGGGGAATACACATCAGAAGGAATGCGCTAGTGCCGGCTCTTTGCCTAGTGCCAGCCAGGGCCCTCTTGAGGGCCTAGCCAGCTAGTTCTGGCTAGCTATATTTCATTCTATTTTAATGTTTTTGACCTCTAAGTCTAGTTACTGAGAAAGTCAGTCCACCAGTTAACTCACTCTCCTGTTCTGCTCTTCAATGCAGCCACAGTAGTTGCTTGTGTTTCGCTGGGTGTTTAGAATGAGCCTAGTCCCAGTAAAGTGGAACAACTATGCCAGACTTTTCCTATGGGACCCCTTATCCCCCATTTGCAAATGTGTTAGACATGCTGGCTAGAGATGACAGGTATCTGGAAGGTACTAAACTGGAGAAAGCTAAATTAATGCATTGTGTGGTTTAGTAGGCGACCCTCTAGGACAGTATTTCTCAACCTTGGCAACTTTAAGAGGTGTGGACTTCAAGTTTTGGAATTCTCCAGCCAACTTGCTGGCTGGGGAATTCCGGGAGTTGAAGTCCACACCTCTTAAAGTTGCCACGGTTGAGAAACATTGCTCTAGGACATCAGAGTAAGAAGAAACATGTTATTTTTTCAGAGGTACTCAAGATCTCATGGAAAACCAACTGGACCCCATTGAAGCTTGAGTTGCAGTACAGAGAGGAAATCTAGGACATAGACTGATTACATGTAATTTGTAAATAACAGAAGACATGACGCTCTATTTTATAGCATCTGTTGGGAGGGGGGTAGTGAGATACTTCCATACTGCTAGGACAAATATTTATTAAAGCAAACTACTGCTTACTTAGTAATAAAAAACAAAATAGTATGTTGTAAAAAAAAAAGCCCCCAGAAATGAATTATCTCATCTAACCACAAGCAATTTTAAAAACATTATTTACTGAAGCTGGGCATCCAAAGTTCATTCTATGGAGACTCAGAACTTTTAATATGATTAGATCCCAGATTAATATAGCTAACATATAAATGGAGCTCATGAGTCCTTTGCTGCTGCACTTACTGCTCTCCTGTATTCCTTTCTGCCTTTTCTTCCAACTTCTCTTAATTATGTCTTATTAAGACTATTGCTTGCTCTGGCAAATTACTTGTTTTTCCCCCCTTCTTTTCCTTTAACTCAGTGGGCTATTGTGAGAAAGGGGTGGGCTTTGGGGAAAAGGTGTGGATGAGTTTTAGGGACTGCTCCTGCCATTTTTTAGGGTTTGTTTTTTAAAAAGCTAGTGTCAAATTTAAGAAGATAAATATATTAACATAGTAATCATGCTACCATTTCAGACTAATCTTTACCAAACGGGCAGTTTTCAAAATAATATGTACTCTGCTGAAATTTCATATGCTGACTAGAAATGTATGAGTTCTGCAAAATACTATAGATTACAATATTTATATGGTACATTATCAACATTAAGTAATATGAGTTTTTCTTCTAATCATCAGCCACTAAGAATCAGCTAGGAAGTAATTCTCAGTCTGCTTTCTTTATCTTTGTGAGGACCCCACCACACCCTTATTAGAGTTAGAGATGTATTAATATGACTATTATTCCTAATAACTTTATTTGGAACTCAGTGGGAACTACTTCTGAAAAAACATAGATAGGATTGGGTAGTATATCTGCAATCCTAAGTACACTTAGATCTATCCTAGGTTTTCAGCCCTGCTGAGACATTTCTTTTCCACAATCAAATGGAAGCAGATTTGAAATGGTTGCTCCACATGACACTAAATATGGTGCTATTTTATTAAGCAATTCTTGTTCTCTTGGCCCAGTTACTTTTCACAGGGTTACTCAGAAGTTCCACTTGGCAATTTTAAATAGAAATGCCCATCTTGAGATTCCTGTAACTAAGAGTAGTGAAAATCAGCAAATGCTTTTTTTACCCTGGAGAAAGGTGCTTTAATTATTTGCTGTCATCGTTATCTTTTCACTCACTGGAAAATAAACACTAAAAAGAAAAATGGTAAAGAAAGCTCCCAATGAGCATACTAGCCCCTTCCCCCCTGCCCCAGAAGAACGGAATACTTAAAGAATGGGTTATAAATTATTCACTAGTAATATCAGAAAAACAGGAAAGCTTTTTAAAAAGTACCATCATCACATTGAACATGAGCATGATGAGGACACTGCCCTCCCAGAAGGCAAGATACGTCTTTGTCTCAGTCAAGGGATGAAAAGGGTGGTCTGCACCTTAATCTCTTCTTCCACAGTGGAAAGGCACCACCATCACCACTTGATGTGTTTCGGCAGCCAGGAGTAGCTGCTGACCCTCCACAGACTGCCACCTCCAACATCGGTGGTCAATGTCTCACTCCAAGTCCAGTCTGGTAGCAAATAACACAGTCAGAAAAATGGCCACTCAGTTCTCCAAAGAGGTCAATTGGCCCCATGTCTCTGAAGAGCTGAAGTGGCTGTTGGCCTTGTTCTGAGTTTTCTTTCTTAGATTGAGGCATTGTGGATGAGGTAATCAGGAGACCACCTGTTTTAATCCATAATGTCTCATTTTAAAAGACAGTCCCTCACCCCAAAGTAGTAGGAAAATCAAGATGGCTTATGCTGACAGTGGGGGGGGGGGGGAAACAGAGGCCACAGTAGAGGTTGTGTTCTATTACAGCATTTATCCTGTTAGATTCATATCCCCCTATTATCCATCATGCAAGGCAACATAGCACTCCTTCCTCCCATTTTTTTCCCATAACATGTGCAACTGCTGGTCCTATGATTACATTTTATATAGGGGAAAAAATGAATCTAATCTTTAAAAGATAAGACAACACAGAAAACCATGGAATGCAATACATTATCTGGATTCTCCATGAAATTTTAGCAAATAAAAAGGAAAAAAATAACACCCGAATATTGCCACAATAAATGTGTTATTTCATTTTTGTATACCGGGTTATTTGTTGCTTTAGTTGGAGCAGACTAACAGGAGTATCTCTTGTTGAATTTCCAAGTAAATATGATCTGGAAATCAAAACAAATATTTAGCTCCTGACTGAATCAGTTCCTTAAAAAAGTAATGGATTCACATTTAGTAACAAAGACAATTTTGTAAAATATAATATGGATTGTGAAACATTCAACTGCTTTTCCCTAGTGTTTAAAAGAAAGCTACAGCTATGCATTATTTAATTATAATAAACTGGGTTGCTGAACTGCAGAATTTTCTAGCAGTACATATAAAAATCCAGGGTTTCTTGCCTTTTCTTTTGTGCACATTCAAGATCCACTAATACGCTATCTTCTCACAAGGTTTGCTATAACTGCCATTTAATTCACTGATTTCTCCTTCTCTGTTTGTTTATATAGGTTTATCTGTCTTTTTACTTTGGGGTAATAACAGAAATGAAAACAAATGTTATTGTTAACCCTAACAAAATACCACACTCCAAAAATGCACACTCAGAGAATTAGGTCAGATATTTATAAATTGTTTCACATGGAACAGCCAGAACAGCTCAAGAGATTCAGATGCAGGGATAACAAATTATTTCGCTGCCAGTGACAGATATAGCATGATCAGCTGCTCTAAATCTGATGTGGCTCCCTCCAGATCCCGGTGCTTAAAGGCCAGATGCAGTCTCCAAACCTTTTTGTGATGCCCCACAATTTCTAAAAACCAGCAGCCCAGTTCTTTGTCATCTTGAAGCTGGAAGCACACAGAAATTATCATGGATGCCCTGAAATAAGGTTGATATAGTTTCAAAACCAAAGAAAACCTCCAGGACTTCCATTCAAAAATACAGGGGGGGAAAAACCCCAAGGCCTGACTTCTCCCCATGTGCACAATATTGCCCCCCCCCCAATGGCCAGGGGACGCACTAGTATTGCTAGTATTAATATAATATATAAGCTGACCATCAATACTTGCAGAATGCCACCAACTTTTAATTCCAATGTTTGTTTAGGGACAAGGCAGGACACATTTGTGCTGAACATGTTTTAAAAATGTTTGGAAGAAGTGTTTTAGATCTTGTATAAGCCCATATCTCTCAGCTATTCATTAAAGCAGTCCAACTGTTTTTAGGTTTTCATGCAAGGCTGAAAAAAAATGATGCTGCTTTAAGGAACACATTCATTAATGCAACTTTTTAGCTATGGCAGCTTTTCTTCAGGCACACAGGGAAGCTAGATTACTTTAATGAGTGGTAGAGAGCTGCGACACTTGTACTTGCATGAGATCCAAAAAATTCCTTCTGAATCATTTTCAAAGCATGCACAGCCCTAGGAGAGAGTGTTTGCCTTTTGAAAACTGCCAAGGGGAACTAATTTTACAGTCAGTTTTCCACATAAAAATATAACATGACTCAGGATTAGAAATATGGTAGTAATCTGGTTATACCTAAATGGGTGCATTTGCTTGCAGACTTAAGATTAATTCTTCATAAGGTCTCACTGGAGTAATTTGTTACTGAGCAAGGGAAATTGGGCAAAGCAAGGCTAAGTTGACCATGCTAGCTGGGGCTGACGAGTGCTGTAGTCTAATACATTTGGAGTTCAGTTTGGGGAAGGCTGAGCAATATTGTGGTCTAGCTGGGGGTCAGAACCCCTAAAGTGAACTAGAAGAGTATATGGAAGGGAGGACTATGATCTCTAATAACAGCAGCTTAAATGCCATACAAAAATCATTTTTGAATAAAGCTCTTTTTGCATCTATCTCCCATTTCAAGACCTGGAATGAACTTCAGTATTTTAACTCTGGTGCAGGAATGGAAATTTCCATAGACTGCCCAGGAGTTGCAAGGGAGGGTTGAAGTGAGATAGTTCTAGGCTGGCCAAATGTCCTTTTCTTTACAAGGAAAAAGGAATAAATGCCCTTTAGCATGTAATTCCTGAGTTCAGATTCTGCTCTGGGCAATCAGAACTCTCCTTTTCCTTGGTGATCAAAGCAGGGATTAAAGAAACTCATTCTTTGCTTGGAGGAAACTTTATTCTGTGCTCCAAGGACAGAAATGTTTCTGGCTGGTATTTTTCCTATGCTCTAAGTAGCAGCTTCCTTTTACTTCCTTTTAACTGAAACCATGAAGAAAAAAAGTTCCCACATAACATTTTGTAATAATAAGAGGCTAGAACTGAATGCATGTGTAATAATCCTATCTTATAACACACACGTGCACCGTGTCATATGGAAGGGTTCCCTGTTGATATGATCAGCAGAAAGGAAACCAAAGCCTGTAATTAAAGTACTCGAACCATTCAGCACTATAGAGGTGTGTTTAAGCCTAGTTTGCTAGGGCATAGGACTTTTCAGATATTGGGAACCACACTGTGCAAGGGAGTTCAAATTGAGGAGGTCATCCGTTGGAACTTAGAAGAAAAAAGTCAAAAATATTGGCAAGCCCACTTAATAAAGAGATGGAAACTTCGAGCAACTTGCAGTTACTAAAATGCTAGGATGGGCAGCACATCCAATCACATGTGAAAATTCCAAGCCTTTGTATCAGATTTTGTTTGAGGGAGAAAGCAAATTATACAAAGATAGACACAGTTTACAAAGACCTGGAGAAGGTCCATAGAGCCATCACTATACATACATATTATTGTCTCTTTTTCTCTAATATACCTTTTAATCACTATGGTCTTTGGCTAAACAGATTTTCTAGGTTTCTGAAGCACTTACAAAAGTTTCCATCACTTATTCAATAGTGGGAAAGAACATTTGATTAGCGGGATAATGTGCAATGTGGACAACAATATCAAGGAGACAACGCATGCACTAAGGCAATTATATAGGTTTTCCCAGGCCTTCCTTTGGGAATCTGGCTATTCATTCAATGCGTCAGGTCACATGATACAAACCTGTAACAGTTCTTTTGTCCATGTCGATTGCACAGAAGTTCATTGCAGATAATAGTAGAACCACCAGAATGTTTCCTGTATAACACAAGATGTTGCAATGTTCCCATACAAACCTGAACAAACATTGTGACTGACTGCTAATGCCTCTGGAGTTTCATGGCTCTCCAGCATCAACAAAAATGTAAATGGGCACAAGATTCAAGTTATAGAACAACCGTCCAAGAGAGGACTACTTGATCTTCTCTCTGCTGGCCCTTTTGTAAGCAGCCAAGGCTTTGGGGGGAATGCTGCTTCTCAATGGGCACATCTTCACTGCCATTGTTTCTGTTCCTCAATTCCACAATAGAAGTTTGAAGATAGTTTTTCCCCCCACTGATTTTACAGCGCTGAGACAAAAAACAGTGAACACTCAGAGTCCTATACTCACTTCATACAAAAGGAAAACGGCTTGCAACTACTACCCAGATCCTTTCTTCATATTGTATGCATTTGTCCAGTAATATGCAAAAACATTGAGTGCAATGTACTGCAAATTCAAATACACCATTTGAGCTGAAATAAAGAGTCTCAATTCTGGAACACTACCAAAGTCATAGGATCGGAAAAGTTCTCAGCTTATTTCAAACTGGTGCACAGGCCTTGTGGTAAAGTGCCCAATATTATGTTAAGATACTGCCCAGGCTAAAGTGCTGGCTGACTAGGTCCTATCCTTTCCCCTCCCATGATCATCTGCATAAATAACTTTTCTCATTTAGTTTTCTTCATTCACCAAGGTCCAGTAATAAAATGTTAGTCAGAGGTCTGGTTGTCTTCAACTATTAAAGATGAGAATACATTTCAAAAATGTAGATTAGAGTTATTGACAATGTCTTTTGCATAGTCTGTAGCAGTGTTTCTCAACCTTGGCAACTTGAAGAGGTGTGGACTTCAACTCCTAGAATTCTGTGAGTTGAAGTCCACACCTCTTCAAGTTACCAAGGTTGAGAAACACTGGTCCATATGAGAAAAATATAAAATTTGTTATTATTAACAATTAATAGCTAATTTTAATTACTCATAAAGCTAAATAGGGCTTATGGGGACTTTCTGATGCTAGCTAGCAAAATTCATAAGCAGGTTGAATGCGACACCTCAACTTTGAGGTTAGAGAGCAAACTAGCAGACCTTCTACTAAAAACAGCATGCAGGAAATGTCAAGCAAGCTAAAATGTAACACCCCAGCTTTGAGGTTAGAGAGCAGAGCTTCTAGCAAGACCTATGCTACAGGAAGCTTCTTGTGGGTAGAAATGAAACTAATGAACAATGCTTAAGGTAGGACAACTTCCATACAAGGAAAGAATAAATAAAATGGGAAGGGGAGATAAAAGTGGGTAGTGGGAGATGTAAACAGAGGCAGGACAATTGAGGCGGACGGTATAGGCTGTTCACTCCTGACTACCCAGCCTATGGGTAAAAGGAGGAGGGCTAAAGCGTCCGGGCAAAGGGGTATAAAAGATGAGCTCTAATTGTGGCTAGCGTGACTCCTCCCTGGTGCAATTTGTTTTCCAGCACGTTGGAGTTCACCAGCTTTTTGCAAACTGCTTCAAAAATAAAAACCTTTTGTTTCTATTTGCCTTTTGACTTGACTCATATCTGACACATAGAATAAGGTTGACCTTTGAATTTTAGTACCTACTCCTGACAAAGAGAGGTGGGCGAGGTATGGTCCTAAGCACTGGAGCTGCAGGCAGAACAAAGCCTGAGAACCAGTTTGAACACTAGCTCTTACCTAAGCAAGATCAGAAAGCTCCTGTCCCTGGCAGAGCAGTCTGCATCTATTTTCTTAGAAAAAAACTGAATTACAATTTCAGCAGAAGTAGCTCACCTCCCTAATTTAAACATTTAGGAGAATAGGACACAGGCTTCAGAAGAAGGCACTTAATGAAATAGCAAATGAGGAGAGGGAAAAAAATAATACAGGCAATTCTAGGTCTACACAGGGGTAAATTCCACTGACTTCCACAATCCTTACTCCTCGATAATAGCAATATTAAACATCTAAAAGCAAGCACTGCCTTCAAGGATGGAATTCAAATGAACCATAGCAAACAGCCCAAGATACTAAGAATACCCTGGAATACCCTTTAATTCAAATCTAAAATTCTGATGCAGTAACATTTAGTTTTGCTGTTAGGACAATCCAATTAAGATACATGTTGTTGATAATTAATTCTTTAATCCACTACCGGGCATCCCCAGAGCCATTTTCAAAGTTTCCAAGCTTTCTATACACAGAGAGAGAGAAAATAAGCACTACTGGCATGCAGTCTCGTTTAACAACTGCTCATGAGCCATATTCAGTGTTAGGAAAGGGAGACCATTAAAACATTATCAATATTGAAGTGAATCTTCTGCTTTCTCAGTGAAGTATACTAATTAATTTATTGCCAAATCTTAAATATACCGAGTTCAATGAACCTTATCCCTAAGCCAACACAGAACTGGAGCTAGATAGCATTCGCTTCTCAGCAGCAACTACTGTTATGAATGCATTAGCATTAAGCTCTAATACCTGTGGGGGGGGGTTGCCTAAGGTTCTAGAACAGTGTTTTTCAACCTCGGCAACTTGAAGAGGTGTGGACTTCAACTCCCAGAATTCCCCAGCCAGCATGCTGGCTGGGGAATTCTGGGAGTTGAAGTCCACACCTCTTCAAGTTGCCAAGGTTGAAAAACACTGTTCTAGAATAATGAACATCACAGCATTCACATGCATTGCTCATCGTTACGATGCTGCCCATAGAAATAGTCTTCTTTGTCTTTTTCTTTGTAATATTTTCTTGCAAAATTTGCTCTGTGGTTCTAAAGCACAGTTCCTATAGGCCACAACCAAGGCCTTTTTTTAAAAAAAAAATCTGTTAATTCATTCTCTCGTTGATTTAGAAAGAAAACTGGTAAGATCCAGTTAAACCCCAGAACTGCAACCAGAACTTGCTACAAATTATTTTGTTTAAAAAGAAAAAAAAAACTTGGGAGAATAGTGACATAGCACCATAATCTTGCCATAAAAACACAATAACACAAACACAATTTTAGGTTTTCCAAGCCTAGGCCTCTACAGCAAACAATGAAGCACTAAACATATAACAGGTTATCAAATACCACGAGACTGTCATGTGTTAAAAGTCCAGTGGGTGAGGCCTCACCCTAAATTCTTACTGAAGACTAAGGTTTTTGATCACAAGGAAGAAAAAATTGTTTCACTGCACTGTGTTAATGTTATCATTCTGGCATACTGGTTGACGCTCTGCTTCCTTGTTATCTTTCTCTAACAATGCTTTGCCAGAAATAAACGTATGGCTGTTTCCATTTATTTATATTCATAACATATTTGAAATATGTGTACTTGCATACTTTGAATGTACAGTAGCTCCCAAACTTAAAAACTTGCTGATTAAAGCAAGACTGCCTTGTGTTTTCTTTAACAATCCTTTTGAGAATGGCCACTATTACTTAGGTAAGTAGCACAGTAAGTAACACATTTTTTTTAATCCGTTCAGTCCATACCATTTTTTTAATTCATCCGTCCATACTCCATACCATTTCCCTCTTGACCTCCCTGTTTACAGTGTAAAGTTTTACTAGGATAACAATTCAGGAATCTGATGAAAAGTTTATGCCATAATAAATTCGTTGTCCTTTAAGGTGCCACCAAACACTGTAATTTTTGCTGCAGAGTGGCATAAGGACATAAGGATGTAAAATTATTGTTTTAAGTAATGTTTTTCAACCCAGATCTTTCTGAACGGGAAACTATTTCTTTCCATTTACTGATACTTCGTAATGCTGCTTATCAATGCTTTATCTTTCATACTATGGACAGTAAAAACAAAGACGCCATTTAGCTGCTTTCAAGAAAGTGAAAGCAGCATTCTTCTGACAATCAGCAGTACATCTAAAGGGCTTTCTTTATAAGCATCATCAATATATGCATATATACATATACAATCAAGTCACTGTAAAATGAGCATCTTTTATTGATTTCTTCATTACATTTAAACATTTATACAAATGTTCAGTCCTCTGAATCTTGTTTTACAGATTAGTTCCTTACCTCAGGTGCCACTCAACCCTCACCACAAATGTGCAAAGCCCTTGTGATTACTATCACAACAAGAAGTATGTAAAGATTCTGGTATGTACTAAATCTGTGCCTTGAACTTCTGGAGGGAAAAAAAAAGTCTTACAAATACTTACTAAAGTCACTCTGTGTGTTTAAATTATAATAGCTGAGCAATGCAAAAATGTGCATGTGTGTAATTTTCAGTAGCCACTGGAGAAGCAAAATGAACAACACGCCTTTAAGAAAAAGCCATATTTTGCATTCTCCCTCTCTTATGCCAATGAAGGTTGTAGATGGCTCTTTCTGTAGGTCCCTGTCTGTCGAAAGGCACACATCCTTTTCACAGTCTTGGCTTCCTGAGCAAGGTTTTGCTAAGGTCCTTCACTTCTTCTGGGCTACTGGCTTTCTCATAGCCTAGGATGGCCATGGGCTGGTGGCAAAACTCTTCCACTTGCTTAATCTGATGAAAGCTCAATGCGGTCCTCCAGGCATTAACTGCCTGGCTAGCATTCCTGGCAGAGACCACAAAAGGTTTGGAAGAGTACCCAGGTCCACTTGTCATATTGAGGGCAAACTTTTCCATCTCTGGGCTCACCACTAAGTTGACAAATCCATAGACCTGCCGTAAAGTCTTGATGGGGTCCACAACCAGGTCCTCGTACCGGACAGCCATATAATTCCCCTTCAGCCAGTCAGGTGGGTGCAAAGCCGTTTGCAGAGTCTTTGCCATGCTGCCACAGATCACTTCCATAGCTCCTAAGGCATGGTAGTCCGAGCCACCTCCCCCTTCCTTCTTGCTGTTCAGCTTGTGGCCTGCATCCAGGAATGGCACCCGATGGATGCGGGGGTCCCTGCTCCTCACCACCTGTAAGCTCTCACGGATGAGCCCATGGCGGGATTTGATCCTGGAACTCGCCACAGCCCGGGGGTCCCTGACCAGGTGGATGACTTTGAGAGCCAGGAACGGATCTTGGATGAGCGGTGCTAAAACTGCAATGTCAAAGACCCGCACTCCTTTGATGACTAAAGTGTGGTACCTGAGGCACTCCTCCTGCAAAAGACCGAGCTGACGCGGTGGGCACTTCTTGCACAACTTGTCATCCACCATACCCACCGTTTGCTTGTGGTACGCTGGGCAGAGGGGTGAGGAGCAGATTACCTTGTTGGTGGCTGCGCCAAAGATACCCAAGGTGGTGAGATTCTTCCCTGCCCCTGCAGTGCTGTAGAGCTGGAAGACGGAGAGGTCACAGCGGTAGAGGGAACTCAACATGTCGCGAGCTGCGCCTTGCAGGGAAACAGCATCTCCTGGGTACAACTTCTGCCACACATGCCACACAGGCTCATAAAGAAAGAAGACCTCTGGATTCTGGTTGAAGAGCTCCCCAAAGAAGGACGAGCCTGAACGCCAAGTGGTGAAAACATAGACCAGCTGCCGCTTGCGGGCAAGGGGCACAGAAGGCCCATAGAGGGCCCGCGTGTCTGACCTGGACTGAGAGGCATAATAAGGCAGCTGCTGTGGATAGGGAGTGCGCCGGGCAGGCGAGGGGCCACTACACTGCTGCGGCCCCTTGTGCCACTTGTAGTCCAACAAGTTGAGCATGGTCAGCAGCAGCAGCAGCACGTAGCCCAAGCAGAGCACCAGAGCCTTCCTGCGGAACACCTTCATGTTGCCAAGCTGGAGTCAGGACTGGAAACCAGCCCTGCCAACGGGGGCACATCACAGGCAAACGCTTCCAACAGCGAATTGGTCGAGGTGGGTCCGGATGTCCCAGCACTTTCCTCCCAGCGAGGAGGGCATCCCGCCGGCGTCACTGGAGGCCCGCCTTCCTGCTCCTGCTCACCTGCCTGCACGTCGGGGCTCAGGAGAACTTCCCGTCCTTCCTACCTCCCATCGCTCCAGTGGTTTCCCGAGAAAAGCATCGATCCAAGGCGACTCCTCTGCACCACGTTAATGCACCATCCCAGGAGAGGACGTAGCGTTCCTCCGTCCTTCCGCGCAGCCGGGGACTTTCCGCTCAGCAGCCAAGCGGCCGGCGAGGTCCGGAGGCAGAGTCGGGGAAGCGGGCAAACTTTCAGAGGTCGCGGAGCCCCCGGCTACTGAGTAAGTGCATTGAGGGGAAGTCCAGGACCATCAACTCCTGCTCGCTCGGCGAAGCTTGGCTTTCCCCGCCGCACGGATGAGGGGTCTGGGGGTGCCGAGCGAGGAAGTGGCCGAGGCGGTGTGAGAAGTGCCGCCGCTAAGGCGACGCGAAAGGGTCGTTGAATATCCCTCTTCGGAGGTGCCGACTGCCCATCGCTGCTGCTCCCCGACGTCCGCCAAGCCCCTGATCCTGCAGGAAGAGAAGAGGAGCAGAAACCGGCCTCTCTGCACCAGCGGCAGGAGCCCCCGTCGGCTCCGCAGCGTTCAGACGATGACGCTCCATCGCAAGTCCATCGAGACTTTGGAAGAGAGCCACTTCTCGCCCGGCCCCCGAGATCCCAAAGACGCGGAGCGGGCTGCAGGGAGGTCGACGCGGTCGGAACCAAAAAGCGGCGGCGGCGGCAGCGTTGACCGTTAAGTAGCAGCAGCGGCGGCGCCCTCCCAGCAGGCTCGCGTCCCCCTCTACTGAATGGCTGGGGAGCTGCAGCTTCCACGCCACCAGCCCTCGTTCGGCCCCCGTGGTTGTCCAGGTGCCTTCCCATTGGACGGTGCGCCTGCCACTCCGCGACTCTCTGCTCTCTCCGCCTTTCTCTCCAGAAGACCAGCGCTGCGCTGGTTCTCACGCTGGGCTACTGCGGCGGAAGGCTGGCTGGGCAGCCAGCCGTCTGGGCAGCAAAAGCAGGTTTGCTCAGCTGGCTGCCGCCCCGCGCCCCCGGGGCCCTCTGCCCCCAAAGCCTCCTTGGGGCAGCTTCGCTACTCTCCCGGTCTTCCACTGCCTCCACTTCCGTTGAGAGACGGAGAAAGTTTTTCCAGCTGCAGCTGGGCAGCCCATCTTGCCAGCCGAGGTTTAGAGGGAAGCCCTTCGTGGTCGCCAGAAAGGCACCTTGGCTCTTCTGGCCAATGGATGGTCCCCCGCATGACAGGCCAGGATTTTCAGGCCTTGAGAAAGGTGATATAGAACTTGACAAACACATTAAAACAAAAACAAAATGATCCTATGTCCAGCAATGGAAGTAATAAAAAAGCAAATAATGAAGTTATTAAATTCCACACTGTAATATTGCATTTCTTTGGTTTTATATATAAGGCCTATCTAAACCCACAGGCCATGTAATTTTTTTTTAATTTTTATTTATTAAATTTCTCTGCCACCCATCTCATGTAGGACAACTCTGGGCAGCTTACAAAGTATAAAAAATAGAAGCTGCTTCTATTTCTTTTTATTCTTTCTTTCTGCACTTTTGCTTTTTTTCTTTCTTTCCTTTCTTTCTTTCTTTCTTTGCTTATTTTTCTCTTTATTAGTTTGTGCTAGTTTTTATGTTCCTTGTAAAAATTTTAATAAAATTTATTTTAGAAAAAAGGAATACAGCAATTAGCATACCACTTAAAGACCAAGAGTAGCCCTTAACAAGTGATGTTTGGCTTTTTTTCCTTTTCCTTTAAAAGGAAATTTATTCTTGAAATTACACAATCAAGTAATTGGGGGATGTGGTTAAAAGGAAAGAGGAACATTCCTCTGAAGCAACACTGAAGGCAGAGTCTGGTTTGTTTGTTTGTTTGTTTGTTTATTATCCCGCCTTCATTATTTTTATAAATAACTCAAGGCGGTGAACATACCTAATACTCCTTCCTCCTCCTATTTTCCCCACAAAAACAACCCTGTGAGGTGAGTTGGGCTGAGAGAGAGGGACTGGCCCAAGGTCACCCAGCCGGCTTACAGGCCTAAGGCGGGACTAGAACTCACAGTCTCCTGGTTTCTAGCCCGTTGCCTTAACCACTAGACCAAACTGGCTCTATAAACTGGTTTTAGAGGACTAACTTCCCACAGATATTATATATCCCACAGATATTATATGTGTACGCTCAGCATTCCATTAAATTTATGGAATTACTCTCAGGTATGTGTATATTGAAAGGTAAGCTTTTCTCTGAGGTCCTTGCAATAAATCTTTACTTTCACCTGCCAGAAGAGAAAGAGAAGGGCAAAGGAAGATGCACATTTCAAGTTAGTCCTTATAAATAGTAATTTATTATGTGAAGATGCCCAATTAATTTTGATCAATAATATTCCTGAAGGGCAAAAGTTCTCCATAAGTCTTATTTCAGTAAAAGGTAAAAATTCCTCGTCAAGCTCCGCTCAGCTTAGTCTTCATGATCAGCCAAGGCTGACAAAGGAAGATAGGCGGACTAATGTTAGCGTATTAGAAGAAGCGAAAACCACCAGCATTGAAACAATGATCATCCAACATCAACTTCGCTGGACCGGTCATGTTGTTCGAATGCCTGACCATCATCTTCCAAAGCAGCTACTTTACTCCCAACTTAAGAATGGAGAACAGAATATTGGTGGACAGCAAGAGAGATTCAAAGACACTCTCAAAGCTAATTTTAAAAAATGTAATATCAGCATTGAGAACTGGGAAGCCCTAACTCATGAGCGTTTCAATTGGAGGTCAGCCTTTATTAAAGGCGCTATGGACTTTGAAGAAGCACGAGTACAGGGCAAAAGGGAGAAACGAGCTAAGAGGAAGGCACGTCAAGCAAACCCTCATCATGACCGTCTCCCACCCGGAAACCTATGCCCTCATTGTGGGAGGTTGTGCGGATCCAGAATTGGCCTTTACAGCCACTTACGGATCCACTGTTAAAATTTTACCCTTGGAAGACAATCTCACTCGGCTATGAGTGATCGTCAATGACCACCTGTTGTGACCTCATTCACATATCAGAAGCTGCATTATACGGAACCGTACAGCTGGGCCATTCGGCTCAGTATACCTATTGGTGGTAAAGAGACTTTTTCAACACTATTTAGTGAACTCAAGTGATTGATCCTGGGACCATGCAAAGCATATGCTCCTCTGGTTGGTACAGAATGAAACTGTTGATTCCTCTATCCTGCCTAACCCTGAGTATATCCTCAAAACTCTCAAAATCATTAAGTTATTTGGATCTTTTGTCTTGAATCCTGTCTTGGAGTACAGATATAGGGCTCTTCTCCATACCTACAATAATATGCTTTCCTTCTGTTCTTTTTTTTTCCAAATTTTATTAGAGTTTTAAATATACATAGTTAAAAGGGTGAAAATGAAAAAGAAATAGAAATACAAATCAAAGAGAGAAGTAAAAGTGTATAGAAAAGTAAAGAAAAAAAGAAAAAAGATAAGACATATATATAGTCAACTTCCGATTTATCTCTGGTCTTAGTAATTCAAAAAAAATTTTTCTTACATGCTAGTTCTATATATAACATACAAAAACATTTCCTGTCTAATATATCAATCCATATATATTTTAGTCTTCAAAACCCCAAATAAGCTTTGCTCCACCTGCATGTTGCAAATAATCCATTAATGGTTTCCATTCTTTAAGATAGTAACAGTTTGAGTTTTCTTTTAGTAAACACGTCAATTTGTCATTTTCTGCCATATCCATCAGTTTTAACATCCAATCTTGTATCATAGGTAAAATCTGGTTTTTCCAATTTTGCGCATATACTGTACAAGTCGTGCTGCAGTAACCATATATTGCATAATTCTTACAAATTGTTTTCCCATTTGTTCTTCCCGTATTCCTAATAAAAATAGTTCCGGTTTAAATGGGACTCGAATTTGTAAAATATTTTGCATTAGTGAATGTATCTGAGTCCAAAACTTCTTTGCAATTTCACAAGTCCACCACGTATGGTAAAAAGACCCCTCTTTTTTTTTACATTTCCAACACAAGTTGGAGACATTTCCATACACTTTTGCAAGTTTTTGTGGAGTCATATACCATCTATACATCATCTTATAAAATTTTTCCTTCAAATTATAACACAAAGTAAATTTTAACCCTTTGTTCCACATATCTTCCCATTGCTGCATTTGTATATTTCCTTCTGTTCTTGAGTTGAGTGAAGCAAAGCTCTCATGGCCAAATGGGTGAGGGCATTACTTCTGCAGGCCAATTGGAGCCTGGCAGGTTGCCAACCTCTCTCCTTCAAACTCCTCTTCCACATGAATCTGAACATTCCCATACAGGAGGACTTTCCTGTAGAGCTTTCCACTGAAAAACATTAGTTTCCTGCCAGATCACCCTGATCTGCCTTTAGCCTGCCTCAGAGACAGACTGGCCCTGAGATAGAGGCTCCAGGGTGAGAACCTATCCTCAGTAATCAGGCCATATCAGAACTAAGACAAAGGGACTGTGTGGATGACTTCATAGTTTGCCTTTCCTTTCTTGTTTTGTTGCCAAGGTCACCAGCATGCTTAGATTCATAGCATTGGAAAGGACCATTTAGGTCATCAAGTCCAACCCCATAGCCATGGTAGGAATCCAAATTAAAATATCCCCAACATATTCAATGAAAGGGATCTCACCACCTTCCTTGAAACTGGTCTCAGTGTAAAATTGCTCTTCCAATTAGAAACTTTTTCTAACATTCACCTGGAATCTGCCTTCCTGTAACTTGTCCATTATTCTATGTCCTGCATTCTGGGACAAATAAAACAGGTCTTGATTTTCTTTGTAGCACTCTTTTGGATACATGAATTAATTAATTAATTAATTAATTAATTAATTAATTAGATTTATATTACCGCCCATCTCCTCGAACGGAGGACTCTGGGAAGTTCACAATAAATAATGTAATAATAATGTATTAACATGATAATACATATATATATATATATATATATATATATATATATATATACACACATTATATGAATAATGTAGTATTAACATGTCCCCCTCAGTCACCTTTGCTGAAGGCCAGACGTGCCCAGTCTCTAGTCATTCCTTGTAAAAATTTAATTTCATAATCATTCTCACTTTTCCTATGTGTGTTTTGGTTTCTCTGAATCTTTATTAAAAGTATGGTGCCCAGAACGGGATGTGGTACTCAAGGTGGTACTCAAGGTGGGTATGACTAATGCAGATGACAATGAACTATTACTTCCCACAAACTGGAATCAGTGCTTCTATTGATGCAACCCCAAATTACCTTTGCCTTTTTAAAAGCTTTGTCCCATAGCTTAGTCATCCTCCCATTTCTTTTCTTTCACTCCCTTATTACTTCATTTGGATTTGTGTCAGGTGCATGTCAGTATTTTAATTAAAATTTTATAAATATAAAAAAATAAAACAGACAACAGGAGTAATTATTAATAATATTTTATTTACCAATTTGTGTATTAGATTTATATAGCACCTTTCCATCAACATCTGAAGGCAACTTACAGAACAATCCCTCCTCCCATTATTCCCACAGCAACAACCCTATGAGGTTCAGCTGAAAGAGAGTAAGTAGCCCAAAGCTACCCAAAGAGGTGGAGTTGAACCTGGGTCTCTCCAAATCACTACACCACAGTACCCATTATTTTTATCCATGACTAACTTTCCATAACAACTTCTGAAAGAAACTTGATCTTATGCATCAAGGATGATGATGATGATGGTGATGATTTAGGAGCCTATATGCTCTTAAATGATAGTAAACACCCCTAGGAAGAATATAGTCATGTACAGATTTGGGGAAATGTTTTATCAGTGGCAACATAGGCAGCACTTGTGTGCATTAAAAACGGAGTCTAAAATGACCGAACTGCCCTCTGGCCAATTTGAAAGCTACTTTTAAGTAATTGCTTTAGAGCAACTTTACTTACTGTTATGTATTCTAAAATTTTATATGCCAACCTGCAGAACAAAGCTTTCCAGGATAGCTTACAAAATATCCCCAAACCACAATTTAAGAAGTAGGCTAAAAATAGCAGGAATGGTTGAAGAATCACAATGCGAATAACCCATAGGATGAGGCAGGCTGTTGATTAAAAACTGGGGTATATAGACTGAAATATAGTATCCTAATCCTAGTGTGTTAACACGCCAGGTTTGAACTATTGCTTTGATAGCATTGTCTTGATTAACAGGGTTCCCGTGTTTTTTCCCCTCTTGTTACTGGTCTTCTCTTGTCTCTTTCAAAGTTCTTGTGTAGTCTTCATCCCTTGGCTTTGCTTCTGCCTAGCTTTGTATGCAGATCTGGCTCAGATTCAACAGGCTCATTAGTGTTCAGAGGCAGGCTTATTTTGCTTGCATAAATGAATTTTGCTCAGCTGTAGCATCATCTGAAGGTCTGTTTTCAACTGCCTTAACAATTATCCACACAATATGATGCTCTGTATTTTGTAGGTTCCCCTTTTAGCTGCTTCCTTGTTGACACAAAAATTTGCTACCCAGAAATTGCAGTATGTTTTGTTTTCAGGTGAGTGTCAGATTGGCCCTTCTGTAGGAGACTGTCTGTGTAGAAATAACACAACCCAAAACGATTAAAGGAAAAATTCAGATTTGAACTGTCATTTGGTTTCTTCAGATATTTGCACCATCAGCCTTGCCTTAGTCTTGTATTGGCCCTTGCCATTCCATTGGCAATACTATGAGAATGGCATGCCTTAATCTGGCACTCTGGTCAAAAATCATTTGTAAAAAATTATGTTAGTCCAATATTAAACCACTTTCATGGCCTATAACATTTGCAAATCCATGTGAAAGAAGAAATCAATTGCCTGCACGGTACTATCCATGTTTGCTCAGAAAGAACGTCAGTGGATGTTCCGCATGATCATCTAACTGTGGGTGGGATGGGCTTCCCAAGATTACCTGGGGGAAAACAGCACTGAATGGAGACACGCCTTGGGTTTCGCTGCTAAAGTGCAATTGTATGCTTATTTACTCTGAAGTAAATTTCTTAGTATTCTGCAGAGGTTAGTTTTTATGAAGAGTTGTAGGACAGCAGATATGAATGCTTTGTAGCAGAAATCCTTTCAGTATATAACACTACAGAGATAACTGGAAAACCTACTCAGTAACATCCTCACTGAGCTCGTACCTTCAATGATTCCATTATAGATTTCTTTTTTTTCTTTCCGAATATGGTTTTATCATCTTTATACCTTGCTTTTCTTTTTTATATTGTTTTATTGTATTATTATAAAGCACAAGTACATTATATTATTTGAGTACAGTGGTATTGATTGGAGATTATTCACAACTTTATGCTTATCAACATTAACATTTTAGAAATTATAGTTAATATTGATATAAACTTATTATGTTTCTTTACCTTTAAAGGCTTAAGTTATCTAAACATTAGAGTGTTAATACTTTGCTTTTCAATCCAGATTCCATTTTCCTGGCTGTGACTGCCAGGAAGAAAAAGGAGAAAAGGGTTCCCAAATCGAAATTACTCAACTCAATAAATAACTTCTATCTTTCCCATCTACCCCACCCCACCCCACCCCACCTCACACCCCAGATATTTAGCCCATTGAACTAGGCCACTGTAGCTTCTTGGGTTAGTTTTTCATTTTTGACTAACTTCGACTATATATCAATGGCATATGATCATTCTTGTACAGCAGACCTTCCTTCCACACCCGGTGGCTTCCAAATTCTCAGTGGCCAGGCTTCTGAGACTAATGGAAGTGTAAATCCTTCACATTTTGAGGACATCAGATTGATGGGCTGTTACTTTTTGATGGAAAACATATTATCTGGACATGTATTCTTTAATAGTCAAAATATCATTATCCATATACAAAAAAAGAGGTATTGCAGAAATTTAGACAAAACTTATGAAAATTATGGGATATAGGTGGAAACACCTGAAATTCCTTATTGATACATTGCTTATTTTGACTAATGCGCCTTAATATATCATGCCAATGTCTCTAAGACTATTTAACTGTTGGTGTTTTCTTAAATCAGGGTGCACCCCTTGTGAACTAGAAAGCTAGAAAGAGTCTATCCATTAGTTATGGCGTCTTCCTGTATTTAATGCCTAACTTGGACTGTAAAAACAAAGGAGCTGCCAAATACCTAGCATCTGTCTTTGTAGTTTACAAGTTATACAAACACGCCTTCTGTAATCTGCATGTTTTCGTTCTTCTAAATATTAGCAGTGATTTGTAACGGAACTGGAAATGTCAACTGAATTAAGCCTAGTCCACATACTTACATTCCATTCCTCCTCCACCATGCATGTAAGGTGATTCTCACAATTATGAATCAGTGAAAGACTAAGGCCATGGTTTACACAACTCTTTTTTTGCAATGTGGGAAACTTAAGGGCCAGAGCCTGATGATCAGTGCTGTCATGCCAGAGAATGCATATGCTTCAGGAGAAGAATCTACAAAACAGAAATAATAGCAAATTTAGTGACCAGAGAATGCAAGCTGGTTGTCAGTGGAAGAAAAACCAGGAGGGGGAAATGGATTGGAGCATCCTAGACTCTGGTCAGGTATCACATGTTTCACAGAAATATTAAACTTGACTGCAGTAGCTGACTTTCTCTCGCCCGCTCACTATATATATGAATGGGTTTTTTTTTAGATATTTTTAACCAGCCTTTATTATTTTTATAAATAAGTCAAGGCAGGGAACATACCTAATACTCCTTCCTCCTCCTATTTTCCCCACAACAACCACCCTGTGAGGTGAGTTGGGCTGAGATATGTTTGTGGTATGGCTCACCCTGGTTAATATTCTCTCACTTCCATTTAAATTATTTGACACTTGCAGTAAGTGGCCCTGAGCTACATGTTCATGCATGTTTGTGCATTGGGCTCAGACAGACAACTGTGTCTCTAAAATAGCAATTCTACCACCATTTTGTTTTAATAATTTAATACAAGCATTGTAATTGTTGTTGTCGTCATCATCATCATCATCATCATCATCATCATCATGAAGGAGTCAGGGAGCCCTGTCATTAAGTAAAGCTGTTTGGTGGGTCTTTTAAACAGACTGTAAACTTGGTGGCAGCCAGCAGATTAGAATAAATAAGAGCATTTTTGCACGTTTTGAAGAAACCGGTGGAAGGTGCAGGAGTGGAGAACCAGGAAGCAAGAAAGTGAGGACACCATTTTATTTTTTGCCTCAGGCAGCAAAATATCTTTGAGCCAATCCTGCTGCTGGAATGGTCTATTTGTTGAGGACAGATAAATGCTAATATAATTTCTATGTTTACTCATTATGTGCGCTAATATTCTATCAATCTGGCTTATAATACTTTTATTTTTATGGTTTTCTCTTTTTCACACACAAAAAAGTAGATACATCTGATACATCTCTTTTCTGGCCCAGTCCTTATATTGTAAATGTTTATCTAAAATGGGTTACAGTACATGGACATTAGTGATATTCAAGGAGCAGTATCTTATTCCATTCGACCCAAATTTTGAACATTGTTGTGGTGAATGGCTTTGTTAATTTTACTAGTGTAGATTTATTGATGAACAAAAGAATCTGCTCCTGAATATTAGGTTCTCAATTAGGTGTCTCTATTTTTATTCAGTGGACATTTGAATCTAATGGAATAAATGTCTGTATTCGGCTTAACTGGTTAGCCTAGTAATATTACTTTATATTTGGCAAGTCTCAGCCTCCTTTTGAATGTCATTTATACAGCGCATCATTGTTTCTCCTTGCCCTTTTTTAATGCACAAACTATATTACTATCATTTACCATGTTTTTGTAGTTTGGAGGAAAATATTTTTTATATTTTTAAATATATGTATTTCTTTATTGTATTGTATTTATTTCTACATTTTAATTTTGCCTAGTCAAAACAGCTCTGATTGGACCAGTTATTAGGCCTGATATATTTAATTTGTTAAAAAAAATCACTTTATTTTAAAATCTTCCTTAATTAATGTTATCTATAGTCAAGCTTCTGGAAAAAGTGGCATTAATTCCTGGATTGTATAAAGTTAATACATAGTCAGTATCTATGAACTTTTTGGAGTTAGATTGAGGCAGTAGATAAATCACATCAATAAAAAAACATATTTTGAGATATTTATATCAGCAATTCTTTAGGATGTTCAACATTCTTTCTAGGCTATAAGAACCAGGTTGCATAAAATCAAAGAGATGTCATTAGCAAAGATTTTCAATACATGTTAACTCTTAGCCCTCCAAACCAACATTCAAGCATTAGGGTAGATATTTGGGAAAAGACAAGTTTGTCCCTTAACTGAATTTAAATTCTTATGTGTGTAGTTAGAGAGGGTTCAAAAACATATTTCGAAAATTTACTATTTGCTGAAATCCTGTTAATACTACTGTAACAGAAGAAGTAGGCTGACCATATTTCCTTGAGAGAAAAACGGGACCCTAACCTACCCACGGCTCGCCAAAGTGGGCGCGCAGGCGGGCACGCTTGGCCACGGGAACTTTCAAAAACGGGACAAAATGGATATTTTTCTTAAAACGACGGGACGGTCGGGAATTGTTTAAAAAATGGGACTGTCCCGTTCAAAACGGGACATATGGTCAGCCTAAGAAGAAGGTATAAATAGTCTAAGACAGGTATGGGAAACAGATTTAGGAACAACAGACATCTGAAAAGAGCTGAAATACTATGCAGAATATTTCATCATGTATAATATGTGCCGCTTGTCAGGTTATTTATTATAATTCTAGAATTCTCACAGTAAATGAAGCTAGAAAGAAAATAGCATGCCCTTAAACCAGTTCTTTGGCTTTACTTACATTTGAACCCAGATCCCAAAGGCTTTTGGTCCAATGGATCAGGTGTCTTATGAGCTGTTTCTATATCATTCCATTTGCTGTGGTGGAAAAGTGATTTTCTGTCTACTAACAGATACGTTTTTCTTACAGATTTTCTTTTTCTTTTTTCTTTACAGATCTAACCTATTTTACAATAGACTTGGCTCTGTCACTCGATTATGCCAAGAGGCCACCTGCTCGATAAAATGAGCTGAGTTCTGTTTCTCACTCTGCCTTCACCATTTCATGAAGCAACTCCTGCTGGGCTGCTCAAGCCAACACCTTGTAGAACACTGCCTTCGAGAAGCTCTTTTCTTTAGCTACAGACATATCCCTACTTGGTTTATAGTAGCAGTGTGCCGAGTACCTTTTACACATTTGTTTTTTATAAGTTTGAATGTTTGACAGCTCCAGGGGGAATTTTCCATCTGGTTTTCTAACTAAACCAGCTAAAAAAAAACCTGCCTCTTACTGTCTTCATTTTTGGTCATCCCACCCTCATCAACTCTTCTTTTATATTTTGAACAACCATATTCTGGCTTAAGCACTTCTGATCCATCCATCCTCTCATTCTTAGTCCTTAATACTTAATCCAAATCAAAAATCCATCGTTAATAATTTATTTTAAAAACATAACCTGTTTTATTACTTTCTGAATATTTATGAGGAAATACGTTTCTTCAAAAAATAAATATAACATATATTCTATGAATGTGTGAGTGATTGGTTCATCACAGCATCATTCCTTCGTATTTACCATGGGCTACAATGGTTCAGGAGATCTGTGCTATATTAAAATCTCATCAACATCCAATAATGATGTTGTCCTTTACTGTCCTTTACTGACAATGCAGTTTTAGTATGTGTTTTCAGTAATATGCCACATTAGCTAAGTGAGACATATTCCTTTCCCGGTTTGATGCTGGCTAGAAATTCTAGGACTTACAGTTTAATGTATTCAGAGGGCACCAGGCAAGGAAATATCTTTAATTTAAATCAATAGACAGAAATACTTCATTGGCAAGCTGAGAGCTTTTCTTTCAATTCCTAAACAATCATAAGTCATAATGTTGGCAGCCATTTTAAAGAAACTTTAGGATTAAGGTTAAACAATCTACAATTATGAATGAAAGTTATATGTTTATTCTAAGGTTCATTCCTTTCCCTAAATTATCTGATAATAAATTAAATATAGAACTCAAATAGAACCAGTCAGTGGCTGCACCATCACCAGGTGTCCACTTGTGGTCTGTCTAGAATAATTATATTTCCTTTTGGATT
This sequence comes from Charina bottae, assembly GCA_023362775.1. NCBI lineage: Eukaryota > Metazoa > Chordata > Lepidosauria > Squamata > Charinaidae > Charina > Charina bottae. The sequence continues at coordinate 22,668,181 of JALMGJ010000005.1, forward strand.
TTTCTTGTTTAACTCATTTATGGCTCCTCTATTCTGTGATTTAGGCCGCTCTATAACTTATGTCCTTCATGATAAAATTTACATTTTAATATTTAAAGTAAAAAAGTTGCATTGTATTTTTTTTTCAATAAAGCTTGATTCCATTTATCTCTTATGAGATAGGTTTATCTCCCAAAAAGAGGGAGGAGGAGTTGAATTCTACACTATGGCCAGGAGGACACATTAAAAAAAATAAAAATCTTGACTTTTTAACTTGACTTTAAATCTTGACATTTTAATCCCATGGTGTAAGAACCCTATCACTCTCACATACATAGTTTAGGAGGTAGATACTAGGTGAGATGACTCCTGAAAGATAGATGGTGGCAGCAGGAACTACCAAGCTGCTACCCCAAAACAGGAGGTAAGGCCAGGGTGTGAAGACACAGAGGGCTTCTGGAAGATAAGGTTTGAGTCCTCCAACCTTACACCATCTGGACACAGCAGTCAGCTGCAACCATTTTTACCTGTTATTAGATGTAAGGGGCCACCTCACACCCTTTCCTTGCACAGGCATAAGTTATGGAACACAGGGGCATAAGTAGTATGTTATTTCCTTAATGTAACCTTCATTTCTACAGTTGCCATCTACACAAAGATAATGAGCAAAGTAACGAATATGTTTTATAATTTCATTCAGTTGACAAGGACTGGGATTCATTATTTGCTTTGGTCCTATACGTTATGCTGATAAACAGGATTATCCCTTTATCACTTTTATTCAGATGCAGTTCAGACCACAGGCTTTGTTTACACAATCTTATGGATAATTAACAGTATTCTCATTAAATTGGACACTAGGGAGAACTAAAGATTACAATTAAAGGAGAGGTAGTATTTTAAGAGGATATGGTAAGTTACTAAAATTGTTTATTCTTGTGATGAAGGTGGGAAGTCACTTCCTTATTTATTTCTTTTCTTTTTCTTTACTATATTCTTACTTTACTTTCTTTTCAATTCTATTTCTATTTCTATTTTTCCCTTTTATCTTTCCTTTCTGCACCTTTTATTCTTTCTTTTTCTTCTTCTATCTATCTTTCTTTTAGTTTGTATTAGTTTTTTACTATTGTAATTATAATCTTTAATACAATTACTATTTAAAAAAAGAATTCTGAAGGCAAAATCCTTACAGAAAATCCTTATTTTTTAAAAAAAAAAGTTTTCTTTGGGGAAATGCGCCCATATAACAACTAATGAGAAATCACGGAGAATGCAGTACAGACTTTGTAGACCCATTACTATCATCACAGAAGGATTTTCATATCAAGTATCACAGAACTATTCCTATCAAAGGAGATAGGAAATCACCTCCAACATCAGAATATCCACTATTTGCATGCTGTGATTTTATCTCAAGGTAATCAAAGGACTCCTTTCTTCACAGTATTGGGATAGAGAAAATCTGAAGTCATATTTTGAATAATGTAATGGAGGAATGAAAAAGGGGAGGATTCTTTAGCATTTGTAATTGTATAAAATGGCAGTGATATAAAGCCTATTATTTTAGGATTGTTGTTGTTCAGTCGTTCAGTCGTGTCCGACTCTTCGTGACCTCATGGACCATAGCACGCCAGGCCTTCCTGTCTTCCACTGTCTCTCGGAGTTTACTCAAATTCATGTTCATTACATCGGTGATGCTATCTAACCATCTCATCCTCTGCCGTCCCCTTCTCCTTTTGCCCTCAGTCTTTCCCAGCATCAGGGTCTTTTCCAGTGAGTCCTCTCTTCTCATTAGGTGGCCAACGTATTTGAGCTTCAGCTTCAGCATCTGTCCTTCCAATGAGCAGTCAGGGTTGATTTCCTTTAAGATTGACTGGTTTGACCTCCTTGCAGTCCAAGGGACTCTCAAGAGTCTTCTCCAGCACCACAGCTCGAAAGCATCAATTCTTCGGTGCTCAGCCTTCCTTATGGTCCAACTCTCACAGCCATACATTGCTACTGGAAAAACCATAGCTTTAACTATACGGACCTTTGTCGGCAAGGTGATGTCTCTGCTTTTTAATATGCTGTCTAGGTTTGCCATAGCTTTCCTTCCAAGGAGCAAGCGTCTTTTAATTTCATGGCTGCAGTCACCGTCTGCGGTGATCTTGGAGCCCAAGAAAATAAAATCTGTCACTGCTTCCATTTCTTCCCCTTCTATTTGCCAGGAAGTGATGGGACCAGATGCCATGATCTGGGTTTTTTTAATGTTGAGTTTCAAGCCAGCTTTTGCACTCTCCTCTTTCACCCTCATCAAGAGGCTCTTTAGTTCCTCTTCACTTTCTGCCATTAGGGTGGTATCGTCTGCATATCTGAGGTTGTTGATATTTTTCCCGGCAATCTTAACTCCGGCTTGTGATTCATCCAGCCCGGCATTTCTCATGATGTACTCTGCATATAAGTTAAATAAGCAGGGTGATAATATACAGCCTTGTCGTACTCCTTTCCCAATTTTGAACCAGTCGGTTGTTCCATGTCCGGTTCTAACTGTTGCTTCTTGACCCACATACAGGTTTCTCAGGAGACAGGTAAGGTGGTCTGGTACTCCCATCTCTTTAAGAATTTGCCACAGTTTGTTGTGATCCACACAATCAAAGGCTTTAGCGTAGTCAATGAAGCAGAAGTAGATGTTTTTCTGGAACTCTCTTGCTTTTTCCATGATCCAGCGAATGTTGGCAATCTGATCTCTAGTTCCTCTGCCTCTTCGAAACCCAGCTTGCACTTCTGGTAGTTCTCGGTTCACATGCTGCTGAAGCCTAGCTTGTAGGATTTTGAGCATAACCTTGCTGGCATGTGAAATGAGCGCAATTGTACGGTAGTTTGAACATTCTTTGGCATTGCCTTTCTTTGGAATTGGAACGTAAACTGACCTTTTCCAATCCTGTGGCCACTGTTGAGTTTTCCAAATTTGTTGGCATATTGAGTGCAGCACTTTAACAGCATCATCTTTTAGGATTTTAAATAGCTCAGCTGGGATACTGTCTTCTCCGCTAGCTTTGTTGTTAGTAATGCTTCCTAAGGCCCACTTGACTTCACTCTCTAGGATGTCCGGCTCAAGGTCAGTGACCACACCATCGTATTTATCAGGGATATTAAGATCTTTCTTGTATAGTTCTTCTGTGTATTCTTGCCACCTCTTCTTAATCTCTTCTGCTTCTGTTAGGTCCCTGCCTTTTTTGTCCTTTATCATGCCCATCTTTGCACAAAACGTTCCCTTGATATCTCCGATTTTCTTGAAGAGATCTCTAGTCTTCCCCATTCTATTGTTTTCCTCGATTTCTTTGCATTGTTCATTTAAGAAGGCCTTCTTATCTCTCCTTGCTATTCTCTGGAATTCTGCATTCAGTTGTTTATATCTTTCCCTTTCTCCCTTGCCTTTTGCTTCCCTTCTTTCCTCAGCTATTTGTAAAGCCTCATCAGTCAGCCACTTTGCTTTCTTGCATTTCTTTTTCTTTGGGATGGTTTTAGTTGCTGCCTCCTGTACAATGTTACGAACCTCCATCCATAGTTCTTCAGGCACTCTGTCTACCAGATCTAATCCTTTAAATCTATTCCTCACTTCCACTGTATATTCATAAGGGATATGATTTAGGTCATACCTGATTGGTCTAGTGGTTTTCTCTACATTCTTCAATTTAAGCCTAAATTTTGCAATAAGAAGCTCATGATCTGAGCCACAGTCAGCTCCAGGTCTTGTTTTTGCTGATTGTATAGAGCTTCTCCATCTTTGGCTGCAAAGTATATAATCAATCTGATTTCGGTATTGACCATCTGGTGATGTCGTGTAGAGTCGTCTCTTGTGTTGTTGGAAAAGAGTGTTTGCTATGACCAGCGTGTTCTCTTGACAAAACTCTATTAGCCTTTGCCCTGCTTCATTTTGTACTCCGAGGCCAAACTTGCCTGTTATTCCGGTTATTTTTTGACTTCCTACCTTAGCATTCCAGTCCCCTATGATGAAAAGGACATCTTTTTTTGGTGTTAGTTCTAGAAGGTGTTGTAGGTCTTCATAGAACCGGTCAACTTCAGCTTCTTTGGCATCAGTGGTTGGGGCATAGACTTGGATCACTGTGATGTTGAATGATTTGCCTTGGATTCGAACTGAAAGCATTCTGTCGTTTTTGAGGTTGTACCCCAGTACTGCCTTTCCCACTCTTTTATTGACTATGAGAGCTACTCCATTTCTTCTAAGGGATTCTTGCCCACAGTAATATATATAATGGTCTCCTGAATTAAATTCGCCCATTCCTGTCCATTTTAGTTCGCTGATTCCCAATATGTCGATGTTCAATTTTGTCATCTCATGTTTGACCACATCCAGCTTACCTTGATTCATAGTTCTTACATTCCAGGTTCCTATGCAATATTGTTCTTTACAGCATCGGACTTTCCTTCCACTTCCAGACACATCCACAACTGAGCGTCCTTTCGGCTTTGGCCCAGCCGTTTCACACTTTCTGGAGCTACTCGGAATTGCCCTCCGCTCTTCCCCAGTAGCATTTTGGACACCTTCCGACCTGAGGGGCTCATCTTCCGGCGTCATATCTTTTAGCCTTTTGATACTGTCCATGGGTTTTCTTGGCAAGGATACTGGAGTGGTTTGCCATTTCCTCCTCCAGTGGACCACGTTTTGTCAGAACTCTCCATCATGACCTGTTCTTCTTGACCTGACTTCATTGAGTTACGCAAGCCCCTTCGCCACGACAAGGCAGTGATCCATGAAGGGGTATTTTAGGATATACAGCACTAAATAAAATATACAGATTAAAAACTTAAACTGAACTAGCTTGTGCTTAGAATTTACCCTCGTTTCAACAAGATTTATTACAGGTATTCTAACCCAAGCTTGCTCTGTTCAGGGCAAACAATATAGAACCAAAACAGGCACACAACCACAACTTCTTCACCTTTTTTTCTTCAACTTCTTTTAATGAGTCAATATTGTGTCAAATAACCCAAGATAATTTGAAACAACCAGTACTGATAGTTTATTTTACAGATCAGAAGAAACATTATCAAATGTCTAAGCATTCCATACTTAAATAGAGATAATTCCAGTGATTTTTGTAAATTTGTTCCTGCTGAGAAAATTCCATTTTGAAGAAGCTTGTTTTTTAGCTGTTCAGGTTCTAAGTACGTTCTATGAACTTGCACATCTGATTAAATTCTGCTCTCATGTCACCATTATAACAGGAAAAAAATACTGCAACATCATATGACTCACACACACACTTTTCATCTATTTTCAGCCCATTCTCACATTTCAATAATCAAGAGGTTTTGTGATTGCAAATTAGAAAATTAAACTACCTAATCTGCTTTCAGGAGTCATTAGTTTCAAATTCCATATTCAAGTTTTTTATCTCAAAAGGAGACTTACATTAATTCACAAAACCATTTATGAAATAATAAGACAATAAAACCATACAATGAAGATCAGAGGCAGTAGATAAACACTCATGCAACTTCAGGAGCTTTAAAAACATCATAAATATATTAGCAACTGGAACTGTTCAGTGGCTTGGCTGCTGAAATTAAGTACTCACCAGTCAGCATACAAATCAGTAGAAAACTGGACTTCCCTGGGTTGGAAACCCCACCATTAGGGTGCCACCACTAAAAAGTCTCTCCTTTTGCTAACAAACAGAGATTGTGTTCATACAACCTGCTAAACTATTCTCTCTTTAACATTAGTTTATTGAATTAAATCATTATTGGATAAATTCACACAAGACATAAAGCCAAAACTATGCCAACCACTTTCTGCTTTAGTGGGATGTATGAACCAAGCCAGAATGGAGGATGGTACATAGACAGATTCATATACACATGGCTGAATAACCTGTTTAGCACATTTAAATGGTTGGTCTGAAATGAGAACTTATTGGAGATAAATGCTGATTGCTTTACTGTATTATCTTTTAAAGTGGCCACCTAATGGGAAGAGAGGACTCACTGGAAAAGATCCTGATGCTGGGAAAGACTGAAGGCAAAAGGAGAAGGGGACGGCAGAGGATGAGACGGTTCGATAGCATAACCGATGTAATGAACATGAACTTGAGTAAACTCTGGGAGACAGTGGAGGACAGGAAGGCCTGGCGTGCTATGGTCCATGGGGTCACGAGAAGTCGGACACGACTTAACGACTAAACAACAACAACAACAACAACAACAAAGTCAACAGGTGGGATCTAGTCAAGGCCTTTTTTACAAGAACTGGTCTTTGGCGCACACATGGAGAAGACCTTATTCCAAGTATGGTTCAGTATCTGAAATGATCAGATAAAGCAATGATTTTAATTCAAGGCAGAAAAATGAGTAAGTTAAAATAAAACTTTAATGGTTGATTCAGTATACTAGATTACCTCACACTTTCCCACTTAACAGATCATTTGAGTTCAATAGAGGAAAAGAATGGGGAGGAAAAGATTACATTATTACAAAAAAAAGTGGGGGAGGGGATAAAATACTATTCTGCCTACTTCACCTTGAGTCTACTCAGTATCTTAAGGATGCCCTGGATTCTGTTATTCTGTCAGCAGAACAGACAAGGGGTAATTGCCCCCCTTTCTTCCTGTATCATCCAAATTTGTACTGAGAGGCTAGTCAGAATCCAAGTATATATAGCTTTGGGCTCTGCCATAAAGGTTATAACAGTTGACTCAGATGTTCTCTTCAAGAGTTAATAAAATAGGGTCCCTGGTTTAAGACTTTTGGCTTTTCTCTGGCAAAAGCTCATGGAAAGAACAAAATGTGATTCATGAATTGAAGCATCCTATAAAGCTCATATAAAGACCAACTCTGCTTGCAAGATCATCATCATTATTTATTTATTTATATTTCAAATTTTGTCACTACTCATCTCGCACAAAGTGACTCTGGGTGGTTTACAATAAAACTAAAAATAAATACAAATTAAAATACACTAAAAAATCCATATTTCTTAAATACAAATATAGATATAAATATAGTATAAGTATAAAATATAAAATCCAAGATGGCGGTATTAACAGTTAATTTAAATTTGTAAATTCATAAAATCATGGAGCCTCCTTAGGGCGCTAACCACCCCCAGGATTGGCTCCCCCCTTCCCACCCCAAGCAAGATGGCAGAGCCAGGTTTTTACCCCTTTCTGGAAGGCCAAGAGAGTGACCTGTCTGACATCTGGGGGAAGAGTATTCCATAGGGTGGGCGCCATGGCAGAGAAGGCTCTCTTCCTGGGCCCCGCCAATCAAGTCTCTCATGGACGGGACCCGTAACATGCCCTCTCTGCCTGACCAGGTGGGACGGGTTGATGTAATGGGGATGAGACAATCCCTCAGTGTCATGGTCTCCGATTCAAAGCTTCTTTGCTTCGTATCGGAGATAATGACATGGAAGGAGTTAACAGGGTGAAGAGGCCGTGCCTGCATACGTTCGCCTGCAGTCTGCCAATGGTGGGTCGGGTCATCGTGTGTCTGAAGACCTGGAAGTACCCTCTGAGTGGCCTGAACCGGGGGGAGGGATTGTGGGGGCATATATCAATGAGGGAATGCGCACGCTTTCCTCAGAAGCAACTTTCTCTTTTGTAACTGCAATAACTTTTAGTAAAATAGCTTTCCACTATCTTGGTGTGAGGCTGTTTATTTCTGAGCATAGGTTCTGCACTATTACACTCAGGTAACCTGGACCCATGCAATGTAGGGCTTTAAAGGTGATAACCAACACCTTAAATTGGACCCAGAAGCAAATCAATTATATTAAATCAATCTTTGACTACAAGAAGGGTAACTATAGCTGGTCACTGGAAAATCTGAAGTCCTCTTCCAGGGAGCTAATGTGCATTCTGTTGACTTAACGGTCACAATTTCAGCCCAATGCAAATTAAAATAATTGAGCTGTAAAGCTTTGGTTAAATGTTTTAAAAGGAGCAAGAGAACTAGCTTCCATTTAGTTTTACTCATAGCTTCTAATTTTATAGGTATAAACTATTCAGACTTTATTATTTTTATAATAATTTTTACAACCTTGTCTATGAAACAGCTAAACAGCAGATTAGTGGCAAAGCTGCATGTTTCTGTATCTCCATTTAGCTGGAAGACAGCTATTAATGCATTGAAAATAGATTCCATTCCTGCCAAGAGTCGATATGTGCACAAGACTGACCCATTTTTCACAGATACATATGCATAGGACCACTGCCTTACAATGCAGTCCTATGCATATTTGCACACAGTAAGTTCCATGCTGTGTAGTTTGGCTGCTGTATCTGGGTAACAAAAATTGGGACAAGCACTAGACTTTTCTGTCTCTCTTTGCTGCCATCTGCTGGTTGACTGGATTTTTGCAGCCTAGATATAGTAGCAGTATTGTGGAGTGTTACTTGGGAGTCCTCAAGATTATGACTTTCATCTATTTGGAGGTATTTTAGAGTTCACCAATTTGTTCCAAAGAAGGGAAAGGACTAACTCCCTCTGACCTGTCTACTTACCTTTTTTGCACTGAAGCCATTGAAAAGGCAATGGCCCCTCACCTCAAGCAAAATTTAGAATTCAGTTTTTCCCATATTGCTTTTTAGGTTACTTGATTTTCAGCAATGCTCAATATTCTTGCCGAGAGAGAGAGAGAGAGAGAGAGAGATGTCAGCTAGCACCAAGCAATATTGTTCATTTAAGCAATAAACAAGTCATTGTTTCCTCCTTTTAGACATGCCACAGATCTCTCCAGGCAGAAACAAGACGGACATTAATACATTTTGGCAGTCATAGGCATTACCATGTTATCAGTAGCAATCAAAGGCATTCTAATCAACACAGGGAAAAATGCTAACAGAATAAAGCTTGCTAATTTGAGGGAGGGAGAGACAGACAGACAGACACAGTTCATGGACATGATCTAACCTAAATTAAGCCACAATGTCCTATTGCTCACAACAGAAAATATTTAAGCTATATATTTCTTTATCCTTCTGAAATCAATAAGAAAAACCCAATGGACCTAAATATTTTCCAGGGAAATGAATGTGATTTGAAAAGGAAAAACTTTGATTGAACTGTGCTCCTCATTCTTTTAGAAGCTATAGCCTTTCACAATTTTTCATACATAAATGGCTGGTGGACACATTTGGAGCAAGTCACAAACAATTGCCATGGAACATGGCAAATCATAAAATATTCATTTAAGAACAGAAGTCTCATCCCAACTGATCTTGACTCCTGGTGATCTCACGGACACGCCCATGTAGTTTTCGTTGCAGCGGAACAGAAGTCTTTTGCTATTCTAGGATTTGTTCTAGGGGGAGCCATACTAACTCGAGAGGGCCAGCTGTTCCATTAAAGGGGAGCCATCACAGACGCTACTGCACCTGGCCCAAGCAGGAACCCCACTGCAATTATTTCCAACAGCTGGCTCTCTCCTCTCTGCTAGGATGCTTCCAGTGATGCAGAGCCCACTCACTTTCACCCCATATCCTGTTGTGGTCCTCCTCAGTAGTTTTCTCATTGGTCACTGTAGCCATAAGTCGTGCCTTCCAAATTTGGGAAGCTGAACTCTGAGTTACTGAGACTGTGCTATAAAATCCCAACAAATGAATCCATATTCCACACATAGTGATGAATTACTGCTGAAAGAGTTGTTTACTGATACACCTTTGAAATAATTCAAGATGATTATGTTAGAAGAAAAGGTGAGGGGCAGTACAAATATGACTTACACTTTTTTTTTTGTAATGCTGTTCATATTTTTCAGTAATTTATTGGCCCTACTCACAAGACATGCTTAATAGGGTCAGGGACAGGATAAGTATACAGTATTGCTCAAACTGCAACACTTGAGATAATTGATTCAGCCAATTAATTCAAAGGTTAGATTTAGATTCAAACACTCCCTCCATGTCATGCAAACTACTTTTCCAAGGGTTAACTGTCCCTTCTGAAGTCCACCATCAAGATTAAGTCCTTGAAAATGGGACTTCTCTGGTCACTGTTTGGAGTGCTTTGAATTTGTTTTAAATCCCTATGGAGGGAAAACAAATACAAATGGCAGATGGATGGGAAATGACAGCCTTCTAATCTCCTTAGTGGCAGCTGGGAAGATGGTCCTCCATGGCCGCCGGATGACTGAGTCATCTGAGATTGTGTGCTATGAGACAGGTGTGAGACAACTGGAAAAAGAGATGGCTGAGTTGTTTGTGTTCTCTAAATAGGATATTGATACAATTGATATTGTTGGTGGATGTTTGTAGTCCCGAGTTCCAGTTATGATAATCTATCCCCTATAGCTTTCTGTCTTGATAGACATCTGAAATGAATCACACTTACAATGTTGCTGTTCTAAATACCATCTTCAGCATCCTAAGTGAGAGGTGCTATGGGTACTGTATCTAAAGAACAATCTCCATCTACGCTTCCTTCGATTTTATCATCTTTAAAGGTCTTCCTCAAATCCTGTTTTGACATTTTCCATTTGTATTCTGAAGTTGGCCAGGTTGGTGAGAGGATCCTGAGTGTTGTGGTATGCCTTTAACAGTATAACCTCCCTGGGGAAGCTCATGTGGCACCAAATCTAGATATACTGTATTGTGGATTAGGAATGCAAGTGAACAGAATTCCTATGCTTTTCATAACTGATCCTAAACTATTGGGAATTATGCTATAGATCAGCACGGCTGCCTACATTTTTTCATTATGATACCACTACTAATGTTGGTAATGTGAAAAATTATCCCCCAAATCCACTTAAAGAGCTTTTTTTAAAATTCTCTGTGATATAATTTTTCCATTATGAGTGGGATGACACGACTCTGTTGTGATGTGTGTAGCTATGATGACATCTTGAGGACAACTTTGAAAATTAAGAAAGTTTACAAGGAATCCAAAAATTCAAAGGGTATTAACAAAAATATCCCATTAAAATAGCGAATACATTTTGTTCAATCTAGTAAAAATCAAATAAATATTTCCCTACAAAAGCCTCTACTTCTATTCTTTGGTTTGTTTGTTTGTTTTTTTGTCATTGAAAATGTATTCTAAGAATCGGCTGAACCCAGAATTAATTTGCAAAGATATTTTAAACTAGATTAGTCATTTAAGAAATCTGAAAGCTCATGCAACTGATGGTTTGCCTCAGATTCTTAAGCACTGTAGCCTAGATCATGTTTCAATATATTTTAACCCAGCTTTTTTCTCTCCCAAGGATGGAATAGTGAAATTATTAGGAGGAGGAATCTAAGTGGAATAGCCTTTTCAAAATGTTATTTTCAAATAACTGAACTGCTGCCACATCAATGTTTTAAAGACAAATTCACAAGACAAGTATCAGTTATTAATTTTAAAAGGCAGAAGTTGGGGCAAGACAGTATCAGGTTAACCCTATGGAGGCTTTTTGTTTTAAACTAGATCACTATAGAATAGCCTGGAGGTCAATGTAAAACAGGAACATTATGTTGAAACAATGTAGTCTTAGAAGGAAACTCCCTGGAAAAATGAGTGGTTCCTTATGGAAGCCCGTGGCCTGGCAAAATAGTTTTTTATTAGAAGTAAAGAACAAAATAAAGTAGAAATAACATGTTTAACTAACAGTAGTGATAGCTGCAATTTATGATATATGAGTAATTCACACACACCCCAAAATGTGTGTATTTTGTGCATGTTCCTTCTATCAAATATTACGAACCTTTATATCTGCTCCAGATTTCAAGTTTCTTCACACCTTGCCTCAAGAAGGTGCCCCCCAGCAAACCACCTGGAAGTATGCATAACCAATTTGCTGGTGTATGGAATTCCCTGCATATTTAGAGACATGCATCCAATCTTCATACTTGATTTACTACATCAAAAAGTGGGTTTGCCACTTCCATGATCCCACCTTTCGAATAGCCATCAGTTTTTAAGCCTGTTCTTGATCTTTGATGTTTCATTGACATACTGCTTGCATTAATAAATGAAACAAAAGAGGTTTTTAAAAACAGCTTCTAAATAAGACATGTGAGCTTTAAAAGGCACAGCTGTCCGATTGATATGGAAGGTCAGGACTCTGGTTTAAAAGTACAATATGCAGAAATTGGTTGCAGCTAACCAGGTCTCCCACTGCTTGAATGGAAGATTTACTAGGAAAGCTAAGTATTATTTTAACTTCCATGATAGTAAGACAAATGCAGAATAAAAATACCATGTAACCATTTGCTACTACATGAGTCTCAGGCACAGGTGGTCCCCCCGTTCCTGACCTTTAATTTGTGGCAAGCCATCAAAATGCACTAATTAGGAGCTAAACACCAAGTAATTCTTTTTTTTGAACAATCACATTTTCAGAAGACAATTCATAGGTCACTATTTTGGTCACTAAGCCAGGAACAAATTGAACAGGAAATATAATGTTGGGGGAGTTGGGCAGTCATATAAATTTAATAAATAAATAAATAGGCCACTGGGGACCTTATGGTTTGTGTGTTTCATGAGAGCAAACACTACGGCAGAGCTTTCCAAACTGTGTGTCGGGACACGTTAGTGTGTCAGCTGCAGTGTCTGGGTGTGTCACAGCTGCTGCTGCCTCTGAGCCCTGCCAGGATTCCGCGCAGGTCCTAGTGCCTGCCTTCTGCCCTGCTGCCTCCAAACCTGCCCTGCCAGGATTCCGCACAGGTCCTAGTGCCTGCCGTGTGACCTGCTGCCTCCAAACCTGCTGTGATTCCGCACAGGTCCTAGTGCCTGCCTTGTGCCCTGCTGTAAGAGTGTGTCGCAAAATGATGCATGTCTAAAAGGTGTGTCACCAACATGAAAAGTCTGGAAAGCTCTGCACTACAGCCATCCTATCTGTAACACTTTCCCCACTTTTCACTCAAAAGGCTGTTCTTTGAACATGTCATTTTTTAGAAGGAATCCTGGAAATTTATTTCTAACTTTTTCTTTGGTTATCCCCACCACCACCCTTCCCCCCGTTTATGGAGAGCACAAAATGCACTCCAGCAACAAATAACTTTTCTTTACATAAAAACTATTTTAAAAAATCTTATTATGAAATCAAGCTGTGTGTATCTATTGTTTTATGTTTTTATCTGGATCATTGCTATAATAATCAAGTAATCATAATAATCAAATATCAAAAATTAGTATTATTAGTAAGCTGTGTATATGAAGACAAATTGCAAAGATAAATAGCTACCCATCTTTAGAGCTGATACTCTGTAGAATACAGTAACTAAAATATGGATGTGCAAAATAAATGTTTATAAGCTGTCAAGAGCCAGCACAAAAAAAAATCAAATTCATTTGCTCCTACCATGCTTAACATTTTTAGCTTGCAACAAGTAATTTTTATTGACCACTAAAGCTCAGGTTATGTCTTTTGAGTTTTTCCAACATTTTAAATAACATGCAGTACTAAAGGTGTAGAAGTTACAGTTAAGGAAAAACAGTCATCTTGTTGAATTTCATTTGTTTGGCTCTTCAGTGTCTTGAATATTCCCCCAGAAATTCAGCTGAGATATCCCTCCCTCACTTCACAGAGGACATCTATCTACATATGAGAGAAGGCACAATAAAAGTCCAGGCCAAGGATGACATATCATTCAGCTCCTGAAAAAAATAATTCTACCATTTCAGTACTTTAAAGTTGTGTATTATTTTGAATTTCTTGAATAAAGGAAAGCATATATAGTATATTGATAAATAACTAATTTTAGATGATTTGTTGCTTAGATTAATTGACTACGTTAACTTAATTGTCTGAGAAGTACTGCACTTTTAAAAATCAGGGAAGCTTGTTGGAAGCCCCTCAGACAACTACAAAGGACATAAAAGTGTAAACTTTAGATATTTCCATTAATCAAAGACCTGTATTCAAAGCTGAACTACTATAAAATGTTAAAATCTTATATTTCTGTTAGGTAAGTATATATAGAATTGTAACTGGTTACTGCTATAATGTCTTGTTTTTCTTTTCTTTTTGTTGCACTTTTTCCACTTTTTAGTAAAGCACCTTTTATGTGTTTTCCTCTTTATGACAATGTATGTAATCTCCATCTGTATTGTTTTTTTCTGTTTTTCTTAATTTAAAAGAAAGAAAGAAAGAAAGAAAGAAAGAAAGAAAGAAGAAAGAAAAGAAAAGAAAAGAAAAGAAAAGAAAAGAAAAGAAAAGAAAAGAAAAGAAAAGAAAAGAAAAGAAAAGAAAAGAAAAGAAAAGAAAAGAAAGGAAAGGAAAGGAAAGGAAAGGAAAGGAAAGGAAAGGAAAGGAAAGGAAAGGAAAGGAAAGGAAAGGAAAGGAAAGGAAAGGAAAGGAAAGGAAAGGAAAGGAGGAAAGGAAAAGAAAAGTTAAAATCTTATATACAGCAGAAGAGAGTAGCCAGTCCTCTTTTACAAGGTAGGTAGGTAATTTATCATTTCATTTATATAAAATTACATAATTATAAAATAATGCTTCATCAGAGTCCAGTTCCCTTTAAACTCTGCATGTTTATTACAATTGTCCTCTCCTCCAGTAAACAAACAGTGAACCTTTGTACTTTTTATTTATGGAAAAAAAATTAAGTGACTTAGAGGATATGTTATGCCAAAAATTTAAAGCAGATTTTAAAACAAAAGAACATCCAAAACTAAGGGACCACAAGAGGGGGGAGTAGTACAATTATATTAGAAAAAGACACAAGTTAAAAAATCTGAATTCTGCTACTCTTTCAACAATTTGCACAGCCAAAGGATGAATTCAGTACAAAAAATGCATTTACAAGGTCATCTTCCAAAATAAAACTGATTTTATAAAGACAATTCATTATGTGTTTTTCTTTTATGATGATTTTGAGAGTATCTGTTGGTATAGGAAATATATTCTGTTTCCTTTTCATAGCTTTCATGAAAAGAAACTCGTACACTTAATACTGAGGTCTTAACACTATTTCATCTAAATGCCAACAGAGCTCTTCGTGTTCTATGAAGAACTATATAACTGGCAATATTCCTATGAAAAAGATACAACTGTTCAAGTAAGAACTTCTTTACATCTTAGTTGCAGGGGGAAAATGCATGCATGAAGAGTTTGTACAACAGAAATAAGCCAGAAGTGTTTATTAAAACTGCCCCAATTTAACTTTAAAAAATGGAGATTTAAAATCTATTCTAATCATGAATGTGATGTTATAAATGGCTCAACAGTTCAAGGAATCAATGGAACAGAAGAGGTTGTAGAAGGAAAGTTTGGAAATAGATCTTCAGTGCCCACAACCTATTTTCTCTCATTTACCGTGTATTTCATTGCTCAGACATCTATAGCACCACACAAGTAGGAAGGAGCTGCAACAGTGATAACCCCTCTTCGCCAAGTAATCATCATCTGGTTTTGGAAGTATGGATGAAGCAAGAGCCAACACTCACTGTAGTTGCCAAAATCTAAGCTTAGAGAGTAAGCTCTGATTGGAAATTCAAGGTACAGCCCAGAATAAGCATTTCACCAGATAATCTGTACTGAAAAGTTACACACTGTTCATCTCTTAAGAGTCATTGTCAAGCAACAATGTTTATGTGGCAGATCCAAACATAATTGAAGAGCAATCTAACTTGACGAACAGATGGAAAAAGTCTGTATTAAGAGGTTTGCATTGGTAGCCCTGTGTGTTAGGAAGTTAAAGGGAAGGGGAATCAATGGAGAGGGACAAGGAAACACAATTTTTTTTTTACATTTCCTTTTCAGATTTTATTTCAAATCTAATTCAAATTGTCAAAGCTACAAAAAAAGGGACAAGGGAAACAATTATGTTTTCTTTTTTCCTAACTCACAACATTCTAAAACAAAGTATTACTACTGCCAGCAGATCAGTTACACATATTTCAGATGAAGTTTCTAAACACAAAATCTCATTCTGGGAAGTAGCCACAATGAAGGTTTTGTACAATATAAAACAATGACAGGTCTACCAATGCAGTTACTCATGAATATACACGTGCATTCACAAAAAAAATTAGGAATGCTTTTTTCATTTGTTTGTTTAACAGACTGTTCAGGCACAAAAACAAAACCGCATTTCCAGTAAGTGACAGCATCATAAAAATTAACAGTTTGTCAGTGTTTACTCTTCTTTGACTTCTTGTGGGATCTGTGTGGAGAACGGGACTGAGATCTGGATTTTTTTCCTGACTTTTTAGGTGATCTGGATCGTGATCTTCTTGATCTTTTCGGTGTCCTTGAACCAGATGGTGACCTAAAAATAAACTGTCTGGTGTCAGCAGTTTTCTCATTTTATTTATTTCTATCTATTCTTTTACTGCTTTACAGAAAGAGACAATTGATAATGCTATACTCTGCTGGGTTTGATGTAATACTTTTCAAGCAAATTTAATTGTCTTGCAAGACTCAAATACATGAAACTAGAATTTAAAAAAATAACATGCATATATTACATGTATCTTTATGCAACAGAAATTCATTTAGGTTGCAATCCTATCAGAAATATCCATTGATAAGTTATCACTAAACTTAGCAGAGATTGATTTAAATATGCATAACAGTCTCATGTTAATGGCGCACATACTATTAAAATGTCCCCCTCAAATGTTCAAGCCCACTTGTTAGGGTTGAATCATAGGATGGTTTTTAATTATAGAATCTTTCTCAATTCATTGCCTGACCCCTTTATCCCTGCAACTACGTCTGCACATAACATACTGTTTTCCCACTAATTTTACATTCAAGTTCCTCTTTAACACACTTTATTCGCTCCAGGTTTGCAATCTGATCCTGACCCTTCTTTCCCTTTTATTTTCCAACCTTCCTGTAAACCTCCCCTCTTTTGGGGCAGATGGGTGGTAATGAAATTTGATAAATAAATAAATAGTAAATAAATAAATGGGGCCTATTTTAACTATAGTTTTCATACAATGGCTAACCACATCAAAAATTATTATGATTATGATGTTG
The DNA here is from genome assembly GCA_023362775.1 of Charina bottae. Classification (NCBI taxonomy): domain Eukaryota; kingdom Metazoa; phylum Chordata; class Lepidosauria; order Squamata; family Charinaidae; genus Charina; species Charina bottae. The sequence continues at coordinate 22,685,078 of JALMGJ010000005.1, forward strand.
ATATAAAGCGTTCATTCTATCTCAGTGAGCGACAAGAATTTATATAAAACTGGCTTCCGGTGGGAACATGGCGGTCTGAACAGCTGTGCTTGCGGGTTCCACCAACAGAACAGACAACACAGCAATTTTCAGGCTCAGGCAGGTTTTTCCTGAAGCCCAGGAGCGTTTTTCTGGAGAGAAAAACACTTGGAATTACCCCATCTGTCCTCGGGAAGGCTGCTTGCAGCCAGAAAATCGCAAACAGCGTTCGCAATCGATTGGTAAGAGCAGCCGGGAGGCTGGGGCGTTACCATTTCCAAGCTGCGCTGTAGTAGGCTGACCATATTTCAGGATGGCAAAACGGAACAGTCTTATGTAATATTCCGTATTCATGAAAAAGACAGGGGTCCCTGCCCCCCGTTCCATGCGATTGGCTCCCGCCTGCAAACCCCGCCCCCGGTCTGCACGGTTGGCTCCCGCCTGCAAACCCCGCCCCCCAGTCTGCGCTCCGGCTTGGATCCTCCTTCCGCGCCATTCCCGCCGGGTTTGAAAAACGGGACAAAATTGAGATTTTTATTAAAACAACAGGACAGTTGAAAAACGCTAAAAAACCCGGGACTGTCCCATTCAAAATGGGACGTATGGTCAGCCTACGCTGTAGCCTTAAAGGGACATTAAGACTAGCCATCCCATTTCTAAATCACCCAATTTATTTTTCTCTTAAGTTTATTTACCCTAAAAGAGGCTTTCTACAGCAAAAAAAAAGTATATAAAATGCATTTCAATATTCTCAAGATTTGGCTAACTTGGAAGTGTCAAGTTTAGTTCTAGTCCCGCCTTAGGCATGAAAGCCGGCTGGGTGACCTAGGGCCAGTCACTCCCTCTCAGCCCAACTCATCTCACAGGGTTGCTGTTGTGAGGAAAATAGGAGGAGGAAGGAGTATTAGGTATGTTCGCCACCTTGAGTTATTTATAAAAATAAAGGCGGGATTTTAAAAAATCTAAAAAAAACCCTTGCAAAATTGGGTGAGTTTTAAATTAAATTTTTCAGATGTGAGTTGTCTGTGGTTACTTAACTGTTTTATGGTTCCAATAACAAGCAGCACATACCATTTCAGTAGGATGAATCAAGCCTTACAAGGGGAAGTTAAATTGTCTGTACTGTCTTTATATTTCTGCCATCGTAAATCAAGACTTAAGCTAATGTAAATTACATATTGTTTTCATCAGGTTTTTCTAGTTGCTCCATCTTCAAAATTTCCAATTAATCCCCAAATCCTCATACCTTCAATTCCCCTATAAACTGCCAACAAAAAAGGGATTCCCTTTCTCTAAATCTACTCTCCTGAACTGTAGTATGCTGGTGCTCTCCCACCCATTACATTTTTTTTAAATCCATTCAATTGTGTCCGATTCTCTTTGCAGTTTTCTTGGCAGGTTTTTCAGAAGTGGTTTGCCATTGCCTTCTTCCTAGGACTGAGAGAAAGTGACTGGCCCAAGGTCACCCAGCTGGCTTTGTGGCTAAGGCAGGACTAGAACTCACGGTCTCCCAGTTTCTAGCCTGATGAGTAACCACTACACCAAACTGGCTCTCTATTACATTATATAATCTCACAATTAAATAAAAACTTTGATTTATTTATTTATTTATTTATTTATCGAATTTTGCACAGCGGTGGCGCGCACAGCGGTGCGCCATCAGCGCTTCTGGGTTTTAGCGGAAAACACGAGGCCACCGCTGCTGCTGCCGTGCATGCCGCTGCCACCATTGGTGTGTCACCAACAGTGGGAGTTTGGAAAGCACTGATATAACATATAAATACAAATACAACATATAAATAGAAAAAATAAAAAATAAAATCCAGATGGCAGTAAAAGATCTAATTCAGTTCATATGTATGTGAGGAGCACTCTAAGGCGCCAGCTATCCCCAGGAATAACTACTCCCCTTCCCACCCCAAGTGAGGTGGCAGAGCCAGGTCTTCAGGTTCTTCCGGAAGGTCAGGAGTGATGGGGCTTGCCTCACCTCCAGGGGCAGAATGTTCCAAAGGGCAGGAGCCACTGGAGAGAAGGCTCGCTTCCTGGACCCCGCCAAATGGAATTCTCTGACAGACGGGGTCTGTAACATGCCCTCTCTGCATGACCAGGTGGGACGGGTCGATGTAATGGGGATTAGATGGTCCCTCAGGTAACCTGGACCCAAGCCATGTAGGGCTTTAAAGGTGATCACCAACACCTTGAATTGGACCTGGAAGCAAACTGGTACCCAATGCAGTTCGCGCAGCAAAGGTGTTACATGTGCCGATCTTGGGGCACCAAGAATTGCCCATGCGGCCACATTCTGGACCAGCTGTAGCTTCTGGATACTCTTCAAGGGTAGCCCCTTGTGGAGCGCATTGCAGTAGTCTATATGGGAGATGACCCCCTGGTCATGAGTGACCGTTCAAAGGGCCTCTCGTTCCAGGAAAGGGCGTAACTGGCGCACAACACGAAGTTGAGCAAAGGCCCTTCTGGCCACAACTACCAGAAGGACCCCCAGATTCCGTACCGGGTCTGTCTGGGGCAGTGCAACCCCATCCAGAACTAAAGATGACGATTTCCCAGATACAGAGGAGCCATTAACCCACAACCACTCCGTCTTACCAGGGTTCACTTGAAGCCTGTTGTTCCCCATCCAGACCCCCACAGCCCCCAGGCACCGAGAGAGGGCAGTCACAGCATCACTTACCTCACCCAGGACAGAGATGTATAATTGGGTATCATCAGCATATTGATACCACCTCATCCCGTGGTGACGGATGACCTCACCCAGTGCTTTCATATAGATGTTGAAGAGGAGCAGAGAGAGAACCAAACCCTGCGGCACCCCACAAAGGAGGGGCCGAGGGTCGGATCTCCCACTCCCTATCACCACCGATTGGGAGTGGTCCAGGAGGAAGGAGGTGAACCAGCGCAGAACGCCGCCCACCCCCAACTCTCTGAGCCGCCCCAAAAGGATACCATGGTCGATGGTATTGAAAGCCGCTGAAAGGTCAAGAAGAGCAAGGATGGATGCACTGCCCCCATCCCACTCCCACCAGAGATCCTCCATAAGTGCGACCAGTACCGTTTCTTTCCCATATCCGGTCCTGAAACCTGACTGAAAGGGATCTAGATAATTCGTTTCATCCAGAATCCTCTGGAGCTGCAACGCCACCACTTTCTCAACCATTTTCCCCAAATAGGGGGGGTGGGAGACTGGACGAAAATTGTCCAGAATGGTGGGATCCAGCGACGGTTTCTTCAGGAGGGGGTGCACCAGCGCCTCCTTAAAGGCAGCCGGAAACGCCCCCTCTCTCAAGGATGTATTAACCATCATCTGGACCCAACCACATGTCACCTCGCGAGCTGCCTTCACCAGCCAGGAGGGGCATGACAAGTGGTGGCATTTACAGTCCGGAGGAACCTGTCCACTTTCTCGGGTCCAACACGATCAAACTGTTCCCAGATAACTAGGTAAGTACGTTCCCTTGGCATCTCCCCAGACCATGCCTCACGCTTGAAGTCCAGCTCGGAACGGATCCAAGTGATTTTATCCTGCAGATGCTTAGAAAACTCCTCTGCACGGCCCTGTAGTTGGATCACTGGGCCCACCTTCCCCAGAAGGGATCGAGTGATCTTAAACAGGGCCGTTGGGCGGCATTCTGCAGATGCAGTAAGAGCGGAGAAATACTGACATTTCGCCACTCTTACCGCCACAAGGCAGGCCTTAATAGCGGCTCTAGCTTGTGTTCGGTTGGATTCAGTCTTTGTCTTCCTCCAGCGGCACTCTAGACGTCTCTTAATCCTCTTCAGAACCCTCAGCTCCTCCGTAAACCACAGGGAGTTTGATGGGACAAGAGAGACCGCACAGGTGCGATCCTGTCCAAGGCCCCGGTCACCTCCCTATTCCAGGCAGCGGCCAGGGCCTCCACTGGACTGTGCAGCAGTTCCTCGGGTATAACCCCCAGCTCCCTCTGAAACCCTGCCAGGTCCATCAGTCGCTGGGGGCGAACCAATCCAATGGGTCCGGCCTCCCTGCGGAGGGGGGGCATAGGAGAATCTCAAGGTCACCAGGGCGTGATTACAATGATTATAAATGTCACTGAATGACAAAATAAACGACAATCTCAACTGTAAAACAACATCTGCTTTACCTCTTGGCTTTTTTACTGGCATCTCTGGGAGAATCCTTATGGGAGGATCTAGAACGTGAGCTTTCTTTATGAGATCTTTCAGATCGCTCAGATCGTTCAGATTTTGGTGATGGAGATTTTGCTCGCCTGCTTCCACTGCTGCGCGATGGGCTGGGTGATGTGCTATGTCGTCTTTTCCTTTTGCAGAAACAGTGGAAATTATCACCAGCCACACAAAACAGTTTATCTCCTTATTTTATAAACATAAATTTCGGTTTTTAATAATGCCTGCAAGAACATTCAATCTTTCATACATTCTACATTTTCTTATGTATACATTCATAGCAACGAGAGGTATTTTTGCAAAACATCTAAGGTGGTAATATGGCCAATGAAAATAGTACATATAAAGAAGTTTGGGACATAATTTAGTTGCTAACCAAAATGTTGAAAAAAAAAATCTTGGAAGGTCTGAAAACCTATGGCACAAAAGATTTTGAGTCACCCAAACAGATTTTTTTATCAAGCTGGGACCATCCACATAAACTACAATGTCACTTTAGGTTGATAAGTATATCCTTTTTTTGCCCTGTATAGCTTGACAAATCAAGCACAGCACAAACAAAAATAACATTGCTTTACACATTCCAAATATTTAAATTGTGTTATTGGGAATGTCAAACTGTTCTTTGCACAAAAGGTAAGATGTTAAGAATACTAAATTCTTGCATACCTCTGTTTGTAAACATTATATTTATTTATTTATTTATTTATGTTTCAATTTATATACCGCTCCATCTCCCCGCAAGGGAACTCTGGGCGGTTTACAAAACACAAAAATTAAAATCCGACAATTAAAACAACCCAATAAAACACTCTAATATATTAAAATTAAATATAAAAATCCAAGATGCGGTGGTATGATGTTTGGATGTTTAAAAGGGCCCTATGGCACCAGCCATCCCCAAGAGGAACTGTTCCCCCCCTCCCCCCACGCAAGGCGGCAGAACCAGGTCTTTAAGCTCTTTCTGAAGGCTGGGAGCGATGAGGCCTGCCTCACCTCCGGGGGTAGCATATTCCAAAGGGTGGGCGCCGTTATCGAGAAGGCACGCCTCCTAGACCCCGTCAGGTGACATTCCTTTACGGACGGGATCCGTAGCATGCCCTCTCTGAATGACCGAGTGGGACGGTTCAATGTTATGGGGATGAGACGGTCCCTCAGGTAACCTGGCCCTATGCCATGTAGGGCTTTAAAGGTGATAACCAACACCTTGAATTGGACCCGGAAGCACACAGGCACCCAGTGCAGCTGTCGCAACAGAGGTGTCACATGCGCTGATCTAGGCGCACCAATAACTGCGCGAGCAGCCGCATTCTGGACCAATTGAAGCTTCCGGATACTCCTCAAGGGTAGCCCCATGTAGAGCGCGTTGCAATAGTCTATATGGGAGATGACCAGGGCATGAGTGACTGTACGGAGGGCTTCCTGATCCAGGAAAGGGCGTAACTGACGCACAACACGAAGTTGTGCAAAAGCCCTCCTGGCCACGGCTACCACCTGCTCTTCAAGCAGGAGCCGTGAGTCCAGAAGAACCCCCAAATTACGCACTTGGTCTGAATGGGGTAGTGCAACCCCATCCAGAACTAGAGATGACAACTTCCTGGATCCACGGGAGCCATCAATCCACAGCCACTCCGTCTTACCAGGGTTCAGTCGAAGCCTGTTGTTCCCCATCCAGACCCCCACAGCCTCCAGGCACTGAGAAAGGGTAGCCACTGCATCACTTATCTCACCAGGGATGGAAATATATAATTGAGTATCGTCTGCATATTGATGGTATCTCATCCCATGGTGACGGATGATCTCACCCAGCGGTTTCATGTAGATGTTAAATAGGAGAGGGGAAAGAACCGAACCCTGCGGTACCCCACAGACGAGGGGGCGAGGGTCGGACCTTTCCTCTCCTATTACCACCGATTGGGAACGGCCCTGGAGGAAGGAGGTGAACCAACGCAGAACTACGCCTCCCACCCCCAACTCCCTGAGCCGTCCCAAAAGGATACCATGGTCGATGGTATCGAATGCCGCTGAGAGGTCAAGAAGAGCTAGGATGGATGCACTCCCTCCATCCCGCTCCCGCCAGAGATCATCTGTAAGCGCGACCAATGCAGTTTCCACCCCATATCCCGGCCTGAAACCCGACTGGAAGGGGTCCAGATAATCCGTATCATCCAGGATCCTCTGGAGTTGCAACGCCACCGCTTTCTCAACCACCTTCCCTAAAAAGGGGAGGTGGGAGACAGGACGAAAATTGTCCAATATAGTAGGGTCCAGTGATGGTTTCTTGAGGAGGGGGTGCACCAAAGCCCCTTTAAAAGCAGCTGGGAACACCCCCTCCCCCAGAGATGCATTAACCATCACCTGGGCCCAACCACATGTCACCTCCCGGGCTGCCTGTACCAGCCAGGAAGGGCATGGGTCCAGATGACATGTGGTGGCCCTTACAACCCGAAGGATCCTGTCCACTTCCTTAGGTCCAACAGGATCGAACTGTTCCCAGATAACCGGGCAAAGACGTTCCCTCGGCATCTCCCCAGACTGTGCTACACGCTTAGAGTCCAACTTAGACCGAATCTGAGCGACTTTATCCTGCAGATGCTCAGAAAATTCTTCCGCACGGCCCTGTAGGTGGGTCACAGACTCCACCTTACCCAACAGAGATCTTGTTATCTTAAACAGGGTCGTCGGGCGGCATTCTGCGGACGCAATAAGAGCGGAGAAATATTGACGTTTCGCCGCTCTTACCGCCACAAGGTAGGTCTTAACAGCGACTCTAGCTTGTGTTCGGTCAGATTCAGACCTTGTCTTTCTCCAGCGGCGCTCTAGGCGTCTCTTAACCCTCTTCAAGACCCTCAACTCCTCCGTATACCAAGGGGAGTATCGGGTCAAGTGTGGCAAGAGAGGCCGCATAGGCGCGATCCTGTCCAAGGCCCCGGCCGCCTCCTTATTCCAGGTTGCGGCCAGGACCTCCGCTGGAGCGTGCAGTAGATCCTGAGGTACAGCCCCCAGCTCCCTCTGAAACCCTATTGGGTCCATTAGTCGCCGGGGGCGGACCAATCGATTGGGTCCTGCCTCCCTGCGGAGTGGGGCGGCATAAGAGAATCTCAAGGTCACCAGGGCATGATCTGACCATGACAAAGGGGAAAGATGTAACTCTCCCCTCAGAGCATACTGCCACTGCTCCGACAAGAAAACTAAGTCCGGGGTGAGTCCACTGTCTCGAGTTGGGTCTCGAATAATCTGGAACAGGCCCATGGCTGCCATGGTAGTCATGAACTCCCGAGCTACCTCCGAGGCACGTCCCAGGGACGGCAGATTGAAATCCCCCAGAACCATAAGCCTAGGGAATTCCACCGCCAGCCCCGAGACGGCCTCCAGCAGCTCAGGCAGGGATGTTGCTACGCAGCAGGGAGGCTGGTACAGCAGCAACACTCCCAACTGTTCTCGAGAACCCAACTTGAAAAACAGGGTCTCACAACCGGCTACTTGCGGAGCAGTGCCCCTGAAGGCCACTAGAGACTCTCGAATTACAACCGCCACCCCTCCTCCCCTGCCCCTGAGTCTCGGCTGGTGCCACACTTGAAACCCGGCTGGGCATATTTCAGAGAGGGCTACCCCCCCCTCCGAGCTCAGCCAGGTCTCGGTGATACATGCCAGGTCTGCCCCCTCTTCCGTGATCAAATCACATATGAGGGGGCCCTTGTTGTTAACAGACCTGGCATTAAGCAGCAGCAGCCGGAAACCGGGGCCCTGAAGGATCTGCTGAAGGATATGCAATGGGCTGCGATTCTGGAACTAAAAGATCTAAACTAATGCAGCAAGGAAAATAATGTTCAATACCATGCTTAATGCACACAGTTTTGTAAAACACAAGAGCTTACAATCTTAAATTTGATACACAGGAACAGAGGAGTAAAAAGAGAGGAGCATAGACAGGAATAAAAAAAGAAAGTGGATTATTATGAAATGCTTGGGCCTAGTTCTACATTTAATTGCAATAAGGGACATTAATTTATTTAAACATTTTACCTTTCTTTCCTTGTTGGCGTACATTCTTCCTTTTCCTTCTTCTCTTTCGACCTTGAATCAGATTTCTCTTTATCCTTCTTATCTCTTTCCCTTTCCCTTTCCAATTCCTTCTCTTTTTCCTAGATGTAAAACATAACAGAATCGTGGAAGTAGCTTTAGAGATCATCTAGCCCAATCCCTGCTCAGTGCGGAATTCACTGGAGCATCTCTGGTGGATTATTCAGCCTCTCTGGTCAAAGACCTCCCTGTGAAGAACTCACTATTTCAATTTTAGCTAAGTTACAGTTTTCCAAATGGAAACTAGTGTACAAAACCAAGGGTGGGAAATCCATTGAAGAAACAGGGACCCAGGAACTGTTTATACTGAACCAAAGCGTTAATTTATCTAGGTGACTTCTATCGCTTCTGCCTACAATGTTCTTTCTCCAATGTTTCCAATACAAATCTTTCCACGTGTTACCTCACTAAATAGAGATCTGCTCAAACACTAGTTATTTGTTTTCCCCTGTAGTCAATGATTTATTAGAATTAAATGTAAACAAATCATTTTTTCAAAAATCTTTAGTGCAATGGCATGAAACGGTCACTATGTTTGCTAAGAGATACTGAGCAAAGTGTCTTTACATAGGCCAAACTATGTATTATTAAAGGTATTTTTCACTAAGCCCAACGTATCGTATCATATTTATCCATCCATCCAATTTATATAGCCGCCCATCTCACTTTTATAAGTGACTCTGGGCAGCTTACAACAAAGTTAAAACAGTAATAAATTCCTAAAAATCACTATAATTATTAACAATTAAAAACATCAAAAACTATAAAAAAACTGTTGGCTCTGCTGACAAGAGGCAGCCTGAATGTTGAGGGCCTGGGCCATATTCTTGGCTGCGCACTGTGTCCAGTTGCTCTGTTGCTCTCGTTTCTGGACGGCCTGCTGCTCCCTGTGCAATTGGGATACACCTGCCTCTAAATCTTTATCTGAATTCACACTGTTTATGAACTGTATACACTCAGAGTCTTATGCCACATTCTAAATTAACATAAACATAGTTCAGTCACAAAACACAGCTTTAAACATAGATCAATCACAGAACATAGCTTTGCACACAAAAGACCTGTAGAGAATAGGTCAATATACAACTGTTTAAAGATTCAGTATCTCTAGATAGGGAGATGTAACTTTCTGAAATCCTGAACAGCTACTACCAAATCTGTGAACAACATTAACCTGCAATTGACCTATGGTCTGAGATGAACGGCACTGAACTGCATTGACCTATAGCCTAGGTTATATAAAGCAGGTTTGTTTGTTTGTTTGTTTAACCATGTTTCAATGTAAGAAACATAAGCTATAGATGTATACTTTTGCCTCCTATTCTGGCATGGTTGCAAGGAGACCATAAGATGTCTAATACCGTTTAGTGAAAAAGAAACCTTGTTCCATCCAAACCAGAATAACCCTACTTCATTTGAACTATGGTTTCCTCAAATAAGCAAGGAAAAATTGTATGTTATGGCCTTTTTAGTATAAGAATACTACAATTAGGAAGCATATGCTATATGTCAAGTAACCAAAGTTTCTTACTTTGCATTTTATGTCATTCTCTGAAGCCAGAGTAGGGTGTGCAGAAGAAAGCATTCGCATGAGGTTCACTGCTAGTCATGCAAGTCACAACATACCATTGTTAAAGGGTACTGGTGGCAGTATTACTATTAAAATACATCCATCCAAGCCACTGAAAACTAACTTAAAATTCTAAGTTGTAAGCACTGCTTACTCTCTGGAGCAATTTGTCCCGGTAGTGTTCAACTTGTTCCTGAAGACTCTGGCCTTGCTTCTTCGGTCTTTTTCCAGATTCCAATTCATCTTGAAACTTCATTACTTTCAACTGAGACAAAACAATATTTTAAAAACACACTTATGTGCAAGTTTGTAAAAGACAGAAAAGCAGAATACTGTTTTTATTCAGTTTCAACCCTGGTATATATGGCTGAAATATTCTCCTCTCCTTTATGTGTATTTGTAATTGCAGCTCTGCAATTACAAATACACATAAAAATTGGTACAATTCAAGTTTTAAATAATCTTGGTAAAACTCTGAATTTATTTTTAAGACTAATCTTGCACATTAGAGAATTATCTATCAAACTAGATAAAATAGTATTGCTTTATTATTTTACCAGACCTTTATTTATTTGGATAGTGCATTTTTCCCTCTTCCACCATCACTAAGAGACTGGAAGCTTATTTCTCTAAATTTAACCTAATTTAGAATAACATCTGAACAGAGACAAAAATGAAACAAGCCAACTTCATGGACCATATTTTGAAGTTACCTTGCTTCAGTAACTATAGTTTGGAGATAAGGTGCAATATTGAACCATATTTAAGTGAGTGTTTCTCAATGTACTTCTCATCTCTTCCCGCGTTCATATCAGATAAGGAGCACAGTGTACACAATCCAAGGCTCATGTATATAAAGTTAGGGTTAGAATTATACCTAGGTATAGCCACAATGTTTTAAAGAGAAGAAAATAATCATTCATAGCTATCCAGTTCTCGGATAGTTTTGGGATGCCCTTTTAAAAGTTTGATGGAAACTCATAACAAAGTAAGTGTCAAAATTCTATTACACACTAAATTATATTCAGTGGACATTTTTACTTATAAAGCATATTTAAGCATATATTTGAAAGATTCTTTAAAATAACCTGTGAAGGTACTTTTTTAACATGGAAATCACAGTACATGTCCTCTTTTCACAAGCAAAAGCTACCTTACAATTTTCTAGTGCTTATGATTAAGCATTCCTTTAGTCGATGGTTTTTCCTACTTGCTGTCAAGTAAAAAATTGCTATTCTCTTCAAACTTGGGTGGGTGCATATGAACATCAAAACTTTGAAATATTAATTCTGCAAAATATGTCGTACATACTTTAGCTTTAAAGGCATAATATCCAAAGAACTGAACAATACCCTATTAGATCATTTAAAAAGTTTAATTATAAAACTTTTAAAAATCAGTGCACATTTACTGTCCGTATCTATAAATAAGCTTTCCAAAGGACTAAAGATTTCAAATCAACAGTTGGCAAGAGAAGAAGCTGGCAGTATTTCCATAGTTAAACCCATTGTGCTGATCACTTGCTTTCATTTATCACCATTTATACAAGGACACGATTGAATGGATTAAAAAAAAAGCTTAAATTTCTATCACAGTTTTCACAAACATACCTCAATCTCTCTGAGTTTGGCACGCTTTTCCTCACTCATTTCAGAGAATTTGCTTGACGACTTTGAATCAGGCATTTCTTCTCTAATAGGATTGGAATATAGGTGATGCTCCTCAGATTTAGAACTTTGAGTATCCTCCTCATCTTCACTTTCTTCTTCTTGGCTTTAAAAAAACAGAAATAACACAATTCTCTTAATTTATTCTCAATAGAAAGGTTTACAATGGACAGCACTTCCCAAGAAAGTACTTATCATAAAATAAGAACACGTTGATGGGACCCCAAGGATATGTACTTTGTATCACTTTATCTTCCATTTATACAATCTACGCATGATTTTAAAAACTAAAAAAAATATAGTAGGGGGAAGGGGAGGGGAAGGTAAACAATATACTTCTATCCTTCTTCTTTATACCTAAAGACAGCATAAAAGATAAACTATTTTACATACAAAATTTGTTAAGATTATAAGTCCAAAAGTCTTAAATGCAGTACAGTGTAATAGCATAATATCAAAGTTTACCCCAGATGACCTAGCTTTAATTCACAGTGGGTAAGCAGCAGGAGATAGGATTTAATCAGAACATATTGATGTAAGCTACTTAAAGTATGAGAAGAGAGGAACTGAAGACGTTGTGCAGTGGTATAAGCCTAGACTACGGTTGGAGAATTACAGATTGAAATCCCCACTTAACCATGAAGCCCGTTGAATGCCTATAAGGCCAGTCCCTATCACTTAGTCCAGCAGTCCCCAACCTTTTTGGCACCAGGGACCTGTTTTGTGGAAGACAATTTTTCCACGGACTGGGGGGGGGATGGTTTCAGGATGAAACCATCAGAAGTGGAAAATAAAATAATGGGTGGGCCACACGTGGACTAAAATAAGTGTGTCGGATTCTGACTTCTCATAAGGAGCATGCAACCTAGATCCCTCGCATGCACAGTTTACAGTAGGGTTTGTGCTCCTATGAGAATCTAATGCCGCCACTGATCTGACAGGAGGCGGAGCTCAGGCGGTAATGCGAGCGATGGGGAGCAGCTGTAAATGCAGATGAAGCTTCACTTGCTCACCCACCACTCACCTCCTGCTGTGCGGCCCGGTTCCTAACAGGCCATGGACCATTACCGGTCCGTGGCCCAGGGGTTGGGGACCCCTGTCTTAGCCTAATCACTTTGGGATGGGATAGTGGTGGGAAGGGACAGAAATACATATACCATATATATTTTGTGGTCAAGAGGGTTGGGAGAATTTGTGAAGCAGAGACCAGAGGAAATGCATCTTGAGAAGCATTGTACTGTATATAGCCTAAAATCATTCAGATAATTCAGAGGGGATTCTGGGTTATAAACTTCAAAATAATCCAGGGTGTATAATTCATGCCATATACAAAAACAGGGATATTACAGATAATGAAAGGGGTAAGGCATTGTTGGATCCTGACTTCGTTTCTTAGAAATGGGGTCCACCTCTATCAATGTTTTTGGATACTGTATTATGCAACTGTTAATGTTAAGCACAATTTAAAGAAAAACATATTCTAAAGTAACTGTTATGCAGGTGTGACACTTTTAATAATTCAAGACTCTAGTTTAATTTTAACCTAGATGTACTATCAACTTACCATCCTATTAGGCAACCTTATAGGAGTTATCAGTGAAATTTGAGATTGTGGATTCTAGTGATATGAAGTCCTGCCTAAATTTCCTAAAATCCAAGAGCATCCACTATGATTCTGATAGTGGAAGCTGTGAAAAGCTTGCTCCCATTGCCTTTTCATATTCAAGGCCAGCACAGAGAGGCTTGTCATGATCTCGGAGAATGAATGTACATGTGTATTGCCTGAACTTAAGACAAAAGGCAACAACCCAGGCTATGAAATATATTCAGAATGCATCCTCTAAAGACCCAGTGCCCCTCTTTTCTAGAGACATTCTTTCAAAATGCACAGCTCCTTTCAGTAGAGAATGAAACTTAGTTCAAGGGCACCATGAAGCACGCCCTCCTCAAATTTATTAATCTACTCCTGCCCTTTCACAATGGCCATTTTGGCACACAGTTCATTCATACCTAGAGTTTGCTAATGCGGGGGGGGGGGGGGAATCAAAATTTCCTTTTGGAAAAAAATTGTATTCATGTTTGCATAGATCCTCATTCTTGCAACTGTAACTGAACTGAAACTGTTGCTAATTTTGTTTCATTTCGGAGATGCGGAAGTTGCAATAGATATTGCACAAGATACTCTTTGGTTCCTCCTTCCTAAAGAGGAAGCTGGAATAATTACATTGGAAGAAATAGGCAGATTCTACTACTCTTCCTTATATGAGGCTCCAAAAGTAACCACATAAACTCTATTCTTTTATGAAAATCACAAAACATTTTTATTCCATTTAATATGCTTAAGAGAGGGTAGTTAGGGAAAAAATTGTCTTACTTCTGATTTTCCTCTTCCTCTGATTCCTCATGCTGGTCAAACAGCTCCCATTTAGATGTTGTTACTGCTAGGATGACAATTCGTATTTGTATAAAATGTCAACGACTCATAAACATATATAAGCATTTTAAGAGAAATTTGTAGTTACTCTAAATTCTTGTAACTTCCTAAACTTTTACTTAATGGCACTATTTAGAGTATGAGTGGTATCTGTATACTTTTTAAATTAATATTAAGCATGAAGTGCTGAAAATATTTAATAATAACAGTGAAAAAAAACAGAGGAGTTAAACAGGAACTAACCTTGAGCTTCAAGCGCAGACTCATCAACTGCTTCCCATTTTGAAGGGGCAACTTTAAATATTGGCTCATTCTTTTTAGATTCTTCAGATGCATCCACTGTTGAATAAAAGTGTACTGGTATAATGAAAATAAAATTTTGTTTATATTTCGTATCTTTTAATGTTCTGTAAAAGTATTACAAAGTATTTCAAATGTTTGTAATAGTATTTTTTTTCATATTAAATTTCTCATTACTTTGTTATTTACTATATTGATTTGCACTGCAGGCAATCCCAACAGAATTCTATCCCATAAAACATGGCCTACAATTATTTGTATTAAAATTGGATCTAATAAATACTGCAATCAGAAAAGGTTATGTTTTTCATTTGCATATTACATAAAATTTTATAATAAGATGTATGCTTCTAAGTACATGCTAAATTAGAACACTCCTTACAGGGTACTCCATCAAGATCATCATCAAGCGATTTAATAGGGATTCCATCAAGATCATCAATTGGAGCGACATCAATGGGAATTCCATCCACATCTTCTAGTGGAGCACCATCAAGTTCTTCTTCAATGGGAGCTCCATCAAGATCATCAGGTACTTCCTGAGAACAAAGCACAAATTGAGATTATTATAGTCCTAGTATTTTCTCAAGGGCTTGCTTCTTCATTTCACACATGCTTTTTTTCAGCATGTGACTTTAATTCAAAAATGTGGACAAACAGTTAGCATACACATATCTGTTAATTTGAGCCAGTTGATAAATAAAGCAATTTCTCATACACAAAACAGAAGAAAAGCAAACGTCTGTGCCTATACTTCAAAATACAATTTAACAAACATCTGCACTACATACCCAAAATCACATAATCTTTCAAGATCAAGAAAGAAATTAATGAATCTTACATATTTTATCACACAAATAGATACACATGAATATATGCATTACAGTCATGCTGTACATGCAGTGGAAGGTGAGTACAACCCAATACAGAATAATCTAACACTCAATGTGCAAAGCTATTTCCTATTCATACAGAGTTTTAAACTGCCAGAAATTATTCCAATTACAATTTTTTCTTAAAATTGCATAAGCTACATAGTAGATATTTTAAGTGTCTATGATTTACATCATAAAAACCGATATTAGACCATCTCCTATATTACACATTTTACATGTTTATTTACAATTTAAACAGCAACTAACATGTATTCATGGTAAGAGCGATTCAATCATTTTAAGCATCACATAGTATTTTGTATCTTCCACTTTAATTACAAAATGAAACGACGTTTAATTCAGTCTTCAAACTGTTCCTCTTTGTACCCATGAGAAACTTCAGAGTAGGATTATAAGATCAAAAAAAAATCTTGGCTCTAACAATATCTTGAAGCAAATTCTAGATATTTAACACAATGCCAAGACAAATGCCTGTATAACAATGTCTTTTAAAGATCCTATTATTCCAACTGCACCCATAATATGGAAGAGGTGAGAGGCTGATTTCAAACATTCAGATATTTTAGAATTCTCTCTCCCTCTCACATCCAAACACACACCTGAAAACTGATAAAGAGGCAATGCACGTGCTTCAGGTTCCAAGCAATTTCCAATACGTAACAGGTAAATGAGCTAGTTCAAAGGCAAAGGTATGGACAATGTTAACATTCATAATCAGAAAAATATGTGTTTATGCAACCTCAAATCAAAGGGGAGTTTCAACTGGGAACCGAAAGAAGCCTTCCTATTCTAGAGTCCTAGTACAAACCTCTACCACAAACCTCTTCCTTACCTCAAGGTTCTCTTGTTTGCTTCCAGACCAATAGTATCAATAATGATCTTATCTCATACTTACCTCTATTTCTTTTTCTTCAATAATATTTACAAGCCCCAAGAAAATATTCTGTAGTTTGATCAAAAATGGTTCTGGATAAATCGCCCAGTCTTCCCATGCTCTGAAGCATGTCATTACCCGTTGCTAAAAGTAGTAAACAATGCTAGTCATTTGTATTGAGAAGTACTTTAAGAATAAATACAAGGCTATACATCTATTTAGCACTGAGCCTTTACAGCATACTCACTCCTGCTTTGATGGATTTGTTAATTTTGACTGGAAAATCATTATAAACCATGGGATGCTGATTGCACTATTTATATTTAGTTTCAATGTCCTTTTCAATACAGAACTTTTTTTTATAAAAAACAAGTAAGATGGCTAAATACAGCTTAGTTTAGAGAACACCTGAAGAGACTGTCTTTCCTCTGACCTAATATGAAAGCATCAACTCAGACCACTGAAGTACTGTAAATTTGTGTATATAAATTGCTTATTAAAATCAATAATCAGTTTATGGTCATTATTAGCAAAGCTAATGGTAGGAAATCTGGAAATATTTGGTATAAAATAGGTCTTCAGACCTAAGAGTTGAATAGAGTTCTTGCTGGATAGCCATTTTGCTGCAGATAGTTATTGCCTTTTCAAACTTGTTAACAATTCAATATTTTATCTAGCCTTTATATCTTGTGCTTATTTCTCAAGTAAATTATAATCTAACTCTCTAATGGGGGATTTCACATTTGTGGCAGCCTCCTTACAAAGTTCTCTCCCAAGAAAGGTTGCCCTGGCATCCACAACAACAACGTTTTGGTTCCTGGAGAAGATAATTTTCACCTAGTTTTTAAAATGATACAGTTAAATGCCTCTGTTTATTTTGCCATTTATATTATGTATTTATTATTTTATTATTTGAGTGAACCACATTGGAAATACTTAATGTCCTCCTTGAAATTTGTTAACTATATAAATTATGAGGCATTCTGCTCATGTCACGTCAACAATAACCATGCACATACCTTAAAGTTTTCAGACTGTAAATGGCCTTGTATTGTTCGGTAGGTAGCATTCAGATCAGAAAATATCTGACATAGTTTTGTCTCAAAACTGAAAAGACAGTTTTCATATGTTAGACATGTTCTCATATGTTAGAAGTACTGCACTGTGAAAGTCAGCCAACTTAATGAAGAATTACATAAACATGTCCCCAAGTTTCCACGCAAAGAAATTCTGAACACCTAGTTGGAAAATGGTGTCAAGTTATGAATAAGCCTTTAAGACTCTAGAATATAGTTTCTTTATAAATTTATTTCAATCCATCTTATTAAAAATATATTGTACATGTACATATACATGTACAAAACATAATAGTAAGCTTTACTCTTTAGCTATCTCTAACTGCAAGTTACAGAGGAAAATTTAAACTGACCAGAGGAGAAAAGAGTCAACAGATACAAATGCTGTTTTGGTCAATATGCAATGTACACTTTTTTGCAAAAGTGGTGATTCCTGCAGGTTATGTTAAGTGGCAATACAGAGCAACCAGACAGCATACGCAAATTTTAAAGCCCACAAGTAGTATTTTTTTTCAAAAGAGTTTAAAACTTTATACTTACAATTTTCTGTAATATGAAGCATTGGCAACTTTTGCAGAAGAATTGTACAACACATCAGAAACCAAATATAATCTTGCAATCTATAAAAAATACAGAATTAAGTTTACTACCGCTAATTTTCGTTATATAAGAACAGCATTATTTTACCCCATTAACAGGAGTGTAAAACAACACAAATACAGTAGACACCTTAGAAAAGCTCATTTTTTAAAAAGTGTAAAATGGTACCAAGTACTGTTCAAATATACCAAACTATCAGAATTTTTTCTATATTGGAAAAATAAAATCATGTTATAACATTAAAAAAAACTTATTTTTTCCCTGAAAAGGAAACAGAATGAAAATTAGATTAGAATAATATTGTTATGGCCATTAACAGATTTATAGCTTTGAATCAAGAATGTTTTGAGTTAGTAAAAGGTGTTTTTTAGTAAAACGAATTGTCCTTTCATGGGTATTAAATAAAATGAACACCAATTCAATGTCAGTCAGAATCAAAATCATGATAGACATGTAGAGATCCAACATACCTTTTTAGGAAGTGGAGTTTTCAAGATGGACAATGACTCTGCAATACAGTCCACTATTTCTTCAGCAGCTTCAGCATTATTAAGACAGAAAACCATTGCATCTCCAATATCATTCTTACGCGGTGTTAACCCACGCAGGATTTCCTCTAATTTGTCCCTCTGTCTAAAATTTCAGTTTCAAATTTTTAGAACACTTAGCAACATATTTTCTTTATATTTATAAATGAGTTACGTATATTATATTTCAGAATCAAAATTAACTAAAAACAGTTTTTATATTAGTTTTACTGAAACTAAGAACAGTTCCTTTGGAATTACGAAATGCTGCCCCAAAGAGAAAACATACAATTAGGTCTTCTTATAATAGAATTTGAATATTAGGTATTATTAAATATGGTGGAATACTGTAGATGGGCTATTTATGTCTAGAGAAAAATCAGGTACATTAGGCTCTTTAAAGATGCTTACTCCTCCTTAAGTGCACCCTTCTTGCTAGGCTCTTCTACAAATGCTTCAGGTTCCTGTTCTTCAGACATCCCATGGAGATATGGATTTAAAGGGGGTGGCCTCCAAAAGGAACCATTTTTAAACATACGAAAGTCTTCAGTTCTCCATTTGGTTGGAGCATCACCCTACAAATTGGAACAAAAATTAAAACAGGGTAAAACAAATACTGGATCTGCAGAAAAGTATTTCCAATTTTCTAAGATCCCTCTCTTCTTTTTAAGCCCCCAGCGCTCCAGCTAGTGGAGTCAACCTAATAATACTAGAAATAGTTGTAAAAATATTTCCTACCTGTAGAATTGAATAAAGCTTCCACCTGTAGTACACATGAGCTGGAGTCTGATTCTCAAATAGAAATCTAAACAAAAAGCAGAGTGGAATCAAAACACATTACTATGAATAAAAAATGTGAGGTCCTAAAAGTAAGGCAAAAAGTATTTTAAAGTTTCAAAATCAGAACAAAAAAGTTACTGCTTCCAATCATTTTTGTAGTACAGTATTTTCTATCTAACAAAATTCAATTCAACAATAACACAATATATAATACCAAATAGAACTAAAGAAAATATTAAGTACCTGAACATTGGATTATTGATTTCTCTATTCATTATCATGGCTTCAAACATAGGTCCTTCACGCACCACAAATTCTATCATTCGATGTATTAGGGCAAGCAAATTCCTGCAACAACACAGTTAAAGAAAAATTGATTCATACCTAACATTATTCAAGCTATGTACCACCTAAGGTATTTATAAATGAAAAAGATTATTTTTGCTGTACAGTTAAGAAGATTGCTCCAAATTCTTAAATTATATAATTATTCTAACTTTACATAATCAAAAAGAAATCTGGACAATAGGACTTCATTATCAACATGAATATAAAGAAGTCCTAGAGCTCCTAGATTATATTTTCAGTATAAAATCTCACTGGTTCTTTATATCTACTTGAGAAACTGTATATTGTACTTTGACTTATTTTGTATGCTGCCTAGAGCCTCTGAAGTAATTCATAATTCTTATAAATAAATATGAATACAACTAATGACGTGCAATAAAATATAGCATATTAACAGTTTCTTTACACAACTATATGCTCAAAATTATATTTTTAACATTTGATAAGACCGTCTGTTTAAGTCCAGTAAAAAATTAAAAATGAAAATGTTGGTTAAAAATCCTGATGTTCAGTTATGTATAAATGTGAGCAACAGAAATACAGGGTGGAGCAGGCTGGGAATAGCCTAATAGCTGTTCCTGCAACATTTTGGCAGCTACGCTGACAGTTCCTTGAATCACTTGGAACTCCCTGTGAGACTGTGATATAAATATAAATATGTGGAGTCCATGGTGCTCTCTGAGCCTTGTTGTTTTCTTGCAGACGTTTCATTGCCAGGCTAGGCAACATCTTCAGTGCGAAAAGGGACTGGAACTTGCTCTCTGTTTATATACCCTGGCTTGTCCTGCCTGTGTTGGTGGGGGTGTTGTACTCTCCTTAAATATATTTAAGAAATACAACATTAGGGAGTAGGTTTTCTCCAGAAACATATTAAAAACTGATGAAAAGGAAGCTGTCATTAGTGTCAAACTGACTCACAAAATTCTAAACACTTCATACACTTATTATTCTTTACTGAGTATAACTTAAAAAATTCAAAATGTTCATAATTAAGCATTACAAACTGCACTTAAAGATCTGAGGCTATACATAAGAAGAAAATTAAAAACTACAATACAATTTAGAGATTATTATTTGGGAATTTCTCAGATTTTCAGCAAGTTGCTTGAATCCAAAGGTAAGTTAACATTAAGCAGCTCACAGAAGGAGGAGGTTTTCATTCCCACCATACTTCCAGAAGGAGCTCTGGGAGGTCAGGGAGGTCTCTTCAACCAAAGGTGGTAAGGTGGAAAAAGTTCCTGTGCAAGTAGGAAGTCAGCTAAAATCAGGTTGGCCAATTTCTCTTTTGACCACCAACTCCTTCCCACACACACACAACACACACGTGCCTTTTAAGAGAGACATATGTGGGGCAGGTACTTTCCTTCTGTGAACTTCTTAAGTTAATTCATTTTAGGAAGCAGTTCCATTAACCCCAATCCAGAGAACTGCAAGTGGGAGATCCACACATAGTTAGCTACTGCTTTGTTTTATTTGAGCAAATTTTCTAAATAGTAGTATCTTAGGCTGGACTAGACTGCAGTGTATGCTTTCCAGAGTTAAAACTATGTTCCTGATTTTATAAAGGAAAGGTGCTACATAAAAGTTCTAAAATCTTTGCCACACATGTTCTCTTATGCACATGAAAAAGAGCTTACTGCACTGGGGTGCTCAGTGGTATACAAGGATAAGTTTCATAATATACAAGAGGTACTACAACAATAAAAGCTCCTCATTCCCACTTACCCACCCCAATTTCATTCTTGTGTTACTTGCATTAAACTGAAAGAATACTGGTTCTCTGGCACATCAAAAGGATTTTGTAACTACAAAATGAGCTATATATCCCAGATTTATAAGCTTAGGGTTTCAGGAATTTTTAGTGTGCATAAAATTTTCACATCAAGGACCACAGAAAATGCACATTTGTTTTTAGCATATTATGTAAGTGCTGAAAGGAAAAAAAATTCCTGTCTTAATTATTACTATGACTATCCTTATACAGTTAAAAGCTAACACTAATTACTAAAAGTAGCTTTTGAAGTGTTATCCTCTACTCATTTTTTAATTTCCTATCATCATCCTTGAAATTACTGCTCATAATATCCAAATAATTAAATAATCATTTTAGTCACTGCAGAAGTCTAAGAGGAAATGTTTGGCAATTGCATTTTAAAATGGCACTGCAAACTTAATTTCAGGTTCTGAATTTTAAGATTTTAGTTCTTTGTACTTCAAGGACTACCTATCTTACATGTGAAATTACCTAAAACTCTTCTTTCAAGTGTACTGCCAAGTAAGACATGAGAAGTAGCTATAAGTAAAAGAACCTTTTTAGTGGTGGCATCCCATTTGAAGAATGCCTTCTCTATCAAAAGAAAAAAGACCCAGAATTATTTTAGTTTGGTCTTAACTCTCAAAATGTGTTATTTTACTTCTTTTTAAATCTGATTTTTAACTTATCTGTTGCTGTTTTATTCCTGCATTTTATCTTACTGTATTTTTACTGGGACTTTTTTTTTCTTTTCCTATTTTTAGGCCAGGACATCTTGACAGAATACAGCCTATAAATAATACAAAGAACACAATGCAAATAAGCAACATGAACAAATTCACAGAATCCAAAGGTAAATTTCCCCCCTTTTCTTTTAAGTCCACTAAATTTACAATCCTAAATAATGACACCACAGAACTCGGTGGGCTTATCTTTTTTTTTTTAGGTAGGTATGTTGCTTCCATAACATCTTGTCAATATGTTGGAAGGCCAAAATCATTTTATTTCAACAGTAAAGTGTAATGTCAATTTAACAGACTAATTGTGGGGATCAGTTGTTGTTATTTACAATTGTCTGTTAATCAGAATGTATATCATCCACACTCACTATCATTTGCATCATTTTACATCATTTGTATAATGACAATATTACACCAATGACATAAAATGACTTAATACAACAGGAATTCTCATCCACTGCATCTGAGATTTTCTAAACAGAGGTTTCACCAAATTCTCAAATATACTTATTGATATACAGAGGAATACTTTCTATCCTTGGACTCTTAAAATGCTGCAGTGAGCAAAACTAGAGCATTCCTTTTCTGTAAAAGGTTATGATAATGTTTTCAATGCTAAACAACAACAAAATTAAGTAAACATTTGCAAGCACATTATCCTGGCTCTTATAAGTCCTATCACATAGCTAGAACTCTTCAGCACTGAAAACTGTTATCTCCTCTTTAAAAAAAAAAAGCATCATGGAAAAGATGCTTGCACTACTGTCTTCAAAACTTACAGCCTGGTTACAACTATTATGAATGTTTATGATAAAAAACAATGTAAGACAAAAGGATAATAGTTTGTAAAACATCCATTTGGCCAACAAAAAGAAGTCTTTCAGTTATAATAAAACCACATTAATTGGAGCTGATCGTACCAATGTCTGGTCAAAAACTGTATACTTTCCCAATCCATCCCATGATGTTTTCCTGGTCCCCCGCTGCCGCAGACAGTTCAGCTGGTGTTGTTCACCAAGGCCAATGTCAAAGAGAATTTGGAAATCTTTGGTGCTCATTTATTTTAAACAAGTGTTTGTGTTGCTATGTTTCAAAAGAGCTTTATGCTCGGCTGAGCAAGGATTTGCCTAACACATACTGTACTCCTTTGGCCCTGAATTACAATATACTAAATTATATCCTGATTATGAAAATTATATCTGCCATACTAGATACTCCTAATACTCTCACCTCCTAATTTAGGGAAAGATAATGTAATTATGAATTACTATGCTAAAGCCTTCAAAAGATTACAAAAAGTCAAGATTTCATCCAAACCTCAATCATACAAGTCAACCAATAACCAAAGATCAAAATCCTCCATGAAACCACATAACAAAAGATGATATTACTATAATTCTGGATATGTATATAATTAAAATCTATTCAATATCCCCGTGGTTGTGGGATAAATGTGCCAGTAACAATACCCTTTGATCATTAAATTAATAGGCAAGCCTAAAATCACTCTGATTTTTACTGACATACATCAGTCCACCTTTTCACAACATGACAGCTCCAGATCTGCTGTATTACTACTGACCACCCCCAGCAATATGGTCCTGCATGCTATCCAGGAACAATGAAAGGTACAATCTAAAACATTTGGAAGGCACAAAGTTGGGAAAAACTGGACTTTCTTTGCATCCAAAATAATTCCAACTTTCATTCCATTTAATCCTACACCTGAACTGAAATACTAGTGAAAGTCAGCTTAATATAGATGGTAAACCTCAACATTCTCACTCATACCTATAAAGCAACCATTGCTCAGTCAAGCCTAAGCTTTTCCTCAACATCACAATTTCTGTAAAATTCCAAATGGGATATTTGCTATATTTAGATCAGTAATAATAAAGAAAAACATGTACCTTTCTGTTGGGATAACCACTTTGACTATGGCTTGCGACAGAGTCTGTATATGAAGTCACATCAGATAATAAACATAGAATATGTGAGTATTGTTAACAAGTAACAAGCAAAAAATACATATGCATTGAAAATACTACACATCTATCACATGTTTTGCAGGCAATCGCTGCTGCAAAGTTATAGACTATGCAATTACATAGCAAATTATTGTGTGTGGTGAACCACAAAAGGTTCACAAATTTCAAAGTACATTCCAAATAGAATGCAAATTAATGCACTGAATAGATACTATACTAGTATCAGCCCAGGGATTAGGCACAAGTATCCATGTGTATAGTAGGGCTTTCACTTTTCTAAATAGCAGTTTCCCTTTTACTGCTCAATTGCTGTTTTCAACATCATCTTCAGTTTGTGAAACAACTTCTCCATATAGCATAGAAAAGCTACTTAAAAAAACAAAAGCCTCACTGTACACAGACAAACCGACCACATGCATGTGAAGGGGCTTGCCAGATGAAGGCAAATATAGAAAATTGAATCATATTTTCTATTTACTATTTGGTCCTATGCAAGCTAGCATTTGTGGTGGTTCCACCATGTTTGTGTGATCAGGCTATGGAATTAAATGTTCTAACTTTCCATCCCCTCCCTTCTGGAGACTTAATTTTCCCAACCTTCATTATTGGTTTTTAGGGCAGTTTAAATCTTTTGAAAGCAGGGCTTTGGAATATGTGGGAGTCCATCGAAATCACCTCTTTTTGAATCATTAAAGCAGTGTACGCACAACCAGAAAACAGCTGGGACCTGCTTACAAAACAATTGCCTGAGTCTGGAGAAATGCATGGCTCTTTGATGATTTGGAAAGAGGGGCTTCATAGAGTTCCCATGAGTTCCAAAGGAGCTTTTCCAAAGGATCTGATAGTCCTACTGGTTTTAATCACAGTTAAGCATCACACTGAGTGTGGCAACAGTTTAGGCTAACCAAGGCTCTTGCTTACCAGATTTTGAATCCTGCAAGGAACCCAGGATTTAGAGAATGCGTAGGGGAGCAGCCCCTGAGAAGTTTTCACCACAATTACTGTCACTGCCCAAGCAACACTTAACTATGTTAAAGCCAGCACTAGAATTTTGCAGTCCAAAACCAAAAGCTTGCCTGAGCAAGGCAACAAGAGAAAAAAAAGTAAGTAATCCTGCAGTTGGTTTGAACCAGGAGCTGTTATATTTGTACTGGCCATTAGTTCTCAACCCTTTCAAACCTAAGAAACTTCATGAAAGTATTAAAACAATGTGATATCACTTGTGTTTAAAAGTTACTTACCATTTACTAGTCTGTTAAAAAAAATCCTTTTAAATATCCTGATAGTTATTCTCAACTACTGGTTCAATGTCTGAAATAGCTTTTTACATAGGAACATGTGAGCTCATCCTAATTAATCAATCTGCCTGCATTTAAATGTAGCCTTTAAAAGATTAATTTAGATACTGCAAATCTGGCAGCTAACAAAAGGGGGACAGAGGAGAAAAAAACCAGGGAGTGTGGAGGGGGAAAACACATGGTGGCCAGATTTAAAAGTGCAATTAAAAACAAAGCCCAATTATGTAGCCCAACATGCCAAGGGAATGAGGCTCCTTAAACTAAGGCAGGGAACAATTCAGTTAAACTGAGAATTGAATAGCGCAATTCTATCACAGAGTTTCAAATACTATAATATATAAGATGTACAGCCCTGGTTAACTTTTTACCTTCTCAAAATCTTCTTTGTTTTTAGGTGGTGGCAACATTGGAGCATTAGGGTTCTTCAATCTCTCTCTGGGCTGAGCATTAAACGGCAGACCCGAAGGAGGTGGTGGAAGGGTATGTTCCATCATTGAAGGAGGAATGTATATAGGATGAGGAGGAATAGGAACGGCTTTGCCCCAGCCTAATTTCATCTCAAAAGACATGATCATCTTGCCTGGGGAATGAAAGAGTTGTAGTGTTTTAGAAATTGCATTATCAGTATTTCAATGAAAACAGGTGCATATATAGAAGTTCACTATAGTCTACCATATATATCATGCAACAGAAACAAACTCTCTGCATTAAATTCAGTCTCACTTTTCAAAGATGTCTGACCGGGGATACTGTAATAACTAAGCACTAGAACCTTGAAAGATCAGTTCTCACATTAAGGTATTTTATCAAATATAAAAATGGACATAGGACTTTGTGGACATGCATACATTTGCATGATTACAATAACTGGATTTCAAACAATTCAAATACTACTACTAGAGCTAAATCCAGACTGGGCTTTTTCTTTTTTCAAAATCACAAACTAAATATCAAATAAATTCCTCTGAGGAAAAACCCAGTTATATAAATATGGCAGATTAAGTCATCTGGCACCTACTAACTTAACTTCAACATTCTTAAAAAGGAAGGAAGATTTACTTTTGTCTTGAAAATCAAGATTTTCATAACAAAGCATAGGTAAGTAAGTAATCCCTAATCGAAGATAATATTTGTAGCTCAGGGTTGAACTGTGGAGTCCTTGGTGCTCTCTGAGCCTTGTTTTCTTGCAGACGTTTCATTGCCCAACTAGGCAACATCGTCAGTGCGAAAAGGGAGTTGTGTTTGCTGTTTATACAGTATATAGCGGTCTGCCCTGCTTGTGTTGGTGGGGGTGTTGTTCTCTCCTTGGGAGTTCCTTGATTGGGCTGTTGTTTACTGCTTGGTTGACTGACTGAGTTAATAGTTCCTTGATTAAGGTCTAGTGTACTGTTTGATTGTTCATCTGGGGTTAATCCTGGGGTTAATCTTTGCATATCTAGGTGTTAAGTAAATCCTCCCCATACAATAAATTTTAAATTTATTTAAATTTTCAGTGAAACACATTGTTTTTTTCAATGTTCTTCCTGAGATGATATATATTAAAGTTAATTTCAATCCTTTAGTACCATTTAAATTCTTTAGTGCACGTTCAGCATCTCTCCTGTTCATGAAGGCAACAAATCCACAATTCCTTTCTCTTGCTCTTTCTTCATCAGTCCTTGGCCACATAATTTTCACACTTGCCAAAGGTCCAAAACGTCCAAATTCTTGGCATAACATCTCTTCATTCATCTAGAGATATAAAACAGAATGAGGTATTTCTCAAATGGAAGTGCATTTCCTATATTCTGTGGATACAACAGGATAGAAATTGAAAGACTTGTTAATAGAATGGTGTTATGATAAAAGACATCACAAGATCCAGATATACCCTAATGATTTGTTCTCACAGCAATAAAGCATGGTTCATAATTCAACAGTGCTAAATAACTTTGGGTTGGAGTCTCAATTTTTAAATGCAATTGGGAAAGCTGCCTACTTAGAAAATAGCTGCTATAATGGACAGGGCCAGTCTCTCTCTCTCTCTCTCTCTCTCTCTCTCTCTCTCTCTCTCTCTCTCTCTCTCTCTCTCTCTCTCTCTCTCTCTCTCACACACACACACACACACACACACACCCCTGTACAATGAACTAGCCCCATCAATCCAAGTGTTCTCTATAATCTTGTTGGGATCTCTATTATATCCAAATGAATTTCTGCAAATGAACCTGAAGCTAGAGAGTAGTGTTTTGCTTTAGAACATGAGTTTTTTTTTATTTTGGCCATTTTTTAAATTATTGTTTAGTCTTTGGGCATAACAGAATGTTGACCCTATGCAGCTGGGGTAGATAACCTCTTCAGGGCCCAGGGACACATTTAAATTTTTGAGAGCATGAAGTAAGCATCCTCACAACATAGCTGCCATAGAAAACATGACCAGTCAAAAATACCCATTAATCAAATGGGGAAATAGCAAAACAGGATGCTTACGGAGGGACCTATGTCAGGCCAAAAGGTTTTGCTGCAAATCAACATGTTGCTAGAGGCTGTTGCTTTGCAGTGCACCAGTTTTCTGTGTAATTTCTGACAAGATAAACGTGCCTCCAGGCTCAGGAGAGATATCAGGCATACATTATATATTCCTGCCATACTATAGCTAGTAACAAGTTAATTTAAACAGAACGAGGAGGAGCTGGTGCTGAAGGGGGTATGAGAAATGGAAGTACAAGTAGACCTTGCTTAATGACTGTTTAACGACGGTTCAGAGATACGATGGAGCTAAAAAAAAGTTACTTACAACCTGCCCTCAAAGTTATGACCATCACACCACCCCCGCAGTCACGTGATCATGATTTGGGCGCTTGGCAACCGGCTCGCATTTACAACCATTTGCAGCATCGCACAGTCACATGATCACAATTTGCAACCTTCCCAGCTGGCTTCCGACTTGAAAAATTAATTGGAAACAATTGATTTACTTTACAACCGTCACTATTCACTTTACGACCATGTGACTCACTTTACGACTGCAGTGGCTCCCTTTACGGCTGCCACAAAAATGGTCATAAAATTGGGTCTAGTCACATGGTGCTTCGCTTAATGACCGCATCACTTAGCAACTGAAATTCCGATCCCTATTGTGGTCGTTAAGCAAGGACTACCATTCCGTGTATAGGGAATGGACCCACATATGGAATGATGGAGACAAAGCATAAAATTAAAAGTTAATAGTTAAGAGAGAAGGCAGGGAACAAAACTTTTTCCTCCACTGTGTGGTTTTCCTTCAGAGACAATTAGATGCTTTTTATCTAAATTCTTACTAAAGGGGAAAAAATGAGAAGATTCTTGTAAGAGTATAAAGTCAAGTTGCATCATACCTTTGTCTTTGAACTGATGAATGTAAACAAAATTAATGTCTAACCTATTGAAAGTATCTAACAGATATTCTCTAGGTAAATTCATCTATTTATCTATTTCAATTTAAAAAATTGTAGCTAACATCATGCACAGTCCAGTCCAGCAGATATGGCTGAAATGAGACTTGGAGTAAAAACTTTATTCAACCGCTAATTCAAGCGATGACTTATACAAATCATTATCAAAATTCCCTTGCTCTCCAAAATATTTATATAAAGCATTTTGGGTAAACATGCACAATAATATTTGCATACTTATGGTATGAAAAAATGTGTACAGAGTTCATAGGAACGAACGTTTTTTAACTCCTGTAATTATTACCTGGGGATTAATGTTTCCAAGATACAAATTTGTCGTACTTGGATCTCCAACGTCATGTGAACCTGGAGCATAGTCATCCAGTACTAAAACAAAGAAAACAAGATGTAATCCAATGCATCCATTTTAAATTAACTAAGCATTTAATTAGTTATAAAACTTTATTACCACCTGAAGATCTGTTTCTTCTTGAAGGTGCATCCACTAAAGGAAAGATAGGATATCTGTTCAGTTTCAAGTTTTTGTAGAATGTACAATACTGTAATACAACTGTGATTACTTACTGGAACGGCGCTGGCCATCTGAATCTGACTGTGGCGGCTCAAAACGACTTAATCTACCTTTGGTTTTATGTCTTTCATCACGCTCTTCTTGAATTCTATAAAATATATTTTATAAAAGTAGTAAGTGGCTTCAGTTCTAATGGCCATCATTATAATTAAAGGAATTTTTAAAGCAATTTGATTTAACTTATTCTACCATTTGAAAA
This sequence comes from Charina bottae, assembly GCA_023362775.1. Taxonomy (NCBI): domain Eukaryota; kingdom Metazoa; phylum Chordata; class Lepidosauria; order Squamata; family Charinaidae; genus Charina; species Charina bottae. The sequence continues at coordinate 22,714,413 of JALMGJ010000005.1, forward strand.
CATCTATCCAAGCTTTAATGTAATAGATAATGTTTCTTTTATAAGACAGAATACGTTTAGACCAGGGTTCTCCAAAGTGGTCAATATCGACCCCCAAGGGCTGATGGGACTATCCATTATTATTCACAGTACTATTAGTTAAAGTAGTTTTTATTAAATTATTTTCATATAATAAATGTCTGGGGGTGGATGAACAATCTGAAACTTCATGAAGGGGTCGATGACCTGAAGAGGGGACTCCTGGTTTAGAGCCATGGGTAATTACTACTCACCATAAAAGCTTCCCTTCAATCTGAGATACCCAATATTTATTTATTTATTATTTGAATTTCTATCACCGCCCATCTCCCCCAAATGGGGGACTCTGGGCAGTTTACAATGAAATCAGCAGTTAAAAACATATAAACATAAAATTGCAATCCAGAACCAATATAAATAGAATAAATAAATATAAATCCAAGGGATGATAAAATCTCATATAATAGGGAGGGCACTACGGCGCCAGCCACCCCCAGGAGGAGCTTTTGCCTTTCCCATCTCAGGCAAGGCAACAGAACCAGGTCTTCAAATTCTTCCGGAAGGCCAGGAACCGGAATATGAATTATGTCTCTGCTTATTCCTTGGCAGACTGAAAATATTGTAACTTAGATGAAAGTACTGCTCTCTTATCCAATCTGACAGCTCAGCTTGCAGCAGAAAAATAGCTTGCATGGTTAGACAGTTGTAGAAATAGAAAATACAGTTTTGAGAGTAACCCTAAGATGGTAAAAACTGAAAATGTCATCAAGTGCCCACTAAATATACAGAAAGAACAGCTATATAACATGTTTAAAAAAATCTGTGCCCAGGTATTAAGATTCATAAATAAAAGTAATGCAGACTTCTATCCATTGGGTGTGTGTGTAATTACTTGTCCCAAGGAGCTAAGATGGAAGCATGAGTATAATTAAAACATGTGGGGATGGTGGGCACAGAAAGAAATAATGAGAAGAGGTTCCCAAGATTGGTAAAAAAACACAAATACTATTATGTCTATTATGTTCGCCGCCTTGAATTATTTATAAAAATAATAAGGCGGGATAGAAAATAAATAAATTTTAAAAAATAAAATAAAATAAAACTCGTCCATTAATGCCACTGCATATTGCTGAGGCAAAAGCAACTGAAGAAAAAGCTTCTTATTTAAGAGAAGAAAGACAAGGTGGGAACAAGGAGGAAACTAGCACTGAGTTACAATGTTTTTGCCCAAAAAAAGGAAGGTAGAGATTTTGAGGTAAGCAGGAGAGGCACATAATTTTGGCCCTAAAAGAATACATGAAATGAATTTTAAAAAGAGGTCAAAAAGATGACAGACTGAACACAAGGATACCACATATGTGCTGGAAAAATCTGTATACCACCAGATGGCAGCAAAGAACCCTCTTTCTGCTATCTAGTACAGGTAGTCCTCGCTTACTGACAGTAACTGGGACTGGGAAATCCATCGCTAAGCAATGTGGTCATAAGGCACAACATCATGTGACCGCACCGACCTACGACAGCAGTTGCAGCAGACCCAGTTGCCATTGTTAGGTGAATCCCATGTGGTTGCAGTGTCCTACACTCACATGATCACCATTCGCGACCTCCTGCCAGCTTCCCCATTGACTTTGCTTGTCGGAAGCTAGCAGCGAAGGTCGCAAATGATGATCACATGATCACGGGATGCTGCAACGTAATTGCAAGCTTGTTGCCAAGAGCCTGAATCACAATCACATGACTGCAGGAACACTGTGACAGCTGCAACTACGAGGGCCCATCGTAAGGCCCCCTTGTTCAGCAGAGTCATAACCTTGAACGGTCGCTGAATGAGTCGACATTAAGCAAGGACTACCTGAAATTGGATTTTTGCAGCCCAGATATGGTTAAGCCTAATAAACCTAAATCACATCATTCTTGCCTTCTGAACAGCAGGAGACACAATTTACACTGGATGCCCAAACCCCAAGCCAAACTTTCATCTTTTCTTTGCATCAAAACTCTGACATTGGAATGATTATGAATACATAAAATTTGACCCACAGGATCAAAGTTTTAGATTCCTTCTTCTGCACTACAGTCACCAGCAGAGCTGGAAAAAAGCTTGCTTCATCCACAGAATTGTATTTATGTATAGTCTAAGGCTTTCACGGCTGGAATCCGATGGTTGTTGTGGGTTTTTCGGGCTGTGTGGCTGTGTTCTGGCAGTTTTGGTTCCTAACGTTTCAAACAACTCACACAATAGATGTGCTAATCCCACACACGACAGCACCACCACCCCTAATCACCACAATAAACCCTCTCCTAATCTCTTGTAAATGACCCACAGAAGACACACACCCTCTCAGCAGATATAAACACCAGCAGGAAGACACACCCTCCACTTGGGCACAGAGAGAATCTTCTAGCTGTGCTCCTGTCCTCTGAAGATGCCAGCCACAGTGACTGGCGAAACGTTAGGAACCAAAACTGCCAGAACACGGCCACACAGCCCGAAAAACCCACAATAACCATAGAATTGTATTTTCTTATCAAGTTTTACCATAATGGACTCGGCTACCTTTTTTCCAAATAGCTCTTGAGAGTACTAAGTTTCTAGTTAAAATGGCTGAACACTCTGATTCTATAAAGGCAGTTAGTGACAGTACTAAGTTCTAGGCCTAAAAATGTTAGAAAAATTGGAACTTTTCTCAACTAGCATGTAATACAGGTATCCTTGGTGACTTTAAATTGATTATTTAATTTCTGGGGTTTATCATCTACTAATCATATTCTGGAGGTGACAGACTCAACCATGGGGGAGCTGGGGATGGTGACGGCCGACAGGAAGCTCTGGCGTGGGCTGGTCCATGAAGTCACGAAGAGTCGGAAGCGACTGAACGAATAAACAACAACAATCATGTTATTGGGGAGAGGTGGCTCAGCGGGTAAGATGCCAGGCTTGTCGATCGGAAAATCGCAAGTTCGGAGGTTCGAATCCCTAGCCCTGCGTGCAGAGTGAGCTCCCGCACTAGCTCCAGCTCTTGCCAACCCAGCAATTCGAAAGCATGCAAATGCAAGTAGATTAATAGGTACCACTTCGGTGGGTAGGTAACAGCGTTCCATGCGCGTCATGCAGCCACATGACCGTGGAAGCGTCTTCGGACAACGCTGGGTCTTCGGCTAACAAACGGAGATGAGCACCGGCCCCTAGAGTTGGACACGACTGCACAAATGTGCGGGGGGAACCTTTACCTTTTAATCATGTTATTAGTGTTTTCTTTTAAGTTCAACCACTTCTCCCAAAATTTTGCCTATAAAGTAGTCATAATTCTAATCCTTCTTAGTCCTCAGCCTTTGCTATTTAATATATTAATTTAAAATTTACTTATTTACTTTTTAATATATTAAATTAAAATTACTTTTTTAAAGTTATATTTGACTTATTTATGAGTATGATCTATTATTTTTGCTTTCCTTAACATACAAGTTTTTATGCTTCATTTTAGTATCTTTGCTGTAGTAGTTTGACTACTGTGTTTTCTATTTTAATACTATTTTATTTTTTGTTTCATATGCTTTCCCAATTCAAAAGTTCACAGATGACATTTTATCAAGCAACCTTTAATTTTATATAGCAACCTCTACTTTCAAAATATAACTCCTTCATTTTCATAAACAAGATTGCTTCTACAATTCAAAGCAAATGACTGATGCCCTACCTATTACAAAACAAATCCTTTACATACACCAAAAACATTTACTTCCACAACTATTTTGATTGTCCCTATTTCCCTATTTATTTTAATCTATAAATAAAATACTCACTGTTTTAGTTCTTCTTTAAAAAGCTCCAAATTGCTCTTTTTCTTTTCTTTTTCCCCCTTCTTCAAAGGCTGAAATAATTTGAACAATGTTTAATAATGTACACGATTACTATTTTTACAATTCTATCAATATAAATATTTAAGTGTATACTTTGAAAACCCATTCTGGAAAAAGGAAGGGGTAAGAAAATGTACACATAAAAACAATACAGCTAAAACTTAAATCTCATAAGTTGTTGCACCAGGAGTTTGTTGGTTATTGCAAGTATACAAATAATGTTATCAAGGCAGTATCTATAATTGACATTAGATCATCAAAGGTCCTTTCCTTCCACCACTGACGCACTGTAGACTATTGGGTGTCTGATAAAGGTTACAAATGGGTAGAGCATAAAGTAAATAGATAAACTATATCATAGGCTTACAACAAAATAAAAATACAATGCTATTAGTATCAGTTAAGTGAGCATCAAATATGGTCACAATCAGGCTGCACAGCTACAGTTCTAATACTTAGTTCCCACAGAATGCTACTTTAAATTGGAGCTTAAACAGATTGTCATTTATTTGGAGTAAGTTACATCAATTTTATCTGATTTCTAATGGACATCAACCCGAGAGCTTTGACTACAGAACAAACATTTTTTTAAATAATTAAATTAAATTAAATTAAATTATTAAATTATTAAATTATTAAATTAAATTAAATTAAATTAAATTAAATTAAATTAAATTAAATTAAATTAAATATTATAAACAGGTAAGAAAGCAAATGCATTTCATAAATTTTACTGTTTCAGGCTACAGCTAGGGGATCATACAGCTAAATGGAATAAAACTATTATGACTGAAAATTAGCAGAACAAAAGGAATACGGCCCCTGAATTTTGTTTTGCCTAGTGGCTAAACCAAGACAATATCCCCTTATTTCTGGGCAAAAGGGGGAATCAGCTGATTCCTACAGCCGCCTTTGCTTTTTCCTGAAAATATAATGTATCTTTATAACAGTTAGAATGATTATATATACTTTCCTTATCTTAATAACAATATTTTTTAAATTAAAGGCGACCACAAGTAATTAGATTATGGTCCATTTCATAGTTAATTTCAAGTCATGGGTTGGCACTATAAGAATTTTCATACAGAGACCCAGTTTGGAGTAGTGGTTAAGGCACCAGGCTAGAAACTGGGAGACCATGAGTGCTAGTCCCACCTTAGGCACAAAGTCAGTTGGATGACCTTGGGCCAGTCAGTCTCTCAGCCCTAGGAATAATGCAATGGCAAGCCACTTCCAAAATTCTTGCCAAGAAAACTGTAGGGAGTAATCCAGGCAGTCGCCAAGAGTCAACACTGACTCAAAGGCACTCTCTCTATAATTTTATACAAACTACTTTGTGAAATTCATTTGAAAAGCACTATATAACTATATAAAATAAGTAACCAATCTACTTGAACAGGGCAGTAACAAATATTTCTAAAAAATCTAAACTTACTGGTTTTTTGGTTTCTATCACTAGAAGGGATGGAGGTCTCTCATTAGAAGATGACTGATTCTGCTGATTTTTTTGATCTGCAAATCGTGACGAAGGTTTGTAGATTTTTCCTCGCTTTTCATCTGTGTCATGTTCTACTGAGATAAACATTATTAAAAAATAACTAACTGAACCACTAGCAAATTTCTAAAGAGCTAGTTTAAGTGTACATACATGCTCAAAACTGCCCTTTAAAAAAGACTTCTGCCCGCCACATACTACTCAAACTAATTCTGAAACTTATCTCTCTTTCACAGAAGGACTACTGACAGGAAAAATGGAGAAGATGGGTTCAGCTATTTAAAAAGTATAAGGATAAATCTCTTAATCACAAAAACAAGGAATTTTACACGGCATGCATTACGCTTTCTGAATCTGATTATTTCTCCACTGAAGAAAATGCACTAGAAATGGTTTTTAATTTGAAAAAAAAAATCAACATATTTAGGCCAGATATCAAGAAGTATATTATATTATATTCAATTTAAGTGAAACATAGTAAATCCTATGCATATAATGAAAAACACAATTATAACCATCTAGTTACTCATGTGAGAAAGTACCATTAACAGTATAACCGCATCTTAATAAATACCCACTATTGTAATCTACCTGAAATACAAATTTGAAGGAAACACACAAAAAATTAAGTAAAACTTAATAATTTATTTAAAGTAACTCTTGGAACCTAATCTCTTTCCTAGATAGTATTGTAGTAAGCCTTACCTTTAGAGGCATTAACAATACCTCCTCTGACAAATGTTTTCACTTTATTGCCATCACTTCCTTCAAATGCAGCAAGGAATTCTTCATATATTTCTGCAGCTGCCTTCTCATCCTCCTATAGTACCAAAATGTTACACAAATTATCAGCAGCATTGAAACCATCAACTACATCCAGATTCCCACCCATAACATATTCCAGACATCTGCAGGGACCTCTCTACTATCAAGAACAGGTTTTCAGGCAATACAGGAAGCTGCATGGAAAAGAGTACTCTAATCAAATGTGGTATTTCCAAGGCTTCAATTAACTCTTTTCAAAAGGCTAGTGCTTGCCTTGAACATTTTTCCTTTGAATTTAAACAAAGGAAGTTTTTGTGACTTCTAAAATAGTCCAATCAAAATAATGTGCCACTAAGATTTGAATCTGAGTTTAACATTTAAACAATATTCAATGTGCTTAATGCAATCAATATGCTTATTTTTCCTAATCAACTATTTTATTTCAACTACCTGCAAATATTAACGTGGTATATATCATTTACTAAATTTAAATCAAAACAAGTTAAGTTAGTTCCCAGGAAATTTGTTCTAATTCAAGGTTTTTTAATAAAGGCTACACCACTGAGAACAAATATGATAATGAAGTAGAGCAGGTAATCTTCCCTTTCCAGCAGATTCCAACCTGAAGATAAAACATGAATTGGCTCACTTTTGGGTGAGTATATCACAAACCATTAACTTAACTAATAGTAAATATACTCTTACGTATTTTATCTCCAAGCACTCAGATTCAATTATTTTGACAATCTTAACAATCTCAAAGTTTTTTTTAAAGACACCATTAGATTCATTTTAACCAAAATCAGAAACAAGCATAACAAATGCTTTCCTCCCAACCAAAACTGGGTTGAGAGAAAATTTGAAAGCAGAGAGCAGAACATGAACCCAAAGCCAATCTATGTTCTTATTAAATCTTCCTTTTCCATGGATTTTTAATTTTTTTTACAGAACTTGATTCACCCCTTGGAGGAACAGTGTGTGTGCGTGCATGTGTTCATTAGGTCCAGCACAGAAATGCAGTTCTCTGGTTCCCATTCATCAGAACCCATTGAACAAATAAGAATATTTGCAAGTTTCTTTCTTTTTCTTTTGGCTACGTAATAAAGTGTTTTTATTGATACTAGTCTAGGAAGAAAAACAATGAGTAAGTTTTCCTATTGCTCTCAGCTATCCTGTCACACATACACTCAGCCAGATATGATGTCCTTTCTAACTGACAGCAAACTCTGAAAATACAGAGACACCATAGTTTTTCATAACTTTCTCATAGGAAAATGGGACTGTTGCTTAAGCTGGCAAAAGGATGGCTGTTGTGGGTCTTCCGGGCGGTGTGGCCGTGTTCTGGAAGTTGTGGTTCCTAATGTTTCGCCAGCATCTGTGGCCAGCATCTTCAGAGGGCAGGAGCACAGACAGAAGCGAAATCTCTGTGCCCAGGCAGAGTGGCAAAAGGAGACGACCGCTGGAAACTTAAAGAAAGGTATTCTGGGAAGAAGGGGGAAGAAAGATGGAAGTGTGATGGCTAGCAGACCAATATGGATTCTAGACAGCACTGGCTGCTGAGGATGCTGTTTCCAGGTCACAAATAGTTTAGCCTAGGAATGCTTTGCAATGATATACCAGTGAAGTCTCCATTGATTTAACTTTGCTCCATAGACTTAATGCCATTTCTCAGCTATTGATAAGCAAGAAGGGTGGGAGAACTAAGTTGCTGTAATGAAACATTACCTAAAACCAAACCTTACTTTGCTGTGTTGATAAAAAAAAATTAACAAGAGGTTATTTGTCAAATCCCTTGTGATAATTACCTTTTTTTTCAATTCTTCCTGTTCCTTTTTGCTTAATGTTCTCTTGGCAGTGCTCATTTTGCCAATACTGAATGCCTTAAGTTTGCTTTCCAAGAGTGGCTAAATAAGAGAAAAATATTAACAGGTTCATAACAATACAATTTTACCACCCGATGCAATATTCTTCTGTTACATTTACAGAATACACATTGCCAGTGTGACTGTAAACATGAAAATGAGCTCTTTTGTACTCTAGTATGAAAGCAAAGTTACTTTTTCATCACCATCATAACTACAAACGGTCGCTGTCCAAGGCAGTCGCTAAAGAAGGACTACCTGTACACTTCCAGCCACAGCATGTCTTTGCACATCACTAAGCAAACCTGCCATGCCTCAAAGCTAAATGGAAATTCACAAATTATTTTGCTTATATCCCAATAATCCCTCTTGCTGGTTTTTGTTGTTTATTCGTTCAGTTGCTTCCGACTCTTCGTGACTTCATGGACCAGCCCACGCCAGAGCTTGCTGGTTTACATGAGATTAAACATTTCTACAAAGCACCTTAAATGCACAATCTATCACACAAACATTTACTTAACTGCTAGATTTATATCCCACCTTTTCTCCAGAAACTCTAGGTGGCATACACTGCACCCCTTTTACTTTTTTCTCACAATAACCCTGGGTGGTAGGTTGGGCAGACAGAAAGCGATTGGCCCAAGTCAACCAATGACCTTCTATGGCTGAAGATGGACTAAACCCTGGCTCTTCCAGTCCTGGTCCAATAGTTTAATGCCTTACCACTTCATCCCACATGTTCAAACATAAAAGACAGCAGCAGTTAGTGGTTTGTTCACATAATTAGCTGAGTGCTCTTTGACCTGGTCTGACTATGTAATTTAGAAGTAGCTTTGCATTCAGCATAGTTACTGGATGGCCTAAGTATCCCTTTTTTGACTTTAGGTGGATATAGCAATAGCAAACCATCTATTCCGGGACAGCTCCCTTCCTATCATGCACACTCTAATAGTCTCTCATTTGGACTATACTGTATTCCATACAAAGCTGTCTGTGAAAATGGTATGCAAGGCTGAGTTACTGAAAAACAGGGAAGATTACTCCTTCAGGTAACCTGACACAAACTATTTAAGGTTTTAAAGGTTAATACCATCTTCAGAGGAAGCTAGATGTCCTCACCAAATGTGGAGAGATACAGTTATTTTTTTTAAGAAGAAAGCTTTATTACATACAATGTTGCAAACATTTTTGTGACAGCACAGACTGCAAAATGAAACAACATGTAAACCACTTTATTAACTGGCCACTTGACTGTTAGGCAATCTTAATTTAATTCTCTTCTTATCTATCTTGGAGTAACATGAGACTGAAAATGTCTAAATGCCTATGTCCGCCAGATTATGTGGGTGTACCCTTTAACAAGAGACCCACTGTTTTTACATTATTGCTTAGTATCTTTAACTATTTTACTCAGTTGACCCTTCGTTATATTAAAATTACTTCTTTACATTAAACTTAAACTAATATTGAATTTATTATTAGTTTTGGACATATAACCACTTTTATTTTTATTAATTGCTTTACATTATTATATTTTATGAACTATATCTTATATAACTTAGTACTGCAACAATTTTACTTGTACCTCTATAGTTTTATTTTTTTATGATTGCCTATGAATGAAATAAATAATTAAATGAATGGTTTTTAATAAAAAAGTAATTATTGTAATCAAAGTTCCACTATTATTAAACAGAAGTGGTGTACAGGTAATCCTCGACTTATAACCATTCATTCAGCAACCTTTTAAAGTTACAGCAGCGCTGAACAAAGAGACTTACGACCAGTCCCTAAGTTGCAGCACCCCTCCAGTCACATGATCAAAATTTGGGTGCTTGGCAGCCTGCCCACACTTATGACCACAGGGATGCTTCAACTCCCCCCACCCATCTCCCACCCATGTATGCCCTTTTGGCCCCCTGCACTCCGAGGCCCCTGCCACCCCAGCTGACCTTCGCTGTCTTCTTGCTCCCACTGCTGACAAGGCGTCCACCCTGGCCCTTCGCGAGGCAGCTGCTGGCCGCACAAGGCTTTCTTCCCAAGGTCGCGCACTGCGGTTTCCTCGCAAGACCTGGGGAAGATGGCCTCACATGGCCAGCAGCTGCTTCGCAAAGGGCCAGGGCGAGCACGCATCGTCAGCAGAGGGAGCAAGAAGACAGCGAAGGTCAGCTGGGGCAGCAAGGGGCCTCAGGCGACTGCAGCTGGGACTGGCTGGGGCGCTTCCTGGGACACTGTGGCTTTGTGCCGCGTTGCTGGGGCTTCCTGGGATGCAGCAGCTTTGCACCGAACTGCTGGGCTGGGGCGGCTGATGTTTCCAGGGGCGGCTGCAGCTTCACGCTGTGGCTCAGGGGCTTCTTGCAGCCCCCGAGCCGCAGCACACCAAGAAGCCCGAGCTACAGCGTGGCAAGTAGCCCCAGAGCTGCATGGTTCTGGGGCTGCTTGCCACCCTGCAAGGCAGGGTGCAGGGTGGCCAAAAGGGCAGAGATGGAGGGAATAGGTAGTTGGGGGGAGTTGAAAGGGAGGCAGTCCCTTACCTCGGAAGAACCAAGGCTCAGGGCTGGGAGGGACCAAGCCTGGAATGGCTTGAATTGGGGTGGGTCGTCGCCTAATGACCAGTGGAATTCACTTAATGACGGTAATGGGGAGTGTCAGGATTGCTGTCGCTAAGCGATGCAGTCACATGACGTCACGCTTTATGACCGTATAATTTAGCGATGGAAATTCCAGTCCCAATTGTGGTCGTAAGTCAAGGACTACCTGTAGAACTATCGTTCTGTATAAACTGATTAGTGTAACTGTTACTAAAATAAAGCCACAGAAAAAAGTTAATCATACATAAAGATCTATAATTTATTTTCCAGTAGGCAATAGCTCACATGTATATATTAGTGTAAATCCACGACAGAAGCAGAGTTTCCATTTAGGCTATAAACTTACATGATTCTCTGGAGATCCAGTGGCCCGTGGTGCATCTGGAAGTCTGGCCTAAAATTTGCAGAAATACAACAATCACCATCAGGAAGCACTTACTGATTTTCAATTTTTATATAGACATGAAGTTTTCATTTTAACTGTCTTCCAATATTAATCAAAACTCACAAGTGTTTACTTTACAATTTTCCAAGTGTAAAATTATTTGGAAAATTCAACTCACATTTCTCAGATTCTCCAATTGATATAAAACTTCTATAGTTAAATAAAGGATTTATTATTCCTCTAAAAATATGAAGCAGCAGCTTAAGGATGATTGAGTTGCCATCAGCATATGGAAAGGAGGAATATAAACTGTTTAACTCATAGCTTTCCAAACTGTGTGTCACGACACTTTAGTGTGTCGCAACACAGTGTTTAGTGTGTCGCGAAGCGGCGGCACAGGGGCGCGTAGGGGGGTGCGCACGTGCACGCCGATGGGCGTGCACTGGCGGTGTGCATGGCGGCGGTAGCGACGACAGCAGCGGCGTGCCATCAGTGCTTCCGCGTTTTAGCGAGGCCACCGCACACCCCTGCCGCTGCTGCCGTTGGTGTGTCGCCAACGGCGGCACTTTGGAAAGCACTGGTTTAACTGTTGTTTTTTTCCAGAAAGGAAGATGATCCTAATAACTGACCTGTGAATTGAAAAGATATTCTTACATTTGCTCAGAATATAATAATAGAAGTCACTGTTGAAATCAAGTATGAATGGGCAAGATCCAAAGAAAGAAACTGTTTGAGAGAAAGTAGTGCTTCATTTCATCCAATTCATACTACTACTTTCTTGGCTCATTGCTTAAAATTTAGAATAACTCAAGTTATTCCTTCAAGTTTTGAAGATAATTTTCTAAAAAATTATGTATCTGAGAGACCTCAACCTAATACTGTGTGATCTGTAGGATTAAAATACATATAATTTTTCAATGTAGTAAAATATACAAAACAAACAAGAACAAAGATAGAAAATAAGAAAAAAGAGGGGGGGAAATTTTTAAAAAGAAAAATATGTACAATTATGCCTTCTGCCCTTCTTTCTATTGAGTAATTACCATCTTAAACTTTTCCCCAACCTCTTTGTCCCTTTTTAATCCCGAAATCATCAATTAATATTTTTCTTCTTTCAACAAAAAGTCCATATAAGGTTTCCGGTCTTTCAAAAAAGTCATCATCATTTTTTCTCTGACCAAACTGGTCAGCTTTGCCATTTCTGCAAGTTCAGTTAATTTTATAATCCAATATTCCACTGTAGGCATTTCACTGCTTTTCCAATTTTTGCATACAATAATCTTGTCACACTTACCATAAACCTATCTGACAGAACAAATTAGGTCACATTATAGTTTGTCTTAATTTGTAAGCCAAACCCAGATGACAGTGAAGACTGTGGTTATAGAATCTCAGAGTTGGAAAGGTCCGCAGAGGCCAGAGTTCAACTCCCTGTTCAGTGCAGGAATGCATATCAAAGCATCCCTGATAGGTGGCTGTCTAGTCTCAATGAAGGAAGCCCACCACCACTAATTAATTTTACTGTCAAACCATTCCTACTGTTAGGAATGTTTTTCAACTGGAATCTGCCTTCCTATAATTTAAATCCATTATTTCTTGTCCTGCACTCTGGAGCAAGAGAGAGATCTTTCTCATTTATTCATTCACATATATTTAAAGAATGCTTTATTCCCAATGACCCTGGGTGGTTTACATTATAAAAAGCCAGAACAATGCATTAAAGGAACAAATGATGTGTATCCAGGAGAAAATGTTCTAAATAAATAAATATCTTAATTTTTTAAAATTCAACTATTCCTAACTAATTCACTAGTTATGTCCTTTAATCTGATAGCCACCACCCAAAATTTGGCAGTTGCAAGAGTTACCTTGGTATCTCTGTCAGTCAGTAGGAACTTAGCATATCTAAAATAAGATCTGCTTTTGTTTTATGTATGTAGACAGATTAGATCCTGGTGAGCATTATATAAACATTATAAACTAGGAGAACATGGTCCACCAACTACTTCTTTACTATTGTAAAAACAAAATCTTTGTGCAATAGGGATCCCCCCACCAAACAAATCTATGTTTCAATTTAGATGATGGTGAGACATTTAATCTAGCTTTAGTAAAACCAATCCAGTATTTATAATGGATAAGATTATTTAAAGAAGAAGCCATCTAGCTGTAACAGATGCCAAAGTTCCACAATGACCAGGGTGATTTAACCTGATCTATTAGCTCCTGAAAAGAAATATTCCATATTTCACTAAGCAAAGATTAGTGATAAATGAAGCAGACTTATAGCCCCTTTGAAATAAATCACCTGGCAACAGACCAGCATGGAAAGTTTTTCAACTGTTAAACAGTCCCAAGTGCTGGTAAAGTTACCAAGGTAGTGTCCTGATAATATGTTTTTCTAGTGTTCCAACTTTTTTCTAACTTTTGATTTAGATTCTATATTTTAGAGGGCACCAGAACTCTAATCCTGCATGCATGACATATAGCTGTTTACCCAAGTCAGAAATAAGAGTTATTTCAGCTAAACTGTTTCTGCCTACAAACATGATTATAAGTAACTCCATGACAAAAAACTAAAGTTAAATAGTTCTAAATATAAAAATACAGGAAACAGGTATCACAGAAGCCTACATTCTGTATAGGTATTAAGGAAAGTATCTACAAACATCTACAATCATCACAACCACCCTTTCCTTCTGCACAGGTAACAAATCTTTTTCTACATGAAGCCTCATACTGGACAAACTATCTTCCAAGAAGCAGACTTATTAGTATAGCTTTGCTGTTTTGTTTAGTATATTTTCAGTTAATATTATCAGTGGCATTCAAAGACCATTAGCACAGACACATTTTAATGAAAAACAAACACTGGGGAGCACAATTTGAAGCTAAATATCACATGACAGGCTGGATGCTTAAAAAGATGAGTCAGAAACTAAGGTTCCCAGGCTGAAGGGGGCAGCAAGAGGGAAACTCTGAAAAAGAGAGGCATTCATATCTAGGTAGACTCCAAGTATTTAAAAGATTGCTTCTCTGATACTACCCAGGCTGTACATTATGATCAGATGGTCCCAATAGTTGGTTTGACTCATAGGAGGATGGCCAGGAGCAGAGCCTTCTCAGTGGCAGCACCCCAATTAAAGAACTCTCTTCCAAGGGAAATATGGACAGTCCCACCCACCCCCACCCCTTTAGAGGCAACTGAAAGCACATCATTCAGCCAGGCATGTGTAGAATAACAACACATTCCAGGGCCAAACAATATTTTAAATTACCACTAATATTTTTCTTCCTTAAAACGCACACTTTTAATATTATATTGTTTTAAGCACTGCTGGCAACGCTTTATGATAGCTGTATTTGAAATAGTTTTCTTGTAATCCTCCCTGGCTTCCTCTGGAACATTTCGAATTAGAAATTAATGTAATAAGTTATGCAGAAGAAACACAAACGTTTAAATGCATCCAAATCCCACAATCCTATTGCCTCTTCGGTACATACTGCAAAGAAAGCAAGGTATTCCATCTCTAGCCAGCATAGCCAGAGGATGATGGGAACTGTGGTCCATGACACCTAGAGGACATTAGTTTGGGTAAGGCTGGGTTAAATTATAAGAGAGCAGATGAGATGAAGTAGAACCGCGAAGCACTTTCTAGGTCTCGGACAAAATAATTAACAAAAGTGGGGACTCGGCCTTTTAATTTCAACTCATTCAACGCCTCTTATCTTCCCGTTCAATCCAACAAGCTCTATCATCGGCTGGATCTTGGTGAGGGGAGGAGGCAAGAATAGGCCGCGAAGCCAACCTGCGAGTTTGCTCTCTCGCCTGCCTGCGCACCACCGCTCCGACGCGGCACACGGCTTCAAGCCACTCCCCAGCAGCCCTTTGCAGAGAACTAAGTATACTTCTTTCCGGCCTCCCACCTTCCTCGGAATCGCAGCGCGGCTAAGCCGACCCGCCAAACGGCCTCACCTTCCCACTGGCCTTCTGCGAACCGCCTGGCGTCTTGTCCGCCATCTTGCTTCTCTCCCCTGTTCAAACCCTTAGCGGCGGAGAATCGAGCACCGACTCCACTGATTGAATAGGGGACTCCAAGAGGAAAGCGGGGAAGGAGCCATGATGAGTCGATAGCCGGGCGGGAGATGTGGCAGATTGGGAAGCCTGTGCGACAAACTGAACTCCGCCTCTCCCTGCAGGGCGGAAGGCGAGGAGTGCGTCAGAGCGCCCTTCCTGCGCCGAACCGGGGGCTTCCTTCGGGTGCAGCTGCTGGCTGGCGCAGCGGCATGGCCGCTTTCTCCAAACGTTGATCCTCACCAAGTTTTGACTCAGCTGTTAACTCTCTAGAAAATAAAGAGAACGCAGAAAAGCTTGCTTTTCGGAGAAATTGGGAAATTAATAAGAGGAGTTGTGCAATAGAAAAATGATAATTTCCTCTGTTTCTTGTAATACTCGCTCCCAAACTTCCTTTTACCTTTTCATAATCCTACGGCATCCCATCTCCAACCTTGTGCCTCCCGGTGTATTGGATTTTAGGTTCCATAATCCCCAGCCACCCGGAGGGCTCAAAACTGGAAAAGGGTGTTGCACGCCACTGAATAGCACCAACAACTGTCAAACGACTGCATGTGTAATCATAATTTTCACAGGGCAGTCTTACTCTCTACTGATAACTTTAAAAGAATGTATTTGCACTCATTAGGACTGCAGCCTAGAAGGACAGCTTTATAGAAGATGTTCACATTTTAAAAAATAACACTAAAAATTGCAATCCTATGTACAGTTGCCAATTAATCCCATCAAGGTTTCAGTTTGAAATCGTACTTCCCCCACAGTTTAGATGTGAATAAAATAATTATTTCCAAACAAATGTGCATGGGATGTATTTCTGAAAACAGGCAAAATAACAGAGAGAGAGTGAACAGATGTTTCCATAATAATGATAGGAGGCAAAAGAGCTAGGGTGGTATGATGGTTAAGGCACTGAACTAGGATTAGGATGACTCAGGCTGAAGTCCATGCTCATCAAAGCCATCAATGACTTTGGGGTAATCACTCTTTCTCACAACCACCTACCCCACAAGGTTGTTGCAGTGGGAAAAAATAGGAAGATATGGAATGTACACCACTTTGGAGGAAAAGCAGGATACCAATCAAATAAATTACATCTTAGGCCAGTTATGCAGCCTTTCAAGTTCATTGGAATTCCCTACAACTTATTTAACAAAAAATAAAGGGTAGAAGAGAATATATGTTAGATGCTGTGAAAGTGAGATATTAATGTTCAAATTCCCCCTTTTTTATTTAAAAGGAAAAAAAGAAAAAAGAAACTCAGCAGGATCAGATCAAAGATCCAGTTCAGCATCTTGATTTTCAGAGTGAGCAACCAGGTAACCAAGAAAAGCCCTCTCAGTCAAATAGCACAGTCCTCATTTTTTTTCACATATTGTCTAGGGACCACTGCCAGAGAAATCTGTCCCCTCCCTTATAAGTTTGGTACTAATAATAATGGCTTGTAGTAATGACTTCTATTGGTGCAGCTATATCCAAAATGCTAACTCCAGCCTGAGCATAACACTCCCTAAAGTACAAGTTATATACAGTATAACAAAGCAGCAAGATTTAAGCACCAGCTGCCTTAATCAGATTACAAACTGATGGTTGGTGCCGAAAGGATCAAATAACTGACACCTGTCACAGGGGCGGGTGAGAAAAATAAGTCATAGAAATAGGTAGGGAATAATACCAGTGAACAGACTGAACTTGGCTTTGCCTGACAAATAAGGAATCCCTGTTTAACTTTTTGCACCTTTTTTTTAGCACTTATACCTAGAGAAAACTGTTCTATGGAATTTGAAATCTTGCTTCCCCCATAGTTTAGGCATTAATAAAGGAAATGTTTTTGCATCATCAGCTTTGCATTTGTATTAACACTGGGAGTATGGCGTTACCAAAATCTTTGAAGGCAGTGTCCTAGGTAGCTCTTTGCCACTAGAGGGTGCAAAAACATGGATTTTCAAAGAAAAGCCATGTAAATATGCACATTCATTTTGGGGAAAGTGTAACTCCTACCCGGCAAAGCATATTAAATTTTCTTAAAACAGAGCTTTCCAAACTTTTCATGTTGGTGACACACTTTTTAGACATGCATCATTTCACGACACACTCTTACAGCAGGGCATCATTTCGCAACACACTCTTACAGCAGGGTACAAGGCAGGCACTAGGACCTGCGTGGAATCACAGCAGGTTTGGAGGCAGCAAGGCACAAGGCAGGCACTAGGACCTGCACGGAATCCTGGCAGGGTTCGGAGGCGGCAGGAACCGCGACATACTCAGACACTGCAGCCGACACACTAATGTGTCCCGACACACAGTTTGGAAAGCTCTGCCTTAAAGCATCATCATTATTGTACTGCAGTTGGTTTAGTATTGTATGAACACAGCATTATGGTTTGTAAGACATGGCTTATGGGTTACTCTATCAAAGTCAACCAATTGTGGTTTAATCAGCAAACCATGAATAAGCAAGCTATAGCTTAGCATGGTCCGTGAATTAAGTCATTAGAGAGATAGAGTTAGAGATATAGTTATAGAGATATACAGTATATAGTTATAGAGATATATACAGATAGATAGATAGATAGATAGATAGATAGATAGATAGATAGATAGATAGATAGATAGATAGATAGATGATGATGATAGATGATAGATAGATAGATAGATAGATAGATAGATAGATAGATGGATGGATGGATGGATGGATGGATGGATGGATGGATGGATGGATGGATGGATGGATGGATGGATGAGAGAGAGAGAGACTAGAGATATAGAGAGAGTCTGCAACAGAGGTTTATTCCAAAACCAAAAAGTTTTTGTATTACCAAGCCATTGTAAATCATTCATATGCTGCATCTTTCTTTGCAGGCATATCCTCACTGAAAAACAGTATTCTCTCCAGAGAGGGGGAATGATAAATAGTGCTTGCTATGGTGTTAGGAACATTTTAATGCGGAGGCTGCCTGCATTTCCTTCAGCAATCTGTTGGACTAGGATAACTCTTCTTCTTTCTTTTAGTAATCTCCTCCTCCTCCTCCTTCCAATGGGATACTGCAGAAATCATTCGTGCCCAAAGCCTGAACTGATTACATGCACAAAGCATTTAAAATTAAAATAAAAGCTGCATGTGTTCTAGTACCACAGGTATTTTCCTTCACTGATTTAGTCCCAAGGCCTGCAGTGTGACATTTGGGAGAGGGGGGATAGCTTACTAAGAAGTGTAGCTCTAGGCTTTTGACAGACCTTGAGAGACCATAAAGATATATGGAGAAAATATAAATAAAGGTAGTTTATCATCCAGTCCAGTAACAAATCAAACTACATACTGGTCTCTAGAAAAAAGTATAAAAGTAGCAGAGACAACTATAATAATCAGCAGCTATTTGAAATGGCCTGTCTTCATAGGATATATTCCTCATTTGCTTTTTAAAAAAGGTACTATTCATGTATAGTTTTATCAGTCTGATTTTACCAGCCAACAATACATAGGATTAATTGAGACAGAAGAATTGTCTGAATTTTCTCAAGAAACAGTGAAAACTATCACTGTTAACATTTACCTACATTTTTAAGGAAATTGCCACAAGGAACATAGGAAAGCATAGTGAGAAACCTGTGTGTTCTGTTTAATTTGATTTTATCTTATGGTTTTAGCAAGGCTTTTACTGTGTTTTTATTGTGCTGTTGTGAACTACCTAGAGTTTTTATAATTTGACAATATAATCACATAAAATAGATAAACAAAATGCACATGTTCTCAAACCAATTTACAACAGAAATCCGGGTGAATTGTGTGTAGATTTAAGCACTTGAGGAGGGAATATCAGATTGTACTCACTTGCACTGACCCTAACCCCTGTGTGTTCAACCAATATGATGATTGGCATCGGTATATTATAGCTGAATGATTATCTTGCTTTTGTTGAGATCCCAGTAACACAGAGAACTTATGAGCATATAGGAACATTGAGACTTTTATTTCAAGATTTTGGAAATAATTAAATATAACAAACAGCATTTCATGGAACCAGATTGTTTTGTCTATTTTAAGTCATAACAGAAACTGGAGACTTTATGATTTCAGAAATTAGACGCTAGAGGGGATTCAAGATTCCAGGCAGAAAAGGGAAAGGGAAAAATGTGTACAGTTGCCTTTGGTTTTCGAGTTGCATGGGGATTTACAAAATGACACAAAATGCTTTAACATTAGAAATAATTCAGATGATTTTCAAAGAATGGGGCCAGATATTAGTTGCTACAGAAATGTCAGCAATTATGTCTGTTTCCATGGATCAGGGCTTTCCAAAGTTTTCCCGCGGCGACACACCAACCGCCATTGGTGTGTCGCCGCGGGAAAACCCGGAAGTGCCGCCATTGCAGCAGCGTGCAAAAACCCAGAAGCGCTGCTGCCGCTTTCGGGTTTTTGCACACCGCCGTTGGTGTGTCACAGCGGGAAAACCCGGAAGCGCTGATGATGATCAGCGCTTCCGGGTTGTGTGGCGACACACCAGACTCTGTGTGGCGACACACTTTTGTGTCGCAACACACAGTTTGGAAAGCTCTGCCATGGATAGACTATGTCCAAAAGATGTCAAATCTGATGCAGAAATACTAGAACCAGAAATACTGGATAAGTGGATAAAAATACTGAATAAAAAGTGTGGATTATAAAATAGAGAAGGTAGTTAAAGTGGAATTACAAATGACAAGCCAAGAGAATAACCCTGATAAGGACTTTTTACTGGATATGCAAAAGAAGTTGGTTAAAGTTTTGAAAATCAAAGTGGAAGTACAAATGACAAACCAAGACAATGACCTGGATAATGATCGGATTTACAGAATAGGTTTGCTAAAGTCTCAAAGAAGTCTCTGCGATGGGAAAAAGAAAAATTGAAGAGAGAACAAATCCTATGACAACATCTGAGTGAATTACAGTCCTCGCTTAATGTCCACAATTGGGACCAGAATTTCGGTTGCTAAGCAAAGCAGTCATTAAGCAAATCCAACCCGATTTTACAACCTTTTTTGTGGCAGTTGTTAAGCAAATCACTGCGGGTGTTAAGCGAACCACGTGGTCATTAAGCAAATTACGTGGTTCCCCATTGATTTTGCTTGCCAGAAGCTGGCTGGGAAGGTTGAGAATGGCGATCACATGACCGTGGGACACTGCGACGGTCATAAATGCAAACTGGTTGCCAAGCATGATCGTGATCATGATCACGTGACCACAGGGACACTGTGACAGTCATAAGTGTGAAGACCAGTTGTAAGTTTTTTTTTCAGCATCATTGTAAGTCACTAAACGAATGGCCATTAAGCAAGGACTACCTGTAAAGATCAAGATTGTTAAAAGTAAAAGGAAGGAATATAAAGTTGGTTGGTTTGATCAAAATTAAAATAAGAGATTTTTATAGAGCTCTGGTAACACTTTACAGACTTTTTGCTGACACCAGGACTGAAAAGTTGATGATTTATAGATTTGCATATAGATAAGGGATGGGTTATGGAAAGAAGAGATATTTGTTTGTAATCATATGGGGGTGAAGAGTTATCAAATTTGTTTTTACTTGTTGTGATGAAGATTGGAAGTCACTTCTTTACATATTTTTTTCCTTTATCTTACTTTCTTCTTTTTCTTTTTCTTTCTTTGCAGTTTTTATTCTTTTTATTTCTATTTCTTTTTCTGAGTTTAGTTTGTATTTGCTTTTACTATTGTAATTAAGATCTTCAATAAAAATTATGGGAAAAAAGATAATATTTTAGCATCATCAGATACTGTAATCCATTTTAGGGATTCCCTGGTTTTAACATGATATACGAACCTAATCATTATGATTTGTAAACTATGATTTATGGCTTAGTGAACTCACAATATTTTTCCTGATTACTTACACACAGCTTAGAACTCATTAGCATATATGTGAAGTAAGGCACTATGGTTTAATGTGCTGAATGAAATACTCCATTTCTTTTACAGAGAACAGATATCTTTCTGAAGATATTCTCTGCTTGAAAGAGAATCTATTCAATCTAAGTCTGTGTTAAAGACAAAAAAATAAAGAAAGGGCAAGGGCCTTGAAGTCAGACAACAGACTTTATTTTTTCATCTAGTCCCAAACCAAGCGGAGTCTAGTAAGAGTAATGTTCTAGAAGCAAAACATTATGAACTAATTCATCTTATAGTAGATTTGTGTAAAGAAGAAAAGGTGAAGCAACAGAAGGGAAATGTATGGTTCTGATGAGGCCAACAGAATATGTTAGAGGTAAGATGTTTGACAAAGGGAGATGATTAAGAGAATAACAATTTCCAAGGCATACAGAGTGGATCTGTCTTCTCTGGACACATTCCATTCATTTTATTTTATTTCATTAATCATTTTTAATTATCCTCCTCATTGTCTAAAACAAACTGGTTTTTCCTTCCACGTTTTGTACCTTCTCAGAATGAATAATCTGTGTCAAATTACAGCTAGAATGATTGATACCAAGCAATGCTGTGTAAAGATAAACCACAGCAGGTCCATAACAGAAGCCTAAAAGATCACCCCCATTAAACAGTTATTTAGCCTGGCATTTGTGCTATCAGTAACACAACATAGAATCATAGGTCTGGAAGGGATTTTAGAGTTCTTCTAATCCAACCTCCTGCCCAGAGCAGGATCCTCAGGCCATCCCAAATGGCTAACCTTTGCTTGAGAACCTTCAGTTGATGGAGCACCCACGACTCCAGGAAACAGGCTGTTCCACTGCTTAATAACGTTGTTGTTGTTGTTCAGTCGTTTAGTCGTGTCCGACTCTTCGTGACCTCATGGACCATAGCACGCCAGGCCTTCCTGTCCTCCACTGTCTCTCGGAGTTTACTCAAATTCATGTTCATTACATCGGTGATGCTATCTAACCATCTCATCCTCTGCCGTCTCCTTCTCCTTTTGCCTTCAGTCTTTCCCAGCATCAGGGTCTTTTCCAGTGAGTCTGTCAGATTTCTCATATGAGATTATCAAATTGGGTTTCTCTACAAAGCAAAAGTGTTTTGGCAAATTGCATCCTTTACAAAGCAAAGGCTTCTCATGGTGACGTGAAGTGCAGGTGCAAGATAACAACTGTCACGTGTGTATTGTTTTGGCTAGATTGCATGGGAACAAGGTCTCCTGAATCCTTCCGTGGGAAGCCTGCTCCAGGGGGAGCAGAGGGGGGAGGAGATCACGTGCTCGCTTAGATGCAGCACTGCTACCCAATAGCAGGTCATGCTATGTGCTTTAGGCCTAGTGCTTTGGGCCTAGTGTGGGTCACAGCTAACTTCCAGCCAATCAGAAAGCTAGAAGAACTGAATATCAAACCTTGCAAAATGGTGTTCTATGCTTCTTGACTTTTTGTGTCTTTAGCCATGTAGTTCTTCACGTGTATTCTACTTCTGAGGACTGGGCAGTGTGAGCTATGCCTGGCTTTGGGTATAGGCTGAGGCAGGAACTCTGGCCCTGGGATCAATACACGGAACTCTGGTTATAAGTTTGTTTTTGTTTTCCTTTTGCAATGCTGTACCATGTATATTCAACTTTCATTTTTGCGATAATGTACTGTATATACATTATTGCCTTATGCTACAAGTAAAATACTTTTAGCCCTAAAAGATGCACTCTTGTCTGTTTATTCTCAAGCCTCGAGTTTTTCCCCTTTACGCCAGCGTATATCCCATCAGAGTCCTCTCTTCGCATTAGGTGGCCAAAGTATTTGAGCTTCAGCTTCAGCATCTGTCCTTCCAATAAGCAGTCAGGGTTGCTTTCCTTTAGGATTGACTGGTTTGACCTCCTTGCAGTCCAAGGGACTCTCAAGAGTCTTCTCCAGCACCACAGTTCGAAAGCATCAATTCTTCGGCGCTCAGCCTTCCTTATGGTCCAACTCTCACAGCCATACATTACTACTGGAAAAACCATAGCTTTAACTATACGGACCTTTGTCGGCAAGGTGATGTTTCTGCTTTTTAATATGCTGTCTAGGTTTGCCATAGCTTTCCTCCCAAGGAGCAAGCGTCTTTTAATTTCATGGCTGCCGTCACCGTCTGCGGTGATCTTGGAGCCCAAGAAAATAAAGTCTGTCACTGCTTCCATTTCTTCCCCTTCTATTTGCCAGGAAGTGATGGGACCAGATGCCATGATCTGGGTTTTTTTAATGTTGAGTTTCAAGCCAGCTTTTGCACTCTCCTCTTTCACCCTCATCAAGAGGCTCTTTAGTTCCTCTTCACTTTCTGCCATTAGGGTGGTATCGTCTGCATATCTGAGGTTGTGGATATTTTTCCCGGCAATCTTAACTCCAGCTTGTGATTCATCCAGCCCGGCATTTCTCATGATGTACTCTGCATATAAGTTAAATAAGCAGGGTGATAATATACAGCCTTGTCGTACTCCTTTCCCAATTTTGAACCAGTCGGTTGTTCCATGTCCGGTTCTAACTGTTGCTTCTTGACCCGCATACAGGTTTCTCAGGAGACAGGTAAGGTGGTCTGGTACTCCCATCTCTTTAAGACTTTGCCACAGTTTGTTGTGATCCACACAATCAAAGGCTTTAGCGTAGTCAATGAAGCAGAAGTAGATGTTTTTCTGGAACTCTCTTGCTTTTTCCATGATCCAGCGAATGTTGGCAATCTGATCTCTAGTTCCTCTGCCTCTTCGAAACCCAGCTTGCACTTCTGGTAGTTCTCGGTTCACATACTGCTGAAGCCTAGCTTGTAGGATTTTGAGCATAACCTTGCTAGCATGTGAAATGAGCGGAATTGTACGGTAGTTTGAACATTCTTTGGCATTGCCTTTCTTTGGAATTGGAACGTAAACTGACCTTTTCCAATCCTGTGGCCACTGTTGAGTTTTCCAAATTTGTTGGCATATTGAGTGCAGCACTTTAACAGAATCATCTTTTAGGATTTTAAATAGCTCAGCTGGGATACTGTCTTCTCCGCTAGCTTTGTTGTTAGTAATGCTTCCTAACGCCCACTTGACTTCACTCTCTAGGATGTCCGGCTCAAGGTCAGTGACCACACCATCGTATTTATCAGGGATATTAAGATCTTTCTTGTATAGTTCTTCTGTGTATTCTTGCCACCTCTTCTTAATCTCTTCTGCTTCTGTTAGGTCCCTGCCTTTTTTGTCCTTTATCATGCCCATCTTTGCACAAAACGTTCCCTTGATATCTCCGATTTTCTTGAAGAGATCTCTAGTCTTCCCCATTCTATTGTTTTCCTCGATTTCTTTGCATTGTTCATTTAAGAAGGCCTTCTTATCTCTCCTTGCTATTCTCTGGAATTCTGCATTCAGTTGTTTATATCTTTCCCTTTCTCCCTTGCCTTTTGCTTCCCTTCTTTCCTCAGCTATTTGTAAAGCCTCATCAGTCAGCCACTTTGCTTTCTTGCATTTCTTTTTCTTTGGGATGGTTTTAGTTGCTACCACCTGTACAATGTTACGAACTCCATCCATAGTTCTTCAGGCACTCTGTCTACCAGATCTAATCCTTTAAATTTATTCCTCACCTCCACTGTATATTCATAAGGGATATGATTTAGGTCATACCTGATTGGTCTAATGGTTTTCTCTACGTTCTTCAATTTAAGCCTAAATTTTGCGATAAGAAGCTCATGATCTGAGCCACAGTCAGCTCCAGGTCTTGTTTTTGCTGATTGTATAGAGCTTCTCCATCTTTGGCTGCAAAGTATATAATCAATCTGATTTCGGTATTGACCATCTGGTGATGTCCATGTGTAGAGTCGTCTCTTGTGTTGTTGGAAAAGAGTGTTTGCTATGACCAGTGTGTTCTCTTGACAAAACTCTATTAGCCTTTGCCCTGCTTCATTTTGTACTCCGAGGCCGAACTTGCCTGTTATTCCGGTTATTTTTTGACTTCCTACTTTAGCATTCCAGTCCCCTATGATGAAAAGGACATCTTTTTTTGGTGTTAGTTCTAGAAGGTGTTGTAGGTCTTCATAGAACCGGTCAACGTCAGCTTCTTCGGCATCAGTGGTTGGGGCATAGACTTGGATCACTGTGATGTTGAATGGTTTGCCTTGGATTCGAACTGAAAGCATTCTGTCGTTTTTGAGGTTGTACCCCAGTACTGCCTTTCCCACTCTTTTATTGACTATGAGAGCTACTCCATTTCTTCTAAGGGATTCTTGCCCGCAGTAGTATATTTAATGGTCTCCTGAATTAAATTCGCCCATTCCTGTCCATTTTAGTTCGCTGATTCCCAAGATGTCGATGTTCAATCTTGTCATCTCATGTTTGACCACATCCAGCTTACCTTGATTCATAGATCTTACATTCCAGGTTCCTATGCAATATTGTTCTTTACAGCATCGGACTTTCCTTCCACTTCCAGACACATCCACAACTGAGCGTCCTTTCGGCTTTGGCTCAGCCGTTTTACTCTTTCTGGAGCTACTCGGAATTGCCCTCCGCTCTTCCCCAGTAGCATTTTGGACACCTTCCGACCTGAGGGGCTCATCTTCCGGCGTCATATCTTTTAGCCTTTTGATACTGTCCATGGGTTTTCTTGGCAAGGATACTGGAATGTAATAACTCTTACAGCCAGGAAATTCCTCTTTATTCTGAATGTGGATCTCCTCTGTAAAGCTAACACCCTTTAGTTCTTCTCCTACCCCTTGGCACTATGGAGAATAAATCCACACACTTGTCCTTTGTGACAGCCTTCTATGTATTAGAACACTGCTATCATGTCTCCCTTCTTGAGGCTAAATGAACCCAGTTGTTTTAACCATTCTTCATAGGATTTAACCTCCAAGCTTCTCACTATCTTTGTTGCTGTTCTCTGCACCCTTTCCATTTCTTCAGCACCTTTCTTGTACTGTAGCAACCAAAAGTGGACACAGTATTTCAGGTGTGCTCCGACCAGCACAGCATAGAGTAATAATATCACTTCCTGTGATCTTGACATTATACCTTATGTGGCATAACTACTTTCTTGTATGCATCAGCAGTGTGGACTTGATCCCTGAATGATATCACTGATGTCAGATGTTTGGACTGGATCTTGCAGAAATATTGATGGCTAGACCACAATGAAACAGTATTGAAGAATAGCGTTTTGTTCTAGCGTGTCACTTTATATTTTAATAGAATGAAATGAGCTTGTCCAGATACATATATCGCTTTCAAAGCAATGCACTTCATAAGTATGTTAAAGGGAAATACTAGAAAACCGCTGTCATAAATATGTCAAAGTGAAGAATGTGGCTGTGTTTGGATGTCATACTAATCCAATTTGCAATCTAGTTCTGCAAATGAAAAATTGGCATTAAGATTTGCTGTGCATTAAAGTGTACCATCAGTGGCTTATTGTGTATTCTGAACCTTTTGTCCTTCAGGCAGAGAGACAGGAAGTTACAGAAGTTTCAAATTAGGAGTGATCTAGACAAAGTATCTCTTCTGCTCTGAGTTTTTATTCTTCATGTTCCAAGAGGACACCAAGAGAGCAAAAAGTCTCATCCTTCTAATACGCTATCTGCAAACATTTCACCACCATTTGGCCAATGCAATTTTTTATGTTTTAATTATATTAAGGTACTGATCTGCCAATCATCACAAAGTTGATTGGCAAACCAGCCAAACTGGCAGTTAATTAGAGATTAGAGCTAGCCATGGCTTGCTATGTCAACTGGCTCTTGAACAAAGAGTAAACTTAATACTTAATTTAAATTAGTGCAGGATATGAATGTGCCCTATTGGTCAGTCTTTCATAATCTGGTCACCTATTGTCAGAGTTCAGTCTGACTCTGAGCTAGAGGAAAATGAACCTTACCTCAGAAACAAAACTGATACTGAGCAGCAACCGGCACAGGGTCAAAAGTGCGATACTCATGATCCATCTCGTGATGAACAGGTGCAGGAGTCCGGACCTGGAGATGACCCAGCAGCACAGGAGAATCCTGGAGAGCTGATTGGTCAGGAACCAGGAGCTAAGTCTAGGGCACCAATCACGGTACGTGAAAGAAGGGCGGAGAAGCGCGCCAAGCAGAAGGAAGCCCGATTGGTTCCTGAGGAGAAGAGGCTTTCGGAGAACAGGATAAAAGGGCGCCAGTGCAAGCATCAGGCTGCCGGTGACAAACGTTCCACTGAGCTAACAGCTTCTGTGGGAGAAGTCCAGCCGGAACAGTCCTTGGAGTCCTGCCCTGTAGCCGCCATGGAACCAGAGCAAGAGCCTCTCCTCATTTCTGAATTGACCCCAGCTGCATTAGAAGCAAGTTCGCTTCAGCATCAAGGAGACGGAACCTTGTTTCGTAGTTTTTCAGCAAGCCCAGTTAAGAAGGCTTTGGTCGCTTCGGGCGTTCGCCAGCTTGTGTCAATAGCTTCACAGCATTCAGCAGCCTTGGCAAAGTGGCGTTTCGGCACTTCAGTTAAGTACTCCGTTCGTCCTCGTGTGTTTTGTCATGCTCATTCGGTGCAGCTGCGTTCTGCTGTTGGGGGGTCTTCTAGTATGGAGCGCCCTGTCCTGCCTGGTTTTTCAGGCAGCGTTGCCTAGTGGAACCAGTCCTGTCTGCCTTGCAGTTCCAGTCTAGTTGCCTAGTGGTTCCAGTCCTGTCTGCCTTGCAGTTCCAGTCCAGTCTAGTGGTTCCAGTCCAGTTGCCTATGGGAACCAGTCCAGTCTGCCTTCTAGTTTGTCCAGTGAATCCAGTCCAGCGTGATTGCAGATCCAGTCCAGCAGTATCCTGAGAATCCAGATGAACCTTGCCAAGAATCCAGTCCATCCCTGCCCTGCAGATCCAGTCCAGTATTGTCCTGTGGACCCAGAAGAACCTTATCCAGCCTGCCTTGTAGTCTTCCTGTTCCAGTCTCCAGTCAGCCGTGCCAAGTAACCAGTTTAGCCCTTTTTCCCAGTATTTCAGAAGAAACCAACCAACCTAGCATCTTGATCCAGAACTGTTTGTTCTACTTGTTGTTGTGAACTCTAGTTGTGCCACTGCATAGCTGCCTACCTCCAAGTGCAACCTGTTGTGGACCTCCAAGCAATATTCAGTTGAGTTTATGGACTTAACTTTGTAAATAGTTTTTTATAGTAATAAAAAGTATTTTCTTAAAGTTCTGGTGGTCTCATTCTCCGAACAGAATACAACTCCCAGAATTTATAGCCAGATTAGGAAAGGCTGCTTTGAGTTATAAACAGTAATAATTAAACATCTCTCTGAGATGTTGTCCATCTGCAGAGACTTCTGTGTTCATTACTCCTATTATTTTACTACTTTATTAAATATAGATACCATGAAATCATTGCTTCCTTTGGACCCATATCTACCTCTCCTGTGTATAGCATTCATCACTGATGAACAAACCAAAGAATTACTTAAAGGAATTAAGACTACAATACCTATTCTCTAAACATGAGCAGCCTGGAATTTACAACTTTTCAAGTTTAAAAAACCCACACAGGGCAGCACAGCAGCACCATGGATAGCTCTGAGCAAGCAATTTGCTGCAAGAGCCGGAACTTCCATAGGCATCCCACCCATCCCTTTCCCCTTTCTCTGGAAGGTGAAAATCTTAAAGGATAAGCCTCTAGCCTAGAGCCTAAAGAACTGGGAGGGTGTGGAGAATGGGTGTCCAGTCCATACTCAAATATAATCTGTTCTGCGAAAGAACAGTAATCTTCTAACAAGCTTAAAATAGGTCAGTGTGCAATATATTCTTATTGATGTGAGGTATTAAAATGCATGCTTAAAAGCAACTTAAGGAAGAGGCCTTTAATTAAACTGTTTAACCATTCTCACATTGTCTTTATTGTGCTTGCTGTTCCTACCAATTAGTAATCAGAGGAGATAAAGAAGTGACAGCCTTGCCTTCTACTCAACACCCCTGAGAATTGCAGCTGTGATCAAAATTCAGCCTACCCATTATATCATATTATAAGCCTGTGATGGTTGTTTCCTATCCCAATCATGAACTGATATCCCTTGAGTTCAACTGAAATCTTGCATGTAATTACCCCCCTTAAACACATCAACTTAATGAGTATTTCATTCACTCACTCACTCACTCACTCACTCATTGGGGAAAGGACAGTATATGCTGATCTTCTAAGAAAGGTCCTGTCCCCACTGGTATGCCCTGACAACACCAACAGCCAATGTGGGAGACAGCCTTAAGTTGTCATCAGCTGTACAGGTATAAAATATGATGTTCCCTGGATTGTGCGAGACCTGACTTACATAAATATAACTCTATGCAAATGTCTCCAAAACTCACATCTAATGTTTCCTTCCTGCTCTCTCCTGGTTTGAGCCCCTCCCATCACCTGATTTTTATGACCAGATCCTGGCCCTTCAGTAGCTACCTTCATCTTGGTTCTTTCTATCATTCGCCTGTCCTTCCTCCATGGTGAACCAAGATTTCCTTACACCCTGCTCGCTGGCTTGTTGTGAGGAAGATGATAAATCCACCTTTGTGAATATTATCACACGAGAATACAAGGCTCTCCCTTGTTGGAATCCGGCAAATCAAGCATGCCTCATTAGCATATGGGTGACTGCTCTAGGAGGCAAACTCTGTGCTAGAGGAAGCTGCTTGTTGCCCCTCCCACTTCCTCTTCTCTCTCTCTGATTCTTCCACCGATGGGGTAGGACGCACATGCCTTAGCTCCTTCCATGGAGAGGCCATGTGCTAGGCCTCAACTCCAGAGGCTTTTCCCCCTTTTCTCCACGCAGCCTCTGGCAGCAAACAGGGCCAGAGGTATAGTTTAGGGAACAGAAAGAACTGAAACATCATTTTTCTACTGAAATGGCTGTACCTGGACAAAATAAATGTAAGAACTCTTTTGTACTTACTTTTTGTACCTGCAATATCTAAGTGTGTGTTTCTTTATGGTGGGGTGGGCTAAAAGTGTAAAAATAAGAACCTGAATCTCTCTAACATGCTCACAGGCTATGTTTTTAAACAATATTCCTTTTTCTATGCACGAGTTTACACAACGTTAAGCTCTGCTCCATTCACTGGTTCTAACAGGCCACTGAATGATCTTCATCGCTAACTCCCTTTTCAGGGATTTCTCCTATTTCTGCATATGCGAAGGCACAAGACCTAGTGTGGGCATCGGTTAAGTACCTATTCTAAACTATAGCTGAATTATATAGTTGAGCAATAGCTTTAACAGTAAAGATTGAAAACATTATTTGTGCATTTGTTTGCTTTCCTTTGCAATTAATGGCCTTTCTGAAAGAAAGATGAGCTTTCTCTGAGACACCTTGGAATGTTGTACCACATTTTAGGATTGTACATTTCTCTACTTTACAAGTTGAAACTATATGCCAGTGTTTCTCAACCTCAGCAACTTTAAGATGTGTGGACTTCAACTCCCAGAATTCCCCCAGCCAGCTTGGGAATTCTGGGAGTTGAAGTCCACACATCTTAAAGTTGCTGAGGTTGAGAAGCCCTGCTATATGCCATAAAAAGTACAGTTTTCTTCACATTGAGCTCAACTCCTTGTGACTCTAAAATCTCTAGAAACCAAGCCAAAAAGTACATCACACAAAAAACAAAGCAACTGCTATATTATATTTGAATTGCAGATTTCATTCCTGGTGAGTGAATAAAATAAGGCCACTTAGTTCCTCTCCCATATTTAGCATGTTCCTTGATAAAGGAATGTTATCTAAAACATGTTGGTATATAATTTGGAGATAAAATGGCCACTTCGCTACATACTCTTAGGAATCAATTTTCACTTGATGCAATTATCACAGTTAATCTGCTCTCTAAAATTGCTTAATTAAACAGTTTCTTTCCCCTTGAAGAAAACTGTAGTAAAAGTATTCCTATGATGTAATTTATTTCCTGTAGGTGCTAGACATTGTTTTAAATTTGATGAAATCATAACTGAGCATAAATTGTTTGTCTCATTTTTCTCAGAAGCTATTCCATATTCCTTAGGAACCACAAATGACAGAACAAGGCTTGCAGGATTTTTCTCTTTGGAATTATATATTCCAAAAATATTAGCAATAGTGAATTAAATTATTGTTGTCATGTTAAAGAAGGGGTAGGCAACCTGATGCCCTCAAGAGATTTGGGATTACAGTTTTTATAAATCCAGCCCAGCATGGTTAATGCTCAGAGATTATTGGAACTACAGTACAGTCCAAAACATCTAGAGGACATAAGGTTGCCTATCCTTTTGTTAGAGAACATGTACTCTAGGATGTCTTATGTTCTCTAAGGATGTAACCAGTGTTTTCCTTCAACTTAAATGAAGTACTTTCCTGTTAATGTTACCCCCCACCCCCCTTGTGTTTTTCTAGATTCAAGTCAGGTAGCTCTGACCCAACTTTAACAAACACCAGTGTTTCCACGTGAATGCTGCCAATTCCAGGAAATGAGGTTTACAAAAGGAGTGACAGTGCTGTGTGTGTCCATGGGCTGGGCTAATTCACATGATGTGTAGGTTGAATTGAAGCACTTGAATGGATTTAATGTTGCAAAACTTCCCATGATTCACTCAAGCTACAGGTTTTTACATGTTCTGCAAAGGGTTCTTCCCTTTTAATTATTGTAAACACACTTCTCCTCTGGTCAAGCTGATGATGGGCAGTCATCTATGCAATACTGAAATAGGATTTTTGAGAATACTTTGTATGTATAGGCTATCATTATGATTGTCTAGCAGATTTTTTTTTAATGACCACAGCTGTGCTTCAGTAATCTCAGAAATTGTAACCAGCCAGTACTTGTGATTACCTGATCCATGCATTACATTTGTTTAGGCAAACTTCTATCCAGTGATGGCTAGTTTGCATAAACAAGGAAAATAATTTTGAGGTTGGGTCTAAAGAAGCATGTTGCCTTACAATGTCAAATAATCCTTTCATTAAACAGATATTAAATGTACCAATAAAGCAATATACAGTACATGATCTATGGAGCTGCAGAAGAAATTGCTCTTAGAAATGACACAAGGAAATTCTCATGGAGGGTAGGTTGTAAAAATAATTTTAGTACATTGTGATAAGAAAGAATTAAGTTTAAACAGTCCACAAAACCATGATTAATTGGATAAACTGGGTGATTTGTTTTGTTTTGTTTTGTTTTGTTTTGTTTTGTTTTGTTTTGTTTTGTTTTGTTTGTTCATTCATTCAATTTATCACCGCCCACTCCCCCAAGGGGGATTTTATACAATAAGCTAAGCCATAAACTATGGTTTATAAACATTAATGGCTCAGTTCACTCAATAAACTAAAGAATAATGTGGCTTGTTTGGTTTTGCCTTAGCCTTAGGCATCCCAGTCTGTATCTCCTTGGACTTTCTGCTTGAATCTAGTCTGTACAATGGGAAGGTAACTACCTTAGACTAGCTTTGAATTATGGATTGTGTAGTCTGCAACAGAAGTCTTGACACAGCCATGAATTCTCTAAACTCAATCCCCTGCCCACCTGCCCTATGGGAATAGTAATGCTAATTTGCTTTATATTAGACTGTTTTAAGAATTACTGACAGAAATTTTAAACATCCTGACTACATTAAAGTGCTATATTGTAATTTCCAAAGTATTGCAGCCTTTAATTATTCATCTTTAGTGGACATTTTATTGAACATCCATTGCACACAGTAATAGCTTGCTTCCTTTCAAAAATAAATCCAGTACCAATAATCTATTTACACTACTGATATTAGTACTGCTTCAATTTTAAAAAGAGAAGCCATGCTATATCTTTAGATATCTTTATTTATTTATTTATTTATTTTCTATCCCTTTACTATTTTTATAAATAACTCAAGGCGGCTAACATACCTAATACTCCTTCCTCTTCCTCTTTTCCCCACAACAACCACCCTGTGAGGTGAGTTGGGCTGAGAGAGAGTGACTGGCCCAAGATCACCCAGCCGGCTTTCATGCCTATATATGATGCAGTTGGTAATGCTGAGCACAAAAAAGGAATATTGCTTCCTTCAATGAGACCATAAAACTAGACTACTGTAATGCAGCTGCACATAATGACACACAATTACTGATCCACCTCCACATCAATTGTGAGCACCTTTCAAAATACATGTGGCAATTTTTATTCAGTTGGCTTTTGAGCTAACTACACAGGATATAGGAATCAATTCTGTATTTAATAGACCTGAATAGAATATATTAATAGAATATACATTGCTTCAAAGACTTTCCTGGTGGAAATTTAAGAAATATTATTAGACAAGATTGGAAAATTTCCAATCTTGGGAAAGTTCATTAAACATTAAGATATCAACAGATTTTTTAAAAAGAAAGAAATGCTTCTTTTTTATATATTAGCTCTGCCAAACTCTTGGAAAATGATACAGAAAATGACAGCTATGAGAACTCCATTTTTCCAGCACTATACTAGATAACACAGTCCCAATTACAGATTTGCCAGTAGAAAATACATCAGACACACTGGCAGATACTCTGCAAGGAGATCTACAGTATTATTCTAACAAAGATACTCTGGAAGAACAGAAACTCATGCATCATATCCTGTAGCCCAAAAGCAAGCAACTTGAAGTCTACAAAATGTTTTGGACTACACTTACATAATTCCTGACCATTGGTTGTGATAGACAGGGTGTATGGGAGTTGTGCCCAAACATCTGGAGGACACAAGTTTTGTAATCCTAAAAGAGCCCTAAATTCTGAAAGATTTAAAAAGAGCAATCACAGAGTTAATGACATGAATCTTCATATTTGGAGAGCACCAGGCTGGGGAAGGTGAGGTAAAAGTCTATACCCGGAATAGATAACCTTGGGCCCTCCAGAACCTGGAGCCGCCTTTCAAGTTTCTGTAGAGTATCAGTGGCCTCCTGTAATCTACTAAGGGAAATTAGCTTTATAACAGAGCGTGGCACTTAATCTGAGCCCTCCTCTTTCCTATTTAATAATACTCTAACCTCTATAGTACATTGATCAAGTACGTCAAATTATTGATGTAATGGAATAAAATGTTATTAGTAGTAGCACATGTCCAGCCTGTTACAAATAATCCTTGGGATTCTTCAAACTTAAAATTTGCTATAAAAAGGTAAAGGTTCCCACCGCACATTTGTGCAGTCGTGTCCGACTCTAGGGGCCGGTGCTCATCTCCGTTTGTTAGCCGAAGAGCCAGCATTGTCCAAAGACGCTTTCATGGTCATGTGGCCGGCATGACGCACGCGGAACGCTGTTACCTTCCCACCAAAGTGGTACCTATTCATCTACTTGCATTTGCATGCTTTCGAATTGCTAGGTTGGCAAGAGCTGGGGCGAGTGCGGGAGCTCACTCCTCACGCAGGGCTAGGGATTCGAACCTCCGAACTTGCAATCTTCCAATCGACAAGCCTGGCATCTTACCCGCTGAGCCACCATACCCCTTGTTATTTTAATAACAAATTTATTTTAAATATAAATTTTAAATATAAAGTTATTTTAATAACAAATTTGCTATACTATCATGTAAATTATCTTTTATTTAATTATTTTTGCCACAGTACCAGAAATACAGTACCTCAAGAGTTAGTTATAAGACAGTATTTGGGGAAAGACATCCATTGCTGGAGAAAATTCGTAACAATCTATTTGCCCACCAGGCTGGCCCAATCATTAAGGCCTCAGATTATTGTTTTTTATTATTTTATTTATTTTCTATCCCATTATTATTTTTATAAATAACTCAAGGCGGCAAACATACCTAATACTCCTTCCTCCTCCTATTTTCCCCACAACAACAACCCTGTGAGGTGAGTTGGGCTGAGAGAGAGTGACTGGCCCAAGGTCACCCAGCCGGCTTTCATGCTTAAGGCGGGACTAGAACTCACAGACTCCTGGTTTCTAGCCCATTGCCTTAACCACTAGACCAAACTGGCTCTCAGTGATTTGGAGTATCATGAAAAGGGAGGAAACTAATAGTTATTTAATGTTTTATTCCATTTTTACTGCTAGGATGAAAAAGGGGAAAGGGAGGTTTGTGAGATTTTCTGCCTCAGACTCCAAAATAGCTTAGCCCTGGATGGTATGAAACTTGTATGACTCAGGAAGTGTCACTTCCTATTTCATTTCAGGTAACCAAATGTCTTAGGCCAGCCCAGTAGTCAGAATATCCTGCATCTATTTCTATGGTTTTTCTCCATGACGTAAAGGGCAAGAGGAGAGGTGTGTATGAAGCATATGTTTGCTGAACTATATCATGTTTTACATAAAATCTGGGTGAGAATAAACACAGCTATTATAGGACCACAAAACTGTAGAGTTTGGTTTGGCCAAGTTATTCCTGCTGTGTTTCTTTAGGATTAAGGAAAATGTGACACAATAGGCAGAGAAGCAATCAGTCATACATGCAGGGCACTACAGTCAGTGTAGGATGGCATGGAGGAGGAAAGAGAGACTGCCAATGGGTGTGAAACTGCAGCTAAACCATCTGGGTCTTGAGAAACAATCTAGTTTAGAGGTTACACTAAACCAGTGTTTCTCAACCTTGGCAACTTTAAATGAGTGGACTTCAACTTCCAGAATTCCCTAGCCAGCATGCTGGCTGGGAAATTCTGGGAGCTGAAATCCACGCAACTTAAAGTTGCCAAGGTTGAGAAACACTGCACTAAACAAAAATGTGATTTGGTTTGGGCTTATAATAATGCATGAACCTAATCATAGTGGTGTATAAAATGACCGTTCAAAACGTTGAAACCACAATTAAAATTAACAACTCCTTAGTGCAATGTGCAAATCTTTCCAATGAATCCTTGGTAAAACAGCTCAACACTTCCATCCTTCAAGATTCCTGGCTCTACTAGGGACATGTTTAGTCAACTGAAATAT
Organism: Charina bottae; assembly: GCA_023362775.1. Taxonomy (NCBI): domain Eukaryota; kingdom Metazoa; phylum Chordata; class Lepidosauria; order Squamata; family Charinaidae; genus Charina; species Charina bottae. Next base: position 22,750,256 of record JALMGJ010000005.1, read on the forward strand.
CTTTTTGTAAATAATGTTCCTGTGCCTTTTTAAACACATTTCTACAGACATACATGTACACATACACACTTTATATCTCCACATTTTATTATTAATTTAGTATTTCAAAACTAAATGAGTTATATTCTTTATCATATCTCAATTATTTCAAAACTACAGTGCAATAGTTTGTATGTCCTTGTTCAGTAATATAGTAAAACACTGTCTTTACATGAAATGGAGACAGACAATACTAAATCCAAGGAATTGGCCTATACCAGTATTTCTCAACTTTGGTTATTTTAAGATCTGTGGACACCAACTTCTAGAATTCTCCAGCCAGCTATGCTGGCTGGAGAATTCTGGGAGCTGAAGTCCACACATCTTAAAGTGACCAAAGTTGAGAAACACTGGCCTATACAATAGCCAGACGGTAGATCTTATTAATTCAAGTTTTCTTTAAAAGCATCTGTCAATAGCAAGAGAAGCTTATTCTATCTCTTCCGCTGATTATATCACTGCACAGCTGATAAATGTATCATCTGCCTAAGAGTCATCAATATGATATGCACTACTTTTTATTTATTTATTTAATTTTATCCCGCCTTTATTTTTTTAATAAATAACTCAAGGTGGCGAACATACCTAATACTCCTTCCTCCTCCTCTTTTCCCCACAACAACAACCCTGTGAGGTGAGTTGGGCTGAGAGGGAGGGACTGGCCCAAGGTCACCCAGCCGGCTTTCATGCCTAAGGCGGGACTAGAACTCACCGACTCCTGGTTTCTAGTCCAGCACCTTAACCACTAGACCAAACTGGCTCTCTGATGCCCAAAGGTATCCCATATGGCATTTTGTATCCCATGGGACATACAAAAGTAGGTTTACACACAATACAACTCTATGCCAGCCTTTTCCACAATTTAAAATACTATTGGACAGTCCAGTGCCACCCCACAGGTTAATTATTAGAATATAAGAATTATTTTGGCACAGCATCCTGGGGTGTGTTTCAACTGCAATTAAATTTGTAATGGTTGTCTCAGGATTTGCCATGCCATTGTGTTGTTTGTTCAAATTGCTTCTGTGCTCGAATATTGAAGCTTGCCCCGTTGGGTTTGGGGTTTTTTTTGCTTGTCGTCACAAGAATAGGCCACTATAAAGCTGAAGTCCCAGTATACTGTGGCCCTTACAGTATATCCAAATGAATTATCTAGAAAAAGAGCTGTACACATTTAATTTGATGTACTGTATTTTGTTTAGCTATATTTCTTAATGAGTTTATTTCAAAATGCTTGCCTTGTATTTTAAAATTCGGGATTGCTTTTTGTTAGAGTCTAAAATGCCAGTGTGGGATTGCTCCTTTTCCCTTGCCAAAAACATGCCAGTGTTCAAATAGGAGAGTAACATACACAAAGACCACCATGAGAAAAGTTAAGGAAAATACGATGGGAATTCTTTGGCCGTAAGTCTACCGCGTTTTTCGAAAAAGGCACCGACAGGGGCAAGGGGGAGACGGGGAGACGGGGGAGGGAGAGGGAGACGGGGGAGGGAGGGAGAAAGGCGGTACGTCCTTGCCTTTCGAAAGCGGCACTGCAGTTTTGCTCCAGCTGGGGTATCAATCATTAAACGTGGCCTGGGTGTCTTGAGGAAGACGCAGATGGGAAGGGGGTCTTCCCCGGCTCTGGACTGAAGAAACAGAAGCCGAGAGGGGCGTCTTACCGGGCCACAGCAAAGCGTGACCCCACCGCACCAGGCAAGGCTTGAATTACTGCAATGCTCCCCGCCGCTTCTCTCTGCAGGGGCTGCCGTTCGCTGGCTGGGTGAGCAAGCCTGCTTCTCCTCGCCTCCCGTCCTTCCTGCGATGAATGATGCAGGAGAAAAAAGAGGCAGCGGTGGAGGAAGAGGAGGAGGAGGAAGAGGGGGAGGGGGAGGTGGCTGCCACCGCCGCGGCTGCTCCCGTGAAGCACAAATCCTCTGCAACTCTTCCAGGAGGAGGAAAAGCGGCTTTGCCGTTGTGAGCTTACATCACAATCCCTGCTCGGGCTGCTGCCGCTTTTCCGAGCAGCAGCAGGCAGGCGGGGAACATCTCAGCGAGCCTGGCGGGGACGGCCAGCGGCGACAACATCAGCGGCGGCAGCCCGAGACGAAGCGGAGGATGATGCCCGCGGGCGGAGCCGGCGAGGGCCAGGCGCCCCCTAGGGTTGCCCCGCCGCAGCCGTCCCCTCACCCCGGCCGGCCTCTGCTCGCCGCCTCGCTGCCCTCGCCCCGGCGCGCCGGCTCCCTGTTGCGCTGGGACGAGGTGCCCGACGACTTCGTGGAATGCTTCATCCTGTCGGGCTACCGGCGGCTGCACTGCACGGCGCAGGAATGCCTGGCCTCGGTGCTGCAGCCCACCAACGAGACGCTGAACTTCTGGACGCACTTCATCCCGTTGCTGCTCTTCGCCGGTAAGTTCTCCCGCCTGCTGCTGTTGCGCGGGACCGGCGACCTGCCCTTCCATCACCCCTCGCTGCTGCCGCTATGGTGCTACGCGTCGGGCGTGCTGCTCACCTTTGCCATGAGCTGCACAGCCCATGTGTTCAGCTGCCTCTCGGTACGCCTGCGTGCCGTCTTCTTCTACCTGGACTACGCCTCCATCAGCTATTACGGCTTCGCCAGCACGGTGGCCTATTACTACTACCTGTTACCCAAGCTGAGCCTGCTGGAGCCGCGCATGCTCAGTCGCTACCTGCAGCAGCGCCTCGGCTGGCACGTGGACTGCAGCGCGCCCATCGCCGCCTACAGTGCGCTGGTGCTGCCGGTCGCCTTCGCTCTGGCCGTGGCCTGCACCGTGGCCTGCTGCAAGAGCCGCTCCGAGTGGTGCGCCTACCCCTTCGCCATCCGCACCTTCGTCTTCGTCATGCCGCTCAGCATGGCCTGCCCCATCATGCTGGAAAGCCTCTTCTTCGACCTGCAGGGCCACAACCCCACCCTCTTCTTGTACTTCTACCGCCGCTACTTCTGGCTGCTGGTGGCCGCTTTCTTCAACGTCAGTAAGCTCCCCGAGCGGATCCAGCCGGGCCTGTTCGACATAATCGGCCACAGCCACCAGCTTTTCCACATCTTCACGTTTCTTAGCATCTACGACCAAATGTTCTACGTTGAGGAAGGCTTGCAGCACTTCCTGCAAAGCCCCCAGCCCGCCTCGCCTACCTTCGCGGGCACCATCGGCTACATGCTGGGCTTGATACTGTGCCTTGCCCTGGTCATCCGAAGATTTTTAAATAGCCAAGAGATCTGCAAACAGGAATGAGGTATCTTTCCTTCAGGTTTTCTGTTGAAGTTTTTACTTAAATTACGGGTAGCTGTGGCTGCTGCTTCAGCTACAAGAATCCGCGAGGTCGGCTCTTCCTAGGGAAAGAAAGAGACCAAGCGCTCCGGGCCTGCCGTCACCCAACTCGTTTGAGAAAACAGCTGTTCCCCTCGAAACGAAACAGGTTTCAGAGAAGAACCCTTAGGCCACCGTTCTGTAGGCAACCTTCTATTTATTGCTGCTTAGCATACAAAGAAAAGCCATGCTAGAGTTACTGCTTGAAATCTACAATTTGATCCTTATTGCATTATTTGTAAGTCATCTCCTTGTCTGAATCCCATTTAATGGACTCAAGATCATGGTTTTTCAGGGGAAATAATATGCACCCACAATGCTAGCTGCTGGTTTCAGTCTGACTACTTGATGGTATTGTTACAGTTAGCAATATATAATAGCTCTGCACTGACAAACAACTGATATTTAAGATCTGATTTGCATGCACTTGGAATTTTATGCACCCAGTAATGTGGGTATATGTGTTTTTTGAAGTCATATACACTGGAACTGTGTTTTTAACGAGCAAATTGAGATCCATTTCTTTTTGCATTAACAATCTTGTCTCAAAGGCAAATACCATGCTTACACATTTCTTCTTTATAGAGATTTATTTAAGTAGTTATGAATTACTGTAGAGACAGGCTATAATTTGATCACAAGTTTCTGGCCATACTGTGCGAATAAAGTTTACAGGTGATATAACTCCCCTGATTCTTCCATAAGGCTGCTTTTGTAAGATGCTTTTATTCCAATTCTAATATCTATTTCAAACTATATACCATACTGGTTTGTTACTGACCATTTAAACAGAAGTAAGAGCTGCAGTGAGTGTCACCTTTAGAACAAACACAGGATTTAGCTATAACATGGTTGCTTTGGTTTTGGCTTAGGTTAGCATGGTTTGTGACTCCAGCCAATTGTGATTCATTCAACAAACCATGGTTAAGCAGTCCTACCATGATGTATAAATCCAATAATTAGTTTGCACATTAGAACCAGGGTATAGAATATTCTGTAACCTTAAATATAGGACCATGAACCAGCAAATTTAAGAAGCTGTCATAATCTGTTTACAGTTGGTCAGTTATCCTGGAATTGTTGCTAAACACAGGGGTGAACTAAAATTGAGCTGAAAGAGAGATTTACAACAATCCATAGCAAAAGTTAGAGGCGCAGTGGCTCAGTGGTTAAGATGCCAGGCTTGTTGATTGGAAGGTCGGCGGTTTGAGACCTGTGCACCGCGTGACAGAGTGAGCTCCCGCGCTTGCCCCAGCTCTTGCCAACGTAGCAATTCGAAAGCATGCAAATGCAAGTAGATAAATAGGTACTACTTCGGTGGGATGGTAACAGCGTTCCGCATGCATCATGCCGGCCACATGACCGCGGAAGCGTCTTCGGACAGCGCTGGCTCTTTGGCTAAGAAATGGAGATGAGCACCGTCCCCTAGAGTCAGACACAACTATGCAGGGGAAAACCTTTACCTTTACCTATAGCAAAAGTTTGCCTCATCTCTCTGTTATGCCTAGGATTTATGACAGCAACAAGGTTGTTGCCACCTATAGGTGAAGTTTGTAGTTTCCAGAGAATATTATAACCTATAGATCGTCCACAAAGACAATGGAATTTATTTTCTTACTGGTGGCAGTTGTTATCTCAGGACTACAACTTCAGTATAACAATTTCTGGATTTTGATTGTGTAAATAAGTCATTAGTAAAAGTTATAATGACAAAACTTGATTGTATACAGATAACATTCAAAATGGTACTGTTTGAAGAACAGCCATTTTAAAAAGCCTATCAGATTTATTATGTTTTGTGTTTTTATGTTCTAAAGCAGCCTTTATCAACCTTTTGACCCTGGAGGAACCCTTGAAATATTTTTCAGGCCACAGGGAACCCCTGCACATTCAGGCTCAAATATAGGCCAGAAGTTACAAAATTACTATGTTCGTTTCATGTGTAGGCCTGTATATATGCATTAACAGTGTTCTTAAACTAAAAATAAAGAATGAAACTTACCTCTTTGATGTGAAGTTGTCCAAATTTGAAATATCTGTTAAATAAATCGTGATCTCCCAGGGAACCCCTAGTGACCTTTCGTGGAACCTTAGGATTCCACAGAACCTTGGTTGAGAAACCCTGTTCTGAAGCATTTCTTCATCTGATGTGCAAAATATTGTCCTGATTTGGTTGATTTAGATATACATAATAGGCATGAAACAGGTCAACCTAATCTGCAGTTTCTAGTTTGCATGTGGTCCTCCAAAGCAGTGGGTATGAAATCCACCATCCTCCCCATAAATTAATGCCAGTAATTTTAATTAAATTTAATCAATCTTATTTTTTATTTTGGTTCCACCTACTTTTGGAGTACACCCCCTCCATGCCACTCAGAAAATCCCACAGCACCAATATCTCTTGTGGAATACAGTGATAACACTGAATAACTAACCATTTGCCACTCTTTCAGGCAGGTGCTTTACTCTGCCTAATAGCAGGGCTGGACCTGGTTGTAATGTCATGAAATACTGCTAGTTTCAGTTTGTATATAGTAGCTGAGATTGCATCTGGATTTGTTGTAGAGCCTGGGGGTGACTGCTTTTTGTTGCTGACCTTTTTGTTTCCAAGGTTTTAGGTATCAAACATCCCTTCTTTATCCTATAAAGGTTGATGTAATCTAATAATTGCAACATTTAATTCATTCAGTCTGTAATGCCTATCCTTCAGAGTTTAAATTACAGCATTTATGGCCACAGTAACCTGGCCTAATTTTTGGACTTTGCATTCCCCCCCCCCCCCATCCTCTGTGTGCTGTCAGGTCAGATGAAGTGTTCTGGAGAATATGCAGGCTGCACACTGGTCTTAATATTGTGGCAGTGTGTTATTTATTGCCCAGTTTATTGGCCACTTGATATTGGGTCATTGTCTACAATACAACGCGGGCTGATAACCCAGGGCTTTTGAGAGAGAGATCTCTTGTCTAAAATGGACATCTCCTTTTTTACAGAAGATGGACAGAGGCCACTCCTTGCTTACAAACAGGGACTTTTTGCTATATACCTAAAACAAACAGCTCAGTGTTTTCCCTCACAATTTTTGTATAGCTGATATTTTAAAAATTGCAGCATTAAAACTTGAAAAGTGCTTGTTCTCCAACAAAAAAAATTCAAAGAACCTTTAGCATAGACTGCAAATTAGCATTTTTTGACATTGATATTATTAATTTATGGGGAAATGGAACCAGATCTCTTCCATTCCAGTCATTGATTGCAAAACCTGGAAGATTATGAATGGTGACTATTTTGGCTTTTGTCTTTCAAATGCTTAAGCTTTTCTTCAAAATGTTACAAGCTACTTTGCTTACCATTCAGATCTTTTTGGCCCCACCAATTATTTTTGTTTTGCAATTATGCATATAGTTGTATTAAAACCTATTGACTGAGAGCATCATTCATGCCTCTGATGAAATGGTGCCTAGTTAATTGTACTGTAATAGAATTCTCAGATTTTATGACTTTGGTTTTGTTTTATGACTTTAGCTTTTGGTTTATTTTATTTATTTATTTTTATTTATTCAATTTATCCCCCACCCATCTCCCGAACAAGGGACTCTGGGCGGGTTACAACAAGCAAAAAATCTAAAATTTCTAAAAACACAACAAACCGAAAAATAAATAAAGTCCAAGATGGTTAAAAACCGCAGTGTAGATCATAATCCTACGGGGCCAGCCAACCCCAGGAGGCACTATCACCTCCGTCGTCCCAGGCCAGGCGGCAGAGCCAGGTCTTAAGAGCCTTCCGAAAGGCCAGGAGTGAGGGAGCCAGTCTCGCCTCCGGGGGCAAGATGTTCCATAAGGCGGGCGCTATCGCAGAGAAGGCACGCCTCCTGGACCCCGCTAGATGGAATTCTCTTGTTGAGGGGGTCCGAAGCATGCCCTCTCTGCATGCACGGGTGGGGCGGGCCGATGTTATCGGGACAAGATGGTCCCTCAGATACCCTGGCCCTATGCCATGTAGGGCTTTAAAGGTAATCACCAACACCTTGAATTGAACCCGGAAGCAAACTGGCACCCAATGCAGCTCGCGTAGCAGAGGTGTCACATGTGCCGATCTCGTAGCACCCATAACTGCTCGCGCTGCCGCATTTTGCACCAGCTGCAGCTTCCGGATACTCTTCAAGTATTCATTTTAACGTATGAATACAGCTATCCCTCAAATTTTAAGTTATATTTCTAGTTCCTTAACCCTGTATCCCTGGCCTTGAATTCTGTTTCCCTAGCAGCAAAAGTAACATTCATTTTGGGTTGACCTGAATAAAATACTCCTGAAGTAAATGCAAGTATAGCAGGATCGACAGTCTTGGAAGCAGAGATTTTCACAGTAATACAGTTGAAGAGAAATGATACTCCTTTATATCTTTCACATAATTTCTCAGTTTATCTGTTGTTTCCTAATTCTCTGTATGTTCACATTCTCAAGAGTCATGATGTGGTCTCTGTGTGTGTTTAAGATTCTGGTTTACAGTTTCATATTGGTTTTATGGATAAAGAAGATTGCCAGTCTGCTTATGAAGAAAGGCTAGAGCAGTTCAGTCTATTGTATTTTGAAAAAGTTTGTAATGAACAGCTGATTTTATTTTTGATCAGACATTTTATCAGTATTCAAATCCATTTTGAAGGCGGTAAAGTCAGGCCTTTTTTTTAAGGGGAACTGTAATCTAACTAATTCCAATACTGCATTGGAACAATGCAATTTACTACAAAGGCAAAATAAATGTGTGTTTTGAAGTTCAAGTAGCAAAACACTGATTCTGCTTCAGTAGCAGATTCTAATTCATTGAACCGAGAAATTATCTCTTTATAGACCAGTTCATAAACCGGTTCATAGACACACAGAAACATACTAGCCTAGAGAGATTTTCCTCCATTCAAATGTATTTTACAGATCGATTTTAACCATAAATGTTTTATATCAGTCAAGCCAACAACTGTAAATAATCATCATAGTAAAATAATAAGTAGAATATAAACCAAATGGCAGGCATTAAATCCCCTTAAGACCAAAAGCTGGTAAGTTATGGCAAGTATAGCAAACTCCAAATAAAAATGTGAAGCTATGGTTTGAAGTTAATATGCAAACTATGATTTGTACTGACCATGATTAAACATTACACTTATATCAAACAAGTTTAAGTCCTATTCTTTTGCAGTTCTCCAGCCATTGAACATGCGGAGAAGTTAGGACTTAGCACTTATTTGAGCAATTCATACTTGTGTGAGTTGTATCTATGTTTAGTTTCTCTTGAGACTAAATTTGCCCAGTGTCCAAATGGTAGTGTGTGCTTGTAAGCTTTTGTATTTTTTTCTTGATTTCAAAAAGATATTTAAATGTGGTGATAAGTATGACTTCAGGCATCCTTAAACTAAATGTTGTTTGGGATATAATACAGCCTAAATAATAATTATTGTAATGATTTTCCAGAAATGACTCACTCAGTCTTGAAATTATTTGAATTATTTATTTGAAATATTCATTTGGAAGATACCATTTAAAGCATCCATTTGACAATTAAGAAAGGCAGGATAAAATGGAAAAGACTCAGAGTTAATGGTCTTTGTTTTTGGGAGAACTGAACTCTGTGTTCAAGCTAAATTTTAAAAAGCCTTTAAAGTAAATTATACAATGAGTTTTTCATGCTTACCAGTTGCACTGTAAGGAACATCTTGCAAAGCAAAGTGAGATTGTAGTGAACAGTAAAAATACATTTGATATTTGGACCATGTGATCTCTTCTATTTATAGTTCAATTACAGATAAAAGTTTATGGTGCTGAGTGGGTGCTAGCTATCATTAGAACTGTTGATTTTATTGTTCTTCCCACTTTCACACTTACAGATTTTGCTCAGAAATTTGATTCGTGTACAGTGTATTATTGCTTCTTGCTGAAGCATGCTAACAATCCTGGACGTCCTTAAGAAAGTACTTGTAACTTTTACTTGAAGTCTAATTTTTCATGGTTTACTGGATTTATCAGAGACTAAACTTCCATTTAGATTTATCATCTTAAATTTTAAAAGAAAGCATTAAATACTTACAGCCCTATACTCCTCTGCAGGATTTCTATGTTGCAGCAAGTGCTTATTTTTAGTCTGCTGAAAGGCATGCACAGAGCAATGACAGACAAATTTGCTACTTGATGGTCAGTTGATGGACAAAAAATAAAGACAAAATATCTATAATATGGAAACCAATGTTCTTGCTTTGTTTCTATTTTTTGAAGTCCATGGCAAAATCCCTGCAAATTATTTGTGAGCAACAACCATTGCCCAGAGTAGGAGCAGAGAGAAGTGCTTTCTGGTTATCCACTGGTATATGCAAATTCCAAATATCCGGTCTGCCCTTGAAGAGTATCTGGGCAACAGCTTTATGTAATGCTTGACTAGTCTGCATGTTAGATTATTTCTTAGACTTTCTGTAATGTATCGAAATTTTCCACTATGCTTAAAGTCATGGAGAGAAAAGCTGTTGTTCAGTGGTATAGGAAAAAGAGATTTGCATATAAAAAAGGGTTCTGTATAGACCGTAGAACAAGCTTTTCCAACCCAGTGTTCTTCAAATGTCTTGAACCATAACACCTGTTATCACTAGTCACTACAGCCAATGGCCATGCGTGTTGGAAGTTAGGCTGTAGGCCAGAACTTTCCAAACTGTGTGTCGCGACACAAAAGTGTGTCGCCACACAAAGTCTGGTGTGTCGCCACACAACCCGGAAGCGCTGATCATCATCAGCGCTTCCGGGTTTTCCCGCGGCAACACACCAACGGCGGCGCACAAAAACCCGAAAGCAGCAGCAGCGCTTCGGGTTTTTGCGCGCTGCCGCAACGGCGGCACTTCCGGGTTTTCCTGCGGCGACACACCAACGACGGTTGGTGTGTCGCCGCGGGAAAACTTTGGAAAGCCCTGCTGTAGGCTAATACAGCAGGAGGACAGCACATTGGGGAAGGCTGCTGGAGAGGTTAGCAACATTGCTTGCAGCTGTGTTTTGTGATGCTCACCTGCTTTGTATTGTTACCCTCTTCACTATGGTCCTGGAGCTTCCCCAAATTTTTAAGGGCAGCCTACAGCCCCTGCAGCTCACCTACCCCAGTGTACGGGCTGATATAAGTTGGAAGTCCAGCCAGGGGCTCTTTGTAGGGAGGACAGGATAGTTTGGATGCAGTTCATCCCAGGCTGTTGCTGGAACTTCATGGAGGTCTCTGGGTCATAGGTACCATTCCACTATGCGTAGTTTTATTTTTAGAGAGGCATCTTCATCTCATCATTCCTTGTCCGGTTAGCCACAATCCAAAGATTAACTGGAATCAGTGAGATCTATTTCTGAGAAAATGCATAATTGAGCCATTGCTTACAGTAAGGCTGATTTTAAAAACTCAAGAAAGATACATAGGAAAGGCCATGAATGGAGTTTTGTTCTATATGTTGAAGACATAGGAATAGAGTAGCCAGACAGAAAAAAATACTATTCTGTCTTTATACATTTTAACATTCTTTTAGTCTCATGCTATACTGTTCTGGAATTCCAATCTAGTTAGCCATTTTCAACAGAAAGTATGATTTGATCATTTTCTCTGACTACATCAGTAAAAGTGGTTAAGGTAACAGGCTAGAAACCAGGAGTCTATGAGTTCTAGTCCCACCTCAGGCATGAAAGCCGGCTGGGTGACCTTGGGCCACTCCCTGTCTCTCAGCCCTAGGAAGGAGCCAATGGCAAACCAGGAGACTGAGAGTTCTAGTCCCGCCTCAGGCATGAAAGCCGACTGGGTGACCTTGGGCCGGTCACTCTCTCTCAGCCCAACCCTCACCTCACAGGGTTGCTGTTGTGGGGAAAATAGGGGGAGGAAGGAGTATTAGGTATGTTCCCCGCCTTGAGTTATTTGTAAAAATAATAAAATTGGGATAAAAAAATCTAAAACAAAAAAGCTATTTCACTATAATATTTATGTTAGCATAAGTACTGTATAAAAAAATGTTCTGCTAAGGGTTCAAAACTAGTGAACATCATATAGGTACTGCCTGCATTGCTTTACGAGCATCATGCATGTAGTGCTTGCCCAGAAATGCACCTTATAGCTTCTACCTAGATGATGGGAACATAGCATTAGAAATAAGGAGTTCTAGAAATTCTAGTCCCAGTTTGGTACTCAGGACTGATATATTCATACACAAGTTATTCAGAAATACTAACCTTGGTCATTCAATATGCTAAGCATGGTTTAATGCAATCCATAGCTGGCATTCATACACAATTGTAGTGGGTGGCCTGCTGGCACTTTTAAGTTTTTAAAATGTGTGCTAACAGCAATAAAAAACTCATTGTGATCTAATCAGGGTTTGTTCCACCATGCATGGCAAAAGTTTTTCAAAAGAATGATCTTGTGTCCCATAAAGTAAAAATGGAAGTGGAATAGCAGAGATGCTCCTGCAGGAATACTGTAGCTTCAATTTATGGGAGCGCCTGCACCCCACATCCTTTTCCTGGAGGACTAGTGGCTGCTTAACCATCAGTTGTCCTGGATTTGAACAACATGCTAAAATGTTAGCAGAATGAGGAATAAAATAAATAATAGAAATTTAGGTCTCTGAATGTCATTTACGTCTAATAGTATATTGTCTCTTATAATAAATGTGGCATATATATCCAAATTCTCAAATCAAATAAATCTTTATTATGGTCATAGGCCACCATATGAATGATCAAACGTTTGAGGTTCCAGAGCCCTTTTATGTTAAACTTTTTTTAAAAGAAGAATCCTTCTGGAATCTATACTCTCATTTAGGGAGGTCTTACGAAGCATAATGTGAACAGTGGGTATTTTTAACAAAATGTTTTAAGAAAGCATAGAAAAATGGTAAGAAAAGAACTAAGTTTTTTTTTCTTTCGGAACGTTGATTAAGAGGCACACCATGCATGTGCAGTATGAATAAGGTATAGCTTTTTAATTGTTCTGTTTTAAATATCGTCTTTGTCTAAGTTAGTTGCTTTGGTTTTCTGGGGGTTTCTGGTTTTCTGAAATCAGAGGCAGTGAGAGAGGAGTGCTACCCAAAGTGACCTTGAGCATTACTCATAGTATTTAGAAAACAGCTACCAACTAGCATTTATTTAAAATATTAAAAGAAGCCACTTTAAGTCTGGTTGCATAGTGACTGTGAGCTTCAAATCAGTCACTCCAGTCAATGCTACTTTAGAGAAAGTAATTCAAATACTTACCTCTGATCGCACAACACTTTTTTTTAAAATAGCTTTTCTGAATGGTAGAAACAAGTGGTGCAGTTGAGGTGAGAAGGACAAAATACGTTGGGGGAACTTACTGAAAGCTGATATTAAAAAGATCTGGGGAGATTTGAAGGACAAGTGTGCTGCAGCCAATTTCAACAGAAGAATTTGGATTTCAGCCAGTGATTTCCATTGGTCTGTAAGAGGAAATCCAGAGTCTGTTCAGGAGCTCATCACTAGGTGTAATGCCAAGTTTTCATTTTAAGAGTATTTTAAGTTCAGTTGTTTTATACTCAGGTATTACATACATTATTTTTGCTAATTGTATTCTTTAAAGAAAACCACAGTGTGCCGGCAAGTGCAGACTCTTTTGAAAGAGAAAAGATGTGGATCTCTTTTGCTTCAGTATGTCTGTTCATAACAGCCCAAGGGGAATTTCTTCTCTTTAACTCCACTGAAATTAGTGGGAACTGTCCACTCTTGTGTAGAATTAAAAATGCATGCTTGTGCAAATATAGTTGTTCCCTATTTTCAGAATTTGTGGAAACCCATCCATGTTTGCATAAAGCAGTTATTTTTTTTATTTATTTATTTATTTATTTATTTATTTATTTATTAATTATTTGGATTTATCCCCGCCCATCTCTACCATGGTAGACTCCTCTGACAGGGAGATGTTTAGCTTTTGGTGTTTGTTTCTTCCCCTAAAGCTGTCCTCCTGGAGCCAGTGTGAAAATGCCAATTGTGCAAGTGATGTAGTCCTCTCATGGACCTGTATCATCTCAAGCATTGGATTCTTCCTGCTTAAGGGAAGGTTGATTGATTATGTACCATCAAGTTGTTTTTGATTCTTAGTGACCACATAGATAGACTTTCTCCATGACAATCTGTCCTTAACCTGGTCTTTCAGGTCTTCCAATATTGCACCCATCGCCACTGTAACTGAGTCCATCCACCTTGCTGCTGGTCATCCTCTTCTTCTCTTTCCTTCCACTTTTCCCACCATTAGAGCCTTTTCTTGAGAGCTGGGTCTTCATGTAATGTGTCCGAAGTAGGATAATTTGAGCCGGGTCATTTGGAGAATGGTAGGCTAGAAACAGCATATTGCAATTGCCTGCCTATTACTCTAGAGAGGGAAGCTGTGAATGCTTTATTGTATTTGTAGGTAATTATTAGGGTGAAGTGTGAAACATGCATATGGAGAAAGTGTGTGTTCCCCTTAAGGAGAGCTTAACATACTTCCATACTTAAGTGCAGCGTCTATATCTCCCCCAGCTGAAAACATGGAATCTGTATGTATCATTGCTTTGCATTTCTCATTTTCACTTTGGGGTAATGTATCCGGTGGGTCTGTGAGCAGCCACAGAGATGGTCTGCTTGGGTTTGAGACCTACTTGCACATATTATTTCCTTGCATGCATTATTTTAATTTGTTTTCTGGGAGAGGGGTAAGGTGAAAAGCCTTCCTAGAAACTAAGTTTCACTCTGTTATTGAGACTGGAAAATTGAATTGGAGACTTTTGACTTATCATCCACAAGAACTTACATTGTTTTGCATGTTTGTTTATTATTACAGTAGTGCTTAATACCACCTTTTTTTCCAAAGAGCCACCAAAATGGTGTCCAGCAAAACAAGGAAAAAATGCAAAGCAATTTTAAAAGCCTACTTTACAAGGTGCACTTTTATACCCTTTCAGTAAAAATCAAGAGGGAAGAATCATACTTCTGAATTAAGTGCATTTCACAGTTTGAGAGTAATAAGAAACACAATTCTCAAAGAAGGGGTTGTACCACAGTGGAAGAGAAGGCATCTATTTGGGACATGTAGTAATTCCTTAAAATTTTAATTAATTTACTGTAAATGATATAATAGGATGCATCTAAACATAAAAATGTCTTTCTGGGAAAAAGTGTTTCTGTTGTAATGGGATCATAATTCTTTGATAGAGTGACTCTTAAGTTACGAAAAGTGGTGAACCACTAAAATAGGGTATTTCTGTGGCTGTTTCCGTGTGCCTTTCCTGTTTGCTGACAAGCCTGCCTCTGAGGGGGGGCATCCTCAAGGACACCCTGCTTCAACTCTTAGCAGTTGGGTTGGCTCATAAAAAGACAAGTGATTTCTTGGATAGCAAGTCCTAAGCCTGGAAGACAGTTAGCAAAACCCGAACTCTTTCAATATTTGTGTGATACGAGCTTGACAACCTGCAGCCAGATTTTGTACCAGTGGAAGTTTTTGGATACTCTTAAAGGGTAGCCTTATATAGACCACATGTCAAATAGCCAGGGCATGGATAATTTCTATCAAATCACATTCAGCTCAGGAACAGTTGCAGCTTGCACACTAAATATAGATGTGCAAATGCTTTCCTTGGTGCCAGTACTTTCTGAACTGCAGAACAGTAGAGGATCAAGAGCACTTTTCAAGCTATGAATTGGCTTTTTCAGGGGGGAGTACAACTCTTTCCAGAATAGGCTGAATGCACAGTCAGGTGCCAGGGAATACGGTAGATTACTAATCCTTGTATGCTGAGTGGTGTAATGAAATCTTTTTCTTCAGTCATTTTCAAGCCTCTTGATGTTGGAGCTGCAGTTCTCTGCCCTGTTTCCCTCCCTCCTCTGGTCATGGTGAGGGAACATATTATATGTACCATGCCAGTATCTTCTCATTTCAGTGGGAATTCTTCTGACCTGATGGTCAGCGAGGTCCCAATGGGCAGAGCTCTATAGTGAGGGTCTATGCTGCAATGAGTAAATACATCACAGGTTGCTGCTGCTGCTGCTGCTGAAAGTGCTCAAAAGAACTGCGGAGATTCTCCTTGAGTTTATCTTTTTATCTGCTGTTATGTTAAGTGTATATTTGTATATCACTGTTATTTTTAATTTTCTGTGTGTGAATCTGAATAAAAAGCATGCAAATACTCATTTTTGTTTTCAAAGGATTTTCTTCCCTGTAAAGTTTTGGTTGCTAATATTATTGTAAAAATATGCTGTGCAATTTTTCCCAAAAGGAAAAAAATGTTCTAAATAAAATTGCTTCTGAAAAGAGTTTTTAAGTGACACGTGTACTTTAGATATGAGTATTGGAACTGCTAAAAGTTATTCCCATACCTTTTATGTGTAACTTATGGATAGGGCAATGTTAGCGATTCGGTCTAATTATATATAGGTGTTTTTCTTTTTGAAACATCTTTTTTTTTTCAGAATTGGGGGGAAATGAAAGAAATGCCGAGAGAGCATGGAGGTCTACAGAACACTCTAAGAAATGGAATTCCTGCCCTAGTCCAACCTACATAGTTCTGTTGTTGCTGCGATGGTTAGGAAGCTGTCAGTTTAATTTATTGCTTAGTGTTAATGCACTATTGGGTAACCCAGTGTCCGTAATAGGCTCATAGAGAATTCAGACTACCTAATGCCCCAGGAATACAGTAAAACCTGATAATTGCATCATCAAGATACTAAACAGCTTATCAATCAGGAATGGTTGTGCCACCCTTAACTGCTGTTTTGTTAACGTCTGCTTGACTGTAGATCATTGTCATTATTGATTTTTTAATTTTTTTATGTTTTATCTTCTGCATTTCATTTCCTTCTGACTTCTCATACTGTTCCCCCATTCTTCACCCCTCTTCCCAGCATGTGTGTATATATGACACTTGTTCTCAGAACACTATTCCATGTATCTGATGAAGTAGCTCACAAAAGTTTGTTCTACAGATATTATTTTAAGGTTCCTTATGACTTCAGAACTTTTGTGGTACTTGACGAACAACGCTATCCCTCTGAGACTTAGAATTAAAGAATTCTGCATTTAGAAATCTGTTCTGAATATTATAGTAAGCTCTTTGTCCTACAAATGATTGTAGCTTCTACTTTTGTTCAAAAGCAAAATGTTCAGTTGATGGAAGTTTGTCTGTTCTCTTAAGTTTTTGCCAGTAAGGTCTACTCAGTAAACATACAGTTATGGCTATTTGTTAATTGTTATTTTCTCACTTCTCTCTCTTTTTCTTTAAATACAACTCAAAATCACAGCTGCTGATGTGGTAAGAGCCGAAAAATAATCATGTTTACTTGCCTTCTCATCACAGTGAGGTCCTCAGTGTGGGCTTGTATACATTTTTGGTCAGCGTCCTTTGTTTTTCTCCAGCGGCACTCTAGGCGCCCCTTCTGATACTTCAACTCCAAGAGCTGCTCCAGAAGCCAAGGATCCTCCCAGATTCTGTGCAGAGAGGCCGTTCAGGTACAGTCTTATCCAAGGCTGCTGTGTTGCTCCCTTGTTCCAGGAGGTGACAGCCCTCAGTCAAACTACCCACCAGAACTTTAGAAAACTCCCCAATCTCTCTGGAAGCCAAGCTGTCCATTAGGTGCCTAGGTCAGAATAATCTAATAATGGGTGTTTGGCTTAGCATATATGAAGTAACATCACTGTTCTCTCTTAAAAGTGAAAAAGTACTTTAAATATACATGAAAATTACGTTTTACTTAGATTGGTCCAACCCTTTTTTTAAAGCCAGCCAAGCACTGCAAATCATGGTAATGAATTCCAAAGCTGAGTTATACATACGAACACTTATAAACAAACATGTACACTAAGGAAGCTTGAGATAACTAACAAGAAGTAAAAGTAAATATAAACATGGGATCTTTAGGATAAAAAATGTATAGTGCAAATGCAGCCAGTGCAACTAGTTTGGTTCAGAATTGTTTGAACTTAAGCAGCTGGGTTAATTCAGTGAACCATGGTTCAAGTAAACAAGTTGTAACACAGCCAGTGTTATTAAAAGAAAATTATTAAAGTTATTTAAACAAACAAAAAAAAAACCCAAAGCAGCTATTCAACAATTGACATCTCCTAGCAGTAAAAATAACACAATAAGCCAGTTGAAAAGTTAGAGGCTCTCCTAAATGAGAAGCCCCAAGAGCTCTCCTAAACAGGAAAGCCCTGTAGTGGAAGGCCATTAAAGAGGAGAGTTGAGCCTGTTTGGAAATAAATTCTAGCATCAGTGTAGCAGTTGATCCCATCTAAACATCTTTTTGTGAATGTTGAAATGCACAACATGTATTTTGCATAGATGCCATACTATGGTTTGCTTGGCTTTGACTTAATGTATTGGCTGAATTGCATTGGTTTATGTTGGGGGAAGCCAATCTTTTTGGTGCCCAAGGAATGAATTTACTGTTTTTAGGAGCTTCAAGAGCTTCAATATGAGTTGGGTCACATAACACCTGTGGACAAATCAGGGGTTTCTGAGGAGAATGTTGCAGGTTTCTTTGCGTGTGTGCTTTTTAAAAACAATTATAATCCCTATTTTTAAGGTGTACATCACTATTTTCATATGTTCTTCTCTCAAAATGACAAGAAACTGCTGTCACTTTTTAATAACAAGACCTGGGCAGTAAAAACCAGGCTTGGAGGCCACATGTGGCTTTGAGTCTGAAGGCTGGCCACTCCTGGTTTATGACCAAGTGTCTTTTATGAACTTAGCCAATTTGATGTTTATTCAAAAAACCATAGTTCTGGGTGCTATAAGATCAGCACATGTAACACCGCTACTCCGTGAGCTGCATTGGGTCCCAGTTTGCTTCCGGATCCAATTCAAGGTGTTGGTTATCACCTTTAAAGCCCTACATGGCATGGGACCAGGGTATCTGAGGGACCGTCTCATCCCGATTATATCTACCCGCCCCACCCGATCATGCAGGGAGGGCATGCTCCGGATCCCATCACTAAAAGAATTCCATCTAGCGGGGTCCAGGAGGCATGCCTTCTCTGCGATAGCACCCGCCCTATGGAATATCTTGCCCCTTGAGGCGAGACGGGCACCCTCGCTCCTGGCCTTCAGGAAGTCGTTAAAGACCTGGTTCTGCCGCCTTGCCTGGAACGAAGGACATAATAGTTCCTCCTGGGGGTGGTTAGCGTAATAATATCCTCCTTTTAAGAACATACCATCTTTTTGGATTTTTATTTTTTATTTTTATGGTAGTTTTAAATGTATAAGTTTTTAACTTTTATATTGTGATTGTAAACTGCCCAGAGTCTACCACGGTAGAGATGGGCGGGGATAAATCCAAATAATAAATAAATAAATAAATAAATATAGCCATACCTGGACCAGGATGTCCGTTCAACAATAATTGCTCTGGTTTCCTCATGATTGAACTGTTGCTGTGTCCTTTGCATGGAGCTGCCCTCAAAGATGACTCAGAAGCTGCAGTTAATGTAAAATGTGACAACCAGATTGATAGTTGGCTTTAATCTACCAAACTTGCTACCTTACTGCTTTCTATTTATCATTTTTATTCTAACATCCATATTTCTGCAGAATGAGCATTCCTTGGATAGACCCTTTTCAGCTCATTTAGAGCAGGGCTTTCCAAAGTTTTCTCGCGGCGACACACCAACCGCCGTTGGTGTGTCACCGCGGGAAAACCCGGAAGTGCCGCCGTTGTGGCAGCGCGCAAAAACCCAGAAGCGCTGCTGCCGCTTTCGCTTTTTGCGCACCGCCATTGGTGTGTCGCCGCGGGAAAACCTGGAAGCGCTGATGATGATCAGCGCTTCCGGGTTGTGTGGCGACAGATCAGACTGTGTGTGGCGACGCACTTTTGTCTCGCTACACACAGTTTGGAAAGCTCTGATTTAGAGAAATGCCTTTGAAATCTTGACAAGCCCTAGGGTCAACTTATAGTAAACATGAGCTATATTTTCCAACTTTGAAAGCTACCAGCCGTATCTGGTCATTAATAGGCAAGCAGTTAAATTTTGAGCCAGAATCACATCAGAAATTTGCATTGTGGAATAATCCGAATATCAAGATAGCAAGGAAATTGTTTTATTGGAAGTCCTAAACCAAACAAGAGATAAATATCTTAAATCAAATTATTCATAATGGCTATTTTAAGGATTTTGAGAGACTGTGTTTTGAGTATAACTTATCTGATTCAGTTGCTTGGCAGAATATACAATTAAAACATGTATTGACAAAACAAAATGGCCCAAAGGCTTTAGTAGCTTCAGAGGTACCTGGAATGTTAAGGTTTTTAATGGTTCTGTATTTGAAGCAAAATCAAAAAATCCAATTTACCATGAAATAAAAAATAGGATTAAGGTTAATATTGGTAGTATATATGATACCTACTGTAGAATGAGGAACTAGAATACCCAGTTTTGGAAAATCAGTGGGTCCAAGTTTTAAGAGGTATAAAATATGATTGAGGGAGGAAGATAACTCATCAGAAAATGTTCTGACTCAAAAATGCTTTTTAATGGTTGGGTATCAGATTTCCTCCGTTGATCTTGTAAGAAATTAGAGGTCTGTATGAGCCAGTGATTTGGTCATGTCCAGCTATAGCTTCTTTTTGGTTTCAAGTCATTACATATGTTAACATAACCTGGGGGGAAATACAGTTATTAAAGTTGTAAATGTGATGAATTAGACTCCCAAAATATGGAATTTGACATTCAACAAAGAACTCTGGCTCTATCCTACCTGGGCTTTATCAAAGAGAAATGTTCTACATAGTTTTAAAGAAATTTACACTTACGAAGTTAAAGACTAGATTCAAGAAAAACATTCTTTATCCATTTTTAAATGTTTTTATATCCAAAAAATGAGAAGGTGGAGCAATATGCTTCTATGTGGTCTAGATGTACTAATAAATGTTAACTAGGTAACTAATTGCACTATTTTTATATTAGTATTATATGGACTTTTTTTTCTTAAGTTTTAGTTTATTTTAATCATCTTCGTGTCTATTTTTTAATTGTATCATCACTGTTGTCTTACTTTTTGTTATATTTCACCAATATAACAAAAAATTAATTTATTTTTTTTTAAAAATAGTTTAGGAAACCCAGCATTGCAGAATATCACCTATTTTTGGGTTGCTTCATTGGTTACCAATAGGTTTCTGGACCCAATTTAAAGTGCTGGTTGATAATTCAAAGTGCCGGTTATTACTTTTATGGCATGGAAGTAGGATATATCAGAGATCACCTTGCCAGGTATGATTCTGCCAGTCTAGACTGCACATTAAGAGAGGGCTTGCTAAAGATCCCACCCCCATGGGAAGTGAAGGTTTCTAGGAGCAAGGCCTTTTCAGTGGTAATGCCCAAACTGAGGAATACACTATTCCCAGAGATGTGATTGGCTCCTACCATCCTCGGTGGTAGTGATACATGGGCATAAGGAAAAGCATCCATTACTGCTTACACTGCTGTATTTTGAACCAGCTGTGGCTTCCAGATGGTCTTCAAGGGCACCCCCATGTAGAAAGTGTTGCAATAGTCTAATTGTGAGGTGACCAGGGTGAGACTGACCGTCTGAAGGACTTCTCAGTCAAGGAAACGGTGCAACTGGCACACAAGGTGAACCTCTGCAAAGACCCTCCAGGCCACAGCTGCCACCTGCTCTTTGAGCAGTAGCTGCGGGTCCAGGAGGACCCCCAAGTTGCCCACTAATCTCAAATGGGGAAGTGCTACCCCATTCAAGACCAACAATTTAATTTTAATTGCTACAATTACTCTTCAGTTTCATTTAAAATTACAATTCGAAAACTTTCAGAAGACTCTGGAGGCAGCACCCAAACCTTTTAGGGGTACATGCATCTTTGTGAGCCCAGTTTCTGCATCTCTGACCTGTGCTTGCTTGGGCTTCATAGCTCCTATTGGACACATTGCTAGAATATCATTGACTCTCAGTTGCTGTTTGCCCGACTTTAAAGCAATCTTAGAGTGAAGAATTGCAGAACTTCTGGCATGCCATTCATTTGTGCTGGCTAGGAATTCCAAGAGTTGTACTCTGAAAACATCTTCCAGGTTAAGGGAGGAGGGTAGAAATGTCTAAGTGCCTTATTCTCACAGAAGATGAGATGGTTTTCCATTTCACTTGATGTGACCTAATATGCAGTTTGTCTTGGAGTCAATTTGACTGAAAGTCTGCAATGTCATACTAATGTGGATCTGATATAGTTTCCAGTCAATCTAATCTGATTAAATGAAACATTAATGCTTTTACCAGGTTTCATATGGACTCACTTTAAAATTTAATGAGTTCTCTAAGCAGTATGTTTTGCATTAAAAGAATGGTGGGTTGTTTAGTGCAAATCAATAAAGTACATTTAGTCTGTGGTGCAGTATGAATTGTATTTCTCTAATATATACAAATAAGCCAACCATGTATGAATTGTTTTCTCCCAATATTGCTTGGAAATAAATAGGCTTGGATCTTGATACAAGTATTTATGAAGGAAGGTTACTTCTCTGCAGCTTCCCCTCTCCCAAAGCTTCTCTAACCTAACTTTCTTAAATTAACATCTTCATATCCAGTTCATAAATGTGCTAGTAAGTCAAATTGTGGTCAAGTCTTCATTACTCCTACAGCTCAATCTGCACTGTTTTTTGTTTTTTAGAGAATAGCAAACAGTGGAGGGGTGGAAGGTAAAGGAAAGGATGTAAAATTTTCTTTAAATTATTTTAACCTGCTGCCTGCAGGTTTACACTTTTTTTTAAAGGTCAGCTTCTACTGGGATTGTCCCAATACAGAATAGATGCGACTACATCAGCGCTGCCTTGCCTTGAACCTGCCCATCAGGTAAGAACCGTGCGAGGAGGCTTGCTTGGAATTCTCGTGGAGTACCTGGGCCGAGGGGGCTTGAACCACCGAGAAGCCCCCCTGCGTTGCAGGCTTCTCTTTCAAAGCTCCTTCCCTCTTGGCCTTTCAACACTTTCCCTGTGCTCTTATTTAGGATTGAATGTATGCATTCAATGTATTTCTTTTTGTTTTTATTCTTTAGTTTCACTCTTTTATATGCTGCGCAGAACTTGTTCATTGGGGCGGTGTGCACAAACTCTGAAATAAACAAATAATTTTGTTTTGGAATTTGAAAAATAACATACCATTATGGAAGTTGTATATTGCATGCAGTACAACTGCTAATATTCCATATGAACCACGCCAACCATTATCAAGAATTATTAATTGCGTACTTATTGATTGATTAAAAATTATTAATAAGTATTGATACATCATTTTCAAAATTAAACTGGGATTCAAACAGTTTTTTAAACCATGGCTGGTCCTTGTGAAATGCAGTATTATATGTGTTTATGTGTTTTATTCAAACAATACTCACTTAGATTTTCCCATCGATGTATTATTTGCCTATTTAATTTGCTTGACAGTTTTTTTAATAGACATAGTTATTAAAATGTTGAATTTTCATTTGTTTCTGCTTGCATGCTTGTATAATACTAGTCTGCCAAACACTTTTGCAGAGAACCAGTGGAGCTTTCCATCTTCCAAATATTGACTGGCCAGGACTATGACAGAGTTCAAAAAAAGGTCTGGACAGATTCCAGAAAGATATAGGCATTGACTGCTACCAGGTAAGGTATGTAAAGCACTATTATATTTTCTTCCAAGTAAAAAAGAAAATTAAGCATATAAAATTACACAGAATAGATAATGGAAACTATTTTATGCATTCCTCATTATATAAACTTGGTAAGAATATAAATAACAGTAGGATAGCAATTAGAGACCACCAAATATCCCTAGGAAGGAAATATATAGATATCTGAAACCGTGTTCTGAGAGCTTGGATCAGAAATACATTCCAAAAGCGATGATGAACAAGGCACCCTGTAGCAAGAAACACCGCAGCAATACACAGCAGACATAAAATGATGGTAGCTCTTTAGCTAAGAGAGACCAAA
The DNA here is from genome assembly GCA_023362775.1 of Charina bottae. Classification (NCBI taxonomy): domain Eukaryota; kingdom Metazoa; phylum Chordata; class Lepidosauria; order Squamata; family Charinaidae; genus Charina; species Charina bottae. The sequence goes on from JALMGJ010000005.1 coordinate 22,773,571, forward strand.
CTGAAAATAGAACTTAGAAATATTAACAGTACATCAAGGTATCAAGACATTTTATATTAAAGCATGATGATAACTGGAGCTCTGTAGAGCCTATGCTTTCCATGTAGAAAGTCTTAGTTTTAATCCCTACCACCAGAGCTTTCCAAACTTTGTGTCGCGACTGAAAAGTGTGTCACCACACACAGTCTGGTGTGTCGCCACACAACCCGGAAGCGCTGATCATCATCAGCGCTTCTGGGTTTTCCCCCGGCGACACACCAACTGCACCGCGCAAAACCCGAAAGCAGCAGCAGCGCTTCCGGGTTTTTGCGCACTGCCGCACTTCCGGGTTTTCCCGCGGTGACACCAACGCCGGTTGGTGTGTCGCCGCAGGAAAAACTTTGGAAAGCCCTGCCTACCACTATTGGCTAAAGCAGAAATAGGTAATCAATAGTCCTTTGGCTACAGATATTATTCAGTCTAATGCTCACCAGTGGCATTGGATGTGGTTCTCAACAGCTTACTCCTGAGGAAGTGCAGCCTCAGTAGGAAAAGTATTGCCTACTCCTGAATTAAAGGATCTCAAGTTGCTGAGGTTGGGGACCTCGCCTGAAATCAAGCAAAATTCTAACAGACCCTTGATGTCTTAATAGACTCATCAAAGAGTGAAGAACAGCCCAGAAAGATAGTTAGTGACAGGTGCAAAAATACTGGAACACCCTAGGTTAGATATACTGGAAGTTCAGAAAAGCTGGGGAATTCAGTCAGAAAACTGAAGCTCTTCATGCAGAATTTCAGAAAATGCTTCACTTAGATTCAAAAAGCAGGAGTGTCGGTAGATAAATATGTTGGCAAGACTTGCATACAGAGTAATATGAGCCAGGGATACTCTGTTGTACCGAGGTGAGTTAGAAGAAGCAGATGCCAATGAGATGTATTGTCTAGAAGGAAAAGGTGGAAGCCACTGAACAACAGGAGCAGCAGCAAAGTAGGCTTAGGACTACAACCATTCGGATACATTTGCTATAACTTGTTCACATTTACCTGTCCAAGTAATTTGTTTTAGTGAAAGGTTTCAATAAAAGTGCTTTCAATTATTTGTATTACATTTTAGGATGATTTTCATAGGTGAAAGGTACCAATATTTATTGTGGTTAAATCACCCGGTGAACTACACTTTTAAATTTAAAATATGAATCATGACAATTTTACAAGCAAACCAAGTTACTCATGATGCAGAATGTGAAAAGTAAAGTTTGACACCTCTAGTACTGAGCTCAAATCATGAAACCAGAATGCTGATGCCTGATGCAGTAAACAGGCAGGCAGAGTCGCTTTGCTCCTGCTTAGTCAAGAGCAACGGCCAAGTATTCGTATCTGCTGCTGCAGGTTCAGAGGCAAGAAGCAGCAGCATGCTGCCCACCATCTCCAGTCTTGGTCACTCATTTGAGTATTTTTTGTGCTGATTGGGGAAGTAAACAAGATGATGTTCCTCTGCTATTTCTCTGCTGACATCATTCGACCACAAGAGTTAGCAGCTAACTATGTAACTTCTGTACGCCTGTGAAACATGGACCCTCTACAAACGCCACCTCCAACTTCTTGAAAGATTCCATCAACGCTGCCTCCGAAAAATTCTGCAAATTACTTGGGAAGATAGGCGGACTAATGTTAGCGTATTAGAAGAAGCGAAAACCACCAGCATTGAAACAATGATCATCCAACATCAACTTCGCTGGACCGGCCATGTTGTTCGAATGCCTGACCATCGTCTTCCAAAGCAGCTACTTTACTCCCAACTTAAGAATGGAAAACGGAATATTGGTGGACAGCAAAAGAGATTCAAAGACACTCTCGAAGCTAATTTTAAAAAATGTAATATCAGCATTGAGAACTGGGAAGCCCTAACTCATGAGCGTTTCAAATGGAGGTCAGCCTTTATTAATGGCGCTATGGACTTTGAAGAAGCACGAGTACAGGGCGAAAGGGAGAAAAGAGCTAAAAGGAAGGCACGTCAGGCAAACCCTCATCATGACCGTCTCTCACCCGGAAACCTATGCCCTCACTGTGGGAGGTTGTGCGGATCCAGAATTGGCCTTTATAGCCACTTACGGATCCACTGTTAAAATTTTACCTTTGGAAGACAATCTTACTCGGCTACGAGTGATCGCCAATGATGATGAATGATGAAGTAATAGCATATATAGCAGCTCTACAGATATCACAGTATTTCCCCAGGAAGAAGAGTCAACCAGGATCCCTATCTGTCAGAGGAGACCTGTCAACTCTTGTCTCTGTTTAGCAGCCTTCCCAACTTGGTGTCCTTCTTGGCATGTTGGAACAGCAACTTCCAGAATATCAAAAGCCTTGCTGGCTGTTGGGAATTCTGGGAGTAACATATCTTACAGGTACCAGGCTAGGGAAGGATGCCACTTGCTGCTATTATCTTTGTGGAGTTCTTGGTGCTCTCTGAGCTTGATTGTTTGCTTGCAGACATTTTGTTGCCCAACTAGGCAACCACAACATCACTGAAGATGTTGCCTAGTCAGGCAATGAAACATCTGCAAGCAAACAGCCGAGCTCAGAGAGCACCAAGGACTCCACAATTCAACCCTGAGCTACAGATATTCTCTTCTGTTATTATCTTTGCTCAAAATGGAATAAGCAGATTTTTTTAAAGTGTGAAATATGTACATATACACAGACCTCTTTCTGTAGGAGTAAAACCTTAAGTACTTCTGTAGTGCACAATAAACAGTTTAAAACAGTTACTGGAAAAGAAAGCATGTAAGAGCAGGAGTGTGACTGAGATTCTTTAGAAAAGGCCTTCATCACCATTGGAAGGAGGGCTAGATCCCAGATGGCAGGAGTGGGAAATATTTTAAATAGACCACTAGGAGGCATACAAAGGCTATTCAGTGGTACATAATCACTGGAATTCTCTACAGTGTGGTCAAGCAGTTCAGGTGTAGGCAGATTTCTCAAGGGCATTGACAGCTGAGAACATTGTCAGAAGATGGAGCTACTAAAGCAAAGGCATCTGAGCCTCTGTGTTCTTTTCTGGGGAGATAAGTGGTTCAGTGGGCAAACTTAAGTGAGTGGAACTGATCCTTTTGTTGCTGTTTTGGAATTCGCTAGGTCAAATCCAAGAAGTGCAGCCCTAGCCATTTGCTTCAATGGTGACATTGGATTTCCCCATGAAACTTAAGATGGTAAGAGTTTTTAAGTGAGTAGCATTACGGACATCTGGCAGAGTCATTAATGCCTGCCAGAATAGTGTTTTGGTTTCATCGTCATCAATCATAAATTGAAACAAAAAGCATTTGAGAAAGATGGGACCTTTGGTTTCTGTGGCTCTCTCGTTTCGTGTCAGAAATGCAGAAAATAAAACAAGAGACGTTTCCTGCATTCTGGATTGGAAGGATTAGCCAGCGAAAAATTCGCTGTTACCAGGGGGCACCACTTGGAGGTTCCTTCCTCACCCCCCATTTCTGTGGCTGAAAAAATGGGAGTAAAGCTACAGTAGCATCAGCAGCTGGAGTGTATAATAATCAGCCACAGAAACCCTATGTATTCAGTTAGAACGAATTGTTCTGATTATTTTTCTGAGTAAACAACATTACATGAAGGCAACACAATCCTAAGTGACGACAGGAGTGTTTTAATACCCAGTAGGGTGGTGCGTACTTTGAAACGGATTCAGAAGTGCTTCAGCCTTATGCAAGCACAGCATGTCTCTGTTTTTCATTAAAGCATGTGCATCTTTTTATTTATTTAGTTATTTAGAAACTTATATGGCTGCCTGCCTAATACAAGGTAATCCTAAGTGGCTCACAATAATATTAAATAAAACCAGAATAAATAAAATAAACCAAACCCACAAAAGCACCACATATCCCAAGCACAATGCTGCAACATCGCAGAGACTCCCCGTGCTCTTAGATTCACTGGGCTCACTCCTAACGTAGCCCAAAGCCTGGATGAAGAGCCAGGTCTTCACAGCCCACCCAAAGGCTAATAGGGTGGGGCCCTCTGAACCTCGGGGAGCGGGGAGGCTGTTCCAAAGGGTTGGGGCAGCCACAGAAAAGGTGTGTCTCCGAGGTCCCACCAGATGACATACGTTTAAGGGACTGGACCTGGACCCTGTCTGACCTGGTGGGATGGGCAGATATCCTCAGGGAGAGGCAGTCCCACAAATAACCTGGCCCTGTGCCATTTAGGACTTTAAACTTTTAAACTTCAGGCATTGTCCTGATGTAGGTGCAGAAATAACACGCCGAGGCAAGGAATCGAGTCTCTAGTGTTTATTTGTTACCTACTCACAGAATCCTGCTAAACTAACATGGCTTGAAGAATCCCAGAGGCATAAGTTCAGGCTAGGGCGGAGCTTTCCGGAGGCGTTTGGGAAACAAGGCCAATGCTTCTGAACTGCGCACGTGTTTCCCTTCTCTGAGGGAACTCCCCCCGCCGCCGTCCTCTATCTCCCTGACAGGCATCTTGAATTGTACCCAGAAAACAACTAGAAGCCACTGCAGCTCACACAGCAGCATTTGAACATCAGCAAAGCATGAAGCACCCAGAATTGCACATGCTGCCACATGCTGAATCAATTGTAACTTCCGGATAGACTTCAAGGGCAGCCCCATGTAGAGCGCATTGCAGTAATCCAACAGAGGTGACCAAGGCATGAGTGACAGTGAGCAACGCCTCCCAGTCCAGGAAAGGGTGCAGTTGGTGCACAGGCCAAACCTGTGCAAAGGTCCCCCCTGGCCACAGCTGCTACTTGCTCCTTAAGCAGGAGCTGCAAGTCCAGAAGGTCTCTTAAATTGCACAATGCCTCTTCCTGGGGTAGTGCTATCCCATCAAGAGCCAAGGATGATAACTCTCTGGATCCTGGGAGACCAAAAACCCAAATCCACTCCTTGCCAGGGTTGAGTCTAAGCCAGTTCCTCCCCATCTAGGCCCTCACATCTTTCAGGCACTAACCCTGAACAGCATCACCTACCTAGTACGGAGTGGAGATGTTTAAGTGGGTATCATCCGCATACTGATGATACCATACCATGTGCCATTGAATGACCTCACCCAGTGGGCTCATGCATAGGTTAAATAGGAGAGGGGAGAGACCAGAGCCCTGAGGCAGCCCCCTGTAAAAAAGGCCTAGGGGTGGATCTCTTCCCCCACTACCAACAGTGACTGGAACCAGCCATGCAGGAAGGAGGAGAATCACTGCAAAACAGCGTCCCATGCTCCTAACCCCAAAGCTGGTCCAGAATGATACCATGGTTGATGATACTGAAAGATCCAGGAGACACACCACCCCAATCCCAATCCCTCTAAAGGTCATCCATAAGTGCAGCCAATGCTGTCTCTACTCCAAGGCTTTCAGGCTTGTACTTGAATGATTCTGTTGATTAAAGTAGCATCTTTCAGCTCACATGGAAGCCTGAAAAAAGACACGTGCTTTAATAAATAGAAGAGGGACCCTGTGCTTGTAGTCATACACAGTCCAAAGCACTTCGTCCGAATCATGTTGGAAGCATGCCCAGGCCTAACGGGGGGAATTAAATTGGAGCCAGAGTTTCTCAGGTTAGATGTGTCAGTTATGAAAGCAACCAACAATTGCCTATGTTTAAGAGCTAGAGGTACAGGGGAAATTGTCCATTAATCAATGGAGGTAGTGGGGGAAGCACTAGAATTAAACTACATAAAAGCAGAATCAATTAGCTGTCTCAGAGCGTTAAGCCAAATATAAGCCTAGAGCCTAGTCAAAGTGTGCTGAGGTCAAGCCAGTGAGTCTAACACTAATAGTTTACTTCCAAAGGCCTGCTTGTTTTCTCCTCCCAGCCAGTGGAAGATCTGGTGGTGTTTATTCTGTATTTCTGGTGTGTATATTCTTGTGTTAGCATGACACAGAGAACCCGAAAGTAGCCCATCACGTTTTAGACTCAGCATATTTGTGCAGCTAGCACATGTAGTTAATTTATGCTGTGTGTCTTGTGAACCCAGGAAATGAGCTAATTCCTAAATTACAGTTCAGTTAACTCTGGATAACAGTGTCATGCAAATGTGTGTGTTTTCAATTTCCATTCCATTAAATTCATATATTAGCTTGGAGATGATGTGGGTTGTATCTTAGTACGGTACAGGAGAATATAGAGGAATGAAGGGCTACGGGTTGAAAGCTGTTTTTACCTGGAATGCCCTGTGTTTGGTTCTGGTGCTGATGGAAATACCAATATTATTTCTGTGCCTCAGATTTGGATGACTATACGAAGGAATCCAGACAGTACCAAGGTATCCACTGTAGATTGCTCAGCTTTTAAAAAAATCACTGATTTTGACAGTATCTATTTCTGAGTAATTATATTTAGGATTACAGGGATAGTGGGAAAAGGAAATAAATTATAGCTATGAACATGAGTACCATTCTGAATTGAATCTGTGGACTGGGAATGAAAATTGTAATAGAGCATTCTATATTTAAAATCCTAAAAATACAACATTAGAATTAATACAAAGGTTATCTCACGCTGAATCTGAACTCTTTGAAACTTGGCATGCTGCTGTGGGTGTTTGTGAGTCATCTCTTTATGTTGATTTTTTTTAATTCTAGAACTTTTAATATGCTTATAATAGAAATGAAATGATACATAACAGTACAGAACCCAGCATTGACGTTACTATGTAATATATTGCTGTGGGCAGCTGTGAGCTAAGATTTAAGACTAAAAGTAGCACCCTCTTGGAAAAGGCCACAGACTCATCTAGTCCAGACTCCTGGGGATCCCCTAGACCCTTTCAGTGGATCCGCAAAGTCAAATAAATAAATATTTTATAATCTCAGTTTTAATTCCTAATACGGTAAATATTGATAGATGTAACCCACATAAATCAAAGCTCTTTGGCGTCTTCAATCATTTTTAAGAATGTAAAGGAGTCCTGAGACAAAAAAGTTTGAGAACCACTGATCTAGTCCAATATTTTCTACTATACAATATTCAGGAAGTATATAAACATAAACAGCTGCTCCCTAGTGGTTGGTATTCTGGCTTTCATTCAGGAGACAGTATTCAATCATCAGAATTAGTATCTGCTGATAATCTTATTCTCCAAGAATTTGTCTAGTCTCTTTTTAAAATCATCTAATTTGGTGGCTATTACCACATCTGAGGGCAATTATTTTCAGTCTTTTGAAAGCAAGGTTAGGTAGCTATGCGCACAATGTCTCTTCAGTTGTCTGCCTTTGTAATTGTATTGCTGCATTTTTCTTTCTCATCGTAATGTCGCAATTATTTTTCCAAGGAAGAGGAAAAAGCAACGATAAAGCAGTTGTGGAGCTCCTTGTCCTAAAGTCACAGCATATTCCTGTATTTCTTTTCCGGTGCCCTCCCATAGTCTGATTGGGAGAACCCAACAAGTGCTATTTCAGGATCCAGATAGGTTTTTAGAAACTATGTTTGCAAAAAAGTTATCATGGGTTTTTTTACTTGTCTTTATTATTCTGTCTTGCAAACAGCTGGCAATTTAATGGAAATTCTATTGCACACACTCTCTCTTTTTCTTACTAGGGTATTATTTTGCTCCATCCCTTCTGGTGTTTAAGACATTACCCTTTTGGCTCTTGAAATTAAATACTGAATAACTTCCTTCATCAGCTTTTTCCATATATATTCAGCTTGTCTAAGCAGAGAATGTTAAAGTACCCTTCAAACGCCAGCCCTAGTTTTTAAAGCAAATGAGTTTTGTCAACCAATTAATCAGATTGCTATAGTAATAATACAATGAATTAAATAAATTTATTTGTTTTGTGGTTTCTGAACCTGTAATTTATGTTGTAAAATACCATGTGATTCCATTTTTAGATGAAGCTAGCAGAAACTACCTCCTGAGTTTTAGGAGATTTTGGAGGTTACAATCTGAGAATTCAACACTGTCATCGGTCCAAGCACAGTATGGAATCTGGTGGAAGATAGTGATTTTATAAGAGAGCTGAAGTTTTTTCTTAAAGTGGTTCTTCTATGCATGATTGACCCTAGATGTTATCAAAATTATCATTTGCTTTTATTGATGTCAATACTTTGCTAGTCTCTCCAACCAGGGGAAGATAAGATTGGGGACACATTTGGATTGGAGCTGCTGCAGTCTCCAGTGTATATATTTATATTTATATATTTATATTTATATTATTTCAATTTATATGACCGCCCATCTCCCCCAGTCGGGGGACTCTAGACGGTTTACAATAAAAAATACAATTAAAAATACCATATAAAATTACAATAATTTCATTGGCGATCACTCGTAGCCGAGTAAGATTGTCTTCCAAAGGTAAAATTTTAACGGTGAATCCGTAAGTGGCTATAAAGGCCAATTCTGGATCCGCACAACCTCCCACAATGAGAGCATAGGTTTCCGGGTGGGAGACGGTCATGATGAGGGTTTGCCTGATGTGCCTTCCTTTTAGCTCTCTTCTCCTTTTCGCCCTGTACTCGTGCTTCTTCAAAGTCCATAGCGCCATTAATAAAGGATGACCTCCAATTGAAACGCTCATGAGTTAGGGCTTCCCAGTTCTCAATGCTGATATTACATTTTTTTAAATTAGCTTTGAGAGTATCTTTGAATCTCTTTTGCTGTCCACCAATATTCCTTTTTCCATTCTTAAGTTGGGAGTTGTCGTGTGTAGATGCAGAAATAACACGCCGAGGCCAGGAATCTAGTCTCTAGTGTTTATTGCATACCTACAAGCAGAAATCCTGCTAAACTAACAGTGCCTGAAGATTCCCAAGTATATCAGCTCAACCTAGGGCGGAGCTTTCTTCTGACGTTTGGGGAAATAGGCTAGGCTCTCTGAGCTGCGTGCTCGCTTCTTATCCAGCGCTCTGCCCTCTTCTCTGCTTCCCCTGACAGGAGTAAAGTAGCTGCTTTGGAAGACGATGGTCAGGCATTCGAACAACATGACCGGTCCAGCGAAGTTGATGTTGGATGATCATTGTTTCAATGCTGGTGGTTTTCGCTTCTTCTAATACGCTAACATTAGTCCGCCTATCTTCCCAAGTAATTTGCAGAATTTTTCGGAGGCAGCGTTGATGGAATCTTTCAAGAAGTTGGAGGTGGCATTTGTAGAGGGTCCATGTTTCACAGGCGTACAGAAGGGTTGGTAGTACAATGGCTTTGTAAACAAGCATTTTGGTCTCCCTGCGAATGTCCCGATCCTCAAACACTCTACGCTTCATTCGGGAGAAAGCTACACTCGCAGAGCTCAGGCGATGCTGAATTTCAGCGTCGATGTCGGCTTTTGTAGATAGATGGCTGCCGAGATAAGAAAAGTGATCGACATTTTCTAGTGACACACCTTTAAGCTGGATTGATGGCGCTGCAGAGGGATTGGTTCGAACTTGCTGGTAAAGCACTTTGGTTTTTTTTAATGTTAATCGAGAGGCCGAGTTTTTCATATGCTTCTGCAAAGATGTTTAGGATAGTTTGAAGATCTTCCTCGGAGTGTGCAGACTACGTTATCATCAGCATATTGAAGTTCTATAACAGAAGTTGTAATTACCTTATTTTTTGCTTTCAGCCTACTAAGATTAAAAAGCTTTCCATCTGTTCGATATATAATTTCTACACCAGTAGGAAGTTTCTCTTCAACAAGGTGCATAATCATAGCGATGAAGATAGCGAATAAGGTTGGAGCAATAACACATCCCTGTTTAACGCCGGATTCCACTTTAAATGGATCGCTTTGAGAGCCATTGTTATTCAGGATTGTTGCCGTCATGGAGTAACCGCAAGATGTTCACAAATTTATCAGGGCATCCGATTTTCAGAAGGATGGTCCAGAGAGCAGTACGATTTACAGTATCAAAAGCTTTAGTCAGATCAATAAACGCCATGTACAGAGGGCTGTTTTGCTCCTTGCATTTTTCTTGAAGCTGTCGTGCAGTGAAGATCATATCCACTGTTCCCCTGGAAGGGCGGAAGCCATTTTGCGTTTCAGGGAGGATGTCTTCTGATACAGATAGGAGATGGTTTAGGAGGATCCTTGTGAGGATTTTGCCTGCTGTGGCTAGAAGGGAGATGCCTCGGTAGTTTCCACAGTCTGTTCTATCACCCTTTTTAAAGAGAGTGATAATTATGGCATCCCTAAAGTCTGCTGGAATCTCCTCCCTCATCCAGATTTTTTCGATGAGCTTATGAAGTTGTTGTGTAAGTTCAGGCCCGCCTTCTTTAAAGACTTCAGCAGGAATCCCATCAGGTCCACTAGCTTTTTTATTTTTCATTTGTTTAGTGGCTTTACTGACTTCCTCCAAACTAGGGGGTACTGCAAGCTCATTTCTTATTTGTTTTTGCAGGATTTGCAAGAAGACTTCATCAGCCACAGTAGAGTGACAATTAAGGAGATTGTAGTAATGCTCTTTCCAGCGCAGTGCAATAGACTCTTTGTCCGTTAGAAGTTTAGCACCATCTACTGAGCGTAAGGGATTTGTACCATGGTTTGTTGGTCCATAGATGGCCTTTATGGCATTAAAAAAGCCCCGTGCATCATGAGCATCTGCAAAATGTTGGGTTTCTTGGGCTTTTTTTATCCACCATATGTTCTTAAGTTCTCTAGTTCTTCTTTGGACTTCTGCCTTTGCACTGGCATAGATTTTTTTCTTAACGGCACAGTTAATATCTTTTTGCCATATCTGGAAGGCTTTCCTTTTCTTGTCAATAATATGTTCAATCTCACTATCGTTCTCATCAAACCAGTCCTGATGTCTCTTAGTCTGGTATCCGATAGTTTGTTCACAGACTGAAATGATAGAAGTCTTCCATTTAATCCAGTGTTCCTCAACATTTTCAGGAAGTTCCATAGGCAGATGTTCCTTGGGAGTTGATTGAAAGCAAGCTCGTTTAATAGGATCTTGAAGGGCCAGTGTATTCATTTTACGCCTTGGTTTTCTTCCTTGGAGCCTATGATGAGGGACAATCTTTATGGCCATCGTGGATCGAATTAATCGATGGTCTGTCCAGCAGTCATCGGCGCTCGTCATGGCTCTGGTGAGAAGTACATCACGGCGATCTCTAGCACGGACAATTACATAATCTAAAAGATGCCAGTGCTTCGACCGTGGGTGCTTCCATGATGTTTTAAATTTATTTTTCTGGCGAAAGAGTGTGTTAGTAATGACAAGGTTATGCTCTGCACATTTAGTCAGAAGTAAGATTCCATTCGTGTTGCTGTTGTCAACTCCTTCTTTCCCAATGATCCCTGGCCACAAATCAAAATCACGCCCAACTCTTGCATTGAAATCACCCAGGAGGATAATTTTATCCTCCTTTGGTATCTCTGATAAGATGGTGTCCAGCTGGGTATAAATTTTTTCCTTGATATCCTCATCTGCATCTAGTGTTGGTGCGTAAGCACTTAGGATAGTTGCCTGTTGGTTTTTGGCGAGTTTTATTCGCAGAGTTGAGAGTCGTTCGTTAATCCCAGTGGGAACTTCTGACAAGAGCTTCACAATGTCGTTTTTGATAGCAAAGCCTACCCCATGTATTCGTCGTTCTTGTTCAGGCAGTCCTTTCCAAAAGAAGGTATAACCTCCTTTTTCTTCCTTCAACTGTCCTTCTCCTGCTCTTCGAGTTTCTTGGAGTGCTGCTATATCGATATTAAAACGTCTCAGCTCCCTTGCAATAATGCAATAAACAATATAATAAATAAGTATAAAATCCAATCTAGGCAAATTGGTCTTTAAAAAAAATAGGGAGGGGATTATGGTACTAGCCATCCCCAGGAGGAGCTGTTACCTTTCTCGTCCCAAGCTAGGCGGCAGAACCAGGTTTTCAGATTTTTCCGGAAGGCCGGAAGCAAGGAAACCTACCTCAACTCCGGGGGCAAGATATTCCAAAGGGCGGGTGCTACTGTAGAGAAGGCCCGTCTCCTGGACCCCACCAGATGGAACTCCTTTACTGATGGGGTCTGGAGCATGCCCTCTCTGCATGATCGGGTGGGGCGGGTCGATTTTATGGGGATAAGACGGTCCATCAGGTATCCTGGTCCCATGCCATGTAGGGCTTTAAAGGTAATGACCAACACCTTGAATTGTACCCGGAAGCAAACCAGCACCCAATGCAGCTCACGGAGCAAAGGTGTTATATGTGCTGATCTTGGTGCACCCAGAATTGCCTGCGCAGCTGCATTCTGTACCAGCTGTAGCTTCCAGATATTCCTCAAGGGTAGCCCCATGTAGAGCGCATTGCAATAGTCTATATGGGAGATGACAAGGGCATGAGTGACCGTTTGGAGGGCATCTCGGTCCAGGAATGGACGTAACTGGTGCACAAGCCGAAGCTGTGCAAAGGCCCTCCTGGCCACAACTGCCACCTGCTCTTTGAGCAGGAGTCGTGAGTCCAGGAGGACCCCCAAGTTCCGCACCGGTTCCGAATGGGGCAGTGCCACCCCATCCAGAACCAAAGATGACCATTTCCAGGATACCGAGGTGCCATCAATCCACAGCCACTCGGTCTTGCCAGGGTTCAGCTGAAGCTTGTTGTTCCCCATCCAGGCCCCCACAGCTCCCAGACACTGAGACAGGGCGGCGACTGCATCACTTACTTCACCTGGGATGGAGATGTACAATTGAGTATCATCCGCATATTGATGATACCTCATCCCATGGTGACGGATGATCTCACCCAGTGGTTTCATGTAGACGTTAAATAGAAGAGGAGAGAGAACCGAACCCTGCGGCACCCCGCATAAAAGGGGACGCGGGCCAGATCTCTCCTCTCCTATCACTACTGACTGGGAACGGCCCCGGAGGATATACAGTACAAGGCCTGCACACACAAATTTCTGTAATGAGACTGCATAAACCCATCATTTCTGTACTGTGGCATGGGAATTCTCTGCACACATGTAAAGGGTAAATCATCCAGACACCAGAAGGAACAGAATTAATTATATCCAGATACTGTAGGTATTCCAGTGAAAGTCACCATTCAGAGTCCAGAACAGATCCTAGATCACATTCTAGAATCAGAGAGAAATCTAGATGAAAAAAATACCAACTCAAATGTGTTGGTCTTTTTTTAAATAACAATTCTTCAGTTTTTACCCGCAAATATTAGATAATATTATTTTCCCTTAAATTATCATAAGATTAAACAACAACAACCTCAAAATAGGTAATAGGATATAATTTCTCTTTTACAGAACAGTAGGAAAGTTTGTTTCCACAGGAAGAGGAAAATAATGGCTCAGACCAGCTGATGCAAGCATCTAAATTATTGGTGGAATTTACAGAAGTGCTGCATAGATCAATAACCTTTGGCACAAAAGAATCACAGAATTATAGGATGTAAGGGTACAAAGGACCCATAGAGGTGATCTAATCCACGACTAGTACCCCCGTTTCAGTGCAGGAATCCACTGCTATAGCATCCCCAGCACATGGCCATTCAGACTCTGCTTAAGCACCTCCAGTAAAGGAGGATCCATAAGCTTCTAAAGCAGGCTATTCCAGTTTTGAGAGATTTTTCCTTATGTCCTACTTAAATTACTTACTTGTAACTGCAGGGATTAGTTCAGACAATCTCTAGGAGTCAGCACTGACTCAAAGGCAAACACACACACACACACACACACACACACACACACACACACATTAAACCCATCTTCTCTGGTCATTAACATGCCTTTATGGGCTGAGACTGTAGTGGTTAATATATTGCTATTGGAAGCCAAGAAAGAGCCAAAGTTGCCTTCATTTCTCCCAAAACATTGTTAAGAGCAGCAGCATATAAGCATGTTCTGGTTTCTTATTGAGCCCCCATATGTTTTCAGTGCCAGGTGGCAGACTTTGAAAAAGTGCTCACTAAATTTCTCAGTGTCTGAAACTAAATATAGAACAATGAAATAAAAGAAACATCAGCAAATGGAACCATCTATATACTACTAAAACTCTCATTGTGTTTGTACCCTCAAGTTAGTCCAAATTGTGCATTTTACTGCAACAATTTTTGAATCAAGGTAACTAAAATCCACTAACTTAAAGAATGCATAAAAAAAATCCGGGACCCATTTCTCCTGTGGAATTGAAATTTCCATGATGGTCACACCAGTTTTATTTGCAAAGTTATGGCCGTTGCACCGTACCTGTAGTCACGTGATTGTGATTTCCGATGCTCCCTACCAGCTTCCCACAAGCAAAGTCAATGGGGGAGCCAGCAGGAAGTCGGAGGTCACTCCCATTCCCACTGCTTTTTTGCCCGCCTGTGGTCATTCAGTTTATCTGTTTAGGTAAGTAAATATTGACTTATTCTTGAAGTTTGTTTGCCACTACAATTATTTTTCTATTTATGATATATACTCTTAGATGATATCGGGACCGTCCAGCATTGGAATAAAAAAAATATGGTCGGCCTAAAATTTAATGTTCATTCTGGTCACATCAGACTGCACTACCTTTCTCTCAAAGGATGACCCAACAGGTCACAGGGTTGTCTAGTAAATATTAAGGAGAATAGGATCTTGAATGTCTTTGATTTCTATTGTTAGGGAATTTTCTAAAAAGTAAAACTAAGGATGAAGTGTTTTAAAAGAAAATGTATCACTCATAAAATAATAAGATCTTCAGCTACATAAATATTTTACAATCTGTCTCTTCCAAATTTGAAACTTTCTACCTGTTTTTGGCTTCATGTTCCCCAATTTTCACCCAACAAGCTATTGATTACATCCCCTCCCACTGTAAGCAGCTATCTCTGGTCTCCTCCTCTGGACTGAATTTACTTTTTACCATTTAAAAGTGGTATTTACATAATTTTCATTTACCTAGCGGTGAATGCGGTAAAGGAAAGTGGGCAAAAAACTTTGGAACCTCCCTTCCCTCATTTCACTGATGCCTTTAGAAAAGCCTTAACATGTAGCTATCCTTCAACTTTTCCCCCATATGAGCCAGAATTTCTTTTTTGCTTCTTGTTTTTATTGTTACCTTGATTATTGTTGTGATCTTTATAAGTTTTTATATTATTGTGCATTCTTATATTACTCAGTTATTTTACTGTTAACATTTATGGTTATTTATTGGTTGATTGACACTTGCAGACTGGGAGCATGCACTATTGTTGTTGTTGTTTATTTGTTCAATTGCTTCCGACTCTTCGTGACTTCATGGACCAGCCCACGCCAGAGCTTCATGTCGGCCATCACCATCCCCAGCTCCCCCATGGTTGAGTCCGTCACCTCCAGAATATCATCCGTCCATCTTGCCCTTGGTCGGCCCCTCTTCCTTTTGCCTTCCACTTTCCCTAGCATCAGCTTCTTCTCCAGGGTATCCTGTCTTCTCATTATGTGGCCAAAGTACTTCAGTTTTGCCTTTAATATCATTCCCTCAAGTGAGCAGTCTGGCTTTATTTCCTGGAGTATGGACTGGTTTGATCTTCTTGCAGTCCAAGGCACTCTCAGAATTTTCCTCCAACACCACAGTTCAAAAGCATCTATCTTCCTTCGCTCAGCCTTCCTTATAGTCCAGCTCTCGCAGCCATAGGTTACTACGGGGAATACCATTGCTTTAACTATGTGGACCTTTGTTGTCAGTGTGATGTCTCTGCTCTTAACTATTTTATCAAGATTTGTCATTGCTCTCCTCCCAAGAAGTAGACGTCTTCTGATTTCCTGGCTGCAGTCAGCATCTGCAGTAATCTTTGCGCCTAGAAATACAAAGTCTGTCACTGCCTCCACTTTTTCTCCCTCTATTTGCCAGTTATCAATCAAGCTGGTTGCCATAATCTTGGTTTTTTTGAGGTTTAACTGCAACCCAGCTTTTGCACTTTCTTCTTTCACCTTCGTCATAAGGCTCCTCAACTCCTCCTCGCTTTCAGCCATCAAAGTGGTATCATCTGCATATCTAAGATTGTTAATGTTTCTTCCAGCGATTTTAACTCCAGCCTTGGATTCCTCAAGCCCAGCACGTCACATGATGTGTTCTGCATACAAGTTGAATAGGTAGGGTGAGAGTATACAGCCCTGCCGTACTCCTTTCCCAATCTTAAAGCAGTCCGTTGTTCCGTGGTCTGTTCTTACGGGTGCTACTTGGTCGTTATACAGATTCCTCAGGAGGCAGACAAGATGACTTGGTATACCACCATACCACCAAGAACTTGCCACAATTTGTTATGATCCACACAGTAAAAGGCTTTAGAATAGTCAATAAAACAATTGACTAATACTTCCTATTCTATTGTCTTCTTCCACTTCCGCACATTGCTTGTTTAAAAATAATTCCTTATCTCTTCTGGCTAACCTCTGGAATTTTGCATTTAATTGGGTATATCTCCCACTATCACTGTTGCCTTTTGCTTTCCTTCTTTCTTGGGCTACTTCCAGTGTCTCAGCAGGCAGCCATCTTGCCTTCTTGGTTTTCTTTTTCTTTGGGACGTTTTTTGTTGCCGCCTCCTGA
This sequence comes from Charina bottae, assembly GCA_023362775.1. Lineage (NCBI taxonomy): Eukaryota > Metazoa > Chordata > Lepidosauria > Squamata > Charinaidae > Charina > Charina bottae. The sequence continues at coordinate 22,789,995 of JALMGJ010000005.1, forward strand.
ACAATGTTGCAAACTTCTGTCCATAGTTCTTCCGGGACCCTATCTACTAAATCTAGTCCCTTAAATCTATTCTTCACCTCCACTGCATATTCCTTAGGAATATTAGTGAGCTCATATCTAACTGATCTGTGGGTCTTCCCTATTCTCTTTAGTCTGATTCTAAATTTTGCAATAAGAAGTTCGTGATCTGAACTACAGTCAGCTCCAGGTCTTGTTTTTACCGACTGTATAGATGTCCGCCACCTTTGGCTGCAAAGGATGTAGTCAATCTGATTTCGGTGTCGACCATCTGGTGAAGTCCATGTATAAAGTCGTCTTTTAAGTTGTTGGAAGAGAGTGTTTGTTATGCACAGTGAGTTGTCTTGGCAAAATTCTATCAGCCTATGTCCTGCTTCATTTTGTTCTCCCAGACCATGCTTGCCTGTAATTCCAGGTGTCGTCTGACTACCTACCTTAGCATTCCAGTCTCCTGTAATGAAAATAACATCTATTTTTGGTGTATTATCCAGTAGGTGCTGCAGATCCTCATAGAACTGATCTACTTCTGCTTCTTCAGCATCTGTGGTTGGGGCGTATATTTGGATCACTGTGATGTTAAATGGCTTACCCTGAATTCAAATTGAGATCATTCTATTGTTTTTTGGATTGTATCCAAGCACTGCTTTAGCCACTTTATTATTAATTATGAAGGCTACTCCATTTCTTCTGTGGTCCTCTTGTCCACAGTAGTAGATCTGGTGGTCATCTGATGTGAAGTGGCCCATTCCAGTCCATTTCAGTTCACTGACACCTAAAATGTCTATATTTAATCCTGACATCTCACCAATAACCAATTTGCCCTGGCTCATAGATCTTACATTCCAGGTTCCTATGGTGTGTTGATCTTTAGAACATCGGATTCGTCGTTCACCACCAGCACCGTCGGCCGCTAGCCGTCCTTTCGGCTTTGAGCTAGCTGCGTCATCACATCTGGGGCTAGTTGAACGTATCCTCTGTTCCTCCCCAGTAGCATTTGGACCATCTTCCGACCTGGGAGTCCCATCTACCGATGGTATACCGACATATCTCTGGTTGTACTGATCCATTTAGTTTTCACGGCAAGAATACTGGGGTGGGTTGCCATTACCTTACCCAGGGATCGTATTTAGTCTGACCTCTCTGCCACGACCTTCCCGTCTTGGGTGTCCCTTCACGGTTTAGCTCATGGTTTCATTGAGGTGCTCAAGCTCCAGCACCACGACAAGGTAACGATCTCCTTTGCTGGAGAGCATGCACTATAAAAAAGGTAAAGGTTCCCGCGCACATTTGTGCAGTCGTGTCCGACTCTAGGGGCCGGTGCTCATCTCCATTTGTTAGCCGAAGAGCCAGCGTTGTCCGAAGACGCATGCACTATACAAGTATACTAAATAAATAAGTAAATAAGTGAGATTGTTTATGTACCATCAAGTTGGTGTCGAGACTTAGCAACAACATGGGTAGATTTTCTCCATGATGTTCTGTCCCTAACCTGGTCTTTCAGGTCTTCCAACGGTGCACTCATCGCCATTGTAACTGAGTTCATCCACCTTGCTGCTGGTCATCCTCTTCTTTTCTTTCTTTCCTTCCACCTTTCCCAGCATTAGAGTCTTTTCCAGCGAGCTAGCTAATGCAGAGCTTTCCAAACTTTTCATGTTAGTGACACACTTTTTAGGCATGCATCATTTCGCGACACACTCTTAGAGCAGGGCATCATTTCATGACACACTCTTACAGCAAGGCACAAGGCAGGCACTAGGACCTGCATGGAATCCTGGCAGGGCTCGGAGGCAGCAGCAGCCGCGACACACCCAGACACTGCAGCCGACACACTAACGTGTCCCGACACACAGTTTGGAAAGCTCTGACATAATGTATCTGAAGTAGGATAATTTAAGCCTGGTCATTTGTGCCTCGAGTGAGAACTTGGTGTTAATTTGTCCAATGATCCATTTGTTTGTTTTCTTGGCTTTCCAACACTAAAGTTCAAAAGCATCAATACTCTTCCTATCTTGCTTTTTCAAAATCCAACTTTCACTTCCATAGAGTCACAGGGAATACCATTGCTTGCACTATTCTGATCTTTCTATGTATAGATACATAGTGCCATCTGAATATCTTTTTCAAGGCCTTCATGGATGCTCTGTCAAGTACTAGTCTGTGGTGTATGTCTTGACTGCTTGTTCCTTTACAAGGAAAGTTGATGGTCAAGCCTGCCCTTTCGGAAAAAAAGCCTCGGATCACCACAAACAGTGACGGTGGGGGGGGGGCGCCCCGGGGTGGAAAATCTCTGCGCCGATCAGCTGTGTGACGGGGAGGCGGAGGCGCACCCGAGCTACCCTGGTAGGGGCTGAAAAAACCACGGGGGGGAAAAGTGGGGAGGAAAAGTCCACCCCGTGCCCCGCCAGGGTGCCCCTTCGAAAGGGCAGGCTCTGGGGACCCCGAAAATGCCCTCGGTGCCAGGAAAAAACGCTGCACGGAGCGGCAGGCCTGCAAACCGTGCCCCCCATCCATCCAGTTGGCTGCCGCCTGCAAACCCCGCCCCCCTGGTCCTTGGAAAAAAATTTCCAATGGAAGTGGTCCCTGGTGCCAAAAAAGTTGCCGACCCCTGATTTACAATCTTGTTTATTCTAGAAAAATGTTTTGGGTGAAAAAAAACATTGATTCATAAAATTATTTGGCTCTAATAGTTTCAGTTTAGAAGGGTCTTCCGTAATGAATGGAATCATATGCCCTAACTCTGCAGCTTGATCATATATTCTCAAATTGGGTATGCCCCAGCCTCCCTGTTTTTGAGGTCTGTATAAAATCCTTCCATGATGACGGAATCCAGCTGTACATCCAGGAAGGTGAGCTGCTTCGTTGGACCTTTGCCACTATAGCACTAAACAAAACGATATCCTCCATTATGAGTTTGGCTTGGGGAATTAATACTTACTGTAGCACCTTTTAAGGAACTTTATTTCAATTCTGCATGAGTGAATTAATGCTAGGGATTTTGTTCTTTTAGATAGGAGGAGCTACAACAAAAGCAACAAAACTATTTGTCATGTATCTAAAGTAGGCTAAGATTTAAAAGCTATACTATTAGCTTTGTTGCAAAAATAACAAAGAACATACAAGAATGTTTTTGAAGGTTTTTCTGGTTTTGTTTTTTAAGCTTTTAACTTCTGATTTGCATTAAATGTGCAAACAAGGACCACTTTCCATTAAGGATTCATTTTTCTTTTATTATTTTTAAAATTACACTGCTGAAACAAAGTATTCCTTAGATGATGATGTAGAACATACGACGCCTGTTTCTGTTTCTATTGAAAGCAACTGGAAGTGGGCAAGGTCTGTTATACCATAATCTGAAAAGAGTTCTTTCTTTCATCCAAAACCGTGTGTGTTGAAGAGACAGCATGCATACAATACGTATCACAAACTACTTCCCCCCCCCCATGCAAATTGTGGGACACATACTGTTGCTTGGTTGGTTGGTTCGTTGCCTGAAAAATGATTTTTTTATTATTTATTTGATAATTTGATAAACTGATCCATATTAACGTTTGACAGCACTTCCTTAAAAGAGCTTCTTGTAGTTTTATTTAATCTGTTGTTTCCATCATAATGGTGTTTCATATTAGAAATACCTAACCATTTCTTGATCAGCAGAATTTGTACATAAGAGAAACAACTTTCAACAAAAAATATACATAGGTATAACAATATTCTAATACTAAAAAAAAACTCTATTAACTTTCTTATTTTAATTGAAATAAGCCTACTCAGATAAAAGGTAAGTTCATTTCTCTAATATCATTGAGCTTCACAAATATTAAATTTGTAATCAGTATTTTCTTCAAAACCTTTTGGTAATGTGTATGGTTTCCTAGTTTTATCTTCACAACTCTATGAATTCGATAAAAGACAGGTTTTTACTATGGTTTGAACATAATACTATCATGAACAAGCTTTCCTGACATATTAGCATACATAATAATAAGAATGAATGGTTGATACATCACGCAAAGTCAAAAATAAGCCACATTATGGCCTAGGTTATTGTGGTCTGTTTCAGAATATACTAAGCCATGTTGACTGAGCCACAACTGATTGGGTTCATTTCATGTGTTAAGTCAAAATCAAACCAATTTGTGGCTTTGTATATGTAGAAGTTTGTGCATGGTATGTGTAAGATATAAACTGGCTAGCCTATGGTCATCTTTGAACTATTTAATTGACCACTGAATTTCTGAATTTCTGCCCTCTGGTACCTAACCCTAAGCTGTAAGTTTTTAAAATACTGTACTGGTAGTCCTCGCTTAATAACTGCCCTGTTTAGTGACCGTTCAAAGTTATGACAGCACTGAATAAGTAACTTTACGCCTGTCCTCGCAATTACGACTATTCCAGTGTCCATGCAGTCTTGTGATTGAGATTTGGGTGATTCACAACTGATGGCCATTTACAATAGTCGCAGCATCCTGCAGTCACATGATCAGCATTTGCACACCTCACAGCCAACTTCCAACAAACAGAATCAGTGGAGAAGCTGGCAGTAAAATAGCAAGTCACGGTCACATGGTGTCTTGTTTAATGACTGCGGTGGAAGTGAGATTGTAAGTCCATCACAGTCATGTGATGTCTTGCTTAACGACCACATCACTTAGTGATGGAGTTGCCGGTCCCAGTTGTGGTCATCAAGCGAGGACTAGCTGTATTTAGTTTAAAGTATGTATTTTTAATGTAAATTACATGTGAATTGGGAAGGGGAGTAATAGAGGATGATGTTGAAAGCCAGTGAATAGGTGGAGCTGCAGACTAACTGCCAAAGAAACAGAAGTAGGGAAGAAGCTACTGCCATAAGGTTGAGCATGCATCCTCTACCTGAAGAAAGGAAGTGCTTGGGTGGCCATATCTGAATGCAACAATCTGGAAAACCCCTAGATTTCTGCAAAGTGTTCGTATTTCCTGTAACCCTTTGCTGCCATCTACTGGTCTAAATATGTAGTAGCCCCAGTGAATGTCAGCAATGAAGCTAATCTCCACAGAAATCAGAAGCCAGGAAAACCAGGTTCTTCAACTAGTGGAAAGTTTTCATAGACAGGCATTCACCCACTACACATAGAAGAGAACAAGAGGAGAATGAGCCTGGTGCACTGACTGAAAAACTTTGGCCTAGGCCTATTTACTTGGGAATGAGAGGCATTAACTACGGCAGAGCTCTCCAAACTGTGTGTCGGGACACGTTAGTGTGTCAGCTGCAGTGTCTGGGTGTGTCGTGGCTGCTGCTGCCTCCTGGCTTCCACGCAGGTCCTAGTGCCTGCCTTGTGCCTGGCTGCCTCCAAACCTGCTGTGATTCCGCGCAGGTCCTAGTGCCTTCCTTGTGCCCTGCTGTGTGTGTCGCGCAATGATGCCCTGCTGTAAGAGTGTGTCACGAAATGATGCCTTGCTGTAAGAGTGTGTCGCAAAATGATGCATGTCTAAAAAGTGTGTCACCAACATGAAAAGTTTGGAAAGCTCTGAACTACGGGATAGCATAAGCATGCTTTGGTTTCTTTGTGTTAGCAACACAGCAGAAAGACCAATATTGACAAGTACCCTCATTGCAAACAAAAACAACTTGACAAGCCAACAGACTTCCATAGCTCCCACCCCAACTATCACAGAATGAGCTAAGCTAAATAAATAAAGCTATGTATGGATCAGCAGACTCTGCATACTTACCTGAGAGTAAGTCAGTTACTACTTACAAAGTAAGCAAGTATGGTTTTATTTATTTGTTTGTTTGTTTGTTTATTATTTGGATTTATCCCCGCCCATCTCTACCATGGTAGACTCGTTATGCCCTGATTCCTGTAGAAATCTTATTTTCTCTGTGTAAATATGTTTGTACTTCTGTGTACAAGAATAGTTTGTGTAATAATGGTTTTGGTGTGTACATGCAGTTGGAATAATTTTATAAATGGGGTGCCTTATTTTATAGGTATTTAATTTTTATCTGTAGCATTTAACTAAACTGTCCAAAGTACAGGCTGGTTTTAGAAGGGGAAGAAAGACACAAGATCACATTGCAAATGTTTGATGGATTATGGAATAAGCAAATGCATTTCAAAAGGATGTACTGTATATTTATGCTTCATATAGCAAAGTCTTTGATTGCGTCTAACATGAAAAATTATGTTAAGTACCTGGAAGAAATGGACATTCCAGAACACTTGATTCAGTTAATAAAATCATTATACAACAACGAAACCACAGTCAGAACAACTTACAGAGACATGGACTGGTTCAAGATTGGAAAAAGTATGCAGCAGAGCTGTATTCTATCCCCATCTCTCTTCATTTATACACAGAGACAATGTTGAGGAGCCTTAACATAGATGATTTGGAAATTGGAATGACAGTTGGTGGCAGAAACATTAACAATCGAAGATGTACAGGCACCACTCTATTGGCAGAAAATGAAGAGAATATAAAACAGGCAAAAAGCAAAAAAGCTAGATTGCAGCTAACCATCAAGAAGACAACAAGCTGGAAATGATGACATCAGGATAAAAATCATGAACAAAGAAATTAAATCAGCCCAGGACTTCATTTCCCCAATTCCAAAATCAAACAAACGGGAGACAACAAAAACCAAACAGAAAGTAAATACAGAATATCACTGGGGCACACTGCAATGACTAGCTTGGAAAAGATCTGAAAAGCAAGGATATCAGTCTTAATATCAACTGCAGAATAGTAAATGCTATTGTTTTTCTTAGAACTACCTGTGGTTGAGAAAATTGCATAATAAAAAAAGCAGCTAGAAGAAAACTTCAAGTTAATAGTTATGGAGCTGGCCACTGCATAGCATGGACAGCAAAAACAATTAACAAGATTTTAGACTACATCAATCAGAAATCTCACTGGAAGCTAAGATTACCAAGATAAAGCTGTCTTATTTTGGTCATATCATGACTTCAAATCCCTTAGAAAACTTAAGTAGATGAGGAATGATTTGGTGATACTAGAAAATAAAGACAGCAAAGAACACACTGGATAGATACCATCAAGCAAGATACTGGTTTAAACCTAGAAATATTACCTGAAGGTGTAAAACATCAGGAATAATGGAGAGAGGCAATCTATAAAGTCTCTGAAAGTCAGATACAGTTGAGCAGATGAATTAATTAATATTAATATTAATTTGGTTTTGTCTTGCCTTGCCCTTTTTCTGGAGTATAATCTCTGACCAGTTTGTTTAAAACATTTTTACATTGCTTAACCTGTTTCTGTCAGTCAAAAAGGAAGGCCTGGATGGAAAAAAAAAGTCTTCGGCAGAGACCTCACAAAGGGTATTTGAGTCATCAACAGTTGATGACGCTAGGAGCACCCCAAACCATGTAGCTCTTCTTTTAGTGACATTCCAATTCCCATGTTCAGGAATCACGCACCCATAAGCCTCTGATCTTGCCGAGATTCACTCCATTTATTGTTTGATTGTTGTTTTTACCCTGGCTGTTTCTTGAAAGCTGCTCAGAATCACAGTTTTTGAGCTAGGCAGCCATATAAATTCAATAAGGATAGGATAGGATAGGATAGGATAGGATAGGATAGGATAGGATAGGATAGGATAGGATAGGATAGGATAGGATAGGATAGGATAGGATAGGATAGGATAGGATAGGATGCCATCCAACCCAGTATTGCATCCAGGCATTAATTTAGGATATGCGCATCATCTCTTGATTAATTTCTTATCAGATAGTAAAGCTGGGTGTCATTAGCATATTGATGACACTTTACCCTACAGCTCTTGGTGACTGTCCCAGTGCCTTGAAAGTATAATTACCAGGCTGCTCAAGCACAGATTATGAAACTGTATGTACAGATAAATTTGATTCCAAACCTTATCTCATAGAAGCAGATCAGAAGTCTACCATGTTCAACAGTATCAAAAGTTTCTAGGAGATGCCTTATGCAAATGTGAATCCATCACAGTCATCTCCCCTGGGTAACTCACATAAGCTAACATGGGAATGTTGGCAACCAGACAGTTACATGCGTTCATATTTTGAGGTCTTAAAAAATTTACAACAATCCCACATAGCTGGATGGTGCGCTGGACGTCAATAGATAGTGGTCAAAAGCAGTGTACAAGCCAGCATGAAGACAAGTTTTGTTTTTGAAATGTCTTGTAGATCTTTCACAGTAGGCTTTAGAAGGCTCCAGCGTGGATTGATTTTGGCAAGCCGTGTGCATCACACGCACACACACACACACACACACACACTGCTTATATACACCCATGCACATATAAATGAGTGATGAGGGGAAATCTTTTAAGACTCTTTTCAGTGGGAGTTGACAATCCCAGCAAAGAAGCTGGGCAGCATACAAGAATGTGAGTTTGTAATCTTTTGTCTAATCTTTGGGGTGGGGTTATTTTACATTCATCTGACATTTCAAATCTGGCTTCTAAAAAAGTGCGTACAGAAGAAAAGGTGGAGAAAGATGTAAACTCCAGTTCCAGTTTTTAAAAGTTTCAGTTCTTATAACAACCAGATGGAATGGAAATAGTTGTGGTATCATGATAGAATCACTGTTATTGGGTGGTGATTAAGAGAGACAAAAGGGGCGTGGTGGCTCAATGGGTAAGACACCAGGCTTGTAGATTGGAAGATCGCAAGTTCGGAGGTTCTGCACAAACCTCCGGGGGGAACCTTTACCTTTACCTAGGAGAGACAAAGCCAGTCACCTCCCAGTACTTGCTTCTTTTCTCTCTCCTGCTGCCACTTGATTAAACTGATTTCACACATGCTGTACTTTTGCAGGTCTTTTCAGAATAGTGGCATCACAAGGCCATTTACTGAAGCAACAATAGTTGGGACTGTATTTCTGCTTGAGAAATTCTTGTTAATTAAGATATATGGGGGGGATTCGGATCCCTTGTCACTATCATTATTGCCAATGGAATATTTCTACCCAATCTCAAGCCCCCACCTTCATGATATCCAGGTGCAGCTTGCAAGCTGTAATCTGGCACAGTTCAGTGCATCTTAGATCATAATATGGTTCCACTTTGGCTTAAAGTGTGGTATGTTTGTTAAACGATTTATTAAATACTTATGGATTAGTATATCATGTGAAGGTAGGCAATTGTGGTTTATTCAGTAAACCATGGTTAAATAAATCACGGTGTGTACCCAGTCACAATATTTTTTCTTTTTTGAAAAAAATGTCAGAATTAACAATGTCCTCATTTATCAAGTTAAGACTTGTATTTACTAAGGTTTTTAATGCTTGAGTTGTTCCCATTCTTAGTTTTTGTTAGAGACTTAATTGTGCCACTGCTTTTATTGCATAGTATGGATCCTTGTGTATTGCCTTAGTTGGGTTTTTTATTAGAATTTGACTCATTCTTTATCTGATAATCTATCTTAAGGATTTAATTATAGGATGGTGGAAATTGTATTTTCAGTAAATTTAAAAAATTAGCAAATTTAACAAAATAATTTTAAACTAACTTTGATTTGTTTAACTAGGTTAACAGTCTCACAGTTCATTGGAAGATCATTCACACTACATGCAAAGGGCTTCAGGTTCAATCCACAGTAGGGCTATGGAAGACACCTGCCTGGAAACCAGGAGAATTGCTGTCTGTCAGTGTAAAGAATAAATGGACCAATTATTAACTTGATGTAAGACAGTTTCTTGTGTTCCTATGCAGTTAAAAATGGGCATTTAGTCTTATTAGTGACTAGAGGGAAGATAAAGCTATAGTTCTTTTTTGGTTTCAGTTGCATATTTGTTCTTTTGTTGCTTTTTGCAGTATATCAGGTTCATATTACAAATTTGCAGTACTGTGAGCCAAGAGCTTCCCTAGTGAAATCAGGCAGCATCTAGAATAAACTTGGCCCTTGATCCAGAATGCTAATAAAGATTTGAATGATTAAATGCTATGACTAGCCAAAGTAAGAAAACTGAAAACTCTTATACGTATTAGAATGGAGCAATCCATTCGTCCATCTTCAAGCATTTCTTAAGGAAAAAAGGCCTATTCTCTATTCTGGGACCAAACATATCCTATTGTTTTGCTAGCTGAATGGGTGATGTGTCTGGATTCAACTTCAGAAGGGAAAGGAAGCATAAACAAGCAGAAGACTCATGAGAAGTGACCACTATGTCCCCAGGGTCTCTGGAAACCAAGAGCATTTTCCAGTTGGGCTCTGCCAAGTACGTTTACACACCACACAAATATAAAAGAAGCCAGTGACCTCAGTATGATAGGAACGCATTCTACTATAACAACCTGTATCAGTACATTCTGCCTGTTACAATTGCACTATCGCCAATCCACAATTCTTCCAGGCAGGCATCCCAAACCTTTTATGCTGTTCCATAAACACTGCTTAGGAGCACAAGAAAATGGGTAATTATACCATACTGTGCCTATATAGTTTTTGGGATGAGATACCTCAAAAGAGCGAAAGGGTTCTAGACAAACCTAGGGATTGGGGGAAACCCACCTCTTGGGGGGCAGCTAATCACATTTATAGCAGCATATTCCATCATTCCTGTGGTAAAAACAGTTATGTCGGGCAAAACAGGCACTCCCTTGACTTCAGTCCAAAATGCAAACATGACTTCATATCAACCACTGCAGAATATGGGAATCCTACTCATCATGGGAGATTTGTCTTTGTTGTTTTTCCTTTCTCAACAATAATTAATACTGCACAGTAGAGTAACCGTGTCATGGAGGAGCCTAACTGGATGGAATGCCCCATTTTTATATGCAGGGAAAGCCAAACTTTCCTACTAGAAAGAGAAGTATTCCACAAGTAAGCAAATGAGGAGGGTTCTGTGTAGACCAATATCCAAGTGATTACATAGGAAAGTAACTAGTGCCCTGTTGGATTGGACTCCTGGCCCATCTAGTCCAGTAGTCTGTTCTTACAGTAGCCAATCAACTGTACAAGGAAGCACACTGATCTCCCAGCAGATGGCCTTCAGAGACAGTGACATTGCCATCGAGGCTAAGAGCCATTGATCCCTATGACTTCCAGGAATTGGTCCAACCCTTTTTTGAAGCTAACCAAGCTGGTACCCAGCACCACAACTCATGGTAGCAAATTCCAAATTTGAATTATCTGCTGTGTAAAAAAAATATAAAATTCCTGTTGTCTGTCTGATTCTTCCAGGATTCAATTTCATTGGGTGACCTCTAGCTCTAGTAATTTGGGAAGGGAAAAATAGCTTCTCCTTGTCCACTTTATCCACACGCTGCATAATTTTGTACGCCTCAGTCATGTCCCCTCTCACTTGCCTCCTTTGTTGGCTAAAAAGCCCAAGTGTCGCATCCTTTCCTCATAGCTCCAGGCCCTTGATCACCTTAGTTGCCCTCCCCTGCACCTTCTCTAGCTCCACTATATTCTTTTTGAGGTGTGGTGACCAGAACTGCACACAATATTCTCTTTGATTGGTAACACAATATTCCATATGCAGTCACACCATTGGTTTATATAACATGTATGTTTATATAATCATACAGTATATGATATGTTCAATATCATCTCTTCTTATCCTTCACATGCTCTTGGCATTTTTTATTGAGGATGCACACTGTCTTGACACTTTCATAAAATTGTTCACCATTACTTCAGGATCTCTTTCTTCATCAGTCACTGCCAGCTCTGATCCCATTAGTTTGTATGAGTAGTTAGGATTTTTGGCACCAATGTGCATCACTTTACACTTGCTTACTTTGACAACCCCTTGCAGCTCTTCACAGTCCCTTATTGTTTTTACCACTCTGAACAATTTAGGGTCATCAGCAAACTTGGCTATTCCACTAGTCACAATTGATTCATTGTTCTACATGCATTTTGCTGAGTAGCATCACAACAGGATTCACTGCCCCTTCTTCTCATCAGCTATCTTTCATTCTTATCATGTCTTCTTACCACAATTGCCTCATACATTTTGGAAATAGCACTGGAGTGTTTCTTAGGTGTTTCATAAAATGTTTTATCAGCAAGTTGGAAAAAAGTACCTCCAGATGAGGGGGGAAATGATGGCAGCAAATTATATTTTTATTGAATGAAGAGCCAAACCCCAATGTTTTAAATGGAAAGAAAGGCCAATCGTAATGGACATTGTGTTTTAGAGATTTCTATTTAGCTGCACAGTGAAATGCTTATGAGAAGCCAAAATAACTTGTTCTACTGCATCCTGGAGGGATCACAGAATTGAATCTTCCATGCTATAATGTAGAGGGAATTATTGTCTGGATGGAAAACCTGTCCCTGATTGATGGAGAGTTAAGTGGGTGATGCAGGATGCAGAAACATTTAAAATAGGGATTTGTTCCAAACAAGAAAAGAAACTGCTGGGGATCTGTTCTGCTCCTGCTGCAAAGGATAGGCATATTGATAACAGGTCAAATGTGGAGTTTCCTGGACTGAAGGACTGATTGATTATTTTACAATACTGTATTTATAAACCACCCCAATCTTCAGAGACAGATTCTGGATACCATTCTGGTATAGTCAGCAAGAATATTTTACTTATCTACTCATGTAGATTCCTAAATGAAGTTGAGTGATCAATGTACCATTGCCAGATCTGTGATGTAAGATGCAGAAAAGGTATGAATTTTGTAATTCTTTGCTTCTTTATCTACTAGATCACCACAGAACTGTCTGATACAATCTGAACAATCTGGTTGCAGAGACAGCCCTGGAAGATTTGGAGTGTCTTCCAAACTGTGAAGAGCTCAAGTATAGGCAACTTGGATGCAGAAAATTTGAAACTTTCTATTCTGACACAATAGTAAAGATGCCTTGATAGCTAATGGACTGTTTGGTGAAGAGTTAGACTAAAACTCTATATGTAACCCTGAGAAACAAACCCCCACAGAATACGAGTTACTTTTTTAAAGAACTTTATTAATTTTCAGAGTATATTTAAAATACAAAATAGAAAGTATAGAAAAGATAGAAAATAGAACTAAAGAAAAAACTATAAAAGTGCAAATAGACAGAAGACAAAAACAGAAAAATGACTTCCGACTTCTCCAATACAGATATAGGTAAATTTACAAATATAATATCTTACCATTATTTAACCCATAGTACACAGAATATGAGTTATTAAGGCCTTGAAAACGAGTGAGGTGCTTCCCAAATGACTAGTTTTGGGAAACATCAAGATTAAAGACATCGTTTGGATCCCTGACATTGACATTTACAGATTTGCTAAGCAGGGCAGCAGACATTTTCCACCTGAAAAGCCTGATGTCTTTTTGAAAGCATGATAGCGTGGGTAGCAGGAGAAGAAATTAAATAGATTGCTGAAGGTCCCATTAGGGAGCTCTTGAATAAAACTTTTGGATTTTATCCACATTTTATAAATCTTATTGCTGAATACACCGTCCTTGTCAAATAGAACATTTTCAGTTTTAGCCTTAGCTTTCCTGTGGAACAGAACCAGGCATGACAAGGCAGATCTTGGCTGCTTTGTCAGCTGCATAATAAGCCATGTTTAGTTCCTGCTTGGCAAAAGGAGTTGTTTCCATCTGAAAAATGTGGACTTTTTGCGTATTGTCCACTGGAAAATTAGATTGCAAGAGAGATGCCTTAGTCCACTGAAAAAAGACAGTACTTCATCATACAGGGTGAATAGTTGGCAGTGCAGAGGGACAGAGCCCAGTGAAGAATATAATTTATGCCCAAGCATGTACAGTTCTATAACAGAGCTTGGAGGATGGTGCTGAAGGAAGAAACAGGTTCCTTCTTCTCATATTCTATAGAGACATTCAACTTTTCAAGAGGTCAGTAGTATAGAAGTTAGCTAAGTCTAACAGTTCCTTGCTATCTTCCACAAAACTGGAAGTATCAGAATAAGAATTGACTAAGCAGTAGCTTCTTGGACCACCTGCTATATCAGGTTCTCTACTGTCTGAGGAGACAGTTGAACTGTAAGGCCAAGAATTTCAAAACTCTTCCTGATGGAAGTTTTAATAAGTATTGGTGGGGGAGGAGATGTTAAGCCCTTGGACACTTCTGTGTGAGGTACCCCAAGATTTATCCATCTCCCCAATCTCTTCAATATCTACATATTTCTGGAAGAGGTTATATATTGGTTCAAGGTGAGGTGTAAGGGTGAGGTGATACTGAGCTGTACATCTCCACCCAGGGCCATGTAGGAGATACACTGGAAGTCTTGATCCAGTGCCTGAAGATTATGAGGAACTACATAGGATGGAACACACTCGGAATGAATTCCAGCAAGAATTTTTGTTATCAGGATAGCTTCATATTTGGGTCTGAATGAGATGGCATTCCCCCCTGAAGGAGCAAATGTGCAATCTAAGGGGCCATTGGACTCGTGGCTCTTGCCACAGTGGCATGTGGAGGCCATGGTCAAGAAAGTCTTTGACTAGTTTCAGTGGGCATGCCAATTCTGATCTTTCCTGGATCAGGAAGCAATGAGAACAGTGACTTAGGCCTTTTCATCTCCCAGTCAGACTACTGCAAATCAGTTTACATGAGATCACCCTAGAAGATCACTTGGAAAATTATAGCTGGTACGAGCACAAGTGACGTCTTGTTGACCAATTAAAGCTGGTAGAACCGAAAGACACTGATAATTCAGGGGCTACACTTGTTGCTGGTTGGCCCAATTGAAGTGGCTGGTTATTACCAACGAAGCACTTAATGGCTCAGGTCCTGGCTATCTTCAGGACTGTCTGCTTCAAGTAGAAACTGCCCATGCAATAGATACAGGCCAAAATGGTGTGCTCCAGGTGCCCATCCTCCAGAAACTAAGGGGAATGATGCCCTAGAGGATAGCTTTCCAAACTGTGTGTCGCAACACATTAGTGTGTCGCGACAAAACCCGGAAGTGCTGATGGCATGTCGCCGCCGCCCCTGCGGCGGCAGTGGTGGTGCACCATCAGCGCTTCCGGGTTTTAGCGCCACACACGAGGCTGCTGCTGCTGCCTCCATGCACACCACTGCCACCGCCACCGTTGATGTGTTCATTAGAGAGGTGGAAGTGGTAGAAATAGGTTCAGTTAAGCAGCAGAACTTAAGGTGCCAAAGCTGGCATGGGGAAGTCAACAGGGCCTTTATCCTGTTTTTTCCTTTTTGCCGATTAGAATTGGGTGAAGTGGGCCTTCTGGAAGGATTTAAACCTTTAATGGGCAATTTTCTCAGAGTCAGTATTGGTGCAGCAAACACCTGAAAACCCTCTGTGGGTGAAGGGATGTTGGTTGATATTTTGAGGAGATGAGGAAACTGCCCAAAATTTCTGTGACTAAAAGGCTCAGTGGAGGAAGAAAGGGTAACTTCAGAGTCTGCTGATTTTGCAGCTTGCTTCCAAAGAGTATTCTGCAAGCAGGAGGTATGGTTACAATGAGCCTACTTTATAAACAACCAGCAGCACCTAAAAGACACTGTGTCACCTTCGCTGAGGCAAAAAAGATGCAAATTATGCCTTTCCAAGGGGGGAAACTGTTTCTGCAATACTGATATTCATGGAACACTGCTTTATACAAGGCCCATAAAGCTGAAGGCTGGGTGTCCATTACAGCTGTAAGGTTCCTTGAGAATAGATCTGTTCTGCAGATCCAGAAGAGATGAATAACAAAAGAAATTAAATGATAATTTAAAAAGTAAGAATCTCAGTAGAATGAAGATCTCAGGAATGAACATGCCTGAGATGCCTCAGTAGAATGAAGATCTCAGGAAGGAACATGCCTGTCCTTGTGGTGGTCTAAATCAAACAGGACACACCTACCAGTGTAGTACATAAGGAGACAGGCTTCTGCCAAATCTCTCTGTAAGGTCTAGAAATTTCCAGATGGGTTTCTGTACAACGGCAAATACCAGAAGTCAAACAAGGAAGGTGGCAGATATAGCATTGTAATGCAAGTCCCACTCCTTTTGTATGTGCGTGCATGTACAAAAGGGGTGTGGCTTACATAGTGATGCCATGTCCATCTTCTTGTCTGTTTGACCCCCTCCCTGTGTGTCACATAAACCATGATGAAGGACCAGAGGTTTTCTCCTTGCTGACAAAAGGAGCCAAGCAAGACACCTGAGCAGCATTCCATCTGATCTTTTTGTGAGGACAATCAATTATTTGATTCACACAACATACTAAATAAATATTTTGGGCTTAGTGTGTTGTATGAACCCAGCCTGTGTAGTTTGCTAACCAAGATTTATGGTTTTGGGTGCTGTAATGAAACAGCCAATTGTGATTTATTGTCTAAACCACCGTATTGTCTGTCTCAAGTTAGATGTCAAGAAGAGAGAAGAGAAATGCTGTTGTACATGTGCTCAGTTCCTGCCTATTGCTGTCGTTGGTTAAGTAATTGTTTTGCTCTGCCTTGTTTGCAGTGCAGATCAGAACTGAGGGAACATCTTATTTTTGCCCTTGATAGGACTTTAAAGCTAATAATTAAAAATGCCATTGAAGGCATTTTATTTTATGCCCCTGACAGAAATTGAATGTTTGTCTTTGATTTCCCATTCTTGTGTTCTGTGTGAGAAAGACTTATATACTTTCAATGTAAGTGTGCTCTCCACAAGCACTGCCTCTCACCAACTTCACTTATATTATCAGTGTATCTGGGATGCATTTGTTATGGAGTTGGTGTATCTAGTCTTCCAAAATGTAATGGGATTTCTGCCAAGTTCTGCATTCTTCAGCCAGCAGATTTTCAGTATAGGATTTTGGCCTAAATCTCATGATAAATATGAAGTATCTGTTTATTTACTAGACTGGAATCAAGTTTACATTCTCCAACCCTTGATTTTATGCCATTGTATGAATTTTTTTTAACTTGTTCTGTGCTGCAGAGCCAAGTAGTTTAGGCACAATGCTTTTTTTTGGCTTAATAAGCTTCAATAAGAAACTGGCTGGTTTTGTATTTAGTATTCCTATCCTTTATTGGAATAAAATCAACTTGTTTTCCATTTGCTTTACTCCCTACCATTCTCATTTAGTGTTACAGAGAAATGCTTTTCCTCCCAAATAAAGGAAATAACTTCAAGATTAAACCCCATTCCTTAAAAAAAAAACCTCTTTGATCTTAAACAGTGTATTATTTTAATATGAAAAAAGTAGGGGGAAAGAGATACATTGTCACTGTACATTATTCATTCAATGCAGAATGAACTGAATGGGAATTTTTGAATGGGAATAAATATTAGATCTGATGAATCTTTGTGATTAATATTGACTCTCACCTGGAACTATGACCATTTCTATGGTAATTATACTACTATATAATGTAACAAACAGCAAGAGTGTTGTAAATTTAGCATCCATCATTCTAAACCCTAAGATTGATCTTATTTCTGCTCCTTCTCTCCTGGACTAGGTCCTGTCCTATCTCCTGTCTTCACTGTTGACAAAAAGCACTGTAAGATTGCTTGACCTGTCTTATTTCCTTCAGGAGACGTCCTCAGAAGAGGCAATGCAAGATGAGTCCCTCTGGTATCTAAGACGAACAGGGCCTATAATATGCCCCTTAGGCCATCCTTGTCTTCTGACAAGAAGGTATGACAACAGATATGGGGATTAATATTTGTCTCGCCAACAACACAGTTTAGAGGACTCTATAAATTCTAGAAAGGTGGCACTGAAAAACCCAATTGTATTTCATCCTGTTAAAATATTCATAGTTCATATACAGGCCGTCTTTGAAGTAAGATCCATTGAGTTCAACAGTACTTCTCTAGTAAGCATCATATAAACTAAACTATCCTCCATGTGTCTTCCAAACTTACTTTTACTCTATTTTCTTTGTCCATTAGATAAGCATGCATAAATACTATCCATTATTGCATACATCCACCATTACTATAAAAAGTTAAACAAGAGGATTGGTAATTGCATGTATATATACACACAGAGTTGCTAAACTGGAACCTAAAACTTCTGCGGTACAGTTACACTTACCAGTGAAGTAGACAATGAAGCTGTCTTTGTCTCCTGC
The DNA here is from genome assembly GCA_023362775.1 of Charina bottae. Classification (NCBI taxonomy): domain Eukaryota; kingdom Metazoa; phylum Chordata; class Lepidosauria; order Squamata; family Charinaidae; genus Charina; species Charina bottae. The sequence goes on from JALMGJ010000005.1 coordinate 22,807,993, forward strand.
GTTATTGATGAATTTAAGCATCAATTGTGATTTTTCTAAAATTTAAATGGGCAACCCTATGGAAACAAAACTATGCAAACACATTCCAATGAAAAGCCACATTGACCCAGAACAACACAAATGATCAAATCACAAATGCCTTCTAATATGAAAGCACTGATCAGCAAAAAGGAAAAGGGGAAAAGGTGAACAAATGCAATGAAGTAGATAAACAAGGTGAATCAGTATGACATCCATTGAAAGAAAGTAAGCTACTTTGTACTTATGTCTTTAATTAGTTATCTCAGCAGGTGTTTTCAAGGATGGAAGCTATTCATAACAAAATTATTGTGAATTTCCTATTGTTGTTCATTTAACAAGCATAGTCAAGGGAATTTAATAATAGAATAACAGTCCAAGTAAAAAAATATTATAAATGTTTAGGAAGGAAGTAGAGACACTTTACAGTGGAGTACTGGAAAAAGTAACAGTAACATCCCCATAAGAAAACATGATCTGAAAATTAAATACAAAGCTGTTGTATGTAACCCCTAAGGTATAGCAGCTATTATAGTGTATCATACTCATATAATAAAGTAGTGTTAATACTGAATAATACATATACTGACTGCTAAAAATGGGAATCTGGTTAATCATCTAATACCTGCAAAATCATACAGCTGACTACAAAACACAAAACCAAGATCTATATAGGTTTCTCAAAGGTGGAAACTTTAAAAACTTCTCCATAAGACTCAGCCATTACATCTATCAAGCTATCAAGCTATCATTTCATTTTCTGCAAAGATTTCATTTTTTGCACAACCTAAGCTGAAATGGAGTTGACATACACAGTTACATGCTGTTTCAGTTTCTCCCAAGGCATCAACATACTCATCCTCAACAGTCCCTAAGGTGGCCCCTTCTTCAAAACTATTCCATTGTTACCCCACATTCCGGCTGATTGGTTCCACAGAAGAAAGATATTTGAGCCAAAATTCAATCTCATTTGCTTGCATATGGAACAAATTATCACTATTAGCAATACAAAACCTACGGAATATACTGTAGAAGGCCTGCTGTGTCTCTGTTGGTTTCTACCTATCCAGTGTGAGTTCAATGAAAATTAAAATGTTATTTTGAAGGATTTTATTTACCCCCAACTAGCATTAAAAATACTTCACTATTCTTGCTTCCATGACCTCTCCAGCTATGTATGGCTTGGCACTGTGGATGAACACTCTCTGGTTGAATGGACAATTGGGAATCATGGAACCTCCAACTGGCTCATTAAATCAAAGTTTCACTGTATTTTAATTTGGAGTAGGTCATCAATGGTTGCATTTGTTCCATGGATAGAACTGTATATTCTGGATGCTCTGTGGTAAAAGGAAAACACATTTTCTGTGTTTATACATCATAATGAACCATAATAACCCCATGACCCCATGACCTGAGTTCACAAAAAGTGCTAGGCCAAAATTTGTCATTGCATCATGCAAACACAATCAATTTCTCAGATATGGAGGTACATGTTTTAGGGGTTGTAGTTGGTGAATGAGAGCCAGTTTGGTCTAGTGGTTAAGGCATCAGCTAGGAACCGGGAGACCGTGAGTTCCAGTCCCACCGTAGGCATGAAAGCCAGCTGGGTGACTTTGGGAAAGTCACTCTCTCAGCCCTAGGAAGGAGGCAATGAAAAACCTTGCCAAGAAAACTGCAGGGACTAGTCCAGGGAGTCGCCGAGAATCGGACACAATTGAATGGCAGGAAAAAAAAGTTGGTGAATAATCAGTTTACTTTTTAAGGAGCTTCTTTAAAGTGTTACAATATTTACGTCATGCCTGAGACATGAACTATTTCAGTATCAGTAGTAATACTGACATCCTTGTTCCTTTCAGAGCCATCCAAAAGTTGGCTTTGTTTGAGGGTGGTCCTTTCAAGAGCTCTCTGAAGTTTGCTTTCCTGGGCTGTGGAAAAGCTTGCCCTGAAGTGCCCTACACAGATTGTGTCCAGTGGATAATTAAAGAATGTCATCTCCCTTTAATTTCAACTCTTTTTATGATATTTCTAAAAAGAAATGTAAACATTATTAAAGTGAATGACTCGCCTTTTAATTTACTTGGGTTAATAGCAAACAAGTTTCACCATAAAGATGTCCACAAATTGAGCGTGGCTCCTGGCGACTGCATCCATACAGTTTTCTTGGCACCATTATGGAATTGGTTTGCTGTTACCTTCTTCCAGAATATTTTTTGACTTCCCAATCTAGCTAGCGGTCCTGGGACATTCTGGCAGTCTCCTATCCAAGTACTAACTAGATCTAACCCCAAGTAGTTGTGTTTTTTTTTTAAGGTCAAGTAAGGTCATTTAGGTTCTGCTACCTGCTGTAAATCTTCAACAGGGACTAGTATTTATTTTATTTTTTATTTTATTATTTAAATTTATCCCCTAGTATCAGGTAAAGTTGGTACTAATGGTAACATGCATAGGATTGCAAATTCTTCCAAAAGTGTAATATTGGAGCTATTTGTAACATTTTAAATTGGACCTTATTATAGTAGGTAGCGAGTCATTACATCACATAGGACTAAAATGCTTTAAAATGCATTTGAGAAGCAGGCATATATAGCAAAATAGTGTATGTATTCCAGTGGTATTGCAATAAGTCTTACAACTGTATAAAATACATCCTCATCATCATTGGCGATCACTCGTAGCCAAGTAAGATTGTCTTCCAAGGGTAAAATTTTAACAGTGGATCTGTAAGTGGCTGTAAAGGTAAAATAGCTGTTTACAAACATTTTAAGGTAACATTTTAAGAAAAAAAGCAATAGCATTCATTTTCACATGTGGGGTTCCTACATTATTAAAATTAAATGGGTAAGATTGAATCTATTTTAAAGAAATAACTGACTACGGTGGCCAAAATTTCAAATGCCTACTTGTAGAATAAAAACAAACAAATCACTTTCCACAAAAAAAAAATTAGGTAACATAAACATTAAAATTTAAAAGACTGGTCAATTAATTTTAATGTGTTGAAACATATTATTAAAAGGTAGCATTTTACAATAATGTCTTGTAATGAAAATATGAAGATCTGTCAAAGCAAATTCTATTCAGTGGAAGCACTGATATGGTTGCTTCTTTACTTAGCCATTGCAAAAACTCAGAGAACCACTAGATGGTAGCAGATGGAGTTTTATGTCTCTCTACTTCCATCTAGTGATTATTTGACTTCCATATTCCAGATCTGGTAGTCTTCAAATAGGGAATTTTTCTCACACTTTAGTATTACTTGGATTTAGTTAGCCTCAGGCTTCCAGGGAGGTCAGGCAACATTTAACAACTGACCTGTGAAACCGGAGGTAGTATTAGCGTGCACTGCTAATGCCAAAAAATCTCTTTTTTGAGTCTGGTACAAATATGGCTGGTTGGGGGTAGAAACCAAACCAATCATGATTCATACCAAACATCTCATTTGATCCTGGTACAAACTTATAACTATGGAGAAAATTTCAGTCTAGATTATATAATTCTTGATACTATTTATGCAAATATGTCCTAATATTTGTGAAACTATATTTTGGTGACTATTTTCCATTATTTTCATGAATCAATCAAAAACAGCACTGACAACAATGTATAATTGGTTTTCAGTTGCCTTCTTCCAGATTTTTTTTCCAATTTCCAAAGTTTTCATACGGTTAGGAGATTTCTTGGTGGACTCACATCCAAGCACTAACCAGGTCTGACCTTGTTAGCTTTTTTGAGGTCAGTGAAAGTCTGCCAGATGCTACCACCTGCTGTTAGCCATTCCCAACAATTATTGTCAAAGAACTTGGGTCCCACCACGATAGAGCTAAAATTCCCTTTTTAAAAAAAAAAAAAAAAAAAGGACATTTATATACTGTATTCACATTCACTGTTATTATATTTATCATTTACACTAAGATTTAAGGATTAAAGTTTCTTTGATTTACCCCACATTCCATCTGGACCGTTTCTGTGTCCTACGGTTGAGAACCATTTCTTGAAGTCATAAAGTATGTACCCATACAATTAAACTAGGACTTTGAGAGAGAAATGTCTTTTCCAACATTACTTGCTCTTTCAAGAACTAACAGTCCCAGAACCCCAAACAACAGGAACAGTTTGAATGGACAAATCTTCATATTAATTGTACAAACTGATCCCAAGGACAGTGGAATAGAGTGCTACTGATAAGACAAACAAAAATATATAAGCAAATGTCTGGTACATGCATACATATTATATTTCTGGCTGGTAATTATACTTTAAATACAACCTCGAAACCAGAAATGTAAGGAGATTAAACAAAGGGAAATAAAAGAAGCTCAAAGACACCAATCAACTTTCCAGGTGTTCAAAGCAGATCAAATACAGTCTTTATGCAGGCTAGTGCAGGCAAAACACTAATTTAAGAAGCAGAAAAGAAAGATTAAATGTTTTCAGTATAAAAACTGACCAGTTATATCCAGTCTAATGCTCTCAAAAATAGTCAGTAATATTTATTTATATATTTATAATTCAAATTTATCACCGCTCATCTCCCCGAACAGGGGACTCTGGGCAGTTTACAACACTACATTAGTGTAAATGATAAATATAATAACAGTGAATGTGAATACAGTATATGAATGTCCTTTTTGTTTTTGTTATTGTTTACACCACTACATTCAGTCTGTCTGTCTGTCTGTCTGTCTGTCTGTCTGTCTGTCTGTCTATCTATCTATCTATCTATCTATCTATCTATCTATCTATCTATCTCCCATTTGTTTATTCGCAGGAATGTACAAAGAAAAACGGGGTATTAGAATTGGTGGAAGACTCATTAACAACCTGCAATATGCAGATGACACAACTTTGCTTGCTGGAAATGAAGAAGACTTGAAGTACTTGCTGATGAAGATCAAAGATTGTAGTCAGCAATACGGACTACACTTGAATGTGAAGAAGATGAAGATTCTCACAAATGGACCAATAAGCAATTTTTACAATAAATGGAGAAGAAATTGAAGTTGTCAACGATTTCATTCTACTTGGATCAACGATCAGTACCAAGGGAAGTAGTAACCGAGAAATCAAACAACGTACGCGCTGGGAAAATCTGCCATCCAAGACCTATCTAAAGTTTTCAGAAGTAAAGACATCAGTCTAAAAACAAAGGTGTGTCTGACTCACGCTATGGTCTTCTCAATTGCCACATATGCCTGTGAAACTTGGACATTAAAAAAGGAAGATAGAAGAATTGATGCATTCGAATTGTGCTGGCGAAGATTACTGAAAATACCATGGACTGCCAGAAGAACAAACAATTCAGTTTTAGAAGAAATACAACCAAAATGTTCACTAGAGGTGAGGATAACTAGGCTTAGACTCTCATACTTTGGGCACATTGTCAGGAAAGATCAATCGCTTGAAAAGGATATCATGTTTGGTAAAGTCGACGGCCAGCGGAAAAGAGGAAAACCCTCAATGCGATGGATTGATACAATTACCGCAACAATGGATGCAAACATTGGAACAGCCAGGCAATTGGCACAAGACCGTTTAGCATTTCGTTCTATTATACATAGGGTCGCCATGAGTCAGAAACGACTCGGCGGCAACTAACAACATATATGTATATACAGTGTGTGTGTGTGTGTGTGTGTGTGTGATCTAATTCTTTGTTTTCAAAACTGAAGTTTATGGTTTAAAATGTTAAATTGTAATGTATATTGATTACAGATTTTTGCATAGTATCAGAGACTGCTACTTTGTTAAACATTATTTCGGCTTCACATTCATAAAAAACTGCAGTTGCTGTAGTACCTACGGGGCAAGAATAGTTAAGCCTCAATTTTGTCTTTATGAACTTGTAAGAAAAACTGGCTTGTTTTTTGTGATGAAAGTTATGAATTGGTCTATTTTGTACAATGTTTGCACTTACGGTGGTTGATCAAAACATCAACAGGAACTCCTATTAGACCAACCAAAACTTACAAAAATGTATAAAGCAAACTTTTCTGTAAGATGGATATTGTTACCTAAAAACAGCCCCCAAATGTAGGAAACAGGAGGCATGTTAACAGGACCAAATGCATGCCATGGTATAATTTCAGAAGTACATACAACGTAATTCAGAACTTATGGCATTACTGTGAAAGCGTGTGTGCGATATGAGACTTCAGTGTGGATGTAGAAACTGCATGTTACAAGTCTGCATTTGGTTCCCCAACAGGTTTGGTCTCTGCACATGCTTTGGGCTTTTGGTTACTCCTGTTTAATGTTCCAAGCTCAACAGCCCTGATTATTATTGTACTTGCAAACAGCTGACCATCATACTGTGCTGTAACTAATCCTTCTCACAAACACCCAGAACTACAGGTTAGAAGACATCTTAACTTTGTGTATGGTGTACACCAAGCCTTATGGATCAGTGTGTCATCATGCCAAGCCAAAAAATGGAATGAATAAGTACGGCAAACCCAACCATGGGCAAGCAAATTCTATGAATATAGCCAGGATACTGCCTAGGAATGAATACAGCACATTGTTTTTTCTCTTCCAACACTGCTCCTGATTAATTCCCAGTAATCTCAAATAGGTAAAGTAGGTAAAGGTGTCCCCCCCCCGCACATTTGTGCAGTCGTGTCCGACTCTAGGGGCCGGTGCTCATCTCCGTTTGTTAGCCGAAGAGCCAGCGTTGTCCGAAGACGCTTCCACGGTCATGTGGCCGGCATGACGCACGCGGAATGCTGTTACCTACCCACCAAAGTGGTACCTGTTCATCTACTTGCATTTGCATGCTTTCGAATTGCTAGGTTGGCAAGAGCTGGGGCGAGTGCTGGAGCTCACTCCCGTCATGCAGGGCTAGGGATTCAAATCTTCGAACTTGCAATCTTCCGATTGACAAGCCTAATCCAAATGGTTATTTCTCCTCAGCCCCAGCAATGAGTTTTGAGCAACCCAGACTTAACCCTCAAGTTTCTAGTCCCTGAGCATTAGCATGGCAATAACTATTTGCCATAGCGCAAAACTATGAGAACTGATGTCTCATATATGGGGTGGGAGAAAGCACCAAATCGGGAAAGGCTAGTTGATCCCCCTGAACCCAGAGAGGAAGAAGCTGCGGTATTCCAGTTATAGTACATTTCCCACCAACTCTGACCTCTAGCCATACGCTGAGACAAATGGGATTTGGCATCTTCGGGAGGGGGGTGGAATTTCTAAGCTTGTAATCATCCCAGGGTTTGTGGCTGCGCGTTCCATCGACGAATTTCATTCGAAGGTTCCCTCCGCCTGGGAAGGACGAGAAGGCGACTTTTTCAAGGACATCTGCGCCACTTACACCAAGGTAAATGCCTTGAGGGGCGCCCGTTTTATCTCCTGTTCGCTCCCCTCCCCGCGCTCGCCGCCTCCTTCGTTGGAAAGAGGAGGCGGCCGCCGGAGCTCTGCTCTTCTCTCCTCCCCTCGCCTCCGCGAACAAATGGGATATTCACGGAAAGGGGGCAGCGTTTCTTGCCAGCCGCTTTATACAGGTGGCCTCCAACGAAACTCCACGCTGACGGCGCCGAAGCGGGAGAGGAAGATGCGAGAAGCGGCCGCAGCCTCGCGCTCTCTGGCCCTGGGGGTCCTGCTTCTGGCGGCCGCTCAGCCCTCCCGCAGTCGGCAGCAGCTGCAAAGACCGAGGTAACTCCGCCACAAGTCCGCTGCCGTTTCCGCAGCGCGCGGAAATGCAAGCCCGCCTCGCCTGCCGGCTTCGTTTTGCTTAATTGTCCCGCTTTTCCCCTGCACCGTCTCTGGGCTTAGTGACGACAACCGCTGCCCCTCCGCCTTTGCTTCAGGCGCTTATGGTTCCGCGAGATACCGCAGCCCCAGGGTCTCCCTCCCGGCGAACTGGCTGGACGTCCGAGACGCGGGGCAGAGTTCAGAGTTCAGTGCCTCAAGGACCACCAGCGCAGGTTCCTTGCCCGTAACTTTCCTGTGGTTTATTCTCTGCCCCACCTCTGGCTTGAGACGACCGACCTCACCTGTGCTGAGGAGACAAATCACTCCCCCACCCCGCGTTTCTCCCTCGCGTGCAGTGAAAAGAAGAAAGCTCCTGTGGCGTGCAAGGGCAAGTTTCAGAAAGAAAGAAAGAAAAGACATTTGCAAGCCTAGAAGGTGTGCAGTTAGTCGCTCTCCCCTGCCTCTTTTAAAAGCATTGGGAGGTTTTGTCTGTGCTGTAAAGACTGAATACTAGGAATATTTGAGAAGGTGAAAATGAGTGTTTCTAAACATGTGCAGAGTGCATATTCCTCATCTCATAGTAACAATTAGACATTTCTGGATTGGGGAACAAGATTCCAGGGTGAAAGTGCATTGGTATCTAAGTGCCTGTTTCTTGAGTGGAGCTTATAAGGATGATTTATTTTTGAAAAAGGGTTACTCTTACATTTTTTCTAGGGAAGGAAAGATAATTCACACTTACATGGCATCAAGATTTGCTTCTGTTCATCCAGCCGATTGAAGGAAAACGGGGCCATACAGTGGATAGTATCAGAGAGCCAAGCTGTGGATATCCACAGATCTCCAGCACATGCTTACCACATATTTGCAGATACAATACACCGTTTAAATATACACATGCATATTTGTTGCAAATTGCAGTGAAGAGATCTGTTCATTTGCTATGTACCTGGGGAAGGACAATATAAGGAGTTTCAGGGATGCTTTACATTAAATTTTTCTTACACAGATGCATGGAAAACCTAGGCTCATCCTCTCGTCTAAATTGTACAAATCAATTTTGCTTTATAATATGTGTGGAAGCCAATGTTGTTAGACCTGCGTAAGAGTGACCTGGGGAAAATGTTGCTGTGTATATTCCTCTTCTCAGATCCAGCCAGTATATACTCTTGGGGAATATTCCATTTGATTCCTCTCCTTTTTTTCCTTTCCAAAAGACAGTAAGCATCCTTACTTCGATTTATATCTCACTTTTTATTCAGGAGCTCGAGGTGGCATACGTAGTGCTTCTTCCTCCTGTTTTTCCCCACAACAGCCATTGAGTTGAGAGAAAGTGATGGGCCCAAAGTTACTCAGTCAGCTTCTGTGGCTGGGGTGGGCTGTTTCTTGGGCCTCCTTGCTCCTAGTCCAACACCTTAGCCATTACACCACACTGTGGTTACTAAATGAAATCCAGCCCCATTAGAAGTTAGTGGTGAGATTCTCCCCTTACGGCTTGTTTAAAATATCTTTGTTTAAAAAAATTCTGAAAATTCTTGGGCTATCCCCTAAGTATGCTGGTATTTCCTTCTTTCTCAGCAAGTCTGGGCTGCAATTTTAGTGTCATCACCAAGTTCATTTATCAACGGGGGTGGTGTTATTTTCATTTTAAAAAATGATGCATTTATGTTAAGCACGTGACTATGACTGAACCAGCAGCATCATTAACATGCTGGTGTGGGTGTGAATGACTCCATTCTACGAACTGCAGAATTCCAAGTGATGCTCTCATTTTAGAATGGTTGTTTGGAAACTTTTCCTGGAATCGGATGCTTTCCTAAAAGGCACCCAGTCCCTACACTTAGCAACTTGAAATGAGCTTCTGCTGATCTCTCTTCCCATCTGTATGACAGATGGAAGTAATAGCAAGTGACAACTTGGGTTCTGTTTACAGAATCCAGGATGTCATGGCAATACAGGACTTTCTTTCAGATACTTCAATTATATGTGTTTTCTCATCTGTTTCCATTTTGGTGCCAAGTTGGCTGTAGTAGTTAAACAGACATTATTTTAGAGACATGCCTTGGATAAGAAGAACCTGTGACAGAAAATTGCAGCATATCCTTCACCACAGGATGAATCTTGTTCAGGGTCCTAATCAATCATATCATATCCAAATTTAACCTTCCTTCCCCAACTCTCATTCCTGTGTTTTTCTTCTTTAACTGACTCAGCATTCTACTGGACCTCATTGACAGAGAACCAGAGGAATTATGGAATAAACTTAAGGAAGTTGTTAAGAATGAATGTGAAAAGGTTGTTAGGTATATCTATGTCTGTCTTTTTTTCTGCCTATTTACACATGCACAACTACAGCATGTTGAGGTACTCCTAACTCAGCAATAACGTATTTGTATTTCCCAGATGTGGTCACTAGGAGTCGAAAATGACTTGAAGGCACATAATCAATCATCAGTTTAAGGCAGCAATATTGCATTATATTTTAAATAGCTAGATATCTTTTAAATGCATTTAACAAATATTCCATGTATTTTGACGGTGGTGTATTAGATAGACATTCTGTTGTATCTAGACTGGATAATGCTATCTCAAAAATACTTTTTCTTTGTTTCCCAGGGCTTTTAAATGTGGTGGTATTCTAACTGGAGTATCAGGGTTTATTGGAAGTGAAGGATTCCCAGGAGTCTACCCTCCAAACAGCAAATGTACCTGGAAAATCACAGTAAGAAATCTTGATATTACAAAACCCCCCAAAGAATAATATGCAGTCTTACCATTGGTGCTTTCAGTTGTGTGATGGATGTCTGTAATGATACATTAATATCATGTCTGCAGCAACCAAAAGCAGAACATTTGATATTTGTTCACAAACGTTAATATAAATTCAATCACTTGTAAATGGATTGTAGTAGTGTACTTTTATGTACAGTGAAAACTTAGCTGTTAACTCAATAGACTTTGGACTCTTGCTCTAAATCAAAACCTGTTTGAAATATATTATGGCTTAATGTGATGGTCTTATTTACACAAAATATCAGAAAATGCCAGGGTTTCTGCAATGTGCTGAACAGCTAGCTATCCAGGCTCATCTAGTTTAATGTTTATGTGAACCCAGACCATAAGTTCCTTTTCTACCAAGTTTGTAACTAAAGACAGTAAATGCCTTAGAAGGAAAGGAAAGGCTTGTTTCATGTATTATTAGAAAGGTGATAGATTAGAGACCACATTTCTGGATGTTATATGGAGGAAAGTAATACCTTTTCTGCTGAGAATTCACATGAGGAAAGATGTATAAGTCCCCCCCCCACTTAATATTTTTTTTAAAAGTACAATAAGCAACATGCAAGATAAACATGAGATTGGAAGCACAGTAGTGTTTTAGAACAACACTAAATACGTGCATACCACATTTGTTCTCTGTTATACTTTATTGAAGTTTTATAACATTTAACAGCTGTTGTCAAACAAACTTACTATAAGATGCTACACTTTCAAAAATGCTTTTTTGAATTAGGCCTCTTAGATGGCTTTGTGGAATGTCTATTTTTGTGTGAGAAAAGAACCTCATATATGGAAGATTTTTAGAAATAATCTTCTTCTGGAGTTTAATTTAGCATGACTGTAAACGTTGCTCTTATGGCACATGTATTGCCATAAAACCAAAGTTTATGGCACATGTATTCGGGCTTGGTTAATTGAAGGATGTGGGGCCTACAGAGTTAATAGTGCTTGCACCCATTGGGTTTTATCTTAGAGAGAAAAGCATTTTATCAGGCCATAATAATTTTTTTAAAAAAGATGTTGTTTATTCGTTCAGTCGCCTCCGACTCTTCGTGACTTCATGGACCAGCTCACGCCAGAGCTTCCTGTCAGCCGTCACCATCCCCAGCTCCCCCATGGTTGAGTCTGTCACCTCCAGAATATCATCCATCCATCTTGCCCTTGGTCGGCCCCTCTTCCTTTTGCCTTCCACTTTCCCTAGCATCAGCTTCTTCTCCAGGGTATCCTGTCTTCTCATTATGTGGCCAAAGTACTTCAGTTTTGCCTTTAATATCATTCCCTCAAGTGAGCAGTCTGGCTTTATTTCCTGGAGTATGGACTGGTTTGATCTTCTTGCAGTCCAAGGCACTCTCAGAATTTTCCTCCAACACCACAGTTCAAAAGCATCTATCTTCCTTCGCTCAGCCTTCCTTATGGTCCAGCTCTCACAACCATAGGTTACTACAGGGAATACCATTGCTTTAACTATACGGACCTTTGTTGTCAGTGTGATGTCTCTGCTCTTAACTATTTTATCAAGATTTGCCATTGCTCTCCTCCCAAGAAGTAGACGTCTTCTGATTTCCTGGCTGCAGTCAGCATCTGCAGTAATCTTTGCGCCTAGAAATACAAAGTCTGTCACTGCCTCCACTTTTTCTCCCTCTATTTGCCAGTTATCAATCAAGCTGGTTGCCATAATCTTGGTTTTTTTGAGGTTTAACTGCAACCCTTACAATCTTTTTAATTTAAAAAGATGAAGGACCATAAACGCAATTGGAGAAAACATGCCTTGCTAGGTACCAAAATAAAACAATTCCTTTGTTTTGGGGCGCTTAGTAGCCCCTGGCATCCTGAAAAGTCCCATTGATCCACATTGTGATATTTCTGTGGCCTATTTGGTGATACCACAAGCAGAACACTTTCATTGGAGCCTCACTCTAAAGTTATTGTAAACTGGATTCCTGCAAAGCCACTGCATAAGGCTTAATTTTGGCTGAGTTGCTAAAGGCACACACTGATTGGTGATCACCAATAATGGCAGCATGGTTTGCACATATAGATCCCGCGTTACAGACTCTAGCAGGCTGGAGCACTTCCATTACTCTCCCATTACATAAAAATGGAGACAAGAGTGCCCCATCAAACTGACACCCAGTAAGTCTATTGCACATATAAACAAGCTATATGCCAGGCACCTTACATGGTAAATTGGTGAACTGGGAAGTGGGTGTTGCAAGATAGTACCTTGGTGGAGGAGCAAGAAGAATTCAGGGAAGGACAATTGGTGCTTGGTTCTCCACCATTTAGTTGAGAAATGCATTTCTTAGTCTTTGGGCAAATGCTATATTGCCATTATCAGTTTAAAGGTAGCTTTCATTTCAGTCCCCAGAAACAGGCTCTGGGAGACATTGGCTGCTTGTTCCACTGCCTGGGATCTCCTCTCCTAATTGTGAAACTGAACAGACGTAATTCAGTGCAAGTCTGCTACAGCATTTGATAGCTTATTTTTTTTCTCACCTCTAGCTCCTATTCCAAAGGATGCATCTTGGTACCTACCCTGTTCAACGTGTTTCCCTGTCTTTGCTCAAAGTACCACATTACATTATTTTTACTGCATTGCTGTTCTGTATTTCCCCCCACCTAAAAAGTAGAAGCTGATGTAACTTAATAATTGCAGCAGCAGTAAATGAGTAGCAGGAATTTAATACTAAGTAGGTTTTAAAATTCTGTGACTGACTTACCAATGAAGTTAAGAAGATATTAAATTGTAGCCAAAATGCTCTGTCTTTTTTTTCTCTTGTATATTTTTTCTAACTATAGAAGCAGGTCATTCAGCACATTGTATTATAGGCTTGACACAATCCACAAGCTATGGTGCTCCATCAACTGTTTTTCTTACTGTCTCTCATGTAGCAATTTGTAGAGCGCAAAACACAAGGCATCACATACCAGTGGTTTTAAAATAATCCCTTTCTTGTCAGTCCTCAGTGATTTAAGAGGAAAAATGGAAGAATGCTCAGTATAGACACAGAGTCTTTAAGAATACAATATAAAAATAATATTCAAGTCTACTATGGCTCTTCAAGTAGACAATTTCAATATGATAGGTAGCAGAATTTCATTACAATTTTTGAGACAAGAGACTCCAGGCTTGGCTGCCAGCTCGACCAGTCAGATTTCTCAGAACTGACTGAATTTCCCTTGCTTGCGTGGATTGCAGAAGTTGTGGTCCACTGAAGTTTTTTTTCCCCTGGAGAAGGGGAGACCAGAGGATTACTCGTGGGGCCATTGGGATTGCCTACCCTTGTTTTTTCTGTAGTTTTCCACCGCGGAAGGAACAGGGTAAGTGCAAGGCAATGGCCGAGATATATCAGGCTCTCGCAGGGGAAACAAGTCTCTTTGAAGAGACACAAGAGCGCCCAGCCGCTTTTAGATCACTTTAGGAATGTTTTTTTTAGATTAAAATATTTTTGAAATCTAAGATCTATTTTTTGGACTTCGTTGAAAATGTTGGCTAACTTTGTGCTTTCTTTGCTATAACTGATTCTGGTGGAAGTTTGATGGACTCTATATTTGCAACATAATGAAACGTCTGCTTTTTTTTTTTTACTTCTCTTTTGTATTAGAGGGATTTAAGAGACTCTGTTTGTAATTCTTCGCTTGATAAACTAAATGACTATTCATTTTTTGAGAAACTCTTTGTTTGGATTAAGCAGCTTGCAGCTTGAAGAACGAAAGCTCGCAGTTTGAAGAATAAAAACACAGGGTAACGTGTTTTTTTCCTTGTCGTCTTTTTCTACATCCTCCCTGGTTGGATTTTGCTTCATTTGGAATATATTTTTTATTTCTCCTTCTATAAACTGTTTAAAATATTATTCTCTCCTGTATTTTGGATTATTGGAACTTTCTTTTTTCTTTTGACTTTAAAAAAAACACAACAACAACGACGTTCTGCTTAATAGATTCTGCTGGTAGTATTCCATGGACAGATTACATGATTATTGTTTTGACTAGAAGGGTTGTTGTTTTAATTTGAAGGACACAGGAAAGATGGCTTTCCAACTTGTACCTGAGGAGCTCAGAAGAGAGATTACTGAGGTTTTTTCAAATATTCAAAGGTCGTTGGAATTACTGTTCGTAACTCTGCAAAATAGAGAGAAAGAACAGAGAACAGAAACGGAGACAGAAAGGAAAAATGTTTTCCAAGTGGAGGAGAAACAGAAGGAGGAAATTTTGAGTATATTAGTTCAGAAGAACATTCTGAAGGCTTTACACTACAATCTTGGTATAGATATGTTGTGGCAGTGGAGACAGAGTGAAAATATGGGTGCACAGTTGGATGGATGTTGTGAAATATGTGGAAAGGGAGAGAAGGTTGCTCTGATATTTTATATGAGATATAGAAAAGAGCAGGCTGTATATTGCGAATCTCCCACAGTGTATTGTGATTTTGGCATAACCTAAACAGAAGATATGAGAAACTGTATGGATATAAAGGTTAATGAAAAAATATGGACTTGAATTGTTATGAGAAACTGTATGGATATATAAAAAGTGATATTCTAAATGTAAGATGCTAAATACAAACACAAGTTGATATTATAGAATATTGTTTTCCTTAGAGATATATTTATGAGAAGATAATGATATGATGGAATTAGAATGATGGTTACTACAGGATGATATATATCAATATGTATTGTATGAATATTATAAGAATTGATATATTAGCTATTAGGTTAAGTGATATGATAGATTATGCATTTAGTTTAAATGGACACTACTACAAGGAATGGAAATTACAGATGGATAATTGAGATTCAAGAATTCCTTTTTTATGGAGATATATATATATTTTAGAATTAAATTATAGAAATATATATGTATGAACACTATAAGAATTGCTAAATTATGTATTAAGTTACATAACATGTTAGGTTATGAGTCATAATATGAATAGAATATATTGTAGTTTATTAGAAGTAAATAAGGCTTTTATTTGTTATACTAATTGGTCTTTATTGAAGATATAAATATGTAGTAATGAACATTCAACATTTAACTACTACTTCAAGGAGTGGAAGCCAAAGATGGATTATTGGGAGACAGTAAGATGAAGGTTAGAAGATTGGATTAAAGAAATCAAAAGGCATATGACAAAGAAAAGTTCCTGTATACTGTATGAAGTACTAACATTTAAAATCAATTGTTGTACTTTAAGTTCAAAGATAGATTGGAGGACATCTATTTTCTATATTTTCTTTGCTTATTATTTCTTGACTTCACTTTTTCTTTATCTTTTTCTTATTTTGTATTTCTGTTTCTATTTCTTTTTCTACTTTAAATTTTATTATGTATTGTAAAACTTAATAAAATTTATTAAAAAAAAAAAAAACAATTTTTGAGACAAGAAGTATGTTTTGAAAAATCTTCCCAAGTAATTGATTTTAATTTTTAGCCAGAAAAAGCCTCATAATCTATTAAGCATTCTTTAACAGGATGTGTAGAAGAGAGGTTGAAAATAATAATGCAGCTTTGTTCTTTTTATTTTTAGCTTTTTAAAATACATTTGTGAAAGTAATTCCATAAAGAGGAATGAGTGGCATAAGGTTTTTGTTACCTATAAAAGAAAAATATATACACACAGTTACTATCTAGACTGACATTAATATGCTCATATGCAGACATCAAAGCTGGGGCAGATGAGTTTAAATGAGACGAGAATTATTAATATCAAAGACACGGAATATGAAACATTAATGTGACCTGTGAACTGAGACATTATCCTCTTGATTCAAATAGTGCAGAATCAGATTCTGAGTAGCTGAATTAAACATCTAAAAAATAAGTTTAGTTTCTGATGATTTAGCTTGCTAAGCCAAATAGAAATATTTCTTTTCCTGCTGAGACAGCAGTATAGGTAAATATTTGTGTCAGAAAATATTACCACAAAAACTAATAGAACTTTACCCATACTCACGAAAATAAATCTGATGTATGTTGAGTAACTGTATTTTTGGAAGCCAGCCAACATCTGTCCATGAAAATTGTCCATTCAAAAAGTGAGTCAGGATCAGTTTTTCTGCAAAATATTCCATTCCTTGAAATGGTTGCTCCTCCTATTCTGAGTAATTAATTGAAAACAAAGCTCAGTGTAGCTGAAAGAGATTTCTTTTTAAAACATTGTAAGGTATGCCTCGCAGTGTTGCAAAACTCAAAATGGATTACTATACATGCTACTGTCCCTTTATGTTCAAACAGCAGTGTCTGTAGAGGGGGGGTCAAAAAAGTCAAGATGATGCCTCACAACACACATAAAAGGGGTGGGGGTACCATCACATGGTTGGGGCCGCCAGGTTGACTTTTTTGACCCCCTGTAGGCACCCCTGTGTTCAAAATATTTTCTATTTCTTTTCCTTACAAAATATGTAAAAAGTAATTTAATTAATTAGTCAATATTCACTATTTATTTATTTAATTTAAACGCCCCACCCATAACTTTTGGAACCAGCATCACTCCTTTATGTACACTTGCAAAGTTGAAGCAAACCATTATTTCTCTCTCTCTCTCTCTCTTTTTTTTTGTATTACTTGTGTGGGCTTCTCCCTTCACTGAGAAGCCTGTCTTGTTCGAGTAAATTTTCACTATTTGGGTGAACTACTGGCAAAAGCAGAACTCATGGGATGACAATGAGCCAAAGTAATTAGCTGTGCAACAATGGTGTCTGGTAGGAATGACTACTCCTACCTACTCTACTTTAGAACAGCAGTATTTTAAAAAATGGATGAAGGGTTCCAGTAATAATACAGCGAGAGCCAGTTTGGTCTAGTGGTGAAGGCACCAGGCTAGAAACCAGGAGACTGAGAGTTCTAGTCCCGCCTTAGGCACAAAGCCAGCTGGATGACCTTGGGCCAGTCACTCTCTCTCAGCCCTAGGAAGGAGGCCATGGCAAACCACTTTTGAAATCTTGCCAAGAAAACTGCAGGGACTTGTCCAGGCAGTCTCCGAGAATCGGACATGATTGAATGGAATAATAATGAAAACGGAATATTGGTGGACAGCAAAAGAGATTCAAAGATACTCTCAAAGCTAATTTAAAAAATTGTAATATCAGCATTGAGAACTGGGAAGCCCTAACTCATGAGCGTTTCAATTGGAGGTCATTCTTTATTAATGGCGCTATGGACTTTGAAGAAGCACGAGTACAGGGCGAAAAGGAGAAAAGAGCTAAAAGGAAGGCACGTCAGGCAAACCCTCATCATGACCGTCTCCCACCCGGAAACCTATGCCCTCATTGTGGGAGGTTGTGCGGATCCAGAATTGGCCTTTATAGCCACTTACGGATCCACCGTTAAAATTTTACCTTTGGAAGACAATCTTACTCAGCTACGAGTGATCGCCAATGAGATGAAATAATACAGCAGTGGCTGTGGAAGGGGAGAGCAGTTAGTAATCCTTCTAAGAATGGGCAGTCCATACAACAACTAGAGAAATTAAGCTGGACGCAAGATTAGTCTTGGCTAATATGAAAGTTTTCTTATTGCCATTGTGAAAAATAGGTGCTCTTCAAACATTTGTGCTTCCCTTTTTCAGATAAGAGGTAATGTGAATTTCTGTATGTGAAAATTGGCCCATATCATTGTCGTCATCATCATCATCATCATCATCATCATCATCATCATCAGTTTCTTTGTGAGATGTATATCCTGTCTCTTCACTGGCTGCCTTTCCAGCTATGGAGCATTAAGTCAGTCCATGTTTTCTCACATTCTCTGGAAGCACATAATTCCATTTAACATTTATAGCTCCTAGTGGGTACCCTTTCAGTTTCTGACTAGGCTGAGTAAAACATGCTCCCCTTGCTTTCCCATGGCCTGCCCACAGTACTGCAAAGCTTCCTTTTCCTTCCCTTCGTTTTTAAAAACATATTTACACTGCAATGTAGCAATATTGCTACTTTGTTTCTTTTATATGTATGTGTATAAATTTTATTATTATAATTTCAAGAAAAAAGGAAAAGAAATAATGCTGATACAAATACATATTTAAATATGGGAAGGAAGGGGAAAAACAGTATAAGCAGTAAAATACGGGTGGATAAGTAACAAATCTTGAATAACTAGCAATATAAAGTATCATATGGCTACTATAGTCTAATACACCATTAATAGCTTAATGTCAACTGTATAAGACATTTCATATTTCTAGGCAAAACATGACTCTATTGAATTGTAAAAATATTTGGTTAGCACAATTGAATCAATACAAGGAAAAAGAAAAGCTATAAATAAACAGTACATTAAAAGAATACTGTAAATGTTGTGTAGGAGATATATATATATATATATATATATATATATATATAGTGTGTGAATAGAATAGAATAGAATAGAATAGAATAGAATAGAATAATTTTATTGTCATCCCACTATACACCATACAAGTGCACAATGTAAATAAATAAACTATAGAACCCAAATTTGAGATGTGGCACAATTCCATATATAAAATTGTAGTCCAGAAACAGTTTCCAAATAAGATTGAATTGTATATTTACAATTCAATTTACAGTTATTCTAGACATCAAAGCATATTTCCATAGTTTAATTAACCATTCTTCCATAGAGGGGATCAGACATCTTTTCCAGTAAAAAGCATATAAAATGCTTGCATCTGTTACCACATACAATGCCAGTTCAGTATATTTTGAAGGAATATGTGGTTTGGTGTAGTTTAATAAAGATGTCTCAAGTTGGAATTGAATTATGGCTTTCAAAATGTGTCCATTCTATGTTAAATTAATTTCTGGTATTGTTGATCTTTACAACATTGCCACCACATATAGAAGATCCAATCTGATCATTGTATTTCCAGCATTTTGGAAAAAAGGAGGCATTCATTTTAGCAATCATGACTGGAATAATACATCAGTCATAAAGCATCTTTGGTTCTCTCTAAGTATAATATTCAAATTTAAATTTTTTTTTCCATTGAAATTCCCACTGTTCCATCTCTATAACTGTATATATATACAGAGTATATATATATATATACTCCAGAGCTTTCCAAACTGTGTGTGGCGACACAAAAGTGTGTCGCCACACACAGCGTGGTGTGTCGCCACACCACCCGGAAGCAGTGGCGCGCGCGTGCACGGCATCAGCGGCAGCCACTGACGCCGCCACCATGCACGTGCGCGCCGCCGCACGCCCCCCCGTGCCGCCGCACGCCCCCTTGTGTTGCCGCCGCACGCCCCCCTGCGCCACCGCCGTGCACATGCGCCCCATCCGCGCCGCCGTGCATGCCACCGCACGCCACCCCTGTGCCGCCGCCGTGCGCGCACCGCCGCCGTGCTGCCGCCGCCGCCGCTGGTGTGCCGCCAGCGGCACCACTTTGGAAAGCCCTGATATACTCTATAACTTTTGCATCCATTTAATCATACAATCATTGACCTGTTCACTTTCTGAATCATATTTCACTACTAGATTATACAGTATACCCCGTAAATGTTCAATATTATGAGTTATAAAGTTTTCAAATTCAAATTTCTCAATTACTCCCCTTGTTTCCACAATTCTTTTTGCTGTGCTACTTATTTGAGAATATTAGAACCAATTAAGTGTGGAAGAGCACTGCTACTTTGTTTCTATGAAACGTCATCACCAGTTCTTCCTGCTACAAAGTTTCCATGGACCTCCAGAGGAACATAGGAAGAAAAGAACAATCTTTTCCCATGTTGCTTTGATTACTGTAGCATCAGAGCAACAATGGTACCAAAAAGGTGATGGAGGGAGGTCTGCATTAGTGTTGAAGGAGAGAATGTGGGAAAGGGGTGTCATGGCATCCACATATACCAGTATTTTTCAACCTTGGCAACTTTAAGATGTGTGGACTTCAACTCTCAGAATTCCCCAGCCAACCATGCTGGCTGGGGAATTCCAGGAGTTGAAGTCCACACATCTTAAAGTTGCCAAGGTTGAGAAACACTGCCTTAGAGGAAGAGCCTGGCACTGTTCCAAGTTCCACTGGCATCAAGCCTCTAATGTTTTTGCTTCCTTGGGATACATTTTTCCATGTGTTTGCTTCTGCCAAAGTTCCCCCCCTCCCCCATTTTCTCTGGTGTTCTCTTCACTACGCTGCCCCTCCTTGAGAGCTTTAGCTTCCTGTCCAGGAACCTCTTCTCTTTCCTGAAGCATTGCAGTGTAGCAGTTTGTTCAGCTTAAATTATATTTGTACCCTTGAATTCATCCAAGCCAGCTATCGTTCGTGATTAAGTGTATTGTTAATGCCAAAACCTACCCTCTTCCCTTAATCCTACTTTGTTTCCTTATATTGCTTGAGTCTCCCATCTTGCTTGAAATATGCAAGGCAAGAGCATTTAGAAAGTAAAATCACTGATACGGCTAAGCAACTTTTCTGGAGCTTTCCCAGCCCTTGCCCGATTTTTCTTCCCCCTTCCCCCTTCTTAGCACATAGTACTAAATTTGACTGAAAAATGACTCTGGAAAATTTCATAAGGGTTCTATTCCTCTGTGTGTGTGGGGGGGGGGGGTGCGCGCGCACGCGCGCGCTGAGATCCCTAGCATAGTATCCATGAGCACCAGTATACCTTCCATGATAGATAGCAGGCTCTCTCTCCCACCTTCCTCCTTTAATATTTTAAAATAATCGTTTTAATTTAAAAATGGAAGTTGGCATGTTGAATGGTGTCAACCTCCAACATCGTCTTCATTTCTAAGAATGCCTCTGGCCCATGTTTGTGCCTTGTAAGCTGTCTCATAAAGTAAGAACAGTAGCTTAGTGCTTGCTTTGTTTCAAAGTGTGGTCACCCCCAAAAAGAAGAGCAAAGATGAGGAGGGATAGTGGGAACCATCCAAGTGTGTGTGTGTGTGTGTGTGTAAAGTTAGTATTCTGGCAAATTTATGCTTTTTAATTACTTGTTAGATTTCCCCCCTCCCCCAGCATCCATTTTGAAGGAGAGTGCACAGTGTGTGCTCCACATTCCCAATGTGCTCATCGACTCCAAAAGATTGGGGATGGCTGATCCAGGGATACTGTATGAATCCTGATGGCTGCATCAAACATCTGGCTGCAAAGCTAATTTCTATAGGGTCATAACTCAATCAATATGGGAGTTTGTTTCACTGAAGGGTAAACAAAAGTATCTGAGAAGAACTTCCCATTCGTGTTTGAACAGTAATTGAACAGAGCACTTTTGAATGCAAAGCCTGTATTTCACCACTAAGTTACAGTCTCCTGCCAATGGGGCAGGATCTTCTATTTATATGGTAAAGAAGCATGAATGTTTTCCCAGCACTACAGTACCAATAACATTGCAGTGATATGGTTTATATGCCCTTACAAGCATATTTTTAATGGGCAAAAGATTCTGTGGATTGTGAAATATAGTGACTCAGGGCACACACTATATTAACATGGCAAAAATATAGCAAAAGCATGAAGTGGTAATTGGGACTGAAGTGGCATAAAAGTCTAAATCAATAAATTAATAAAAAGTAGTGCTGCTTTACTACAGAAATGAGTGCTTACTCTGGAAAGTGTTTAAGATATCCTGAAGATAATGTTATTTCAAAACAATACCGCTAAGTGGTAGTATCACACAATAAAAGATGAATAATATTTTGCAAATTGGAAAATTGGAAAGGGGAGGTAGCAAAATTTCTACAGAAAACAAAGCCTTTGGTAAGAGTGTTACATGAGGGGGCTTGAGAAAGTGGTATCCATTTTACAACAGATAATGCTTAAAATACAATATAGAAATAGTAGGTTTTATATCTTAAGAGCAATTCTTAAGATATATATTATTCTTATTCAACTCTTAAGATATATCTTAAGAGCAATTCTTAGGCATGAAAACCGGCTGAGTGACCTTGGGCCAGTCACTCTCTCTCAGCCCAACTCACCTCACAGGGTTGTTGTTGTGGGGAAAATAGGAGGAGGAAGGAGTATTAGGTATGTTCGCCGTCTTGAGTTATTTGTAAAAATAGTACAGGCGGGATAGAAAATAAATAAATAAATAAATATTCAGAAAAGATAGATTATTCAGCTCTGGTATCCTTTCTTTCTACAGGTTCCTGAAGGGAAAGTTGTTGTTCTTTCTTTTAGATTCATAGACTTGGAAAGTGATAATTTATGTCGATATGACTTTGTGGATGTATATAATGGCCATGCCAATGGCCAGCATCTTGGCCGATTCTGTGGCACTTTCAGACCTGGCACTCTTGTGGCTAATAGCAACAAGATGTTGGTGCAAATGATTTCAGACGCCAATACAGCTGGAAACGGCTTTGTCGCAAAGTATTCTGCAGCAGAGCCGCACGAAAGAGGTATTTTTCCTGTTTTTAAAGCTGAAATCTACCAACCTATATTTGCATGGCAGAAGCCTTACTAAGGACAAGAGCATGTAGAATTGTAGTTTGCTTACCAGCCATCCAAAAATGTACATCTAAAACAATTCATTCTTTACTAAGAAAATGTTAAAATTTAAAAACCATTTTAGAATTAGTCTGCACTAGGGTAAGGTTTTGCCAAAATTTTACTTTTCTGAGTGTGTGTCTGGGGAGGCAGAGCAATAGCAATTACAAATATATTCCAGGTTCTCCCAATTTTATAAGTCTTTAAAAGGGGAAACTAAGCTTGTGGTGTTCACAAAGCCTGTCTGGAATTTTTTTTTCAAAGGGAGTGATAATGTGACATTTTCTGAATAACTGAATATAATTTATCAAAAATGGCTTGATCACATATCTCTAAAATCCAGTCCTTTATATATGGAGTTACAGTATTTTTTCCATAGGAGGCAGAGCAATAGCATATTTATTCATATACTTCTAAATACTTGTCATTTAGAAAAAATATATACAAGCTCATGGTTTTTAGATTAAGAAATGTTAATTCAATTTTTAATTGTTGAAGTCCTTGTAAAGGGAAACTACACTGCTCAAAAAAATAAAGGGAACACTGAAACAACACAATGTAAGTCCAAGTCAATCACACTTCTGTGAAATCAAACTGTCCACTTAGGTAGCAACACTGATTGACAATCAATTTCACATGCTGTTGTGCACATGGAATAGACAACAGGCGGAAAGCATAGGCAGTTAGCAAGACATCCCCAATAAAGGAGTGGATCTGCAGGTGGTGACCACAGACCACTTCTCAGTTCCTATGCTTTCTGGCTGATGGTTTGGTCACTTTTGAATGCTGGCGGTGCTTCCACTCTAGTGGTAGCATGAGACGGAGTCTACAACCCACACAAGTGGCTCAGGTAGTGCAGCTCATCCAGGATGGCACATCAATGCGAGCTGTGGCAAGAAGGTTTGCTGTGTCTGTCAGCGTAGTGTCCAGAGCATGGAGGCGCTACCAGGAGACAGGTCAGTACATCAGGAGACGTGGAGGAGACCGTAGGAGGGCAACAACCCAGCAGCAGGACCGCTACCTCCGCCTTTGTGCAAGGAGGGACAGGAGGAGCACTGCCAGAGCCCTGCAAAATGACCTCCAGTGGGCCACAAATGTGCGTGTGGCTGCTCAAACGGTCAGAAACAGACTCCATGAGGGTGGTATGAGGGCCCGATGTCCACAGGTGGGGGTTGTGCTTACAGCCCAACACCGTGCAGGACGTTTGGCATTTGCCAGAGAACACAAGATTGGCAACTTCGCCACTGGCGCCCTGTGCTCTTCACAGATGAAAGCAGGTTCACACTGAGCACATGTGACAGACGTGACAGGGTCTGGAGACGCCGTGGAGAATGTTCTGCTGCCTGCAACATCCTCCAGCATGACCGGTTTGGCAGTGGGTCAGTAATGGTGTGGGGTGGCATTTCTTTAGGGGGCCGCACAGCCCTCCATGTGCTCGCCAGAGGTAGCCTGACTGCCATTAGGTACCGAGATGAGATCCTCAGACCCCTTGTGAGACCATATGCTGGTGCGGTTGGCCCTGGGTTCCTCCTGATGCAAGACAATGCTAGACCTCATGTGGCTGGAGTGTGCCAGCAGTTCCTGCAAGACGAAGGCATTGATGCTATGGACTGGCCCGCCCGTTCCCCAGACCTGAATCCAATTGAGCACATCTGGGACATCATGTCTCGCTCCATCCACCAACGCCACGTTGCACCACAGACTGTCCAGGAGTTGGGGGATGCTTTAGTCCAGGTGTGGGAGGAGATCCCTCAGGAGACCATCCGCCACCTCATCAGGAGCATGCCCAGGCGTTGTAGGGAGGTCATACAGGCACGTGGAGGCCACACACACTACTGAGCCTCATTTTGACTTGTTTTAAGGACATTACATCAACGTTGGATCAGCCTGTAGTGTTCTTTTCCACTTTAATTTTTGAGTGTAACTCCACATCCAGACCTCCAGGGGTTGCTTACATTTGATTTCCATTGCTTTTTGTGTGATTTTGTTGTCAGCACATTCAACTATGTAATGAACAAAGTAATTAATACGGATATTTCATTCATTCAGATCTAGGATGTCTTATTTCAGTGTTCCCTTTATTTTTTTGAGCAGCTTACATTCTTATTTCTGAACCTCCTGAGTAAAGGAAAATAAATAGTCTTGAATGAGCATTATACAGTCCCTGACCTGTCAGACATTATCAACCCTTCAGCCCAAAGGACCAATAAACAGATTAACAGTACAATAAATGTAGCCTCTGGTGAGAGGAGATGGTGCATAGCTGCAGCTTCTGCTTCCTTTAAAGTGTACTCTGGTTAAGGAAAAAGTGGTAAAGAATGAATGGATTAGAAGACCATACTAGGATTTAATAATGAATTGACGCTAGGAGCTTTGTTGATACTTGGTGGCTTTTCTACAACTGCAGTTACTACTTTTTCCTAATGTAACAGGCCTAGATGTAGATTGCCATGGACTTCATGTGAGATTTGAGCTGTGTGTTTTGTATTTTTAGGAGACCAGTACTGTGGTGGACGATTAGATAAACCAACTGGATCTTTCAAAACTCCTAACTGGCCTGATCGTGATTACCCAGCAGGGGTGACCTGTTCCTGGCACATTGTAGCTCCAAAGAACCAGGTGAGCTGTGTTAAAATACAGAGCCTTAGCCTTCATCTGTTTCTCTCCTATTTATAGAAGTATTCTCTCCTACCTCTTCTTTCCCAGTTCTGCTCTAGCTATATAATCCCAACAGTTTAAAGCATCCATACCTTCTCTAAGTGCTTCCTGTCAGTGGCCTTTTATCCCAGTCCAATTTACAGACACAGCAGTAGGAATACCCTTGGGGAACAGGAGGAAAAGCCGCAACCAGGACAACAGTCAGATAAAAGAAATTTGAGTCGGAGGCAGAAATGTAATTTGAGAAAGTATCTCAGGCTTGACCCTCTCTTTTGTTGTTGTTCAGTCATTTAGTCGTGTCCGACTCTTCGTGACCTCATGGACCATAGCACGCCAGGCCTTCCTGTCCTCCACTGTCTCCTGGAAGTTGGGGGGGGGGGGGAAATGTATTCAGACTTGCAAGATTCTGTTACTGTAACCTTATAATAAAAGTAGTACGAGCATTCATAATTTGGGTTTCCTAGTCTGGTCCACCTTGAAGGGCTGACACAGCCCAACTTCTGGTATAGCCTGTAAGTTACTATTAATTTACCCAATTAGAAGATGTGGCTGCTTGCATTCAGAAAACATAATTGTTCTAACCAGTTAGCAAATCTGTTCCTTGATTATAAGGTCATTATACCTGTTACAGGTAAACAATGTTTTAGATTGTGGAAGAAATAAAATCAATAATTGTGACGTCACAGGAGTATTTATTTTCTACTACAACATCCACATGTCCATTATATAATACAGTTTTCTTATTCTCAGACTAAGTTTAGCTTCTGGTACTCATAATGTTTTATTATTTGTGTAGCTATGGCTGTAATAGTAAGTTCTATTTTGATCAGATATATACATTTTACAATAACATTAGCTTTGGTTTTCTTCAATATCCTATGAAAGGAGATATGATTTTTAGGATAAGGTTGCAATCTTATGCCTCTGGAAAAAGTGTATCAGAGGTCATAGAATTAGTTGGGTACTCCCCTCCAAGGTTTGAGGAGGGGCTCTTTGGAGGAGGTCCAATATAGTCTCATTCCAATGGGAAAAGAAAATCTGTTCTAAAATCTCAGAAGGGTGGGATAGGAAAGCTGTACCTCTGTTCCATGCCTCCAGCCCCGGGAGATGTTTAGACCAGCCATTAACCGCTCTGTTTTTCATGTCTCACAACGGCAAAAATGAAAATAAAACCAAATTTTATTTATTTATCGTATGGCACGGGGGGGTACAGGAAATGCTGCTTCTGCCTCTCTTCCACCCTGATTGTTTGTAGGAGAATTCTGAATTCATTATTATTCTCCAACTTTAGAGCATTTTGACCGAGCCACAGGATTGCCATGCAAATTATACATTCTGTCTCTGAACCTGACATAGATCAATTACATTCTTACTTTATATTCTTTGTTTTGTATTTTCCTTTCCCTCTATTTTTTCTGTTTTCTGTTTTTTAATATTTATTACACAGACTGGGTTTTGGGGGGCAGATTGTGCATGTGTGTGCATGTTTTCTATGTGAAGAATTCTTTCTGTCAACCCATTTCAGTTCCTTAAATTAGAAGATTTTTATGGAAAGAAAATCCTACCGATATGTCACTCATTTCATGCTAAGGCAGGGTATTCAATCTTTGCTCTGTCTTGTCTTTATTATTATTATTATTGCCTAGGTTTCTATTACATAAGCTACTGTATATTATGGCAGGAGACACATAGTGATTGAATACCTTTATCTTCAAGCATATTTGGTAGGTTGATTTTTATATCTACATGTAATTTTCTGAAATCATTTTCATGCCACTTCGATTTTCTTTTTAATCTGCTTTCATGGTTATAATTCTCCTAATGAAATTACTAACAAAGACAAATATATTCTAGTCCTTAATTTCCTATCTACCCATTCTTGCTCTAGAGTGATCATGATATTTTTTCAAAGTTGGAGCTGTACAGCATCTTATTGCCTTTCCAACCATATATTCAGATCATTTAACAATTTATGATGGACAGTGATTTAATTGAACAGGATAAATTGCAATGCAATTGGTTGCTCTTCTTTATTGCCAAAGATGTCTGAAAATATTTTCCATTATATCTTCCCAATTCCTTCCTGTTGACTTCTTATTCTCAAGAAACTGACTTCCTTCTAAGGGAACCAACTTCATGAACAGCTTTAAACATCTGAACATATACTTACTTTCAGTAGATTCTAGTAATGTTTCTTGTGAAGATATAATATCTATATCTATATATCTACCAATGAATGAAGTCACTAGTAACTCTTAAAAGTATTTTATGTCACATCAGATTATAGAAGAAACCAAAAGAAACACTACTTGTACCTGCCTACTTCAATTTATACATTTCTTTTTGTTTAGCTTGGGTTCTGCCTTTTCATTATGACTATTACATTAGGGTGAAGGACATTTTATTTTTAACATGTCATAGACATACATTTGTAGCTAGCTATCACATTATTTTCAATCTTGTAATTAATGGGATGTAGCCATACTCTAGGGCAGTGGTTCTCAAAGTATGGTCTGGGGACCCCTGGGGGTCTCTGAGGCCCTTTCAAGGGATCTGCACAGTCAAATAAATATTTTAACATTTCTCAGTTTAAATTTCTAGTATAGTACATATCAATAGATTTAACCCACATAAACCAAAGCTCTTTGGGGTCCTTGAGCATTTTTAAGACTATAAAGGGGTCCTGAGACCAAAATGTTTGAGAACCACTGCTCTAGAGAATATCCACATCCTATTCTCTCTTTTTTGCATTGGAGAAAGTAATCAGCAAATGTGATACATAATAAATACCAGAAAGTTGGAGCGAAGGGGAAATGCACAGACTTCAAAGACTAATAAAAAAGCAAAGGATTAAAAACACCAGAGCTGCACAATAATGCAGCCCTGAAAAGCCCTTGGGATTGCTCCCAGAGACCTCCATTATTGCTACCTATTTCTTAATTAGTGGCTGCAACCAGTGCATTTTTCCCTTCCCTTCCCTTCCCTTCCCTTCCCTTCCCTTCCCTTCCCTTCCCTTCCCTTCCCTTCCCTTCCCTTCCCTTCCCTTCCCTTCCCTTCCCTTCCCGTGCTTCATTAACCAATACACACATCCTTATATGCACATATAAAAACAAAGATACAGTATGCACTCCAGAAAATTTGACAGCTTTATCGAACATCTTTTTCCTTTCTCCTCTTTCAAAAATTTTCATCCAGTTGATGATGAATACCACATATCAGTAGTCAAGGGCTGAGACTCATGCCTAGTAACTACATTGATGCCCAAAAGATCCACCTTCTTGATCACTTCAAAAATTCAAACACTGGAGATGTAGCCAGGAACAACATATGCAACTTTGACAAATAGCAATCATTTGAAAGTTATGTTGACAATCTATCTCTAAAATATAGCAGTAGTGAAACAAGCCCAAACCATATGGATTAATATTCCAATTTCTGAATTGCATTTCCAACAGCTAGGTGATATAACAAACCATGTTTAGCATCTTCTAGGCTGTTCTAATTGATTGATTGATTGATTGATTGATTATGTGCCATCAAGTCGTTCTTGACTCCTAGGGACAACATAGATTTTTTCCAGAGAGCTTTCGTTTATCTGTCCAAATTGCATATTAGTTCTGTCTGGAATGTACTAAACTTGATAAGTCCCTGGAACAAAGTAGTCCATGAATCCACAGCCATTCAGTCTTGCTAGGTTGAGTTTCAGCCTGTTTCTCCCCATCCCTCAGGCACTGAGACAGTACCTCGACTATATCACTTGGTTAGCCTAGGGTCAAGATAAATCAGTGGGTATCATCAGGGTACTGATGGTATCTGGTCCCTTATCATTGGATGTCATATAGATGTTAAATTAGGCTCTAAAGCTGGGAAAGGTGAAAAGAAAGAAGAGGATGACCAGCAGCAAAGTGGGTAGACTAATTACAGAGGCAATGAGTGAACCATTGGAAGACCTGACGGACCAGGTTAGGGAAAGATTGTCATGAAGAAAATCTATCTATGTGGTCACTAAGACTCAACACTGACTTGATGGTATATAATCAATCAATCAGATGTTAAACAGAAGAGAGAGCATTGAGCCCCGAGGAACCCTGCAAATCAGGGCTTCACATTTAATCTAATGCCAGATAGTCAAGGAATAGTTTGGTTATATAAATGTTTTAATTAAGTTATGTTGAATTAATGTTTGAAAATCCAATAATTAAGTGAAGGAAAATAATGAAAGGGACACACTTTATTTGAGTAATAGAGTAGGCTGCTCACTATGTATTATATGCTGGGGCTCTACAATGAATGGGTTTTGCTTTCTGGTTTTATCCTTAACATGCAAGTAGCTTAAGAACTACCAACTAAGAAATACATAATACAGCTAAAAATAACTTAAGCAGTCTTTCATTTTTGAATAGAGATGCAGATAATGACTAAAGACAGATAGCTAAATAATAGTATAGGGATACAAGAATAAGTCTATTTTCCAGCACAACCACAAACTGATAGAAAGCTTCCATTTATTTTTATAATCACATGCCAGGGAAGACATACCAGATTTACCTCTTTGCAGTTTATATTAAATACATGCCAGTGGAGAAAGGTGACTCCAGGACCTATTTAGATTTATCCTGCACCAAATGTTTTAAAATCACTTTTTCTAGAGCAGGGTTTCTCAACCAGGGTTCTGTGGAACCCTAGGGTTCCACAAGAGGTCACTAGGGGTTCCCTGGGAGATCACGATTTATTTAAAAAATTATTTCAAATTCAGGCAACTTCACGTTAAAGAGGTAAGTTTCATTCTTTATTTTTAGTTTAAGAACACTGTTGATGCATATATACAGGCCTACACATGAAACGAATATTAAACTTCTGGCCTATATTTGAGCCTGAATGTGCAGGGGTTCCCCGAGGCCTGAAAAATATTTCAAGGGTTCCTCCAGGGTCAAAAGGTTGAGAAAGGCTGTTTTAGAGATTTTATAAAAATGATTAAAACAAAGGTGACACAACATATACTTAAGCTCTTTGTGGCTTAAGAAGACTTAAAACTAAAGAGATCAGGAATTGTTTTAGATTTCAAAGAGATTTTCATAGTAACAGTAAATTATAACAAGTGTTAATTTAACTAGATTCCTCATTATCTTGCAGCTCATAGAGTTAAGGTTTGAGAAATTTGATGTGGAGAGAGATAACTATTGCAGATATGACTATGTGGCGGTGTTTAATGGTGGCAAGATTAACGATGCCAGGAGAATTGGAAAGTACTGCGGAGACAGCCCACCAGCGTAAGTAAGCCTATTGGTTAAACTACGCTTTTTCAAATGCTGTAAAAAGTGGTGAGAGAGGGATGGAACAAGGTGATGGGGCAGTTATAATTTTTCTTTCAATGAAAACCTGTTAGGGTCTCAAAAGAGCTTATATATTCAATAGCTTTTCAAATTTAAATTATCTTCCTTAACAGTTACTGTAGTTCCAAATCTGAATGATAGAGTATTGTTTCATTACAGTATTGATGACTCCTGCTAATTATAAATAATCCTGTGCTAGTTTTCAATTATCTTAAATAAATGTGCAAGTTAAATAAGGTTAAAAATAGCAGGCATGATGTATATAATGACTCTCTCCTGGACTTCCGAAAAAACCTGAAGACCTGGTTTTGCCATCGTGCCTGGGGTGGGGAGGGAAATAGTCAGTCCTGGGGATGGCTCGTACCCTAGACCGGCTCTTTATACAATCACAAATTGCATTAGAACTCACAACCATCTGGATTTTAGTGCATTTTATATTCTGTCTTTTATTGTATTACTGATAGTTTATACTGAATTTTAAATCTTGTTTTTATTGTAAACTGCCCAGGGTTCCTTCTTGAGAGGGAGATGGGTGGTGTTAAAAATCTGATTGATAGATAGATAGATAGATAGATAGATAGATAGATAGATAGATAGATAGAAAGAAAGAAAGAAAGAAAGAAAGAAAGAAAGAAAGAAAGAGAAAGAAATATATGATAGAAGTACAAAAGAAGCAGTGGGAAGAAAATGTGCTGCTGCTATCATGCCATCTTGCAAAAAAAATCTCTTCCTTGTCACTCATAGAAGAATTTTCGCATTGCTGTGATTTGATACCCTGCCCTCAGTGGTCCCTACAGGTGGATATCACAATATTTCTTATCAGGATCGCCTTTGCGTGTGCTCAGACAAGGTTGAGTCTGTGGCACACGTGTTGTTTGACTGGTATCAAACCTGGCCTTGTGATCTTACAGATCAACGTATTAGCCAATCTTCCCACTGATCACAGTCAACAAGTATAGATTAGTTGCTGCAAGATCACTGCACAGAAATGTCTAAGCAGGTCAAAGCATTTCTAGCTGTAGCTATGGCTATTAGAAGCTGGTGGGTTTGCTGTACAACTAGCTAAGCCCAGGTTCTTTCCTCTTTCTCTCTTCCACAGCTCCCTTGATTGCCTTGTTCCTCCCACCAATCCTGATACTGTTTATAACACTTTGCTCCAACTGAGCTTGACTTATGCATTGTTGGCTGCATTAGAAGGGGAGAAGGGAGGTGGCCAGGCTTGAAAGTTAATACTGAATTTAGACCCAATTAGATGAGCCCAAGTGTGAATTTCATTCTTCATTTCTCCAATTACGAGTTTTTTCTTGATCATTAATCACTATAAATATATCATGACAGAAACAGAGAGACTTGATGTTCTACTAGTAGAGTATTTCTGAATTAACTATAGGACTTGTTGTCTATGAAGGTTCTCAGTATAGGACTTGTTCTTAATGATAAACACATGCTGAGAAGTTTGCAGTTTTGTACACTTATATTTTTTGTATATGGATCCATAAGTACTTTCTAACAGTTTGTTTTAGATCCATTTATTCTCTCTTATTTCACTGTGGTTATTTTCCTAAGAGCTAAAGTAAATATTTGTAGAAAGATTTATTTAGGAATTGGGAAGCTTACTTTTCTCTCAAAGTAAATCTTTATGTTCCATATGGAAATGAACAAAGAAAGTTCAGTTTCATTCAAAATATTTACATGTGCAGGATGCTTATGTACTATGGTATGCAGAGGTATTAACAATAAAAGCATTACATTGTTCTCTTTTAGGCCTATTATATCTGAAAGAAATGAGTTGCTTATTCAGTTTTTGTCTGATTTAAGTTTAACTGCTGATGGCTTTATTGGTCATTATAAATTCAGACCCAAAAAATTACCAACAACCACATCGTCAACCATCACCACAACTCTTCCTACTATCACGGGTGAGTATGGAGTCTTCACTTAAATCATTTAGGGAAAAACAATTCAAGCTATATTGTAATGTCATTTTTCTCATCTGCTATAAATTTTAATGTAACTAAGTGACCAAAAAGAATTGTTTGGCTTAAACAGAAGTGGCAGGAACAACACAAATGGAGTGATATTGCTTGTCTGAAATAAAGTATTGTCCTTAGAAAAGTGGACATATATTTGCTAATTCAGCAGCTTTTAGACTTCTTAAGGCTAGGGATTTGTTTTTCAGCCAAGAGCAAGCTTTTCTCTCCATATTGCCTCTGCCTTGATCCTGACTGTAATCATGAGAAACCTCTGGATTCACAAAAGACATATTTTGCCAATTAGATGTGTATTCTTTCAGAATTGAATCTAAGTGTATTATCTGTGTTTCCATGAATTCAGGCATCACTGTTATACATAATTGCATAATTCCTATAGAGCTGGTATGGAACATTGGTTTATTAAAACCTGGCTTGTCTAGATTGTTTGGGGTTTTGATTTGGGGGGTGATATTTTTTTCTGTAACTGAATATAAAAACACATGAAAAATGAAAGTCCTTTTTAATAGAGTTCTGAAACACTTAATTCTTCATTTTGGGTCTCTTTGGAAAGCCTTGAAACCTACAGTGAGCCTGTGCCAGCAAAAGTGCAAAAGGAGTGGCACTCTTGAGAGCAATTACTGTTGGAGTAACTTTGGTAAGATCAGACGTCTCCCCTCCCCCCGCCACCAGTGACTTAGGGATGTATGTTTACAAGAGAGGGTTGGAGCATTTATCTGTAAGCTACCATTAGTACACAAGGAAATTCTTTCAGCTTATACAACTGCATCTCTTGCACTGGAGTCTATGACTTAGTTATATTCCTGGAGAAGTTTGATGAGAAGACAGTGTGAATTTGTGTCAGAAGAGTTTTCCAGTCTAAACACAAATGACTGAACAGAAGGAGACTGTTGCTGTATGAAAGTGTTGATTCAGTGACAACATCAGCATGTTGTCTTCTTGGAACAGCATGTATTTTTTATTCAAAGTGATAAATTCATAGTACATACTGCTTTGCTCTTAATTCCTTACTATCTTCTGAATGTGTTTCTATAATGTAGTTATAGTTACTGATGTCAGTGTAAAGGCTCATACCCCCCCTTTTTTTAGTTATAAACATCATTGCTTTATGTTATGCCTCAGTGCAACTAACCAATACAATTAGCATGTGATGTATTAAGCCAGCACAAACAAGTTTATTTGTCCAATATTCATACTTGAACATGGACATTTAAGCTGCGGTTCCTCTTTTCACTAAAGCTGTGCAATACAACACCTTTTTGTTTCCATTGTTTATTCTGTAAATAACAAAACTTTATGCAAGTTTATTTATTTATTCAGACTCTCTTTTATGTATTACATTTTCTATTTATGTTTTTCCACTACTGAATGGTGGAAAAAACTACTTCATTGTTTTCCAAGTTTACTGCAATCTATTCCTCCTAAATTGTTCTTTTCAGTAATAACTGGATCTGTTATCACAACCAGCACAAGAGGTGGAAGTTTATTTGCAACTGTATTGATCATTAATATATACAAAGAAGGAAATTTAGCAATCCAGCAAGCAGGCAAAAATCTGAGTGCCAAGATTATTGTTGTCTGTAAACAGTGTCCTCTTATCAGAAGAGGTAAGTAGACTCAAATGGAATTCTGAATTTTGCACATGACACTTTTCGTTGTTATTCTTTTCATGTTCATATTTTTATTTATTTATTTTTTATCCCGCCTTTATTATTTTTTTATGAATAACTCAAGGCGGCGAACATACCTAATATTCCTTCCTCCTCCTATTTTCCCCACAACAACAACCCTGTGAGGTGTTTCCCAGAAACTATATTTAAATTGCTCATTCATAGAACCAAATATAAAGACAAACAATTTAAATAACAGTAAACACCATGGAATGAGTGAGAACAACCATAAATTTTGCTTATCTTAAAACCTTTTCAGTTTTTCTATGTATATATATTAATAATGCAAGTGAGTTGAAACAGGATTGCTTAAGCTATTTTGGCTCTCCTAAAAGAATTTGTAGTTCAGTAAACTAAAATAAGTATGTGTTATTAGGAGGCATAAACATGTTTGCCCAACACTTAAGATCTGAAATTGTATTGCTTATACCTGTGATTTTTAGACTGTGGACTTGTTCTGGTTTCAGTAAAACTAATTAGATGTTAGATTCTTTTGTTAGCTCTCACAATGTTTAAATGGCAATGAAAAAGTAAACACTGAATGAATGCTAAAAAAATATTTCTGTGTAAATGTGATAAGAATCCCTGCATCAGTAAGTGCAAAATCATATAGGGTTGGCTCTACTCGTGGAAGCTGGCCCTGCTTGGTTTTTGTTACTCAGCCCTCTACATAACAGTCCACTCCACTCAGCAGAGTCCCTTTTTCCTCTGTGTATCATTTATAAGAGTGTGGGTTACTGGATGGTTTGCCAGGGAGAATGGGGCAATGAAATCTACTTTCAGTATTCCTGTTGCACACACTTAAATCTAGACGTAACCTATTATCTTCAGCTATACGGATTCCCAACCTCATCACTAGGTTTTACATTTATAACTAAAGACACATGTGGACATAACCAGTACAGGTAGTCATCAACTTACGACCACAATAGGGATTGGAAAATTTATTGTTAAGTGGCGCGGTCATTAAGCAATGCATCACATGACCGCACCCGATTTTACGACATCTTTTGCGGCAATCATTAAGAGAATCTCACGGTTCCCCATTGATTTTGCTTGTTGGAAGCAAGCTGGGAAGGTCGCAAATGGTGATACATGTCAGTTGCCAAGTGCCCGAATTTTGATCACATGACCACAGGGACACTGCGATGGTCGTAAGTGCGAGAACTGGTCGTAAGTCACTTTCAGCACCATCGTAATTTCGAACGGTTGCTAAATGAATGGTCCTAAGTCGAGGACTACCTGTATGTGGGTATTTACCTGCTTACAAGAATAGCTGAAGCATGGCCTGCCTGCTAGCCTAGTCCCTACCATGTTTACCAAGGAACTCAAAGTAGATGTGCAAAGAAATTTGCACATCTGGTGGAATTTCTGGTGGAATATGCTTACCATCTTATCCATGATCACAAAAACATATAGATAGTTTTAAGCAGGAGGATTAAAAGTGACTACAGGTTTAAGTCTTACCATCGAGCAAGTAAACACTAACAGAGAGCTATCTCCCTATAAGAGGAGGGGGGGGAAAGGAAAATTTATGCAGGATCTGTTAGTTGGGCATAATAAAAATTGTGGACAGATCTCAGTTTGAAGTGATTATCTGATCATTTAAAAAATAATATGTAATTAGTTAAGATAAATAAAAATATAATTTTATATATAGGACTGTCACATAGCCTATTCCCTTTTTGCCTCATTGCTTTGATGCTGCCTATTTAGAATGAGTTATTTGAGCTGCTCTATATATTCAAAGATTCTGAAACCTATCAAGTCTCATTCTGTTCTGCAGAAATCTTTCATGAAGGTAAATACAATCTAGAAAAATTAACTGCAATTCAATGTAGTCTTTATAGCAGTAATTAAAGTGTTTTTCTTCTGGTTATCTCTTGGAGCGACCAGCCAATTCCCTTCAGCATATTTTTTTATCAGATTAGAAAAAAACAATTTATTTACTATGGTTCTCTCAGCCCAAAGTTCCCTTTGGAAAGCTTCTACAGTATAGCTAGACTAATATCCTGACAGTGGAATGGAGACACTACATTTGGGAGGAGTGAAATATCTAAGCTCATTAAGGCATGGTAAATGAGAATCATGCTTGCTCATTCACCATGGTTGAATTTGCCAACAAGATATTGCCAACAAGAAGCCTGCTAAGCACTACAGCTAACTACAGCTATCCAGCTAGTGGTATAAGACTGCAGAAATGCTACATGAATATTCTAGACCATGGATATAAATTAAACAGTTATTTTATCAAATATTGTTAAATGAGAGATCACAGCAGAAACCAACTAGGCAATGACTAGTGGAAAATATGGCCAAAGAAATTTTAACTGAAGAAAAAGACAAACAGTTTTTAAAGAGTCAACAGAACATGTAACATTTGAGCAATATTTCCATTTGACCAGTATTTGCATGTGTATATGATTGCATAGGTTGGATAACTTATGAGTTGTCTAAACTACCTTGATTGCCACAGAAGAGTTGAGGTATGTTATCCTTACGAATGTGAAGCAAAATTTATCATTTCCCTCTCTTTCAATAGGTCTAAACTATGTCATCATGGGCCAGGTAGAAGAAGATGGCAGAGGTAAAATCCTGCCCAGCAGTTTTACTATGAGTTTCAAGACTAAGAACCAAAAAATCCTGAATGTCTTAAAAAACAAAAGGTGCTGAAGTATGAATTTTTAAAGCCATCTTTCACCATTTATTTTTGGATTTTTCTTCATACAGACAAAAATTGCACTTTCTGGATTTTTATAGCAATGTAATCATCATTGATTTGTGTTGCAAGTAATCAAAGGAAAAATGTATTTGATACGCATGTTGTATTTCAAAACTTTCGGCAACTTGAAACAACAAATTTCTACTACACTGAAACTCCTAATTTATACTGGATTATTGATGATACAAGTGCAAAATTTATAATAATTCATTTTAAATTCAGGTTTCCAGTTTCATTATATTATCAATCATGAAAACACTTTTATTAACAAACAAATTTTAAAAACTAACTCTACGTGCTTTTCAGGCTTAGATCTAATATTTCCTGCAGTAGGATTTTGATTCAGAGCCTGCGATTAATATACAATAAGGGAGGAAAATCATGTTTGAATCCACTGCATTTACAACTAGGAAACATTCTGGCAATGGTAATAGCACTAAAATCCTAAGACATGTACAAAAAGGTCCACAATTATGATGCACAAAAATAACATTCTTGTTTTTTATGATCACTTGATGAACAGTAATTTTCCAAACAGTAGGAAGAATACTTTCATCTTTATACATTTTAATCCATATTTTGAACCTGATTTCCATCATATTGCTTTTAATGGTTTAATGTGCAGATTTGATAAAAAAAACTAATCTGGCTTTGAATGGCTCAAGACTATTGAATGGCTATAAACTAAATGTAGGATTATGAACAATCACAGAAGATTCTGATTCAAATATACTTCGGACTCTGAACTTAGAATCTCCAATCAGAATCAGTATAGCTCTGTTGTTGTTTATTCGTTCAGTCGCTTCCGACTCTTCGTGACTTCATGGACCAGCCCATGCCAGAGCTTTCTGTCAGCCATCGCCATCCCCAGCTCCCCCACAATCAAGTCCATCACTTCCAGAATATCATCCATCCATCTTGCCCTTGGTCGGCCCCTCTTCCTTTTGCCTTCCACTTTCCCCAGCATCAGCATCTTCTCCAGGGCATCCTGTCTTCTCATTATGTGGCCAAAGTACTTCAGTTTTACCTTTAATATCATTCCCTCAAGTGAGCAGTCTGGCTTTATTTCCTGGAGTATGGACTGGTTTGATCTTCTAGCAGTCCAAGGCACTCTTAGAATTTTCCTCCAACACCACAGTTCAAAAGCATCTATCTTCCTTCGCTCAGCCTTCCTTATGGTCCAGCTCTCGCAGCCATAGGTTACTACGGGGAATACCATTGCTTTAACTATGCAGACCTTTGTTGTCAGTGTGATGTCTCTGCTCTTAACTATTTTATCGAGATTTGTCATGCTCTCCTCCCAAGAAGTAGATGTTTTCTGATTTCCTGGCTGCAGTCAGAGTCTGCAGTAATCTTTGTGCCTAGAAATACAAAGTCTGTCACTGCCTCCACATTTTCTCCCTCTATTTGCCAGTTATCAATCAGGCTGGTTGCCATAATCTTGGTTTTTTTGAGGTTTAACTGCAACCCAGCTTTTGCACTTTCTTCTTTCACCTTCGACATAAGGCTCCTCAGCTGCTCCTCG
The DNA here is from genome assembly GCA_023362775.1 of Charina bottae. Classification (NCBI taxonomy): domain Eukaryota; kingdom Metazoa; phylum Chordata; class Lepidosauria; order Squamata; family Charinaidae; genus Charina; species Charina bottae. Next base: position 22,846,804 of record JALMGJ010000005.1, read on the forward strand.
CTTTCAGCCATCAAAGTGGTATCATCTGCATATCTGAGATTGTTAATGTTTCTTCCAGTGATTTTAACTCCAGCCTTGGATTCATCAAGCCCAGCACGTCGCATAATGTGTTCTGCATACAGGTTGAATAGGTAGGGTGAGAGTATGCAACCCTGCCGTACTCCTTTCCCAATCTTAAACCAGTCCGTTGTTCCGTGATCTGTTCTTACCGTTGCTACTTGGTCGTTAAACAGATTCCTCAGGAGGCAGACTAGATGACTTGGTATCCCCATACCACCAAGAACTTGCCACAATTTGTTATGATCCACACAGTCAAAGGCTTTAGAATAGTCAATAAAACAAAAACAGATGTTTTTCTGAAACTCCCTGGCTTTCTCCATTATCCAGCGGATATTGGCAATTTGGTCTCTAGTTCCTCTGCCTTTTCTAAACCCAGCTTGTACATCTGGCAATTCTTGCTCCATGAATTGCTGGAGTCTACCTTGCAAGATCTTGAGCATTACCTTACTGGCATGTGAAATAAGTGCCACTGTTCGATAGTTTGAACATTCTTGTGTTTTGCAAATTTGCTGGCATATGGCATGCATCACCTTGACAGCATCATCTTGCAAGATTTTAAACAGTTCAGCAGGGATACCGTCGTCTCCTGCTGCCTTGTTGTTAGCAATGCTTCTTCAGGCCCATTCAACCTCACTCTTCAGGATGTCTGGCTCTAACTCACTGACCACACCATCAAAGCTATCCGCGATATTATTATCCTTCCTATACAGATCTTCCGTATATTCTTCCCACCTTTTCTTGATCTCTTCTGCTTCTGTTAGGTCCTTACCATCTTTGTTTTTGATCATACCCATATTTGCCTGGAATTTACCTCCGATGTTTCTAATTTTCTGGAAGAGGTCTCTTGTCCTTCCTATTCTATTGTCTTCTTCCACTTCTGCACATTGCTTGTTTAAAAATAATTCCTTATCTCTTCTGACTAACCTCTGGAATTTTGCATTTAATTGGGCATATCTCCCCCTATCACTGTTGCCTTTTGCTTTCCTTCTTTCTTGGGCTGCTTCCAGTGTCTCAGCAAACAGCCATCTTGCCTTCTTGGTTTTCTTTTTCTTTGGGATGTTTTTTGTTGCCGCCTCCTGAACAATGTTGCGAACTTCTGTCCATAGTTCTTCCGGGACCCTATCTACTAAATCTAGTCCCTTAAATCTATTCTTCACCTCCACTGCATATTCATTAGGAATATTAGTGAGCTCATATCTAATATCTAAGGCAAGATGGCTGTCTGCTGAAACACTGGAAGTAGCCCAAGAAAGAAGGAAAGCAAAAGGCAACAGTGATAGGGGGAGATATGCCCAATTAAATGCAAAATTCCAGAGGTTAGCCAGAAGAGATAAGGAATTATTTTTAAACAAGCAATGTGCGGAAGTGGAAGAAGACAATAGAATAGGAAGGACAAGAGACCTCTTCCAGAAAATTAGAAACATCGGAGGTAAATTCCAGGCAAAAATGGGTATGATCAAAAACAAAGATGGTAAGGACCTAACAGAAGCAGAAGAGATCAAGAAAAGGTGGGAAGAATATACGGAAGATCTGTATAGGAAGGATAATAATATTGGAGATAGCTTTGACGGTGTGGTCAGTGAGTTAGAGCCAGACATCCTGAAGAGTGAGGTTGAATGGGCCTTAAGAAGCATTGCTAATAACAAGGCAGCAGGAGACGATGGTATCCCAGCTGAACTGTTTAAAATCTTGCAAGATGATGCTGTCAAGGTGATGCATGCCATATGCCAGCAAATTTGGAAAACACAAGAATGGCCATCAGATTGGAAAAAATCAACTTATATCCCCATACCAAAAAAGGGAAGCACTAAAGAATGTTCAAACTATCGAACAGTGGCACTTATTTCACATGCCAGTAAGGTAATGCTCAAGATCTTGCAAGGTAGACTCCAGCAATTCATGGAGCGAGAATTGCCAGATGTACAAGCTGGGTTTAGAAAAGGCAGAGGAACTAGAGACCAAATTGCCAATATCCGCTGGATAATGGAGAAAGCCAGGGAATTTCAGAAAAACATCTATTTCTGTTTTATTGACTATTCTAAAGCCTTTGACTGTGTGGATCATAACAAATTGTGGCAAGTTCTTGGTGGTATGGGGATACCAAGTCATCTTGTCTTCCTCCTGAGGAATCTGTATAACGACCAAGTAGCAACGGTAAGAACAGAGCACGGAACAACGGACTGGTTTAAGATTGGGAAAGGAGTACAGCAGGGTTGTATACTCTCACCCTACCTATTCAACCTGTACGCAGAACACATCATGCGACATGCTGGGCTTGAGGAATCCAAGGCTGGAGTTAAAATCGCTGGAAGAAACATTAACAATCTCAGATATGCAGATGATACCACTTTGATGGCTGAAAGCGAGGAGGAGTTGAGGAGCCTTATGACGAAGGTGAAAGAAGAAAGTGCAAAAGCTGGGTTGCAGTTAAACCTCAAAAAAACCAAGATTATGGCAACGAGCTTGATTGATGACTGGCAAATAGAGGGAGAAAAAGTGGAGGCAGTGACAGACTTTGTATTTCTAGGCGCAAAGATTACTGCAGACGCTGACTGCAGCCAGGAAATCAGAAGACGTCTACTTCTTGGGAGGAGAGCAATGGCAAATCTTGATAAAATAGTTAAGAGCAGAGACATCACACTGACAACAAAGGTCCGCATAGTTAAAGCAATGGTATTTCCTGTAGTAACCTATGGCTGCGAGAGCTGGACCATAAGGAAGGCTGAGCGAAGGAAGATAGATGCTTTTGAACTGTGGTGTTGGAGGAAAATTCTGAGAGTGCCTTGGACTGCAAGAAGATCAAGCCAGTCCATACTCCAGGAAATAAAGCCAGACTGCTCACTTGAGGGAATGATATTAAAGGCAAAACTGAAGTACTTTGGCCACATAATGAGAAGACAGGATACCCTGGAGAAGAAGCTGATGCTAGGAAAAGTGGAAGGCAAAAGGAAGAGGGGTCGACCAAGGGCAAGATGGATGGATGGTATTCTGGAGGTGATGGACTCAACCATTGGGGAGCTGGGGATGGTGACGGCCGACAGAAAGCTCTGGCGTGGACTGGTCCATGAAGTCACGAAGAGTCGGAAACGACTGAACGAATAAACAACAACAACATATCTAACTGATCTGTGGGTCTTCCCTATTCTCTTTAGCCTGATTCTAAATTGTGCAATAAGAAGTTCGTGATCTGAACTACAGTCAGCTCCAGGTCTTGTTTTTACCAACTGTATAGATGTCTGCCACCTTTGGCTGCAAAGGATGTAGTCAATCTGATTTCGGTGTCGACCATCTGGTGAAGTCCATGTATAAAGTTGTCTTTTACATTGTTGGAAGAGAGTGTTTGTTATGCACAGTGAGTTGTCTTGGCAAAATTCTATCGGCCTATGTCCTGCTTCATTTTGTTCTCCCAGACCATGCTTACCTGTAATTCCAGGTGTCATTTGACTACCCACCTTAGCATTCCAGTCTCCTGTAATGAAAATAACATCCCTTTTTGGCGTATTATCCAGTAGGTGCTGCAGATCCTCATAGAACTGATCTACTTCTGCTTCTTCAGTATCTGTGGTTGGGGCGTATATTTGGATCATTGTGATATTAAATGGCTTACCCTGAATTCGAATTGAGATCATTCTATTATTTTTGGATTGTATCCAAGCACTGCTTTAGCCACTTTATTATTAATTATGAAGGCTACTCCATTTCTTCTGTGGTCCTCTTGTCCACAGTAGTAGTTCTGGTGGTCATCTGATGTGAAGTGGCCCATTCCAGTCCATTTCAGTTCACTGACACCCAAAATGTCTATATTTAATCTTGCCATCTCACCAATAACCACATGCAATTTGCCCTAGCTCATAGATGTTACATTCCAGGTTCCTGTGGTGTGTTGATCTTTAGAACATCAGATTCGTCATTCACCACCAGCAGCGTCGGCCGCTAGCCGTCCTTTTGGCTTTGAGATAGCTGCATCATCACATCTGGGGCTAGTTGAACTTATCCTCTGTTCCTCCCCAGTAGAATTTTGACCATCTTCCGACCTGGGAGTCCCATCTTCCAATGGTATACTGACATATCTCTGGTTGTACTGATCCATTTAGTTTTCATGGCAAGAATACTGGGGTGAGTTGCCGTTACCTTCCACAGGGATCGTATTTAGTCTGACCTCTCTGCCATGACCTTCCCCTCTTGGGTGTCCCTTCACAGTTTAGCTCATGGCGTCATTGAGGTGCTCAAGCTCCAGCACTACGACAAGGTAACGATCTCCTTTGCTGGAGCAGTATAGCTTTGCAGGACACTTATTATGACAGTTTCTAATATATAAGACGAAGTCTGTTAAAAAGAGCCAGATTGGTACACTGATCATATTATTGAGATTTGGCAAGCAATTGACCTATAATTTTTGGATGTTAAGTTTTATCATGTTAAATTTACAGCTCAAAAAGGTAAGATTTTAAATGTATGAATCTAATCTCATTACTTTTGAATCTGAACATCCCAAATTCCAATATACTTAAATATGAACCATACTATGTTGGACAAAGCAAGATCTTAGTGTATTATGTTTTGCTATTTTTTTTAAATGCTATTCTTGAATTTCTTGGCCATGTAATAGATGCAAGTTAAATAGATAATGCCACAACCTTTGAATTAAGACAGACTATTCTAGAAAGCAAGATGAAGTAGAATATCTGAAACAATAGTCCATGTGTATCAGTTGGCTACTTAACCCAAAGCTATCAAATGGTGTTGTGCCATCTTGGATTCTGCTTTCTATGTAAAGAAATTCTGAGCCCCACATTGCAAAGTATCTGTTTCACTTCTTTCTATATTGCTTTTTTGAGTGGCCTGTTACAGTATTGTGCTTTTGAAGAATGATATTGACAAAGAAAAGTTGTTCTTTATCAGGTTTTGTTTTGTTTTGTTTTGTTTTGTTTTGTTTTGTTGTTTTGTTTAACAGACTTTCTGGGAGCAGAAAACAGGGTATATTCAGATTATTAGGTCCAGAACAAATTATCAGTAATGTAATACTCCTTTAAAAGTATTACAAAGTACCAAAAGAAAACCATTTAATAGGAGTGTCAACTTATTTATGAGATAACGTATTAAATATACTTTTTGTCATTTTTCTAAGACTGCTAAATAATGAAAGAACATTATTTATGGTTTTGACTGAATGGAAGAAAATGAAACAAAAAGAACATAGGAAAATAAACAGTATCACAAAACATGTTTTTCTATGATTACAGTGAGATTTCCAAGCTGTATACCTTTTTATGATATTCATAACAGCAAATGGAATTATTTTTCTGAGTAAAAACTTGGATCAGACATTAGAGTAGTATTACCTTTTTTTAAATGCCAATTTATTTCTGTAGTGTTTCAGCTGACAAGATAACAATATATAACACAAAATAGTCATGTATCTTAAGTAAAATTCTTGAATTTCTAGTCTAAGAATCTACCTACTTTTTGGGGGGGATAATAAATGCAGCTTATTACTCAAATGGAAATATCCAGACAATTCAAAAGGATCATCAACATTGTAATCATATCACTTTCTATAATTCTGTGATGCAAAAATAGATTTGTGGGGGCTGTGGGGGGTGTATTAAAAAAAACCTCAGGAGAAATATTTTATTTCAATTTCATTCTCTCTTTATTTCCAATATTGTTATCAATCACATAGGTGACCAGCACCTTTTAGCCTTAGCTTGCACAATTTAATGGAAATAATCAATTAGTATATTTACAAAATAAATAAACATAATTACACTGAGTATGAATATATATACATTAAGAAACCCCAAAGTAAAATGTGTTTAAAAAATAAGTATGAGGCTAAAACTAATGAAGTCTTTAAAAAGTATTTCTTGTGGACATGGAGAGGGTAATGTCATGGCCCAGTAGAAAGGAGGGCAGAACAGAGGTTCTATTAGGTTATTGCCAAGCAACAGAGTAAACATTCCGATGAGTGGCAGTTGGCTGCAGCCTATATAAGAGGCTTGGCTACCTTTGTTCTCTTTGCTGGAAACAACGTCTAGCTCAGGTGTGATCCCTGTGTAGGAATTTCACTCTTGAACCCTTGGACTGGCTACCAACTTTGACCCGGCTCTTGAACTTTGAACCAACTTTAGACTTCACAGGCAAGCCTTTGCTTTGTTTGACATTCCTGAGTACATTGCTAACTCTGTTACCTGAAAATAAAACTCATAATTTTCCAAGAAACCGTTTTTGTGTGCGAGGCTGAAACCTGAAGTAGGACAGGTAATCTGGTTAAATCTGGCATGCCTTCAATGAAATCAGTGAAAATATATTAGTTGCATTTTACTTGATCCATTACATTAGGAGAGTGTTTTACTATAAATATTTAAAGAGGATAAAATATTTCAAATATTTCAATATTATTTTCATGATTAAGATTAATTCTTATAATAACTAATACAGTCAACAGAAGCACCATGCTTAGAGCTAATTCTGCTGAATTATCTACAGGACTAAGAATGTTGAAATCCATTATTTCAAGTAACTGCATCTTGGAAACAACTTGATATAAATAGGTGCTAGAGATATAGATAAAAATGGCACCTTCAGATTTTCTTTATGAAATTTTACTCAGCCACCATTTTACATAAAAATGAAACCATAAATTCAGTTCCAAAGTATTCAATTCTTTGGTATCATTCATCAGCCTTTGAGGACCAAAAGTGTCACAGAGATGACAATAGGGCCTTTCAGTATTAGCCCAACTCTAAAAGAATCCTTTAAAAATGATATTATGAACTTAATTGACAGCCTTTTCAGAAATGCAGCCTTTAAAAATATGCTAAAAACTGGTTCGTGTCTATATTAATTTAGAAAGGTACAATTGCTGAAAACATGTCAAAATAATTTGTGCCTTCATTTCATACTTGGAAAAGAAAAAAAAACATTTAAACATCCCCTTCTCAAAAGTGCAACAGTGTACAGATAAATTGGTCTGATGTCTATATGATAATGAGAATATCAAATCTGGCAAATAAGAAAATATTTCCATTTAGCAGACTGTATACAGTTTACATACCATATACATCATAAGCTTCAAATTAATTCAAAATCACCAGTTATTGTTTCACAACAGAATCTGGCAACAGTTTATACATTGCATTTTAAAAATATGTTAATAAAATTACTTTTTTTGAACCAGATTCCCTCCCTACCCAACACCCTGCAAGTGTAGGTGCCTGAGTTGAACCATTAGAAAAGTTTGAAAATTAGTTTCTTTGATAAAATATGGCATACTTTGATGTCCGAAAACCAAGCAAGTCTCTCATTTCATTTCGGAATTTTGATAAATCTTGCCTGAGTTCATTCAGGTTTTCTACTGTTGCCTGGTCAGTACTTTGCATTCTCTGTCTCATGGAAGTCAAGTAACGATGGACTAAACAACACATCACCTTTTGGTAATTTTCATCTCTCTTTTGCTTCAAATTTCTCCACTCCTTTAAGTAAATAATGACATGTTAGATAAATGAGTATGGCAAATCATTTTTTAAAACTGTATATTAATCTAAATTCTTTGGATATCCAAAATCTCACAGGAAATCAAACTCCATCATCACTACAGGCTAACCACCCAAATAAAGCCTTTCCCAAATGTCACAAATTCCATGAATAAACTGCAAAGCAAATGATGGCCTATAAGATTGGTCAGCAGCTGCAATAAAGCCAAACAAATAACTAAGTTGCAACTTCCTGTTATAAATGTTTTAACATTTAACCATTTCCTTTGGATTAATTACAACTTTTGACTAATTTGGTTGGTTTTGTAATGTCTGAGCTGACTGTTATAAAGACTGTGTCTCAGAAGTCACTTTATCCCCATTTATTTATTTATATTTATTTATTTGCAATAAATGTCTACTTATTGAACTTCAGGCAGTATACAGAGTATACATACAGTAATGACCAGGATAAATTCTGAAATTGTACAGAAGCTACCACCCCAGCAACCTCTATTAGTGTAATGGTATGTGGGAATGACCCTGGGAGACACCCCAGAGATGCTGCCTAGGGAACAGTCAGATAAGAGACAGCGATAAGAGTCCATAGCTGGATAGTGGGCAGGGCAAGAGGCTCAGAAGGGACCCTCCCTAATTTCTCGGGAGTGAAGGAGTCGGGAGAATTGTACTTTCAGACTTGCAAGATTCTAGAATTAACTGATCTGGTTGTGTTTCCTGTCTGGTCTAACTGGTAAGGCTGATGAAAAATTAGACAATTATCTATGTACAAATGTGCATCTACTTATCTACAGTAACAAGTATGCATAATGTATATGGTGGGGGGGGGGCTACAGGCTTGGACATGGATCGATTTAGCCAGGGGGAAGGGGGAGGCCTTGGAGGAATGGGGGCAGGCTGTAACATCCCGGTAGTGGCGGGTATGGGAAAATACCATAATACAGGCGGGAGACGAAGAGCGAGCCGCACACGGGGAACGGGTCAGAGGTATATTGTTCCTGTGGCACAGCTCCTTAAGCTCCCGGGCCCCGGTTGGCAGAATTTCAAGGCCCTGGGCTGTCGGCTGCTGCTACTGAATGCCAGGTCGGTTTGTAATAAGGCCACCCACATCCATGATTTGATCATGGATGAGAAAGCTGACCTGGCTTGTATTCCGGAGACCTGGCTGGGAGAGGAGGGGGGAGTCCCCCTTTCTGAGATGTGCCCAGCTGGTTTCCGGGTGTGGCACCAGCCGAGATCCCAGGGTAGGGGCGGTGGGGTGGCGGTGGTCATCCAAGATACTTGGGAGGCATCCAGGGGCGTTGCTCCTCAGATTGCCAGGTGTGAGACCCTATTTGTTAAGTTGGGCTCTAAGAGGGATTAGTTGGGACTGTTTCTATTGTACCAGCCTCCCTGCTGTGTAGCAACCTCCCTGCCTGAGCTCCTTGACTCTGTAGCCAGGTTGGCAGTGGAGTTCCCCAGGCTTATGGTCTTGGGGGATTTCAACCTGCCTTCCTTAGGGTGGGGTCGGAGGTAGCTCGGGAGTTCCGACGCATAATAGTGGTCATTCACCTGACCTGGTTTTTCTGTTGGAGCAGTGGCAGAGTGTTCTGAAATGGGGGGAGGTATTGGTTTCTCCTGTCATGGTCAGATCACTTCCTGGGGAGCCTCCAATTCTCTGGCGTCACCCCCCTCCGCAGGGAGGCTGGGCCTATTAGATCGGCCCGCCCCAGGCGACTGATGGACCCAGTTGGGTTTCAGAGGGAGCTTAGGGTTGTTCCGGGAAGTCTGCTTCACGGTACGGCTGAGGCCTTGGTGGCCACGTGGAATGAGAGAGTGGCCACGGCTTTGGATCGGATCACGCCTGAGCGGCCTCTCCATACCCGTGGCTCCCCGTGGTTTACAGAGGAGCTGAGGAGGCTTAAGAGGGCTAAGAGATGCCTGGAGCGCCGCTGGCGGAAGACAGAGCAAAGACGATCGAACACAAGCTAGAGCCACTATTAGAGCCTACCTCGTGGTGGTAAGGGCGGTGAATCATGGTTATTTCTCTGCTCTTATTGCGTCCGCAGATTGTCACCCGGCGGCCCTATTTCGGGTGACCCGGTCCCTCCTTGGAGGGAGTAATACCAGGTTTCACCTACAGGGTCGCTGTGAGGAATATGCTGTGCATCTAGCGGATAAAGTCACTCGCATTTGCTCTGCATTGAATGCCAGCCTTGATGCAAGGCCAGTGGGGGCTATGGGGTCTGAGTCTTGCATGGTTATCTGGGAGGAGTTCGAGCCCGTTGAACCTGAGGAAGTGGACAGGGTTCTTGTAGCTGTTAGTTCTGCCACTTCTGTGCTAGATCCGTGCCCCTCCTGGCTAGTCAAGGCTGCCAGGGAGAGGGCACGTGATTGGGTCTGGGTGGTGGTTAATTCCTCTTTGAGGGAGGGGGTGGTTCCGCCAGCTCTTAAAGAGGCGGCAGTGCACCCCCTCCTGAAGGGGCCATCACTTGACCCAACCAATCTGGATAGTTTCCATCCAGTCTCCAACCTCCCCTTTCTAGGGAAGGTTGTTGAGAAAGTGGTTGCACGGCAGCTTCAAAGGGCTCTGGATGAAGCGGATTATCTGGACCCCTTTCAGTCAGGATTCAGGCTGGGATATGGGACTGAGACAGCATTGATTGTGCTCTTGGATGACCTCTGGCGGGAGCGGGATGGCGGCAGTGCAAACATCCTTGCTCTTCTTGACCTCTCGGCAGCCTTCGATACCATCAATCATGGTATCCTTCTGGACCAGCTTCGGGAGTTGGGGGTGGGTGGCACTGTGCTGCACTGGAACCCTCCCTCCGGGGTCGGTTCCAGTCGGTGTTGGTGGGAGGGGAGAGGTCCAGTCCATGGCCCCTACTGTGTGGGGTGCCACAAGGCTCAGTTCTCTCGCCCCTCTTATTTAACATCTACATGAGGCTATTCTGGGCAGCTTACAACTAAAAACTAATATGTATAAATAAAATGATACAACTAACCGGAAGAGCAAAGTATTCAAAACAAGAACAAAATTAAAAAAAAAACAGGCAAAAGGACAAAAGGGGATTCCACAATCACCCTGTCCCAAAGGCCTGGGAGAACCACCAGACACAGGTCTTCAATAAGTACTCAGTGTCATAAGGCTGGGGGTCAAATGGATCTCTAGAAGAAGGTCATTCCAGAGGGCAGGAACTGCAACAGAGTAGGCACAGTTCCTGAGATGGCATTCTTTAATTGACAGGACCCAGAGCACGCACGCCCTGCTGAACTGAACTGGATGGGCAGAGATGACTGGAGAGAGGCAGTCCTTCAGATTTTTATTTAAGTATTTAAGTACAGGCCAGTATGCTTTACAAACTGAACCCAAGTAGTCAGTAGAAAAAACATAATTGCAGTTTAGGATTGCAATCATAGTGATGAGTTCAGGCTCAACCACTGAAAGGTTGCCCAACCCTCATGTAGGATAAAATAGGTTAAGTACAGATGAAAATATTTCAGAGACTGTGATGTAGTATTTGTTTTCTATGAGAAAATGGTACCCTTATCTAACACCACTACTCCTCCTCAAGCTGCACTGGCTCCCAAAAGGTTTCCGAGTGCAATTCAAGGAGCTGATTATCACCCACAAAGCTCTACATGGCACAGAATCTGGTTATTTGCAGGACTGCCTGTCTCCAGTTATTTCTGCCTGTCCCACACACTTCACAGGAGTGCTTTCCAAACCTTTTCCTTCATTACCCCAAACCACTCATCAGAAAGTCCTTTTTACCAATGTAGGTAAAACACTTTAAGTCAAGTTAATGGGTTTATGTGTCATTACTCAAAGAAAAAACACTTCTGCCCAATTTTGGGTAATTTACCCAGGTTTGGGAAGCACTGCTTTACAGGATAGGCATGCTCCAGGTCTCCCCCTTGAGGTAATGTCATCTGATCGGACCTAGGAGGCATGTCTTTTCTGTTGGAATTCTCTCTCTCCCGGTGCCCCTGAGATTTGGATGGCCCTGACCCTGTTAGCCTTCAGGAAAGCTTTAAAAATTTGGATTTTCCCTAGGCGTTGGGCCAAGGCAATATATGAGCCCACCTTCTGGGACGTGGAATGTGCAGTTGATGAGCCCAGCTATATATTGCTTGATGCATTTGTTTATGGGTTTTGCTTTTTGTTGATGTATGATTTGTATTTGCAATATTATTTCGGAGAGGTTACAGTATTTGATGTACACTGCCCAGAGTTATGATTACATAAGTTAGATGGCTATATAAATCTTGCAAATTAATGAATGAACAATAAAAAATTAAATGTATATGATAATTACATATACATATACATATACATATATAAAATTCCTTACCTTTAAACTGTTCTGCCGCTTAACTTTTCCCGATGATGTATGAGAAGAAATCCACTTACTGAGACTGTTAAATATATAGCAGATTGTTTTGGGAGAAGGAATGATATTGAAAGGTGGAGGTAGTGTGCATTTATCATCAAAATAGCTAAGCCATAGCTTCGCACGAGCAAACTTCCATTCTTTATCCTCATGATTCTAAATTATTTAAAATATATAAATATGTCAGAAATTTTGTTAAATCATGATTAATTTAAACACAGCTTTGTGTCAAAACACTGGGTGCTACCTCTAAGTCCTGTCCCTTTTTAATGTGTGTCGCACAAACATAAAAGACGGTTCAATCACACAGTCATGATCACCATCTTGACTTTTTTGACTCCTCCCCCCACTGCAGACAGGATTTAGCTCATAAATTATTGATGAAGACAGATGAGTCCTATCAATGTTCTTCAGTCATTACTAAAGTATTCACCAAAAATGGCAAATTCCATATCCTATCAGAAGCACATCATTATTCAGGGTTGAAATTGTGTTATTAAAGGCAATAAAAACAATAAACCCTATAAGTACTTACTGCTATTAGCTGAAAACTTTTATGAAGCATCGCCACTAAAAGCTTGGTAAGAACAATCACAACTACTACGTTATATGTGCCAACAATAACAGCACCCACAAAAGACTGCAATTCTTCACCATAACTAAATCTGGTGACAAATATAGCTACATGTGCAAGGGAGAATATATACCAAAATAGGGCAAAGCAGGTGCCAATAAACCTAAGGATAGAAAAAAAAAATTGGTTAGATAACCCTTGAAAACACATAAAGAGTAAATTTGTTGTATTGCTCATGGTTTTTAAAATTCAGATTAAAATGAGAAATAATAACTCTATTCTAATTCACTTGAATGTTTTAGCTCTAAAGTTATATAGGAGCCCAGTGAGAGAGAGGAAGCACATGCTACTGTATATAGCAGGGTGAAACTTAGTGTGAAAACAGCAAGTACTCCATAATATGTGTTTTGCAGGATAAAAATGAACTTTATAAATGTGGATCTGAAATAACTTCATTGCTACTCCTTGAACTAATATGTGAGTTGGATTTTAATCTGCATACAATTTACATACATCAAATTTTGTCTCAAAATATACATTTAAACATTTTAAAATACACTAGTGAAAAAAAATTAAAATATAGAAATAAATACAAATTTTAAAAAGGTAAAGGTTCCCCCCGCACATTTGTGCAGTCGTGTCCGACTCTAGAGGCCGGTGCTCATCTCCGTTTGTTAGCCGAAGAGCCAGTGTTGTCCGAAGACACTTCCATGGGGGTGCACACGAGGGGGTGGTGTGCGTGGGGGCGGCAGCGTGCACGGTGGCAGCGGCCTCATGTTTTGTGCTAAAACCCAGAAGCGCTGATGGCGCGCCGCTGTCACCATGCGCGCCACCGCAGGGGCGGTGGTGACACACCATCAGCACTTCCGGGTTTTGTTGCGACACACTAAAGTGTCGCAACACACAGTTTGGAAAGCTATGTGTTATGGAATCAACAAAAATTTTAAGGTAAGGGAATTGGCAATTTTATTACCAAGCTGGCAGCACAATTAGAAAGCTTCTAGTAATTAGCATGTTCACACAAGGTACAAGCAAAGCACCAGCAATATGCACAGCCAGAGAGCACTGAAACTTACGAGTGGAATGTGTCATTGCTTTGCTGCTCACAAAAAATCCCAGCGCAGTCCTTCTCTTCATTGACAGTAAATCCTTTATCATACAGTTGAGTCAACCCAATTGTGAATGAGAACAATACCAAAAGGAACATACCAAGAAATTTTCCAAAGTCTTGCAACATCTGCCCCATTGAAATCTGTAAAATACATATTATTGGATATTAATTAAACTGTTATGAAGCACCAGGTAACTGCATATTGGGGAAAAAAATAGAAAAAAGTAGACAAGCAGAAAATTCCAACCATATTCCTATGATATCACAAAAGAGTAAAACAACTATGTGTTTCACTAAGAGTGAATTAATGGAATGTTTCGTTTCATTTCATTTCAATCAAAATGAAAAGGTAAATAGTATTCTAAATTTAAATAATCAGTTTAAAATAGCAACTATTAATTAAAATATATATAAACAATTATACTGTCCTCTAAAATTTAATGACTAAAGACAATATGAAACCAGATCACAGGAAGTTACTTATTTTAAAAACCTATTCACATTTCTATTACTGTTTACTTAAAAGTAAATCTACCTATTTACTGACCTTTCTCCCTGCTGAAAAGTATAGCCTTATACATCTCCATTTTGAGGAAATATATCTATTTGCAAGACTAACAGAACTTTTTAAACTCTGAAAGCTATAACTTTAACCCTCAATCCTCCCTTCCCTCCTGCCGAAACCCTGGAAGTAATAGGAGTAAAACATTTCTAATGTTTCACAAATAATTTAGTACCACATATTTCAAACTGTTCATAGAGTTTTACAACTGATAATCTTGACCTGGTCCTTGTTAAAATTCACTGCAGTTTAATCACTGATTTCACTTAGAAGAAGTATGTGTATAATATATGTTAGCACACAAATAAAATGTGTTTCCAACTCTTAATTAATAACCATTTTTCACATAATTAACCATTTCAATTAGAACTATTTTTATAGCAATAATTTATTTAATTAATAAATTAATTAAATATAATATAAATTATTTCATAGATACTATCTATTTATTTATGCACATTTTTTTTAATCTGTTCAATCATGTCTGATTCTTGGAGACTGCCTGGACAAGTCCCTGCAGTTTTCTTGGCAAGGTTTTTCAGAAGTGGTTTGCCATTGCCTCCTTCCTAGGGCTGAGAGGGAGTGCCTGGCCCAAGGTCACCCAGCTTGCTTTGTGCCTAAGGCAGGACTAGAACTCATAGTCTCCCAGTTTCTAGCCTGAATCCTTAACCACTACACCAAACTGGTTCTCAATTTATGCACATATTCACATTTATTTACATATTTGAATGTTCAGGTATAGTGAGGAAAAAAACCAGTGCCCCTTGATGCACTAAGAATATATAAATAAATAATGAATTGTTTTATAGATAAATAAATATTACCAGTTGAACCATGTGGAATTTAATTTTAATTTTGTTTCTACAATTTTGATCCAATGAAGCAGCCACACCTTACCCATATAGGCATAAACCTACATAGCTAGTTCAACAAACGACAGGGCAACTGTGTATACACTCACTGATTTTAGTAAGTTTCATTAAATCAAGAAGGTGTATATCTGAAAAACTAGAGACCCACAGTAAATCTAACAATGGTGCTCATATGCTACTATCATACCAATGTGCAAAAGCCATCTAACAAGGTACCTGAAGTGGACCCAGGACGGAGCTTGTTGTATACATGAAGAACAGTCGAAGATAACTGAGAACATTAGCAAAAGCAAAGAGACCTTCAGCCACCAGTGTAGGATGGAAAGCATCCCAATCCTTCCTCTCAGCAAAATCATGGAACTGGAATTTTTAAACGAAACTGCCATTACTTCAGTTATAACAGATGAATAATTTAGCAGTATCTCTCATGAAACACATTTCTTCTGGTGATAAATTAATAGTGCATCATTTAATATGTTACTACACAGCAAAGTGGTTACTGAAATATCTATGTGAAATACAGTGTGAATATGTATATGTGTATGTGTATGTACATTGGGGCATGGTGGCTCAGCGGGTAAGACGCCAGGCTTGTCGATCGGAAGACCGCAAGTTCACAGGTTCGAATCCCTAGCCCCGCGTGACGGATTGAGCTCCCGCACTCGCCCCAGCTCTTGCCAACCTAGCAATTCAAAAGCATGCAAATGCAAGTAGATAAATAGGTACCACTTCGGTGGGAAGGTAACAGCGTTCCGTGCTTGTCATGCCGGCCACATGACCGTGGAAGCATCTTCGGACAGCGCTGGCTCTTCGGCTAAGAAACGGAGATGAGCACCGGCCCCTAGAGTCGGACATGACTGCACAAATGGGCAGGGGGAACCTTTACCTTTTGTGTGTGTGTGTGTGTGTGTGTGTGTGTGTGTGTGTGTGTGTGTATATATATATATATATATATATATATATATATATATATATATATATATATCTCCTAAAAAGCATTTAAGCAAACAACAAGAAACACTGCAAGATCTTTACATTGATTTAGTATTTTTAGCTGTTTTTATGTCTCTTTTAGTTTTGTGCACCATCCAGAGTCCACTGGAGACGGGCAGCCAATAAATAAATAAATAAATGAATGAATGAATGAATGAATGAATGAATGAATGAATGAATGAATAAAATGTCTACTTTCTGTAGCAGCACTAAATTTATACAGCCTAAACTCAAAGACATACCAGACGATTTTAAGAATGAATGTCCTTAAGACTTCAATTCTTGAAAAATACAATAACTTAATACTGATGTTAACTTACAATCACTATTTACCTTATTATGGGCAACTATTTTGAGAGCAAAAGTTGCCAAATACAGAGAATTCATGACAAAACTAAGTTGATTTCGTGATTCTTCTAAAAAGTCTTCCAAGCCTTCATACCAAAGTCTTTTAACATCTGACCATACCATTCCTTAGAACAGAGAAAGAAAAAGGGTATACAATCTCAATATTGTCTGGCTATAATTTTAAATAACATGGTCACACTAATAAGGACAACTCATTGCAGGGAGTTTTTAGTGACAAAGACAGCTTACAATGATATTACAGTATATGATAAAACAATACTGAACCTGAACTAGATAATGATCAGTACATTCCAAATAAAAGAATCAATTACCTTATAAAAATTACTCTTCTACTATAAATATGTAATCATATTTAATAATAAATATTATACAATATTGTTTTAGGATAAGACTACATTGCTAAGAATATGAGTGGGTTTTCTCTCCCTCCCTAGATATTTTTCAACAGCTTTTTTTCCAACTGTAAGCCAATGGGAAAATGTATTTAATATATTTGTATTAGAGGGAAACCTTCTCAGATGCCGAAAACAATATGTTTGTACAACATGTTAAGTTAAATCTGGTACTAACAATTGGTAAACTATTTAGCCACTGGCAAGCAGCAGATGGCATAGCAACTTGACTGAAGGAATTCACATCATCTTGTGATCAGCCTCATTACTACAGCAGCCATTTGTTCATTGGCATGTTTTTAATATGCAAAATATTCCTACAGGCCAAAACCTTGATATAATGTAAATGTGACAATAATCTGAACTATTATGTTCAGAGCTTATAAAGAGTTCCATGGGTCATGCTGTCATGCTTAGTTTTGTGGCTTTATTTACATTTTGGCACTCTTTCACATTTAACACCTTTCCCTTTCAATCTCACCATCAGTGTGATTAAAAAGAAGTAATGTTTAAGGACTGCAGATGTCTTCACATCTTACTATGAAACATTGTATTTCTGTAACTGATATCACTTCGTAGTGTTGCTCTTTCAGTAGTAAATGTCTGAAGATATTTTAACAGATACTACAATAAAAATGTTGGTTCTTTAATGCTATCAAATGCCTCCACAGCTATGTAGAGAGTTCCAGCAAATGAACATACCAAATGTATGGAGCAATTATTATTTCATAGGATTATGTCAGTCTTGGGGGACAAAAATATGATTTGCAATTTTATTGATAACACAGAAAATCAAACCAAAGCTTGTTGGATTTATTTTAAAAAAGCCATGAGTGGTGCATAGCATTAGGAAAAAGTGTTTTACAAAGCAGATTAAGGCAAACAATGTTACCCATCATTTCATGTGACATATGAAAGCAGGCACATCCTTTGGAAAGCTTGTATGGCTGTTTTAAAGACTGTCCCCTACTGCCTGTACATGTATGTCCATGCACAGCTACTTTGCTGGCAGTTCCAGCAGAAGCATTCTCCATGTGCACACAAGAACACAATGAGACAGCCCTTCCAGAGAATATAGCTGCTTTAATCCTTTGAGGAGGGTGCTTTCCTTATGCTAATATGCTTTCCAAAATTCTGAATGCTTTACACGGCCTTAAAAAGCAATGATACTGAGAGATATTGTCTCTGCTCCCCTGCTGGTTCTAGTAGAGTTGCTGATTCTTGAAGAATCAACTAACACATTTACAGACAGACCTGGTGCAAGAATGAGAAATTTATTTATTTATTTGTTTGTTTGTTTATTTTATCCATCTGCATCTATTCTATCTTCTGCCATCCTGTTGTTATAACTTTTTATGTGACTGGAAGCACACATTTTTCTAACTCTGCCATCAAGCATACATGCAGTTCAGTTCATTTATGTTCTGCCCAGAGGTCTTATTATTTTATTTTATTTATTTTATATTAGTATAGTTATAATATTTCTAAGGCTATGTGGCTTATAAACACTGTAACAAACAAATCGGCATCCTGCATCCTGTATGCGGCTTCCAATGCTCTATCTGCAGCCTACAGAGTCTTCCTACTTTTCCCTACCGTCAATGCTTGGGTAATGAAAAACAGTTGTTTCCATGCTGATATTAAGTAGACCAGCATTGTATGTGTATTGGAGGTGGGCATGTATTGATTTGATTTACAGGTTGCCTTTCTGTCCAGCTAACAATAAAAAAATGAAAAAATAATAAAAATAGAATGGTTTTAATTCAAGGTTGTAGAAACCTGTTTGGCAAGAGAATTGCATTCTTTCTGGTCACACAATTTCAAGGGCTGTCAGTCAGTAGTGAACAGGACCACAAGCTATTATAGAGTTTTGCTGTAGAGAAGATGAGACCATTAAGAAAACTCAACTGAGCTGGTTGGGAAAACCTAGTGGACTGTATAAAGCCTACAGGCTGGAGATTCTTCATGCCTGTGACTTCTAAACAGGCACACACATGCAGACTCACATGACTCCAATGTAGTTAATATTACCATTTCTCTGTTGCTCCTCACCATGGAAAAATAGTAGTTTTGCTCAGAATTGGGGAACTTCTGAAAGCTATTTCAGAAGCTGTGTTCTGAGAGAACAACAGGGTTGGACAACTTATCTCTTAACCAGCTCTTGCCAACCTACCAATATGAAAGCATGCAAATGCAAGTAGATTAATAGGTACCACTTTAGTGGGTAGGTAACAGCGTTCCACGTGCATCATACGGCCACATGACCATGGAAGCGTCTTCGGACAACGCTGGCTCTTCGGCTAACAAACGGAGATGAGCACCGGCCCCTAGAGTCGGACACGACTGCACAAATGTGCAAGGGGAACCTTTACCTTTTATAGGTTCATTTTTAAGCAGGCATTTCTCATAGACTGAAACTACAAAATTGCACTACAAAACTGGTCAGAAACATTTGTTAATACTACCTTTATGTACTGCTCTTCCTTAAGGAATGCAAAATCATAGAGTGAATTTGATGGCCAGCTAGAGAGTTGAACCTGGTTTCCCCAGTTCCAGTTAATTATAACTAGTTAACTCATGAAGGTTTTTACATTATATTTATTTTAAAAATGGGTTTTAACTATTTTACAAGATTTCATGTTTTCTGTCAGAAATAACAGAAAATAACATTAAAATAACAATATAACAACAATAATTATACATTTGACTACAATTTTGGGCATTAGTATAGCAATTATTCTGTGGACTTCCTGTAGGAAATCTAGACTTTTCCCCATATAAGTAAGGAGCCCTACACAGTACACAAGATGGCCCTCTAACATTTATTCACAGTACTACACATTATTAAGCAAAATGGAGGGTGAGAAAGTCAGAATTTTAACAGATTTGTATTCTTTATACTTACCAATGAGCCACAGTATTAGAAGATAGTCTATTCTCTCTAATGCTGGTCCCATTGTGTTTTTCTTATCTTCATTGTAGACAAGTGAGTACAAATTAAGCAATAACAGAAATGTAAAATATGAAGCTCCATGAATGATAAATTTCATAAAAGGAGTATGAATTATTTTGCCTATTCGAGATCGTGGTGCCAGTAAATAGCAAAAAGATAGTAGTGGCCAAAAGATGCCAACTGTCAAGACTGTCAAAATCTTCTTAAATGTATGCTTGCGGCGGTAACCAGCCATTTGTCCAAACCAGACAGTATTGAGAAACTGCTGGCAATTAGACTGAGAAACAAACTGTAATAGAAAAATATTTTACATAAATAAGCACTTTCTAAAGGGTAAAGCCAATGACTTACATTCTTTGTTTAAGAGAGTAACAAAAGTAGACAGAAATAATTAGCTGCAACAATAGTATTTGGAGGGTAAGTTCATTTTAAACATGTAAATTCTGTATAATTAAATACAATCAGTTAATTGAACTTCATTGTATATTTAAAGCAGATGCTCAATCATTCTCATTCTATATGTTTGCTAATACTATAACAATTAACTGCAAAAAATGTTTGTATGGTGCCCACAGCCCCAGCTGCTTTCATCAAAATGATGAAAGTTGCATTGCGCTGTAAGCTCCACCTCTTTTTAACCTACTGTATATGTCACATCAAACACATACGTACACAAAAGGCAAGGCCAGCATTGTGACAGTGCAATGCTGCTTTTGTTGGACTGACTAGTTTGAGTCACACAAACACACACACACGCACACACACACACACACACGGACACCACTGGTTCCCCAAAATAATAAAATGTGAATTATATTTAAAATGTTAACTGTTACAGCAACCATATCCCACAATTATTACTTCTGGCTTTGCTTTCACAGAACTATGTGTGAAACAGATCTCCCATTTTGCAGAGTAACTCTCTCTAAATACACACACATAGACAGACACACAAAGCACTAAAGCCTTGCCAGGGTTAAAATCTGGCAACATGTATGGCTTTTCTCCAACATAAGAAACAGCAGAATTGTAACAATAGTTACTGACTTGCAGGCAGATGTAATAATAAAAAAAACCCAATATGATTGGAAATGCTGAGCAAGAAATGAAACTTCAAAAATGGTCAAGTGAGGAACTGCAATATGAAAGTGTTGTTTACATTAGTGCCAGCCATCTTCTGCACAAAAACCTTGAACCATATTTTATCCTTCAGTCTATAGAGGCAATTAACTTCAGCAACTTCATTACCATTATATAATGCCAGCCAGCAGAAACAGGGTGAAGTAAAACGTAAAACACTGTGCCACAACAGATGTATGAGGTGAGAACCAGAGCAGCAAAGCCGAGGAACCTGCTGAGCTGTAATAAGGAACTCATACCAACATGGCATTAATTCTCCCTTGCCATTCATGATCTTGTCACACGAATACATTGACTACTGTCCTACACAGAAAGGTATTGGGCTAGGCTGCTAATTCACATTTTGTTTCCATTAGAAATTTAATAGATTTTATTGAATTAGTACTATATTTTTTGTAATTGTTAGAAGTTGGAAACTTACTAAGATACGTATCTGTTTTATCCCATCTATTTGTTAGAGGATTGTATATTTAATAAACCAAAACTGACATACTTCCTTTTGGTTGTACTTAATGGCAAGCTTTAGGCGACTCAAATTCATTCTCTCTTCTAGCAATCCTCGTTTATCCACAGGCTCATCACTTGCAGTATGATTCAATATAACTTCAAGCTCCCGGGAATTCCGTGCCTGAGCAAGCAAATCTTTAGCAAAGGTTTTACACTGCTGGGCTAGTTCTTCATAATCATTTCTAGGAAATACAAAAGTTGACAAACCTTACTTCTAATGCTAATTTATAATGCAAACAAAAAAGAAGAAGAAAAAAGGTCCTTCCTGAACAAAAGTGGATACCAGATTGGAAAGAGCTAAAATCAAGATGGTTCAAATAAATTATCTAAATCACTGAAAAAGGACAAACTTTTAAAAAGTAAAGCTAGTACAGTAGTTAAGGTGCTGGACTAGGACCAGGGGGATCCAGGTTCAACTCCCTCAGATATGGATAACTGCACCAGTCACTCTCTCTCAACTCAACCTACCTTCACAGGGCAGTTGCTATGGGAAAAATCTGGAAGAGGGAATGCTATGTATGTTGCCTTCCGTTCCTAGAAGAAAGGTGGGATATAAATCTAAGATATGAATAATTTAAATAAATAATTTATCTTGATTTTCATAAAGTATCCCTTAAGTTAAGAGAAAGACACATTTCATATACTAGAATTATGGCTGATTTTTATTATATACGTTTTAATGCATTTGGGCTGGTGCTTTGTTGTACCCTTTGTTAGGACTGAGGTGGGTTATAAATATTGTAAAATCAAATTAATAACATTAATAAATGTTAGAGATGGCAGCAGCACTGTGCTGATTTTTACTAATTGTGGAAGCTTAGTTAGTATTTGGGTTGCAAATCACCAGGAAATTTCAGGGTTTTAGGCTGATATCCATGAAGCCACCAGGACTCAAGCCTGACTTGAAGGAGACTTTGTCTTTTAAAGTCCTCAGTGATGCCTATGGATCGTTTGCTCTAGAAATTAAAACAATTCATTTCATTGCCATGCAGAATGGAATTATGTTATCAACATAGAGAATAAATTATTCATGGATGAACCATATATTTTTCTTGGCAACAGTGCCAAAGTGGTTTGCCACTGTGATCTATCAAGATATGTCTGTAAAAGAAACACAGCAACATCCAGTGTAGATTTTGCCCTTAACTAGTCATTTGCTATAAATCTTTGAAGTATATGCAGTACCTTCTAAGTTAATTACAAATCCATACCCTTAGTTTAAAACAGTTATGCTTTGCATTTGCATTTGGTGCTTGTTCCTTAGTAACAAGACATTCAAGTATATTATTTAGAGATTATGACTACAATCCTCAGTATGCTTGGCTGGGAATAAGAGCTATAGAAATGTGTGACTCATTTCTCAGTAAACATTAATGAGTTTGCATTATACATTCTCTCAGTTTACAAGATGTATATTGTGAGCCTGGCTCACTTGTGGTATGCTGCATCTAATTATATCATGCTGCTGAAAATGCAATAGTAATACATATTATCCATACCTGAATTCAACTTCTACAAGGCTTAATTCTCTTAAGTCTGCACTAAGTTCAAAGGCTCTCAGAATTGGATCCTCTTCTGTCAACATTATTAAGGCAGGACTAGCCAAACATCGATAAATATCAAGACGAAATCTGCAGTGGTAATGTTAAAGAACACATCTTAAGACAAGCAGTTTTCATCTGATTAATCATTTCAACTATTGTTTATATGAAATCTGTTTTAGAAATCTGATATACAATATTTATATACCATTACCAGCAAGCAAAAGAATTCCCTCCATCACCAAGGCATATGTTCTAAGAAAGTTCTTAGCAGTTTTTAGTTTAAATACTGGTAACAACTTTTATTAAAGACTTGATTATAAGATGTACTGTGCCATCCACTATTGTTCAAAGAACGATTGTTTTAGATTAAAATTCTCAAGACAGGCAAGCACATTAATCATACCAATCGAAGAGACATTAATCCTACTCAAAACAACTAGGACAATTTGGGATATTATATCCACCATTTGTAATTTCATTGTAAGAACATAACAAAAATGTTCCTATCTAGCA
Source organism: Charina bottae (assembly GCA_023362775.1). Classification (NCBI taxonomy): domain Eukaryota; kingdom Metazoa; phylum Chordata; class Lepidosauria; order Squamata; family Charinaidae; genus Charina; species Charina bottae. Next base: position 22,870,260 of record JALMGJ010000005.1, read on the forward strand.
CTGGAGGCTGTGAGCGACTGGATGTGGCAAAATAGATTCCTTGTACAACAGAGATACTTTCTGTATGTAGACAATCTTGTTTGATTTCAGCTCTTGTTTGACTCTAGATGCAATTGCACTCTCCCTGAAGAAGCAGGTCAATGACTGGGTATCCTTCTGGATTCACAGTTTCTGATTGATCAATAGGTGGAGGTTCTGGCCAAAAGGGCCTTTACCCCAGCTTCTGTTTTTGTGCCAACTGCAGCCTTTTGGGGAGAAGGAAAATTTTGCAATAGTAACTCATGCTCTTATCACCTCTGGAGTGGACTACTGCCATGCATTCTATTTTGGGCTGCCTTTGAAGAACACCCAGAAACTACAGCTGGTACAGAATGCAACTCTGCCTGTTGCCTGGTGAAAGCCACTATATTAGAAAAACACTAGTTCTTCCATTGCTGCATTGGTTGCCAATATGTTCCCAAGTACAATTCAAAATATTGGTTTTGACCTATACTGTAAAACCTTACATGGTTAAACTCCCCATTAGCTTCAGAACTGCCTTCTCCAAGTAGAATCTCCTCTGCAGTCTGTTTGGGAGTGGATGCTTAGGATATGCATATTTATGGAACAGTTTGCACTCAATGTCATATTGGCCCCTTAAAAAAAGGTAAAGGTACCCCCCGCACATTTGTGCAGTCGTGTCCGACTCTAGGGGCCGGTGCTCATCTCCGTTTGTTAGCCAAAGAGCCAGCGTTGTCCAAAGACGCTTCCACGGTCATGTGGCCGCATGACACGCGCGGAACGCTGTTACCTACCCACCGAAGTGGTACCTATTCATCTACTTGCATTTGCATGCTTTCGAATTGCTAGGTTGGCAAGAGCTGGAGCTAGTGCAGGAGCTCACTCTGCACGCAGGGCTAGGGATTCGAACCTCCAAACTTGCAATCTTCCGATCAACAAGCCTGGCGTCTTACCCGCTGAGCCACCACGCCCCATATTGGCCCCTTACCTACTGAGTTTTAGGAAGGCAAAACAAGCAAGTATTGTTCTGCTGTTTTAATCCACATTAATGAATTCTGTTTTATCTGTGTTTCTATGAGTAAATGGCTCAGCCGTAAGTTACAGATGTTGAATTATGTAGAGATCTAAATTGTTGAGTAAGAGTACAATCCTACTCTCTTGATCTAGTAGAAAAATAACACTGTGCATGTTTTAATTCCTTTATGTCATTTCAAAAGAATGAAAACTCATTGCTATTAAGAATATCTTCATGTAAATCCACACGTTTTTACCCAAAAGTATTTTACAAGCCTGCCTACATATTAGCAATTTGTAGTAACATGAAAGAAAAAAAATAGTTCCTTGTTTAAAAAAGCCTCTCTCCAGGACTACTAGGAATATAGTAGGAAACTGATTTACAACCAGTGAGATCATTAAACCATCTTGTTCACTAATGTATAATTACCATAAACAATCATCCAAATATTTTCCCCAATTCTAGATGGCAGGAATGGAATCTAACATCTTTTGCAAGCAAAGCTATACACTCAATTAAATATATCCTTGTCATGAGCGTTCATTTTTCTTCTAAAATCTAAACTAAGTTCGCTTGTGGTTTTTACTTAAAAATAGTGGGAAAACTGCATGCACAGATACAACCCTAATTATTGTAACCTGGAGTGTCGTAGACTATCTTTTTTGTTCTTGGCTGTACACAATGTACATTCACACCCCACAGCATGAGGTTTGGGTAGCGACACATCCTGTTTTAACAGCATTGTAAGAATTTCATAGTTGTTACGGTGAGCAGCTAAAATGACAGGTGCAACATCCATAGTTGTTGAATATTCTGGATTCTGAATACGTTCCATTAATTTCTGCAACAGAGAGACAAAAGACTGAGAAAATAAATTAAGCTTTATGAATTGCTAATGCAGAGATCAAATCTAAAACACATCTGATTTGAAACCAAAACATATACTTTAAGGTCTTATACATTTTTAATTTCAAAATTACTAAACTGAATGCAACAACTGACAAATTTAATTGAATACATTTTGTTCCACAAAGAATTATTTCCTGAAATGAAAAAGGCACATATGGTTCTAATATACATACAGTGTGCTATTCCTCTTTCTTCTAGGGGCTGGCCATTAAGAAGTAGAATGGATAAATTCAGTTATGCTTCTTACATGTTCCTCCCTCTTAAGTACCCAAAGCTGCAAACACACATTTGTATAATAGTATTTGAAATGATGAAAAAAATAAAAAAAAATGATCAATGTACATGTGATAATTTGAATTGTAACTTCTAGTGATTCACCCAATTTAAAATAAAATTGTAATAGTACAGGACCTTGTGGGTTGCACTGAAGATTACAATTACAATATTAAATTTACTGTTAACAGTTATTATCTTTTTCATAATGTTTATAAAAACTACAATGAGTATGCCTTCCCTATTTTAATGTATGTATACAAGTCAATGTTTATTTGAAATCTTTTCTAAGACAACCTTCAGTTTGATTATTTATAATTCAAGCAGCAGAGTGCCAATAACTGTTAAGCTAATACTTTTAAAATCCTTATCCTTTATAAACAAGCAGTAAAATAGCTTCAAGTCCACCCTCATCCATGGAAGCTCACTGTCCAATATAACTCACAGGATTGTTGTAGGGAAAAGTGAGTAGACAGAGTGCTGTATATGTCACTCTGAGTTCCTGGATATAAATCTAAAAAATAATTATAATAAATAAATAAATAATTTTGCCCCTTTTCATATATATAATCAAAAAGTCTTACATTTGCTCTCCAAAGTTTCCAAGATCAAAATTTTCCCATCATCAAATACACGCTTAACTCAAAGATTTGAGTATCATGAGATGCACCCTCAAACAGAATTAAAGCAATACTAACAACAATTGTTGGTCTACTGGATCGCTTTGGTCGATGATTAAGTAATATATCAACCGCTCCCACAACTTCTGAGTCAATGGCCACCAATAATGCATCTGTAGACTGAAGAAAATTAAAGCACAAATCATAGCAAATTACATACCATGGAAGAAAATATACATTGTTAAATTACAGAAAGGAAGTGAAACTTGGATAGATACTGTTCTCAAAGGGCGGGGAAAAAGAATAGAAATTTCAAATTTATACTGATGTTATTAACTGAACAAAGTCACAGTACCTGACAGCCATAATCCAACAGAAGCTGTAGAATATCTAGATTCTCATTTTCAATAGTTATGGTAATAGCATTTCTCCCAAGCACATCCACACAATTTATGTTCATCTCCCCAGAACTATTCTCTTCTAAAAGTTTCTTCACCATGTAATAATCACCTAAACCAATAATATACAAAAGCCTATTTTAGCATTTTAGATTTTAATTTTTAGTGATTTTTAAAAATATTTAATGCACCCCTCAACAAGTCAGCTACAAGTAAATCTTGGTTACAAAAAGGAAGCATTTCCTGAAAATCACCCTCTCCCCCCTCCCCTTTTAAAATGAAGGGATAGAGAAGAATGAGCAAAAGCAAGGACACGTTATAATGGGGCTGCTTGACAACCTCATTACTTTGGGCTTTTTACCCAAGGCCCTCCAGCAACAAAGCTGACAGACGCACATTCCCATAAAAGGGAAAGGGGGGGAAAGATGGGAGCTTTAGATGCCTTTTGCTATTGTTCTTCCTCAATACAACCATCACCCTGTGGTCAGAACCAGAATGCTACCCCTTTCTACGAATCACTTTCTGTTTATGATTCGGATTAAGTTTCTCATCCTGGATCCGTCCAGGAATAAGGAGCGGAACCCCGGCCTCTTCCGGCGCTGCTCGCTTGGATGCTGGGCGGATTCATTGACGAAGGCCCGCTGCTGGCTAATAATGCTGGTCGGAAGAAAACGGTTTTCTTACGGAAATGGAGAAAAAGCGAGAGACAGAGATCTACCTTTGTCGCAGGCCAGCAGGAACAGCTTTTCGTCCAGGGTGGTCTCCTCCTTCACCTGCCGGACGTCCTTCAGCGCCAGCAGCTTGTTCGGGGAAGCCGAGGCCGACGGGTCTGCACTCTGGTACAGAGCAGCCATAGCGCCGGCCCCGCACAAGGCAGAGGCTCATCGGAAAGGCCGCTCTGGAAAGCCACCTTCCTCCTCCTCCTCCCCCCCCCTCCTCCCTGCCCCCAGACCGACAACCCCGCTGGGATTCACTCGAACGAGGCGCGCGTCACGCGCCAGCCGAAGGGAGAGCGAAAGACGCAGAGCTGTCAAAACCGAGCGCGAGCGGCCGAAGGCTCCGCGCGCACGCGCAAAGCACCTTTTCGTTCTGTTCTCCCTTCCTCCGCCGCCGAAGACCGTTAACGGCCACTCGTTCCAATCGTTTCCATAGAAGGTGGGAGACGCAAGCGGGCGGTCTCCATCCCGTTGTCAAAAACGCGGGGCGGCAAAGAGGAGAGCAGTAGGGGTAGGGAGCCGCATCAGTCGCCTGTAGTTGATTGTGCAATTGACTGCTCAAATTGTAAGGGGAGGGAATATTACCTTGAACGCAAAAGCAGACCCTGTTTGCAGCTTGCTTGGAATTGCCCCAACACACGCGCAGCCATGCGCGGACACGCACGCACATGGGTGGTCATTCAGCAGGTCTCTTTTCCCTGCCAAGTTTCATCCAACCTTCAAGTCCTTTCCATCCCTTTATTAATTACTACAATTTCAGCAGCTTATGCCATTAATATAAGATTGAATGTAATTAATTAATTTTTTCAATCAATCAGATGCACCACAGACATATGGCAAGCAATAGAAGAAGAATCAGTAAAGGTTCTAACCAAGCTGTGCTGCCAAATCTGGAAAACGGCACACAGATTAGAAGAGGTCAATCTATATTCCAGTACCAAAAAAAGAAGACTAACAGAATGTGCAAAATATTGTAAGTAAAGTACAGGTTCCCCTGCACAGTCGTGTCGGACTCTAGGGGCCGGTGCTCATCTCCGAAGACTACTGTACAGTATCCTTAATTTCACATGCTAGCAAAATGATGCTTAGGATCATCCAATGCAAATTAGAGTCCTGCATGAAAAAAGAGATGCCAGATGTTCAAGCTGGCTTTAGAAAAGGATGAGGAACACAAGACATTGCTGATGCACGCTGGATAATTGAGAAACTCAAACCAAACCAAAAATATATGCTTTCTTGATATAGAAAGGCCTTCAATTGTGTCAATCGTGTCAAGTTTCAAAAATGGGGAATCCCAGTGTTGCCTAGAAACTCAGGCACCCCGAGTTTGGTGTGGAGCTGATAAAAACTTGGTCCCTGAATTAGAGAAACATAACCTTTGCAAAGGTGGCTTTCTGCCTACCCAAAAACAGGAATCACCAAGTATTTCAGGCAAAAGCAAAAAGCCTTTATTAAGGGGGGTAAAGTCCTTTTATAGGGTACAGACACAAATGATGCATTTGGTATATGTGATACATCATAAAGCAAGTAATCAAACAATAAAAGACATTGATTACATGTGAGAATTGAACAATAGAAAACATTGATTCTAGATAACATTCCACAAGTAGCAAATCCATGGGTCACTCCCTTTCCCAGCAGGGTTTGTATCATCTTAAAACTTGCAAGTGTATTCAAGGACTTTCAGAATACGCTCTCTATTGTTTAGATGCTGAAAAGGCTAGTTTTTGCATGTAAAAGAAAGGAAGGGTTTTGGGTAAAAGGAAAACATGGTTTCTTGAACTTGAAAAGAAGGCATGGATGCCATGCTTAAATGCTAATATCACCTTTATTAAAAGCTAATAAGGAGGCCTAAAATTTCCAGGTAACACCAGAACATCTCACTGTCCTCATGAGAAACTTATATACAGGTCAGGAAGCCACAGTACAGACAGAATATGGCAAAACAGATTGGCTCCACATTGGCAAATGAGTGAGGCAAGACATACTCTCCCCTTATTTATTCAATTTATATGCTGAATTTTAAGAGAAGCTGGATTGGAAGATGAGCATGGTTTTAAACTTGGAGGAAAAAACATCACTAACCTGCACTATGCTGATAACACTACCTGATAGCCAAAAATGCAAAGGATCTGCAAGCTCTAGTAATAAAAGTCAAGGAGCACAGTGAAAAAAATGGGACTAAAATTAAATATAAAGATCAAATTAATGACAACAGGCATTAACAACCAGCCTTAGAAGTGTTAATGAATATTGAAGTAGTATACAGCTTCTGCCTTTAGGATTAACTATCAACAGTAAAGGAACAAGCACTCAAGAAATACGCTGCAGACAAGCTCTTGATAGAGCACCCATGAAGTCTTTGGAAAAAATATACAGATGCTTTGATGTGACTATACCTACAAAGATCAGAATAGTGCAAACAATAGTATTCCCTGTGAACCTCTATGGAAGCAAAAGTTGGACTTTGAAGAAGCAGGATAGGAAGAGTATTGAAGCTTTTGAACATTGGTGTTGGAGAAGACTCCTGAGAATACTATGGGTAGCCAAGGAAACAAAAAAATGGATTGTCAAACAAATCAACTCAAATTTCTCACTTGATGCACAAATGACCAGGCTCAAAGTATCCTACTTTGGACACATTATGTGAAGACCTAGCTCTCTGGAGAAAGCTCTAATGGTGGGAAAGGTTGAAGGGAAGAGAAGAGAATGTCCTGTTTGACTAGGTTAGACCCAGAAGAGGTGTAATATAATTAGTTTTACTGAATACAACAATACTGAACAATTTCCTTTAACTTATTAATGAGATTAATTACAATTACTAAAACAATTCAAACTTTAAAGTTAATCTAATTAAAACAGTTCAAGGTTAAATTTAATTAACTTAATTAATTTGTTGAATTAAAATTAAACACAATTACTTAGACAATATTAATTTGTTGTTGTTCAGTCGTTTAGTCGTGTCCGACTCTTCGTGACCTCATGGACCATAGCACGCCAGGCCTTCCTGTCCTCCACTGTCTCTCGGAGTTTACTCAAATTCATGTTCATTACATCGGTGATGCTATCTAACCATCTCATCCTCTGCCGTCCCCTTCTCCTTTTGCCTTCAGTCTTTCCCAGCATCACGGTCTTTTCCAGTGAGTCCTCTCTTCGCATTAGGTGACCAAAGTATTTGAGCTTCAGCTTCAGCATCTGTCCTTCCAATGAGCAGTCAGGGTTGATTTCCTTTAGGATTGACTGGTTTGACCTCCTTGCAGTCCAAGGGACTCTTAAGAGTCTTCTCCAGCACCACAGCTCGAAAGCATCAATTCTTCGGCGCTCAGCCTTCCTTATGGTCCAACTCTCACAGCCATACATTACTACTGGAAAAACCATAGCTTTAACTATACGGACCTTTGTCGGCAAGGTGATGTCTCTGCTTTTTAATATGCTGTCTAGGTTTGCCATAGCTTTCCTCCCAAGGAGCAAGCGTCTTTTAATTTCATGGCTGCAGTCACCGTCTGCGGTGATCTTGGAGCCCAAGAAAATAAAATCTGTCACTGCTTCCATTTCTTCCCCTTCTATTTGCCAGGAAGTGATGGGACCAGATGCCATGATCTGGGTTTTTTTAATGTTGAGTTTCAAGCCAGCTTTTGCACTCTCCTCTTTCACCCTCATCAAGAGGCTCTTTAGTTCCTCTTCGCTTTCTGCCATTAGGGTGGTATCATCTGCATATCTGAGGTTGTTGATATTTCTCCCGGCAATCTTAACTCCGGCTTGTGATTCATCCAGCCCGGCCTTTCTCATGATGTACTCTGCATATAAGTTAAATAAGCAGGGTGATAATATACAGCCTTGTCGTACTCCTTTCCCGATTTTGAACCAGTCGGTTGGTCCATGTCCGGTTCTAACTGTTGCTTCTTGACCCACATACAGGTTTCTCAGGAGACAGGTAAGGTGGTCTGGTACTCCCATCTCTTTAAGAATTTGCCACAGTTTGTTGTAATCCACACAATCAAAGTCTTTAGCGTAGTCAATGAAGCAGAAGTAGATGTTTTTCTGGAACGCTCTTGCTTTTTCCATGATCCAGCGAATGTTGGCAATCTGATCTCTAGTTCCTCTGCCTCTTCGAAACCCAGCTTGCACTTCTGGTAGTTCTCGGTTCACATACTGCTGAAGCCTAGCTTGTAGGATTTTGAGCATAACCTTGCTAGCATGTGAAATGAGCGCAATTGTACGGTAGTTTGAACATTCTTTGGCATTGCCTTTCTTTGGAATTGGAACGTAAACTGACCTTTTCCAATCCTGTGGCCACTGTTGAGTTTTCCAAATTTGTTGGCATATTGAGTGCAGCACTTTAACAGAATCATCTTTTAGGATTTTAAATAGCTCAGCTGGGATACTGTCTTCTCCGCTAGCTTTGTTGTTAGTAATGCTTCCTAAGGCCCACTTGACTTCACTCTCTAGGATGTCCGGCTCAAGGTCAGTGACCACACCATCATATTTATCAGGGATATTAAGATCTTTCTTGTATAGTTCTGTGTATTCTTGCCACCTCTTCTTAATCTCTTCTGCTTCTGTTAGGTCCCTGCCTTTTTTGTCCTTTATCATGCCCATCTTTGCACAAAACGTTCCCTTGATATCTCCGATTTTCTTGAAGAGATCTCTAGTCTTCCCCATTCTATTGTTTTCCTCAATTTCTTTGCATTGTTCATTTAAGAAGGCCTTCTTATCTCTCCTTGCTATTCTCTGGAATTCTGCATTCAGTTGTTTATATCTTTCCCTTTCTCCCTTGCCTTTTGCTTCCCTTCTTTCCTCAGCTATTTGTAAAGCCTCATCAGTCAGCCATTTTGCTTTCTTGCATTTCTTTTTCTTTGGGATGGTTTTAGTTGCTGCCTCCTGTACAATGTTACGAACCTCCATCCATAGTTCTTCAGGCACTCTGTCTACCAGATCTAATCCTTTAAATCTATTCCTCACCTCCACTGTATATTCATAAGGGATATGATTTAGGTCATACCTGAGTGGTCTAGTGGTTTTCTCTACGTTCTTCAATTTAAGCCTAAATTTTGCGATAAGAAGCTCATGATCTGAGCCACAGTCAGCTCCAGGTCTTGTTTTTGCTGATTGTATAGAGCTTCTCCATCTTTGGCTGCAAAGTATATAATCAATCTGATTTCGGTATTGACCATCTGGTGATGTCCATGTGTAGAGTCGTCTCTTGTGTTGTTGGAAAAGAGTGTTTGCTATGACCAGCGTGTTCTCTTGACAAAACTCTATTAGCCTTTGCCCTGCTTCATTTTGTACACCGAGGCCGAACTTGCCTGTTATTCCGGTTATTTTTTGACTTCCTACTTTAGCATTCCAGTCCCCTATGATGAAAAGGACATCTTTTTTTGGTGTTAGTTCTAGAAGGTGTTGTAGGTCTTCATAGAACCGGTCAACTTCAGCTTCCTCGGCATCAGTGGTTGGGGCATAGACTGCACTGGCAGCTGAGGTGAAACACCAACGTTCTAAATGACAATTGAAGCAATGGCGGGACAAGGCTTCAAGACAGCTGCCTGTCAGATGGCAAACCAAGGCTCGGAGACAGCAGCTGAAGCGATGACAGGACCAGCCCCTGCGACGGCAGCGAAAGTGGAAATGGAAACGGAGCAGGACTCAGAGATGCTGATCGGGCAGGACCCAGCTGTGGCAGAGGCGGCGGCTGTGAGGCAGAATTCAGCGGTGGTAACTGAGGTGACGGCGGAACCAAACTCAGCAGCGGCAAGGAGACGATGACAGGATCAAACTTGGCAGAGATAAAGACGGCGGCAGCAGCTTCAAGTCCGGTGAGGATAGCGGAGGTGGAGACAAAGCAAGATCCAACGTCGGCGCCACAAGTCCAGCTTCGGAGCAGCTTCCTTCGGTCTCTGAAATCAAGGTTTGTGATCGTGGATGCGAACGGTTGTCTCCGACAATCCGTTCCTGCGTTCGGTGCGTTTTATACTTTTCAATCTCCCGCCTTTTGTGGACGGGAGCCAATCTCCTCTCTCTTTGCTCTGCCCCTTTTTCTGCCCTTCTGGCTCACGCGCTGATTGGTGGTTGTGCATCTTCTGCTGCACTTTCTCCAATCAGCTGTTCTGGCTCCAACACTTGCCATTGCTCAACATTCCTACCTTCTTAACTGTCAATTCCCTCTTCTGTGTCAGATTCATCCTCAGCCTCAATCCTTACAGAGAATGACCAGCAGCAAGATGTATGGACACAGTAGTGGTGGGTGCACAGTTGGAATACCTGAAGAACTAGGTTAGGGTCTAATCGTCATGGAGCAAATCTATGTGGTCACTAGGAGTTAACACCAACTTGATGGCACATAATCAATCAATCAATCAATCAATCAATCAATCAATCAATGATGCATCATCATTCCTGTTTTTGTATCTTGCCTTTAATTCAAAAGCTCAAGGCAACATACATAGCACTCCCTCTTCTTATTTTTCCCCACAACAGCTCTGTGACATAGTTTGAGCTGAGAGCAAGCAACATGGGCCCAAAATTACCCAGGTGTTTTCCATGACTAAAACTGGACTAGAAACTGGATCTTCCTGTTCCTAATCCAAAATCTTAACCATTACACCACCCTGGCTCCAAACTGATAAATGAAAATCACTACATTTAAGAAGATTAAATGGTTTGGGGAAACTATAAGTTAAAGAAAACTAAGGAATTAGGAAACTAATTCCATATGTATATTTGAAGAGTTTGCTTTTTCTTTTTGAATTTATATATTTAAAGAATTAGAAGGTAGTTTCTTAGGTAGCTGCACTGGTAATGCAAAATACAGTACCACTGGAAAAAAAATAGTCTGAGCAAGGTACACCAATAACCTAATGTAGCTTTGTCACATGGGCTTCCTGATAGAACCCAATGCAAAACACAAATCCAGGCATAAAAGCAAGCATTTAGCATTTCCTTTCAATTTCCAGCCCCATTCCTTAGCAATGCTAGCAAGGTTGCTACCCCCTTCTTGCCATTTCTAGCTAAGGGACAACCTCTTGAGATTCTAAAATGCAAATTGACCGAACATTTTTCTCTATACTTAATATTATGGAGCTTTAAGTGTTTTCTACCTGGATATGTATATACTTCTTAATATATTTTATTTATATTATATATGTATATATGTATATCAATATAAGCTGCTCAAAAAAATAAAGGGAACACTGAAATAAGACAACCTAGATCTGAATGAATGAAATATTCGTATTAATTACTTTGTTCATTACATAGTTGAATGTGCTGACAACAAAATCACACAAAAAGCAATGGAAATCAAATGTAAGCAACCCCTGGAGGTCTGGATGTGGAGTTACACTCAAAAATTAAAGTGGAAAAGAACACTACAGGCTGATCCAACGTTGATGTAATGTCCTTAAAACAAGTCAAAATGAGGCTCAGTAGTGTGTGTGGCCTCCACGTGCCTGTATGACCTCCCTACAACGCCTGGGCATGCTCCTGATGAGGTGGCGGATGGTCTCCTGAGGGATCTCCTCCCACACCTGGACTAAAGCATCCCCCAACTCCTGGACAGTCTGTGGTGCAATGTGGCGTTGGTGGATGGAGCGAGACATGATGTCCCAGATGTGCTCAATTGGATTCAGGTCTGGGGAACGGGCGGGCCAGTCCATAGCATCAATGCCTTCGTCTTGCAGGAACTGCTGGCACACTCCAGCCACATGAGGTCTAGCATTGTCTTGCATTAGGAGGAACCCAGGGCCAACCGCACCAGCATATGGTCTCACAAGGGGTCTGAGGATCTCATCTCGGTACCTAATGGCAGTCAGGCTACCTCTGGCGAGCACATGGAGGGCTGTGCGGCCCCCTAAAGAAATGCCACCCCACACCATTACTGACCCACTGCCAAACCGGTCATGCTGGAGGATGTTGCAGGCAGCAGAACGTTCTCCACGGCGTCTCCAGATCCTGTCACGTCTGTCACATGTGCTCAGTGTGAACCTGCTTTCATCTGTGAAGAGCACAGGGCGCCAGTGGCGAAGTTGCCAATCTTGTGTTCTCTGGCAAATGCCAAACGTCCTGCACGGTGTTGGGCTGTAAGCACAACCCCCACCTGTGGACGTCGGGCCCTCATACCACCCTCATGGAGTCTGTTTCTGACCGTTTGAGCAGCCACACGCACATTTGTGGCCCACTGGAGGTCATTTTGCAGGGCTCTGGCAGTGCTCCTCCTGTCCCTCCTTGCACAAAGGCGGAGGTAGCAGTCCTGCTGCTGGGTTGTTGCCCTCCTACGGCCTCCTCCACGTCTCCTGATGTACTGACCTGTCTCCTGGTAGCGCCTCCATGCTCTGGACACTACGCTGACAGACACAGCAAACCTTCTTGCCACAGCTCGCATTGATGTGCCATCCTGGATGAGCTGCACTACCTGAGCCACTTGTGTGGGTTGTAGACTCCGTCTCATGCTACCACTAGAGTGGAAGCACCGCCAGCATTCAAAAGTGACCAAACCATCAGCCAGAAAGCATAGGAACTGAGAAGTGGTCTGTGGTCACCACCTGCAGATCCACTCCTTTATTGGGGATGTCTTGCTAACTGCCTATGCTTTCCACCTGTTGTCTATTCCATGTGCACAACAGCATGTGAAATTGATTGTCAATCAGTGTTGCTACCTAAGTGGACAGTTTGATTTCACAGAAGTGTGATTGACTTGGACTTACATTGTGTTGTTTCAGTGTTCCCTTTATTTTTTTGAGCAGTGTATATATGTATTGGTTTTTTTAAAGGTTCCCCCCGCACATTTGTGCAGTCGTGTCTGACTCTAGGGGCCGGTGCTCATCTCCGTTTGTTAGCCGAAGAGCCAGCGTTGTCCGAAGATGCTTCCAGGGTCATGTGGCCGCATGATGCATGGGGAACGCTGTTACCTGCCCACCAAAGTGGTACCTATTCATCTACTTGCATTTGCATGCTTTCGAATTGCTAGGTTGGCAAGAGCTGGGGCTAGTGCGGGAGCTCACTCCGTCACGTGGGACTAGGGATTCGAACCTCCGAACTTGCGACCTTCCGATCGACAAGCCTGGAGTCTTACCTGCTGAGCCACCACGCCCCCTATGTATTGTATATACCTCTTAATATATTTTATTTATTTATTTATTTATTAAAAAAATTAAACTGCCCAATAGCCAAAGCTCTTTGGGCAGTTTACAATAAATACATTAAAAAAAAACACAATTCAAATTAGAATATATCCAATAAAATACAAAATAAAGACACCATGCAAACTTGGCAGCAGCAAGGCAACTGTCAAAATATAAGACAATATGAATTAATATTCAATTAACATACAGTTAAAAATCTGAAAGAATAAAAAGAGTTTGACCTGGCACCTAAATGTTGCTGATGTGGATGCCAGTCAAGTCTGTCTGAGAAGAGGATTCCATAAATGAGGTGCCACAGAAAGGTCTCTCTCTCTTGTAGAGACCCACCTCACCTCTTTTGGTGGAGGGCAGTGTTTCTCAACCTTGGCAGCTTGAAGATGTGTGGACTTCAACTTCCAGAATTCCCCAGCCAGCAGGTTTATTTTCAGGTAACAGAGTTAGCAATGTATTCAGGAATGTCAAACAAAGCAAAGGAAATTGGTCGATCAAAGCAGCTTCATTCCAGGCCAGATCTTGGGAAATTAGCCTAAAAGCACTTACATATTCAGCCACTGAGCTGCGCCCTTGTTTCAGCTTTCGGATATGGTGATTTGCTGTCTGGGTTTTCACAGGGTCAGTATACATGGCTTGAAGTTGTTGACTAAACACATTAAAATTGTTCAGCAGGGACCACTGTTAACAATGGTGTGACCCACCTGGCAGCATTTCTAGATAACAGGCTGATTATGAATCCTACTTGATGTTTGTCAGTTGGAAAGTCTTCTTCTCTTAAGCTCATGTATAGATTGCATTGTGCCCAGAAGGCAGGAAATTGAGACAGTGTCCCGTCAAACAGGCAATGGGACATTTTCTGCATGGAGGGGGTGCTGTCACCTGCAAGGCTTGGAGCTGAGCCGAGAGCAGAGCAACTTGATGTATCAGCTGGGCGTTCTCAGACACAAGTTGCTCCATACTGTTAACAAAGGTTTCACTCCCCAGTCAACAAAGAGTTAATTGGGGCTGGAAACAAACTGTCCTACTTCAGGTTTCAGCCTCGCACACATACACAGTTTCTTGGAAGATTATCAGGTTTATTTTCAGGTAACAGAGTTAGCAATGTATTCAGGAATGTCAAACAAAGCAAAAGCTTGCGAATGAAATATAAAGTTGGTCCAAGATTCAAGAGCCGGGTCAAAGTTGGTAGCCAGTCCAAGGGTCTAAGGTTTCAAGAAATTCTACACAGGGATCACACCTGAGCTAGATGTTGTTTCCAGCAAAGAGAACAAAAGTAGCCAAGCCTCTTATATAGGCTGCAGCCAACTGCCACTCATCGGAATGTTTACTCTGTTGCTTGGCAATAACCTAATAGAACCTCTGTTCTGCCCTCCTTTCTACTGGGCCATGACAGGTAGGCATACACAGGAAGGGGTACTCTTCCAGGTAACCTGGTCCTAAGCCACTGAGGGCTTTAAAGGTCAAAACCAGCACTTTGAAATTATTATAACTTGAAGGTCACGAATTAAGATTCAGGTGGCATGCCTATTTGTGGTATGTTAAAGTCAAAGTTAATAAGGATTTTAAAAACCATTACATGAGAAATGCCATACTGCAGATTTAGAATAAATATAAGGTAAGATTGTCCACTGTGGTTATCACCTCAGGAAGCATTTGTTAGAAGAGAAAATGTGGGAGAAATAAAGTGGTTAAAATATAAAGATTTGTTAAACTTTTGAGGGAGGTGAACCAAATCTTAAAACAAGAGAAAAGTTAGAGCTGGAAGGTTTTACATGTCATTGGTTTACTTATATGCAATTGTTTGAACGTTTTAAGTTGGATAGAAAGAATTATAGATTTGCTAATGAAATAACTTATTTTGAGACTCAACTTTGTATGAATGATGAACATGTTATCACTAAGATGTACAGGATGTTGTTACAGGTGAATATGGAAGATGAACAAGTATGATTAAATGGGCTAAGAACTTTGGATATAAATTGTGCCCAGATTCCCCAGGTATGGAGGAGATGGGTGGTGATACAAATTTAAATAATAAATAAATATTATGTTGGAACGATGGGAAAATATGTGGACTAAAGGTTTGAAATTTACATTGAACTATAACTTAAAGGAGAATTTTTATAAAATGATGTATCATTGGTATTTAACTCCTGATAAGTTGTCAAAAATGTTTAATGTTGTAACGAATATTTGTTGGAAATGTTTGCAGGGCGAAGGAACCTTTTATCATCTTTGGTGGACTTGTGAAAAGGCTAAAAAATTTTGGGATCAGATATGTACTACTATTCAAAAGATTCTTAAAGTGAATATACAGAAAAAAACAGAATTGTTTTTGTTGGATTTGATGGAGAAGGATCTGGAGAAACAACATGGAACTTGGCTTCTATATATGATTACTGCTGCAACATTATTATATGCACAACGATGGAAAGATCCACAAATACCCACAGTGGAAGAATGTATTATTAAATTAATGGACTTGGCTCAAATGGCGAAGTTAACAGCTTTAATAAGAGATAATACTGTTTCTGGATTTGTCTCTATTTGGCAACCCCTTTTAGATTCCTTGCTTGTGTTTGAAGAAAATGAAGTTTCGATTGTGGGTTTCAATGATTAGATAGTTTGTTTTGATAGAAATAATTTGATATGGTTTAATTAATGGTAAGAGATTACTTTTCTAATTGTTTTTATATCTGTATTGGAGGAAGTCGGAAGTCATTTTTTGTTTCTATTTTCTATCTATTTTCACTTTTATAGTTTTCTTTTTTCTTTAGTTCTATTTTCTATCTTTACTGTATTTTTTATTTTTTATTTTAATTATACTTTGAAATATAATAAAGTTTTTATTGTAAAAAAAAAACAGCACTTTGAATTAAGTCCTGAAATGAACCAGCCGCTTGTTCAACAACCGTTCAAAGTTACAATGCTGCTGAACGAAGGTACTTACGACTGGTCCTCAAAGTTCCGTCCAAGTGCTTGGCAACCAGCTCAAACTTACCACTGGTTGCAGCGTCCCACAGTCACATGATTGCCATTTGCAACTTTCCCTGCTGGCTTCCCACAAGCAAGGTCAATGGGGAAGCCAGCAGGGAAGGTTGCAAGTTGCTCGGGTAAGCCTCCCCCACCCCCAGCCTTTCTTTGCTCGCATGCCACTATGCCCTCCTTCCCTTCACTCGCACAGACCCCGTGCCCTCTTTCCCCAGCCTCCATATGCTCATACAGATGCATGCACATACCCCATGTTCTTTTTCCCTGGCTTCCCTTCCCTGAATTTGCATGCACCATGCACGCTGTTTCCCAGGCCTTCCTGAGCTCACACTGCACTGCAGCAACCCCCTCTCCCAACTCTTGCGTGGCCTGCGCTGGGCCTCCCAGGGCCTCCCCCACCCCCTTGCGGCACCTCCACAGTCTTTACCTGGGACTCTCTCCACTTCCCGGCTTCCCGCTTAATGATCCACGTGTCTTGGGTTACGACAACTGGGACTGCATGGATTGCCATTGCTAAGCAATGTGATCACGTGATATCGCGCTTTACAACCACATCGCTTAGCAACAGCAATTCCAATCCCAATTGCAGTTGTAACTCGAGGACTACCTGTGTTTGTATTGGCCAGTCTGATATATTTATGTTCCTCCTAATTTAGAACAGCTTGCAGATTCTGGTGATGATTTTCCCTCTTTGAGTCAGGCTGGGAGCTGGCTTTCCTCAGAGTGGAAAATCTTTGAATTTTGATCCTCCCTTGTCTCTGAGGGATCCTCTATGTTAAGTAGCCAAAGTTCTAAATTTATTTATTTATTTATTCGATTTCTATAGCCGCCCATCTCAACAAGTGACTCTGGGCAGCTTACAACAATAAGAACCATAAAACATGTTGTATACATTTTATGATTCAGAAAGAATGTGAAAAACTAATTTTTAAAAAAGTCAAGCTGGAAAGTTTTTTTTTTTGTGGGAGTCAGAAGTGCTCTTGCTAACTCCCCCCTCAGGAATGTTGATAGCCGGTGCCTGTAGGTCTGGTTTGCTTGACCAATCAGAAAGTTACCTGTTGGTCCTATTCCAAATAAGTAATGGGTGAGTGGTCACGTCACACATTGTCCACTCAGGTACTGCCAAGTTTAAATTGTAAAAGCTTTAAAATGTAAATCTTTCTTTTGTGTTTACTCCAATACTACTATGTTGTTGGTGAGTGCGGAGAGGCAATTGCCTCTAGCTATGTTAATTAAGCCATGCTTCTCTTCGGCTGAAGAAAGCAAGCTAAGTTGCTGTTCTTTGTTTTAAAATAAAAGCAGCATTTTTTCTACTGCAAGTTTTTTTCAGTTCATTTATCTCTCAATATTTCTATAACTCTGATCTCACAAATTATTAAAAACTACAAAAGGTTATGGGCCCAGCAAAGCTCAGGATCAGAGGCAAATATAGAAATATGGAAAGAGAAGAGCTGAACAGTTTTGCTTGCATTTGAAAGGCAAGTTTGGAAACTTGCTGGAAGGAGGCTTTTTGTTTTTTGAAACTTGCTGGAAGTTACAAGCAGTTTTTGTTTGAGGAGGAGTCAAGCCTCGTGGTTTATCCCAACAGGGGAGGAAGAAGAAAATGGCTCCTGCTTCAAATTATCAAGGTATGCCCTTGGAAAAGCTTTCAAATACTAATTATTTGAACTGGTCTTTGAAAATGGAGAGTTTCTTGAGGAGAGAAGATTTGTGGTCTGCCATAGCAGAAGCAATTCCTCAAAATCCAGACCAAGCCTGGCTGAGACGGGATGAGAAATGTAAAGCTTCCATTATTTTAGCCGTGCAGGATGATCAGCTTATACATGTGAGAGGCATAGAAAGATCCAAGGACTTATGGAACTCTTTACGTGATTTATATGTGAAAACCTCTCCTGGAAGCAAGGTTATTTTAACCAAAAAGCTGTACAAAGCCTCTTTGCCAGAGCATGGAAATTTGCCAGAGCATTTTCATAAACTTCAGCAAAACTTCAGGAGCTTCAAGAGCGTGGTTTGGAATTTACTCCTCTTATGAAAGCTTACATTATGCTGTCTTCGCTGAATGATTCTTGGGACACTTTAATTTGCACTATGGAGGGCATCCCTGAAGCTGATTCAACTCCATCGTTTGTGTCTGCTCGTCTACTTGCTGAGTGGGAGAAAAGGCAGGAGAAGGTTGTGTCCACTTCTTCATTAAAGTCTTCACGTGAGAAGCCAAGAGAACGGAAAAGCTTTGAATTTCAGGCTGCTGCATTTTCAAGCAGGCGTTGCTTTCAATGTGGTTCTCCTGGGCATCTTTGCAAGGACTGTGACCAGTTGCCTAAAGGTAAGAAGATTTTTCAGAAGAAAGAAGCAACATCCAGGAAGAAGGCTCTTCAATCTTCTCATATTGCACAAGTTGTTGAAAGCTGTGATAATGAAGAACCTTGGGTCTTACATAGCGGCGCAAATTGGCATGTCTGTAATAATAAAGGTTCTTTTGTGTCTCTGTCTAAAACTAACAAACAAACAGTTTCCTTAGCTGATGGATCTATGTCTAAAATTATGGCTCAAGGTGAGATTTATCTTCCACGTTTGGGGAAAACTGTTCAAAATGTTTTATTTGTGCCTAATTTTCAAAGTAATCTTTTGTCTGTGGGTCAGTTAGTAGCATCTGGGTATGTTATAACTTTTAAGAAAGAGGGCTGTGAAATTAGGAAGGATGGTAAAGTGGTTGCTAAATGTTTGCAGAAAGATTCTCTTTACATTGTGCAGAAAGCTGAGAAGCAAACAGCAAAAGCTGTGTATGAGAATACTCCCATACACGATAAATGTATCCATTTATTACATAGGAGGTTCGCTCATGCTAATTTTAAGTACATATCACAAATGCCTAGTTTTTCTGCTGATTTAAAATTGAAATCTTGTGATAAGTATTTGGATTGTTCAGTTTGCAAGGAAAATAAGACCACTAGGGCTCCTGTGCAGAAAATTGCTAATAGAACCACTTCTAGGCCTCTGGAAATAATTCATTCTGATGTAATAGGTCCATTGTCTCCAAGTCTTGGGGGAGCAAGGTACATTTTGACCTTCATAGATGATTTTTCAAGGTACACATTCATTCATTTGTTGAAACACAAAGATGAGGTCTTTGACAAGTTTTAAAGTTTTGTAACTTGGGCAAATGGAAAATTCTCAAGGCCTGTGTCTGCTTTGCAATCAGACAGAGCTGGAGAGTATCTATCCACAAAGTTTAAAAGCTTTTTGTCAGAAAAAGGGATAGAACACATTTTAGCTAATCCTTACACGCCAGAACAGAATTCTGCGGCAGAAAGGAAAAGGCGAACACTGCAGGAAGCCATGATGTGTTTGCTGAAGGATGCCAGTTTACCTTTTAGGTTTTGGGGAGAAGCTGTTTCTACAGCTTGTTATGTTCAAAACAGGCTGTTTAACAGTGCAATTCAGGATGTGCCATTTCATTTGTTCTATGATGTAAAACCTAAGGTAAATCATCTCAGAGTTTTTGGGAGCACAGCTTGGGTGCACATTCCCAAGCAGCTGAGGCGTAAGGGGGCTTCCAGAACAAAGAAAGCTATTTTTGTTGGGTATGAACAGAGTCAGAGGAGCTACAGGTTCATACTGGATAATCAACTGATAATTAGTAAGAGTGCTTCTTTTGCTGAGCAGAATTGGGATAAAATAAACTCTAGTTCTTCAGTTGATTTATCCATGAGGGAACAGCAAACTTTTGCTGATGGTGATTTGCAGGAATCACCTAGTGAAGTCAATGAGCAAGAAGCTGAATTGTCTGAGAAGTCAGAGGTTTCTGAGGGAAATGGTGGAATGCAGAATGTAAGTCCTGTCCTACCTCTCAGGTCTGAAAGGATTAATAAGGGGGTTCCACCTGATCGTTATCAAGTAGATGTTGTGAAAGCGTTTCACATTCACACAGAGCCTGAATCTCTTGAACAAATCAATGAGATGCCACCTGAAATAGCTAAGTGCTGGCATGAAGCCATGCAGCAGGAATTGGATTCCTTAAAGGAAAATAAAACTTGGAAATTGGTGAGTCTGCCTCCCAATCAGAAGTGTTTGGATTGTAGGTGGGTGTTTAAATTGAAAAAAGATTCAGTTGGTAAAATTCAAAAGTATAAAGCAAGGTTAGTAGCAAAAGGTTTTACTCAAAGAAAAAATGTAGACTATGACAAAACTTTTGCTCCAGTGACCAAAGCTGAATCTATTAGGTTGCTTTTAAAGGTTGCTGCCATGAAGAAATTGTCTGTTTATCACTATGATATTCAAACTGCTTTTCTGTATGGTAATTTGGAGGAAAAATTGTTTATGAAACAACCTCCTGGTTATGAAAAACATCTTGTGTGTGAGTTGCAGAAGTCCATCTATGGATTAAAACAGTTGGCCCGTTGCTGGAATATTAAGTTGGATAAAACTTTGCAAAATTTTGGGTTTCAGAAGGGAATTGCTGATCCATGTGTGTATGTAAAAAATGATAAGCAAGGTGTAATGTACTTATGCTTGTATGTGGATGATTTGTTGCTGCTCACATCATCAGACAAACAAAAGCGTGATTTTGAGGTTTGTATGAAAAGCAATTTCACTTTGAAATGTCTTGGAGCAGTTAATAATTACTTGGGATTAGAAATTCAGAGAGAAAAAGATGGCAGTTTTCTCATAAGTCAGAGTAGTAAAATTAAGAAACTGATGGAAGATTTTAAAATGCAAGACTGTAAGTCTGTCTCCTCCCCCATGCTTCCCGAGTTTCTAAAAGAGGAGGGGGAAAAGGGGGATGATGAGTTATCTGAAGGAGATAATTTCAGATCAGTGATTGGAAATTTGCTTTATATTGCGAATCATAGGAGACCCGATATTTCAAACAGTGTGTCCATTTTGAGCAGATATGTGGAGCATCCCACATCTGTTGCAAAATCTAGATTAAAAAGGCTTTTTCGTTATTTACAGGGCATCAAAGATTATTGCAAAAGGCAACAGTGATAGGGGGAGATATGCCCAATTAAATGCAAAATTCCAGAGGTTAGCCAGAAGAGATAAGGAATTATTTTTAAACAAGCAATGTGCGGAAGTGGAAGAAGACAATAGAATAGGAAGGACAAGAGACCTCTTCCAGAAAATTAGAAACATCGGAGGTAAATTCCAGGCAAAAATGGGTATGATCAAAAACAAAGATGGTAAGGACCTAACAGAAGCAGAAAAGATCAAGAAAAGGTGGCAAGAATATACGGAAGATCTGTATAGGAAGGATAATAATATTGGAGATATCGGTGTGGTCAGTGAGTTAGAGCCAGACATCCTGAAGAGTGAGGTTGAATGGGCCTTAAGAAGCATTGCTAATAACAAGGCAACAGGAGACGATGGTATCCCAGCTGAACTGTTTAAAATCTTGCAAGATGATGCTGTCACGGTGATGCATGCCATATGCCAGCAAATTTGGAAAACACAAGAATGGCCATCAGATTGGAAAAAATCAACTTATATCCCCATACTAAAAAAGGGAAGCACTAAAGAATGTTCAAACTATCGAACAGTGGCACTTATTTCACATGCCAGTAAGGTAATGCTCAAGATCTTGCAAGGTAGACTCCAGCAATTCATGGAGCGAGAATTGCCAGATGTACAAGCTGGGTTTAGAAAAGGCAGAGGAACTAGAGACCAAATTGCCAATATCCGCTGGATAATGGAGAAAGCCAGGGAATTTCAGAAAAACATCTATTTCTGTTTTATTGACTATTCTAAAGCCTTTGACTGTGTGGATCATAACAAATTGTGGCAAGTTCTTGGTGGTATGGGGATACCAAGTCATCTTGTCTGCCTCCTGAGGAATCTGTATAACGACCAAGTAGCAACGGTAAGAACAGAGCACGGAACAACGGACTGGTTTAAGATTGGGAAAGGAGTACGGCAGGGTTGTATACTCTCACCCTACCTATTCAACCTGTACACAGAACACATTATGCGACATGCTGGGCTTGAGGAATCCAAGGCTGGAGTTAAAATCGCTGGAAGAAACATTAACAATCTCAGATATGCAGATGATACCACTTTGATGGCTGAAAGCGAGGAGGAGTTGAGGAGCCTTATGACGAAGGTAAAAGAAGAAAGTGCAAAAGCTGGGTTGCAGCTAAACCTCAAAAAAACCAAGATTATGGCAACGAGCTTGATTGATGACTGGCAAATAGAGGGAGAAAAAGTGGAGGCAGTGACAGACTTTGTATTTCTAGGCGCAAAGATTACTGCAGATGCTGACTGCAGCCAGGAAATCAGGAGACGTCTACTTCTTGGGAGGAGAGCAATGGCAAATCTTGATAAAATAGTTAAGAGCAGAGACATCACACTGACAACAAAGGTCCGCATAGTTAAAGCAATAGTATTCCCTGTAGTAACCTATGGCTGTGAGAGCTGGACCATAAGGAAGGCTGAGCGAAGGAAGATAGATGCTTTTGAACTGTGGTGTTGGAGGAAAATTCTGAGAGTGCCTTGGACTGCAAGAAGATCAAACCAGTCCATACTCCAGGAAATAAAGCCAGACTGCTCACTTGAGGGAATGATATTAAAGGCAAAACGGAAGTACTTTGGCCACATAATGAGAAGACAGGATACCCTGGAGAAGAAGCTGATGCTAGGGAAAGTGGAAGGCAAAAGGAAGAGGGGCCGACCAAGGGCAAGATGGATGGATGGTATTCTGGAGGTGACGGACTCAACCATTGGGGAGCTGGGGATGGTAACAGCTGACAGAAGGCTCTGGCGTGGACTGGTCCATGAAGTCACGAAGAGTCGGAAACGACTGAACAAATAAACAACAAAAAAGATTATTGTTTAAGATTGTCTGCTACAGACACAGAGGAAAAGTTAGAGTGTTGGTGTGATTCAGATTGGGCTGGAGATCTCAGTGATAGGAAGTCTACTTCTGGGACTGTAATTAAATTTGCCAAGTCCACTATTGCATGGTACTCCAGAAAACAAACAGTAGTAGCTATCAGCACGGCTGAAGCTGAATTTTATGCATTGGCACAACTGTGCAATGAGGTAATCTGGTTTACACAATTGTTGCAAGACATTGGAGTCATTTTAAGCCAGCCTGTAACAATTTATAAAGACAACCAACCCTGTTTACATTTAGCTTTATCGGAAGGTTCCAGAAACCGAACAAAGCAAATTGATGTTCGTTTTCATCTTGTTAAATATTTTATAGCCAAGAAAAAGGTTATTTTAAAATACTGTGAAACTAAATTAATGTTGGCTGACATTTTTACAAAGCCTCTACCTGGGGTTAGGCACAAGGAATTGGTAGCAGAATTGGACTTCTTTCCAAATTCTTTCTGGGCATAAAAAGGGGAGTGTTGTATATATTTTATGATTCAGAAAGAATGTGAAAAACTAATTTTTAAAAAAGTCAAGCTGGAAAGTTTTTTTTTTGTGGGAGTCAGAAGTGCTCTTGCTAACTCCCCCCTCAGGAATGTTGATAGCCGGTGCCTGTAGGTCTGGTTTGCTTGACCAATCAGAAAGTTACCTGTTGGTCCTATTCCAAATAAGTAATGGGTGAGTGGTCACATGTCACACATTGTCCACTCAGGTACTGCCAAGTTTAAATTGTAAAAGTTTTAAAATGTAAATCTTTCTTTTGTGTTTACTCCAATGTCTTCATAAATTGTTACAGGCTGGCTTAAAATGACTCCAATGTCTTGCAACAATTGTGTAAACCAGATTACCTCATTGCACAGTTGTGCCAATGCATAAAATTCAGCTTCAGCCGTGCTGATAGCTACTACTGTTTGTTTTCTGGAGTACCATGCAATAGTGGACTTGGCAAATTTAATTACAGTCCCAGAAGTAGAATTCCTATCACTGAGATCTCCAGCCCAATCTGAATCACACCAACACTCCAACTTTTCCTCTGTGTCTGTAGCAGACAATCTTAAACAATAATCTTTGATGCCCTGTAAATAACGAAAAAGCCTTTTTAATCTAGATTTTGCAACAGATGTGGGATGCTCCACCACTATGTTGTTGGTGAGTGCGGAGAGGCAATTGCCTCTAGCTATGTTAATTAAGCCATGCTTCTCTTCGGCTGAAGAAAGCAAGCTAAGTTCCTGTTCTTTGTTTTAAAATAAAAGCAGCATTTTTTCTACTGCAAGTAGATTAAGGAAGATTAAGACCATTTCACAAGCTCAACAGCAGCAGGGTAATCTTAACGATCCTCCTTTAGATGATAAAGGGACTTAGAAACAAACATCTCAAAAATAACCATGACCTAGCCCCAGGTGCAAGGTCACACAGCCAGCCTAGAAACATATTTAAGGATTCCCTTACTAACTTTACTCAGACTGAAGAAGCTCCTTGGATAAGGAGCGAAACGTTTCCACTAAGAAAACAGAAATCCAGTTGACATGATTCAAGCCACAGAATTTTGATTGTTCTGCGCCTAATGCTAGAGGCCTCAAGACCACCTCCCCTTATGGCGGGGCTGGGTGGGCTTATATAGCTTTAGATGTTATATTAGCGATTGGCCAGTACGAGGTATATGTATCCTCCAAATCCTCCTCTAGTATGCAGGATACCTACGCCTGAAGAATCTCCAAAAGGATTAAACTGGTTGTAGTGCCTCCTACTGCTTAGTAGCTTATATAACAAATAGATATATACTGTAGAATGTACACACATTAAAAAAAATTTCAAGAAAGCCCACTGCATTTATGGGAGGCCCAAAACAGGACTTGCTATTTCTTTTGATTTTTACACACGAACACGCACACACAAAGGCATACAATATACATATGATTTGCTTCTTGCTATCATTATACATGTTTTAATTAGTTTTATTCTAGACCTCAAACCCTAACAGTTTGATTTTTCTATAGTATTTTTTTTATAAAATGTACAAGTTGCAATACCGAACAAACATTTCTACAGAAAAATCTAAGAAATGGAATGTGTAAGTTCAAACAGCACAAGTAGTAAGTTTTAACTATCAGGGTTACAAATTAAAAAAACATTTTAATTCCCAATATTTAACTAATTAGTTAATTAACAGTACAATCCTGCATCTAACATATAATGGTTATCCTAGCAGTACGAGAGGCATACAAGCACAGCTATGTGAATACACCAACATTCCTCTTCTGCATCAAAATACCTCCACTTTGTCACATCCCTGATTGCTTCATAAAGGTAACTAAGGTAGCATGCTATCATACTCTCTATACAGTATATTCCTTTTTCTGAGAAATTGAAATATAAAATAGTTTACAATTTAATAAACAAAAGCTACTACTCTGGAGCCAATGTACAGTAGATGTCTCATTCCATGACCATGCTGATGGGATTTGAGACTGAAACAGAATATGCTTTCTCTCTCCAGAGCAAATTTTGCTGATTCTTCCCTCACCAGTCTCATCAATGCTTAAGGCTTACAGTTAGTACCATCTCTCTGTGAAGTCATTTTCCAACAAGAAATCTAAATTATGGAGAACAGAGCTACTCACATAACAGTTAACTATAATTTACACCAGCAGGATAATGGAAGAAAGTGACTGGTAAGGGAGTATTTTCTTCTCAATACCTAAATCATGGTTGAAGTACAACATTTGTTACAACTTCACTGGCCCTCATTATTTATTATTTTCTTATTAATTTCCAAATAGAGAATAACTAAAACAATCTTTAAAACATTGTCTCCTTTTTTTATAACCATAGCAAGTGAAATTTGCCAGCAACAATTGAAATTTATCTCATCAATTAAAAATTTTGACTTCACAGCATTTCCTAAAATAGCACTTTACAATCTTGGGAATCTTTGCACTGAGAAAAATAAATCATATACAGGTTAAAAAAGCTGCTGAACATAGTAATGTTAACTGCAATTATTGCATCATGTTAGAAATGTTAGCTCACCTACTAAGATAATATGTATTTCAGATGATAACTAAAAAGGAAATCATTTTAAATAATCTATCTTTATGTATATAAATTATCTGCTTTACATTAGTCTGTAAACAATGAGGCATTCAATGTGTTTATCATGGCAGAAAATGAAAAAAAAGTCTTCTTTATTTTACTTTGTTTAGTCCTCTTCCCATTAAACATGCGAACACTGTCATAACCATTTTTGGCTTCACTTCTACCAAGTCATCTGGTAAGGCGTATATACAAGCACCAATTTTCCGAGCAATTGAAATAGCATATCTTGGAAAGAAAAAGGGGGAAAAATTACTCATTTAGCATTATTTGCAATGAAGGTGTACCCAATGATGCTTTCCTTAGTAACTTTTGTCTTTGCTAACAAGGCAATAAATTTTCTCCACTCTTTTCTCCAATCATAACCTATCACAATCCTACATGCTATATCCCATTCTATTCCAGATAGTTCCCCAACTCTGAGGACTATCTTTTCAGAGGAGCTGTGAGTAATATAGTTATATATATATTTTTAAAGATGCATTGTTTAACAAAAGTTGACTGCAGCATATTCTTTTCACCAACCTATTGCCTTCGACAATACATCAACCTATGAATAGTTTACAGTCATAGATATGTGTCAATGTTTTAAACTATCTTTGTCTATTTACTTTTCAACAGTTGTTATGCAATACTGTATATAAAACAGTGTAAAATATTATAAAATATGAATTTCCCACAACATAGCACAGTATACAATTACAGCAGAGAAATAAAAATAATAATGTACTGTAAACAATATGTATTCTCTTGGAAGTTTCACTCAATCCAAAGTGTCAATACCTTGCATTGAACTCCAGCCAGCCCTTTTTGGTCTGACTTAGTTGTAACAGAGATTTTAACTGTTTTAATAAGATTTAAATAAGATTTATTATTTAGTTGTCTTGATCATCATATGGGCAGAAAAATGGGATATAAATAATATAATTAAATAATGAAGTAAAACCCAAACCAATTCAGAAAGTAGCAGCAAAAAAAAAATGGGGAATGTACACTAATCCTTAACATTTTAAAAAAACATTAAGAAAAAGAACACTTTGTTGCTTTGAGAAAGATAGTGAGAGCGTACTGACTTCTCACAAAAGGGAATGTCAAAGATTCAAAGCTGTAGCACTGTGTTGAATTCTCCGTGAGATTGCCCTTGAAAACAGCTTGGAAGTTCGTTATATAAAATGACAGTAAAAGCGTACCAGTCTCTACCGTCCTTTGTTCAGCTTATATAAATATACTGAAAATAGAGTCACAGGTACAGTGTACACTAATTTCAAACTGTTAACAGTTCAGAAAGTCGGATGTCATTTCCAGATGGCTTTCAAGGATAGCTTCATGGAGACCCTATTATTATAATCTAATCTCTAAATGACAAAAGCCTGAGTGACAATGGTCAGAGTTCTATATTCTAGCAATAGCTACAGCTCACTTATTAGTTAAATGTGATTCAAAACACTCCCTATCAGGCCACCATGATTCAGAAGTGTTCCCAATCACAAACATGATATTTTAGGGAGAGTTTGGCTGCACCCATAACACACAAATCTGTAAAAAGATATTACTGCTTTAGCGGACTGATATCAGTGTAGAGTACCTTTAATGTAACTCATTGCAATTGCAATTATCCTACCATGGATATGATTAATTCTAAATCTAACCCATTAAATATTATCTGACTTACGTCAAAATCTAATAAGTATGTCATGCTGCATGCAGTCTATTGAGTGGGATCTTTTGCAGAAGTAAAGAATGTTGCATCATTATGCCTAATGCAAATCTTTTTCCAGCAAAGTTTAGTCATTGCAGAAGCGGATGTTATATGTTTCCCAGCATTAATGTACTTTGTTAGATGCATGAAATATTCCCAAGCTTGGGATTAATCGGTTTGTGGAGCGTCTGTTGTATTTTAGTTTGATATGGTTGTTTCCTGTCTGGGACATTATGTTTTGCTGTTATGTTTTTAACTGTTTTAATTGTATATTTTAATATGTTGTGAACAGCCCAGACTCTTTTGGAGTGGGCAACTATAATAAATTTAATTATTACTACTAACAACAACAACTATAATCATAATAGTTGGAAGAACAATTGATATATTTCTCCCATTTGAAACCTAACAAAGGCAGCTTTAGCCCATACTAAAACATTATTCTTTAAAATTCCATACTTCCATAAACTATGGCACATTAAAGGATTACTTGTTGCTTTCATTCAACAGTATAGTCTTCTGAAATACGCTGCAAGGACTTACTTAGCATTATTTAGCTTGTCTGCTCCTGTTAGATCTTCTCTCTTGACCATTTCTGGGCGGACTGCTTTTGGTGCAATAGCATCTATTAAATCTAATATGGGTAAACTAGTGCTTATAGATTGGTCCTGAAATGAAATACATTAAAATATCGTTAGTTATCAATAATGAATTATTTTCTTTCATCCTAATTTGTCATCTTTAATTTGGTTTGTCATATCCTTTTCTCTTTTATCCAGTTGTTGTCCATGATGTTACAAAGAAAAAATCTCATCAACATGTTTTCAGAAACTTTCTGCAGCTTCTCAGATAATATGTCCATAACAAATTTCATCTGGATGGCTTTTTTCTATTATTACTATTTCCTTCTACGTGTTTATAAATGGTATACAGTACTCTGTTTCTTTCTGGAATCCCTTTATGATTTTGAGATGGTCCCCTGGGTAATAAATTTTGTTCCTGGGATACTACAATGTACTTCTTCTGTCTTAAAATAGCAGGTGCTACTGCTGTAGTCAGCATCTTTTTAACACCTCAAGCAGATGAGCATTCATGTCCATGACATCAAGTAATCAGCAGGAAGTGTCCTAGAATGATGTACACTTCAGAAAAATAGTATTATTTTTCTGAAGTGTATCTCTTATGCTCCATTGTTGTCAAGAGAAAAACAGGCAAAGATAAGCTGGATTTCTGAAAAATATTTTGGCTCATTAAACTATTTTCTACAGTATTTCTGTTTGTTCCCATAAACAGTATGCACTTTAGAATACTGTATTTGTTCAAACCTGATTGAAGCAAATGCAGAATTTCATGTGTGGATAGAAGTAAGAACTGTAACTTTATTTCAATTTACATGACAAAAGACTATTTTTGAAACTATAGAAAACTCAAGGATCTGTAAAATATTTGGTTGGTAAATGAAGATTTGGGGATCTTTTTACAAAAAATTGTGTTATAATGGATTGATTGTTCTCAAAAACCTTATGACGACCAAAAATCCTTTTCTCTGGATGGTTTACTTTTGATACTTCTAATACTTTTATGATGCATAAACTACCTCTACTCTCTGTTAAGGTCTGTATTTGACTCTTATTTATTTATTTGATTTATCACCGCCCATCTCCCCCGAGATACAATCTGTCATACAATATGTCAATTGTAGCGGAGGTGCAAGATTTCACTCTCTTTGATAAGATGATCTTCCTCTGCTATTTTTAAATAATCATCATATAAAATCCTCATTCCTTCCACAAAATTATTTTTCATATATTTCTACAGAAAAATACATATAAAAATACTTACAAATATTTGTAGTCCATTACAAATATAGCTCCAGAGCTTTCCAAACTGTGTGTCGCGACACAAAAGTGTGTCACCACACCACCCGGAAGCGGCGGCGCGTGCGTGCACGGCAGCTGCCATGCACGCCCGTGCCGCCGCACACACCCCCGCACCGCCACCGCGCGCCCCCGCCGTCGCCGTGCGCGCGTGCCGCTGCACGCCCCCCCGCACCGTTGCCGTGCGCGCGCGCCACCGCACGCCCCCCACGCTGTCGCCGTGCGCGCGCGCCGCCACTGCCACTGGTGTGTCGCCAGCGGCAGCACTTTGGAAAGCCCTGAGCTATACATATCCACATCCAGTGTCCCCTCTGTTTTTACATTTTTTATATCTAATATTGTAGGCAATTTTTTAAAAGTGTGTTGAATTTCTGCTATAAATTCATTCCCATCCAAGATTTCTCTATCTAATTAATATAATATTCATTTTATTTGGATGGTCTTTTTATTACCTTGAAGCTAGATATTGAAGTGGTCTTATTTGCATTTGCAAGAGTTTGATTCACCCATTTAATGATAGTTTCGTCATTTACTTTCTCCCCTTCTCCAAGATCTGATAGAACATTCAAAGTATACCTGCAATAGACAGTATATGCAACTGGTAAGGAAATCTAAAGTTGTCCTGAATTTTCCAGGTATTGCTTTAGATAAACACAGTTTTCAACAAAATCTACATGAGGTGTGACTGCACTGAGAGAAGAAAATAAAAAGAGATGACATATATAATACAAGCCACAACTTCACTACACTGTACAGGAATTCAAGCGTCATCACAAAAGATGGTACAGGAATTCAGGTTGTTTTTTTTAAACCAAGTATTGAGAGTGGACCTATTCTGAATAACTAATTATAGTTTTAGAATATTGTTTTAGTTAGGAAGTGTGTTTAAAGAATGGTAGTATTTGGGGTGAACAGGAATAGGCATTAAGAAGAAATGAGTGGTGACAACAGGGGAAACAGTGAAGAAACCTGGCTGATAGTGGAGCTGAAGCCAGACAGGATGTGTGTTGGTCAGACAGGTGATAAGCATGGTCACCAGACAGAAGACTGTGTGCAGCAAAGTTAAAGTACTTAATTATGGTCATTGACCAGCTGCTATTTGGAGATCTTTAGAAGACTAATGAACTGACAAGAAGCGAAGGCAGATAGCTAGATGGGCCACCATCACACCTTGGTTTGCTGCCTGGAGAGGAGGAGGTTCGAGGAAGAGCTGGAATGGGTCTGACACGGATAGCCAGGGTCAGGACTATGTTGAGAGGTGAACGAAGACTGAAATAAACGATTGTGTTGGGAACTGAGTGGAAGGATTGGAGGAGTAGTGGTGTTGAGGGTTATCAATTCCAAAATTGTTTTTACAGTATGAAAATCTTCTCTCTTTGGTTGCAAGCCTAGTTGTAGTGCACAAACTCTCTAGCAGCCACTTAAGGAGGCTACTCCTTAAAGATTCATAGTTGCCCTTTCCACTCCCTTCTTACTTATTCAGAAGATTAAGAGTTCAAACTATTTTTTCCGTCCAGTCATTTCCTCATAAATATTATTTCTATTTTTTATACACTTTCTCATAATTAAGGCCTGTGAAGTTCAAATTCAAATATCATTAAACTTATAACAGCCACATTTACTTTTAAAAAAGCAAATAATTTTGGCATATTTAAAATAGTGTTTAAAAGCATTTATGGATAACAAGCATCTTTATAATATACTATAGGATTAAGTGTATAGAACACAAATATATATATTTAATATACTTCCTGAATTTCCAAATATAAATTTTCCAGTCTTGAGCAAGATTGAAAACAAACCACAGCATATTTAGTTAGATATTTAGAATAATTATCTGCATGGCATTCTAGGTTGCAACAATTTTTATGGACTTAGAAGTGAGTCCTTTATAGCGTGGCAGACATGCACAGCAGTGTACTGCAGATTTACATTTAGAAAAAGGCGCATTGTAAATGATAAAAATTTTAGTGGAAAAAACCCTTGAGTAATTATCTGGATTTTAAACTGGTTTATAAACCGGTTGGTTGAATAAGTGAAGAACACATGTTGATTTTTAAAGCCATCACATTTAGTGAGATGTAATAAAGCCTCACCTTCTCATTAACTGCCACACTAGTGCCAAGGTCAAGGTTGGGTTGCCTTCACTGAGGTCCTTTCCACCAATTCCAACCAATGAAAATCCGGCATTTGTCTTTCCCAGTTGTACTGCATAGTTACAATTTTCAATCTGAAATTATTTTTTGTTTATAGATACAAATCACCATTATTATCCAGATTTAGAAATTGCAAATATTTTGACGTAAAACTTTTGGAAGGAAAAAAAATATCTGTGGAAGAAGTGCATTCTATATCAAGAGATCACTTTCTTTAATCTATTCAGTTAGAAAACATTTTGAACAAGGTATAATTTGGGTTTGCCAAACATATTAGAGGGAAGTCCCATAGGGAGACATTAGTATTACTTCAGTTTCTAATTAATTCTTCATATTAAATTCTTATATTTCATTATGCATTTCTGCCCTCACATTACCTATGTGTTAAGAAGTAATTTAACTTTACATTAAAGTAGAGGGCATGTTTCTACCCTGGAAAATGCATTAAAAATTCTTTCCCTCCCAGAAGTATTCTCTTAAAAATAATAAATTTGGAATATGACATTGCTATATCAGATGTTCAAAACTGGCTATGAATATATAGGATTGGCAACTAATCTTTAGCTTTTCTGTAAGTTTTTTAATGATTATGAAATAGTGGAGAAGGTGCCAGAGCTCTGGTTTGCCTGCATTTTTTTCAATAGTATATACAGTATTTGCACTATGCTGTTCTAATACAGTAAAGAAAATCCCAGCACTGTATGTGAGCAAAATATAAAATACTTTGTTATTGATCAAAGAGTAAATTAAGTTTCTGCCGTCTTTTTAAATCCAGTTTGGCTCTGTAGATTATATCTTGAGATCTCTTATCAGGTAGCCACCTGAGTGTCTCTATTCTTCACTGCTTTTGCTGGTACCCATGTTAATACTCCACCTATTTCAGTTATGATTCACCATTTATTGTTTGTATGTCAAGGTTTGGACATTAGCCAAATGATAACGTGGAAGGTACTTCCGTGCTCAGTTGCAGTGGGGCCAAAATTCTGTTACAAGTATCTACTTGGCTTTGTGAATCACAAATAGAACTGCAAAAATTATCAGTACAGATATTAATTTACATGCATGCTATCTAGCTCCACCATGTTTGCCTGTAACTGAGACAGATGGCTAGAAATTAGTGGTGATTAAGTAGGCACCACAATTCCTAACACAGAAATATTTACCAACCTTTTTCATGTTACCCCCAAGTGCAGGATATGGTGGTTTGTTGACCTGGCTCCATTCTACTGGTACACGGATCATTTCATAGAGCTGAAAGATTACTAAACCATCAGCAAGGTCACTGGTCAGAGTGAGGGAGAAAAAAAAGGTTCTTCTAATTAAAAGGAAACCTATGATCCTTTAATTAGTCATATATCAGAAAACATATTTTCACTGCTTCTAAATTTTCCACTTAAATTATTTAGTAAAATGTTCATACGGTACTTTAAAAAGGACTATTTTAAATTATTATTATTATTATTCAAATTTATACAAGGTGACTCTGGGTGGCATCACCAAACAATTAAAGCATATTATAAAACCACTTAAAACACTTAAATGATTAAACATAAATAAGAACAAGATCAAGAGGGTTAAAATTAGAATGTTATATATGGTGCAGCCAATGTGCAGGCTCCCTGCTGCCTGGATCCCCAGGCCTGATGAAAAAGCCATGTTTTGAGAGCTTTCTGGAAGTCCATAAGGGTTGGGGCCAACCTTACCTCAGGAGATTTGATTTCCAAAGGGCAGGGGCCACGGCAGAAATGGCTTGTCTCTTAGGTCCCGTCAGATGGAACTCCTTAGCAGATGGGACCCACAACATGCCTCTCCTGCCAGATCTGATAGGATGGGTAGATGTAATCGGGGAGAGGCGGTCCCTCAAATAACTTGTCCCCATGCCACGTAGGGCTTTAAAGGTCAAAAACACCACCTTGAATTGCACCCATGGACCAGAAGTATTACGTGTGTCCTCCTAGGGGCACACAGAACTGTCTGTGCTACTGCATTTTGCACCAGCTGAAGCTTCTGGAAACTCTTCAAGGGCAACCCCAGGTAGACCACTTTACAATAGTCCATTTGGGAGGTGACCAGGGCATGAGTAACTGTGAGCAGAGCCTCATGATCCAGGAACAGGCACAATGGTGTATAACAAAGTTGCGCAAAGGCCCTCCTAGCCATGACTGCCACCTTGTCCTTGAGCAGGAGTCGTGAGTCCAGAAGGACCTCCAGATTATGCACCAGGTCTGTTTGGGGCAGTGCCACCCCATCCAGCACCAAAGATGGTAAAGTCCCAGATCCGGAAGGCCTGAAGACCCAAAGCTACTCAGTCTTGCCAAGGTTCAGTTGAAGCCTATTGTTCCCTATCCAGACCCTCACAGCCTCCAGGCACCAGGACAAGACATCAACAGCATTGCTTAGTTCGCCAGGGGTGGAGATGTATAATTGGTATCATCAACATACTGATGATACCTCACCCCATGGCAACAAATAATTTCACCCAGTGGTTTCATGTAGATGTTAAATAGGAGACAGCCCCAATCTTGCAGGACCCCACATAGTAGGGGCCACGGGCGGGACCTTCACTCCCAATCAACACCGACTGGTACCAGCCCCGTAGGAAGAAAGAGAACCAGCTCAATACTGTGCCACCTACTCCCAACCCATGGAGCCGATCCAGAAGGAGGTCAAGAAGAGCCAGGATGGGGCTTCCGGTGGGAATATGGCTGACTGAACAGCCTTGCTTGCGAGCTCAGCAGGCAGACCTGGCAGCGTCGGGTTTTTTGGGGGGCAAAGACAGTTTTTTCCTGATGCCCTAGAGCATTTTTATGGCAGAAAATGCTCGGAATCATCCCATTTGCACTCCTGAAGATCATCTCGTAGCCTGAGGATCGCCAACAGCATTAGTGCTAATCCGCTAAGAGATGACAGGAGTCAGGGACGCCATCATTTCCAGACCGCGCTGTAGCCCTAAGGGACATTAGGTCGTGCTTCCCATTTCTAAATCACCCAGTTTATGTATTTTTAAGTTTGTGTACCCCAAGAGAGGCTTTTTACAACAAGAAGAGGCGAAATCTCTTGGTGCTTATCGTTATCTCTGGATTAATTTTAAAACCTTTTTTTAATCTTTGACTTATTTACCATTTGGATATTAAGGAGGACTGAGAATAATTATATCTTTACTACTTTTGTATTTAATTTGAAGGATTTAACGTTTTCCTACAAGTTGAATCTGCCGTTTTGAGTCTTCAGTTTTCCGTTCACTTTCCTTGAGCGTCGCAGTTGCTGGTTCGCCTACTTTCCTTTTTGTCAATATCACTCAATAACTTTTGGAAGCTTTTTGTCAATATCACTCAATAACGTTCAGAAACCTTTCATTAACCCATTAACTCTTATCTGCACTAGCCAAGTATCCAGGGGGCATCATAATCTACTGCCTGAAACATGGATGATCTTAAGGAAATTTTCTCAGAGCTTCATTCTGAGCTTTGTTGTGATTTTAAACAGACTCTCCACGATACCCGTCAAGTTATTCTGCAGGATATTCGGGATATTGTAGAAAATATCATCTCTAAAATGTGTCAACTGGTTGAGGACGCTGTGCTGGGAGAGAAAGAGTTTCATCAAGAGGGAGATATTTTTCCCGACAGTGAGAATGGATTCCTTGAAGAAATACCAGGCGACGAACACACTTTGGTGATGAAGGGGTTACAGTTTGACTTGCAAGATACTGACGAGGTTGTTTCTCTGAGGGATTGTTTTGGGAACGAAATGGCTTTGTTCTGTGGGAGGTTTTCTGCTGAGAAATCTGACTTTTTAAGGGGGGCAGCTGGGCTGTTTGATTTCTTTATGAAAAATGTCTTATGTGTAATATGGAGGCAAGTAAATGTTCTGGTATATTTTGATGTAGGATAAAAAAAGTAAGAATATGTACTTAGTTTGATATTAAGGCTTATATGATTTCACTTTTCTTTAATGATTTAACTGGATTTTTTTAAATGTTTGATTTATAAGATTTATAAGGTATCTGTCGTGTGTAGATGCAGAAATAACACGCCGAGGCCAGGAATCTAGTCTCTAGTGTTTATTGCATACCTACAAGCAGAAATCCTGCTAAACTAACAGTGCCTGAAGATTCCCAAGTATATCAGCTCAACCTAGGGCGGAGCTTTCTTCTGACGTTTGGGGAAATAGGCTAGGCTCTCTGAGCTGCATGCTCGCTTCTTATCTAGCGCCCAGCCCTCTTCTCTGCTCTCCCTGACAGTATCTATAAGGTATAATAATCATTGGTTTTTAGGTTTAATAGGCTTAAGATTGCTGTAGTATTATTAATTATAAAAGTTTTTTGGTTATAGTGAACAGAAATATATAGAATAGTGGTAGGAAGGAAATAATTAAGTAAATGTTGTTTTTGTTGAGGGGGAGGGAAATAGATTTAGAGATTTATATAATTTTTTTGTCTTTTCCATAAGGGGAAGGAGCAATTGCATTAGTGATTTGTATATGTGCTAATGGGAGGGATTTATAGAAATAATGTGATCTTGGTTTGACATAGAGTAAGGGTTTGAATATGGAAATTGCTGTATATTTTTGTTGTGGAAAATCGGAAGTCACTTCATGTAATCTTCAAAATTCTTTCTTCTTGCGTTTTGCACTCTTTTTAGTTTTTCTTTTTCTTTTTGTAGTTTTTTGTTTTTTGTAGTTTTTATCTTTTTTTCAAACTTAATAAAATTCTTTAAAAAAAAGAAAGAAGAGCCAGGATGGATGCACTACCCCCATCCTGCTCCCACCAGAGATCATCCTAAAACACAACCAATGTCATTTCATTCTCATGTCCAGGCCTGAATCCTGATTGAAAGGGGTCCAAATAATCCACTTCATCCAGGGTCTGCTGAAGCTGCTGCGCAAACACCTTCTCCACAATCTTCCCTAAAAAAGGGAGGTTTGACACTGGATGGAAGTTGTCCACCATGGTGGGATCCAGTGATGGCTTCTTCAGGAGGAGGTGAACCAATGCCTCCTTAAGAGGTGAAGGAACAACCCTCTCTCTCAAGGATGAATTCACCACCACTAGAACCCACCCACATGTCACCCCCAGGCAGCCTTAGTCAACCGAGGGGGGGGGGCACGGGTCTAATGAGCAAGTGGTTGAGTTCACAATCATAAGGATCCTGTCCACTTCCTCAGGCCCAACAGGTTCAAACCTTTCTGTATTGTGTTATCATTGATTCATTCAGGGGGAATCCTATGGAATGCAATATAATCATAAACTGTATTACCATCTTTACTAATTCAGTCAGAAAGCAGTACTGTATTGAGACAATACTTATTCAAGAGGTATATGAGAAAGAACATGCAACTGTAGGCTCTCAAATTGCTCCTAGAATTGTCAGCTCTCTGTAAAAATCAACTTTGCATTCCAGCCACCAGTTCAATTCTGCAACAGCTTTAGGGATATATTCAAATCATCAATACACCTAAAAATAATACTGCCCAAACTGGCAAAAGTTTTGAGCTAGATAGCACAACCTTGCCCTTGGATGCAGGTAGAAAGTAAGTATTAATTGAAAGAAGCTTAAATGATTCAGCACAGGTGTCCTAAGAAAAAATGTGACTGTAGTTGGTACTATTGCGTTGCTGCATATAAATAATTTTTTATCAAACCTTGAAACAAAGGAACAATCTAAAGCACTTAAGGGTGTTGGTAATTTCAGTGGACCTTAAGTAAGTGAGGTTTGCTCAGTGTACAAATGACATAAGGATTTATTTATTTATTTATATTTTACCTGTATAAGTGATTAATATATGGAGTTATACCCAATGAATTCATCCAGTTTCTAAATGTTCTTTCTTCCTTACTTTCACCTACAGCAGAAAGATACATAACTTAATTATACTCTAATTTTTTTTCTGGCTCATTTTTAAAACTCCATTGAACCCCCAATAGGAGGAATTGTATCACAAAGCAGGAGAGAGGGAATTCTATCATAATGTGGAAATATACTGTATATCAATAGGTGAAGAGTAAACAAATCTAAATTAAATCAAAACTATAAAATGAATACTTAATCTGCAAAATACTTATAGCACAGAAATAGCAAAAAATCTCTTTTTCTCTCTGTCAAAAACTGTTAGTTCAGTTTGGTGGTTATGTTAAGACCATCCATCAAACTACAAGTTTGGGGCCTATATGACTCTAGATCTTTTGAGTCAAAGCCCATTTTAGCTGGCTATAATACTAACCAATAAGATTGGTCAATGACATATTTTTAACTGCATTTCTATGCCAAACATTCAGGAAAACTATATTTTCTTTTGAAACCTTAAGTTAAAATTACCTGATTTTTCTTCACAATACACCAGTTCCCATTAAGATCATGCAGTAATAATGGGACCACAATTTCATTTAAATAAATAAATAAATAAATAAATAAATAAATAAATAAATTCACCCTGTTGTATAGCATAGACTCAACAGTGAATCAATTGAGAACAGGCTGAACAAATACAAAGTACTTAAAGATTTTATCCAGTTGCTTAAGCACTGACTTTGTATTATTTAAATTAGGACCATAATCCCTTTTGGGATTAATTATTAAGATTTGTTTCAAAAGGTATCTCAATCTCTAATTGAAATATATTTTGAATATTTCAAAATAAATTAACATGCTTCCAAGAAAATTAGTTATAGAAAGATGGAATGCTAAAGGATATATTTGGCAAGTTCACAATAAAAATTAAAACTTCATGCTAAATAATGCAGAAAATCCACTCTGGACAAATAGGACAAATAACATGCAATTCTGATTGAAAGGAACCGTGAAAGAAAAAAATAATCATTATATTTAATATGCCACTCTAAAATCAAATTCTTCAACTTCTTCATTACCACCTACCACCTACCATCACCATAACTCCTTTCACTCTTGTTCAGTGTTCAATAAATACCTTCTTGAGAATATACACTATTGTTTTATGTGGAACAGGAATCAATGATAGGAAACCAAGACAAGCTGGAACATGGTGATACCTTGCCCTGTGGCACTTTTCTTCTGTAACCACAATGATGGGCAGCAATAGGTATATACAGAGATCAGAAACAGATGACATGAGTAAACAATCATGGTGATTATTTTTCACTCTCTCAAGATAGAAAAATGCTGATAGTTTATTTTCAGTTATCAAAATAGTTGTAACTTCCACATTCATTTTGCAAGAAAAAAAATCCAGCCATCTTTAGGCATGACTGCTGTTGGGGGTAAGATATACAGTAGTTCTCCATTGGATTTTATAGCCACGCAGCTCTCAGCACTGCTAATCAAAATTAAATGCATTTTTCTGTCTTTTACTATTATTATTTCTAATATGATTTGATTATTTTTATAATAAGAAATAAAATGGAATTACAGAAAGTCCTTGACCTACAACCATTCGGTCAGCGACCTTTCCAAGTTATGACAGCACTGAACGAATGGTGGTTATGACCGGTCCTCAGAGTTCCGGCCATCCAAGCACCCCCGCTGTCACGTGATTGTGATCTGGGTGCTTGGCAAGTGCCCCGCAATCACGTGATCACCATTTGCAACCTTCTCTGCCAGCTTCCCCAGAAAGTCAGTGGCCGCAAGTCACTGGGGTCAGTCTCCCCCACCCACACACCCTCCCCTAGCTCCTCTGTTCTCACACTGCGCCAGCCACTCACTCACCCTGTGAACCCTCCCCAAACCACGCCGCACCCCCACACACCTTTCCCAACTCGTGTGGAGTATCTTGCACACCCTCGCCAACCCGCACAGTGCCTCTCATGCATTCTCGCACCCTCACGCATCCTCCCCGACCCATGCTGCACCTCTTGTGCACCCTCGCCAACCCATGCAGCACTTCCCATGCACCCTCTTGCACACCCTCGCACCCTGCCCGACCTGTGCCTCTCATGCACCCTCCCTGATCTGCACCATGCCTCTTGAACACCTCACACCTTCCCTGACCTGCACGGTGTCTCACACCCACCTTCCCTGACCTACGCAACACCTCTTGCGCACCCCTTGCAGCCTCCCTGACCTTCGTGGTACCTCTTGCACACCCTCATGCACCCTCCCTGACCTGCAGCTCTTGCTCACCCTCTCACCCTTGTGCACCCTCCTTGACTCTCTCCAACCTGCGCCATGCCTCTCGGGCTCCCACTTGGACCCTCCCCGACCTGCATGGCACCTCTCACACACACCCTCACACATCCTCTCCTACCCTCCCTCGTGCATCCTCGCATACCCTCCCCGAGCCACACTGTGCCTTTCGTGCACCTCCCCCGCACCCCCACACACCCTCATTCCCTCCCCCACCTGGCAGCAGCCATTTACCTGCCTGCGGGCCTGGGACTTGCAACTTCTTGCTGGCTTCCCCAACCGAATTTGGTTGTGGGAAGATGGCAGGAAGTTGCCTCGCCTAATGACCGTGGGATTCAGTTAACAATGGTAACCGGGACTGCAGGGATTGCTGTCGCTAAGCAATATGGTTGCACTTTACAACTGCATTGCTTAATGACGGAAATTCCGGTCCCAATTGCCATTGTAAGTCAAGGACTACCTGTGGTCAAAAAATAGGAATAATAGACATTGAAAACATTGTTTTCAATTTTACTTGCAATTGCAAAGTAAATGCCTGGATTCAAATCTTGGAAAGCTCACTAAATATGGGTTTAGTTAATTTTTGAAAGACCACTAGATGGTAGTGCTTGTGTACTTTTTTTACCGTTTGTCTTAATGACTGCCAGACTGCCAATCCTGTGTAGAACTTACCTATGATATATCAGAAATGGGTTGAAACTGACAAGAGTTCAATTGTTTCCTTTTTTACACCATATGACTGGTCACATTCATAGCAAAGGGGTGTGGAGTAGGAATTCATCAATTACTGTCCATAAACTGTCCTGCATTACAGGTAGTCCTCAGTTAACTTACGCCAGGTCCCTGAAGTTATGGCCATTGCAGCGCCGCCATGGTCACGTGATCAAAATTTGGGCGCTTGGCAGCCTGCCCGCACTTACGACCGCACGGGTGCTTCAACTCCTCCCCACCGCCTACCTCCCCCCATCTCTGCCCCTTTTGGCTGCCTTGCAGTCTGCTGCCTCTGCTAGCCCTGCACTCCACCAGGGCTGCCGACCGGTGCTCCGCTGGCCCTGCCCCCCCCAGCTGACCTTTGCTGTGTTCTTCTTCCCACTGCTGATGAGGAGCGCCTGGCCTGGCCCTTCTTCTCGCCAGCAGCAGGAGGAGGAAGATAGCGAAGGTCAGCTGGGGGTAGCAGGGCCGGCAGAGTGCAGGGCGGCCAAGAGGGCAGAGGTGGGGGGGTAGGTGGGTGTGGGGAGTTCAAGAGGAGGCAGTCTCACCAAGGCTTGGGGCTGAGAGGGACCAAGCCGGGAATGGCTTGGATCGGGGTGGGTCCTCGCCTAATGACCAGGTGGAATCGCTTAACAAGGGCAATGGGCACTGCCAGGATTGCCGTCGCTAAGCAATGCAATCACATGACGTAGTGTTTTACGACTGCATCGCTTAGCAACGAAATTCCAGTCCCAATTACCATTGTTAACCGAGGACTACCTGTGAACTGTAAGAAAAAGGACTAATCTCCAGCCTTATCACACAGGCAAAATAAGGCTTATCTGATGGAGTGGCACAAATTATATCAGTGTATTTTTCTGCCAAGATATGGACTGCAGATATGCATATCAGCACAGCTGTGAGGGAGAGCACTTGGGTTCTCCAAGAGTTATCCTGCAGCTGTTTCAATAGGCTGTGATGAGAGAAATACAGGATGCCATATTATTCTGTCCTGTCTTTGAAATGTATCCATTCCGGTTCATAGCGATAACACCACTAACAACTTCTGACTGTATTACAATTGTTTGCGATAACAACTATATAACATTAAGAACTATGTTTAAGTTTTCATGTTTTCCTTTTTTTTTCCTCCATAATTTTCTTCTATAAGCCTGAGGCAGGAAACTTGTTTTTGGAAGCCTTTCTAGCTGATACGTGCTTTGAACAAATAGTTGAATTTAGGGAAGAAAATTTTCACTCTTGACAACTTTATCTTTTAATTCACATTTGTGAGGTTTCACATCATGACTCCCAAGAGTCCATTTATGTATGCAAGTAAAGTTAAGATGGCATTTTATAGGGCTTTAAAATCAATGGCTGTTATCAATATTTTTCCTCAGCTGTAATGGCATATTAAAAGAAAAAGACCAGTATGTCACAAAAGCAGGGCAGTTACAAAGAGAGCAGTCATAACAATAATAGAATAGAAGGGGAAAACAGATTTCAAAATATAATTTTACAAGCCAAAAGCCCCCAACTAAATACAGTACCTACAGTACGAGGAGTCAAATCTGCATTTTATGAAGAAAGATTGGAAAGTTATGAAATGTAAGCTTATGAGAGCTAGCCTTTCAATAGGTAAATGTGCTTAACGTTCATGATAATACATCCCTAAAAACACAGGCTTTAAGATCCAAGATATTGACAATTTGTGGTTGGAACTCTTCCCCATCCACCCACCGTACCTCCAGAAACAGGGGTGTCTTACATTCAAAAGAGCAGAGGAGTTTCAATTGTATTGGGGAAAATCTTTTCCATTCTTAACTGCCTTGTGCAATTAGGTTTATAGGTATTGGAACATCCAGTCTTTAGTGATTCCAACTTCCAATTTTACCCCACAGCTGCTTTGAATGGAAACAAGCATATCTGCCCTCCCCCCCACCAGAAAACATGAAAAATCATCTAGCTTGGAGCATGGTTGGAGAAAACACTGTGAGATACGCTTTTAACTGAAATATGTAACTATTTATGAAGACAATATGATATGTGGAAATATAAATACTTATGCCAATTAGAGAAAGTAGACAATAGATTTCTAGGCCAAAATAAACAATGCTAAAAACGTATTTTGATTTAATATGCACATTTTTAATCTACAAAGCAATTGCAAACTGGAGGGATGCTGGTAATTTGTCAAGGCTACTTTTACAAAAACAAAAGAGGAAACTTTTTATTCCACTTCACTCTCCTTAGGGTTTAGAAAGGAGCTCAAACATACTCAAATCTTTTAATCTGGTTTAGCATTTATTTTAACTGAACTATTGCTATTTTAATTGTATTGCTCTAAGCTGCAGTAGGCCATTTTGGGAGAGGCAGCATGCAAATACACTATATAAATAATCAAGCAAACAAAAAAACCCAAATTAGATTATTTAAATTAAGTAAGAATAAACATTCCAAATATAAATAGGTATTTCTCTAATATCCCAATCAGTGCGTGATCAAGCTGCTTACCTTCTAATAAATTGACATTGTAAGAATTGTTTTTAGGCTTCTGCAGGGCAGGGTACGTATTAAAGAGGTTTGCAACAAAAGCTATATTAAGTTTAGGGTTGCCTGCAACCACATCTGTAGGAGTCACAAACTGTTTGCAACCCAATTTATCTGCTTGTTGAAGCATATATTCAGCCCTCCTCAAATCATTTGGCTCCTGGGGGGAAAATAAATTGCGTATTTAAAATATGCATTTCTAAATCCACATATTCATCTAAATTTGCATTAGACATAAAATTCTAGATATACATGCAAGCCAGAAATTGTTTGGATAGAAAATCTGAGAATCATGTTTTTGCAGGGTTCCTGATTGCATATAAATGCATCTAGGATTTATGTTTTGGAGCAGTTACAACATTCTCTTCCCTCAGAAGGTCTAAAGGAAACACTTGTATTGTTTTCATTAAAAGCAAAATAAAATTCTCAGGGATTTCTTATTTAATCTCTAAGAACAGAATCTGACTAGGAGAACACAAAACAGCAGTCAAGAATATATTATTATGTAAAAAAAAACAGTCTATATAATGGTGAAAAGGGTAACATGCTTTGCTGTTACATTCCTAAAAGAATTTATTCTAAGAATACCAACAGGTATCTGTTTTGTTTCCATTTATTTTCTCATCCTCTACTTGTTATGGGGTTGATAAGAAGGTTGTGCAAATCTTTCAAAAGAGATGCCTCCAAACTCATGGAAGCACATTCAAATCATAGTTTTTGAATCATTCAAGCAACCATGTCTTTTTCAGACTTACATGACTGTTTTGGAAATTTTTTGTGGTTGTCGGGGTCTGAAACCAGATTGGATTGGATCTGAATAGTCAGGATTATCTAAGGCTATGTACTGCAGTGGTGAAAAGCCATAACTGACTCCACGGTAAAATGTACTGAGACAGAAATAAATTGATACAAAGCCATTGAGACAGGATGGCATGAAATCCACAGCTGTAGGCTTGATTCTTCAACTGTATACTTGGAACCATCTTCTAGCTCCATTCCAAAAGCATCCAGTGACATTAAGAGTCATTATTAAATTACCAGATCAACTGGCTGGATTATGCAAACATTTTAACATAGTTGGTCAGATCATATAGTATGAAGCAATCCATTC
Source organism: Charina bottae (assembly GCA_023362775.1). Lineage (NCBI taxonomy): Eukaryota > Metazoa > Chordata > Lepidosauria > Squamata > Charinaidae > Charina > Charina bottae. The sequence goes on from JALMGJ010000005.1 coordinate 22,914,458, forward strand.
TTTTATTGACTTAAAAGTATCATACTGTTAGTTATCTATTAAATCATACTGTTCAATAATCTATTCAAGAAATCCATTAGATCATACTCTAGTGGAAACTGTGTGCCGGGTGTTAGATCTTTTTAGTAGAAAAGCTGTAACTTGGTTCTCCAACTTAGCCTGTGTTTGTAATCTGAAATGTTTACTGGCACACTTACATTAATGCCTGAAAGATCAATGGCAATGGCTGTTTCTCCATTGTTGCCTCCTTTGGGTGCAATTTGATTCAACAGATGATAGTAAGCTTTTGAGTCCTGAAATGAACAATGCAAATTCTAAACAAAAATGCTTCATGTACACTGTCTGTCCAATGCTGAAATGAGAATCATACTAGAACAGCTATACTAGTATGCTGCAGCCTATGATATATGATATTAAATAGAATTAAATTAAATTAATTAAATTAAAATGAATTGAGTTATTTTTGCATTGGAAGGTTTAATTTTAGAAGCAAAGAGACAACAAACAAGTTACTTGATCTCCACTGCTTTGCAGAAAGCAGAGAAAACTAAGAGTTGTTAATATGTTATATATATTTCCAAGGAGAACAGGAACATGATGTGGTGTAGCAATTGTCATATCTATAGCTCTGTTGGCTTGCTACAGACAGAGGGAGAATTTTTAATTTCTTCTCCCATTAATTCCAATATAAGGGAAATAATCATGCCAGCCCCAGGACCAGTATACTTCTGAATGATCTGGAGGTATGTTGGGAGAATAAGATTCTTGGCTTCTATAGGACAACCACCACCTCTGTCATATTCTGTATAGAACATATCCTGTTAATGGACTGTCATATCTCTCTTGGAGGATACCCCCTTTGAAAAAGACAAAGTGTAGGATCATATTCAGGATGCATCTGCAGATTTATAGCAATAAAAAGGTTCCTGGACAAACAGTGCTAACAAAATACAGCAGATCTTGATGGATAGCATCATCAAGTGTTGCTGGCTTAAAACAGAGGCTTCACAGGACCAGAAGCACTCCTCTAACAACATGGGAGTTTCCTTAAGGCTCAACTTATAGATGAATTGAATTACCAATTACAGATATCTTGGCCCAGCTGTTTTCCTCTGGAACCAAAGTTCTAAACATTTCCAGTTGCAACTTTCCTACTTGTCTGGATAACAGAGTTGTTGGGAGTTGTGAAGCATACAAGTTTAATAATATAATATAATAAATCAACAAGTACAGTAAGTAAATCTGTGTCTGTTATATTTTTGATTTAAGTTTTAAGTATTAGTTTACTTTCATGGTTCTTGACTCCAGGAATGGTTTTTTTCCTGTGATCATAAAACTTTTAATTTTATATGTCTTATTCTTCTGTAAGTTTTATAGCTGGCTTTAAGAGAACATGGAACGCCCTGTCAGTCAAGTGTCATATACTCTATTCCTACAGCACTGTATCCAGTCTCCTAGTGAAGAAAGAATCACTTCCTAAGCCACATATTAGCGCAGCTTTATTCATTTAAGAATTGATCTTTCATATGTTGGTGATGTATGGCAATGGTGTGTTAGGTTCAAAAAGTATTTCAATTAGTATAATTTTTATTAAAACGCAACAGTTCAATATTGGTATGAAAGCTTTGATTAGTTCTATTTTAAAATTCAGATTCAAAATAATTGCTTTGTTTACTACAGAGTTTAACTAAGATATACCTTAATGTCTTGACTAAAGTTGTTTATTTTCTTCCAGCCAGCATTATCCAGATGATAGTTAACCCAGCGTAGCAGGAGTTCTTCTGGAGACAATTTCATTAATTGCTCTAATTCTTCCCCATTGCTCAGCAAACCAATAAGAGCTGGAAAAGATTTTCAAGAAACATAAGCTGGCTTACTCTTTACTATTACTCTTTATTATTCTGTTCTGGAACTTCTGAAGTTCTGGAACTTCAGAAGGAAAACAAACAAAAAATATATTTAAGCTATAGAATTTATTACTCTTGATAGGTTTTCAAAATTCTTACCTTCATTTCTGGAGATTTCTATATCAGAAAAAAGACCAACTTTAATGATTTGCCATAATAGTCCTAAAACCAGATGTGGCTTCCCATCTTTTAGATCTTGAGATCCAATGTTAACTACTGTACAGCCAATAGCTGATGCAGAATTTAGTGCTAGATCTAGATTTTCCTAAAAGCAAAGTAAAAACAATTGCATGTTAGACAGAAATAAACAGATGTAGAAATGAACACGACACAGACTAAGAGAGGATTTCACAAACTAGCTGGCATTTGAACTGTTTTCAGCATATTTGAAAAAATGTAAGTGAACATTTAATAAATTATTCTATAATATTAAGTATTTTCCTTTGAAAGAGCTGATAGAGCATAGGCCCTTCTTAATTTTAAGCAAACCAAATTCTAATTCTAATTCTAGTTCAAATTTTAAATGTTTTAAAATACTGGTTAACTATAAACTAATCTAAAGTATCAATGCCATTTCTCACCCAAAATTTCTGGCTTGGATTATCTCATAATGTAATTTTACTTGAGAGCTACAATCAAATTTTAGTCTCCTTCCCAGCATCATCCATGTATGTCTTGCACGTTACAGTTTATTGCCTTGTTCATCCTGTTAATTGCCATTCAGCTATTTAGATTTTGGTTGCATTGTACTTACAGATACAGTGAATGCAGTAAGCTTTTTCTTATTAATAGCTCTTTCATCAATTGTATCTGGCTGAGATAAATTAATCATTTTGCTGTGAAAGTAAAGAAAAATAATTATTAGCTTAATATGGAAGAAATTCAGTCTAAAGTGACTTAAAAGATTGGCATATTAAACTTCTCCATAAATGTGAACATTAAATAGCAAAACATTTAATAGAGCTATATGGAAACAAGATAGCATAACTGCTAAGGAGTATTTTGTTTCCAGAAGAAGTGGAACAACATCAGTAACACACAAAGCTGGAATTCATTTAGTTTTTTCACACATTCAGATTCAACATTTATTAACTGAAGCATTTGCTTAGCACTTAGTCACCACAGACAGAAGAAGAGGCATGCATATGTAATATGCATATGTATACACATGTTCATGTAACATACAGTTTCTCCCTGCTAAGATGGAAAATGGCAGAGCTGTCTTTGACTCAGCATAAAGAATGAAGACAATGGCCCTTAGACACTAGTGCCCTGCTAGAAACAGTTAGCTTAAGTCTGATTTTCAAAAGCTTATCCTTGGATAATTGCTGCAATCTGTACGGATTAGTATTAAAGCACTCCATATACAACCAAGGCTGCTGTTAAAAATAGCAGTCTTAGTTCATTCATACCCAGGATGGAATGGTGGTGGGGAAGAACTGACTTTTCCATTGTAGAACTCCTCAATGAGACTGCTAATAGCAGTGGAGCAGCAGCAATGGGGACTTGTGCGGGATGCTGCGACTATGGGGATTCGCCTAATGACAGCAACTGGGACATCCAAAACTGCCTTTGTAGGTTGGGACAGTCACATGACATCACGCTTTACAACCGCGTTGCTTAGCGATGGAGTTCCCAGTCCCAATTACCATCGGTAAGTGAGGACTACCTGTATATGCTTTCATTTTTATTGATTTCAGTGAAAGAATTCAGCTTAACTTTCCTACTAAAATAAATGGGGCTTATCCTATCAAAATTAAGCAATGTTAATGCCTTAAGAACTCACCAGCCAGTTTTTTGGTAAACATTTTTTTAAAAAACTGAACATACCAAAGAAGGATACCATCAGCAAGTGAATTAAAAAGGCTGTCATCTGATGGATCCATAGGGAGACAATGTTTGCAGTCAGGGTCATCTTTAAGAGCTTTATTTATCCAGTTAACAAATGCAACCTTTTCTTCTTCTGGAAAATAAAAGAGGAAAATTCATTTTAAGAGCAGTCTAGCAACACATGTGCCACACACTCAACCTTGCTGTCTAAGCACATGCAAAAGCGATCCTAATAAGGAATATTGTGTTATGTATCTGTAGTAACCATTGAAGGCAGGACATCAAATTGTGCCATTGTGAATGCTTTTCTTTGTGGGGCATGAAGGATATGATAGAAATATTTAGGTATGAGAAAAGGAGCACCCACCAACTCACTGTAATAAAGATGTGAAATTTTTGATTTGTCCTTTTGAATATCAAATAACGTAATTTCCAGTCAATGTTCAAGAAAAGATGGAGATTGTCATGATTATGAAAAAATTAGCATCAGAGACCTCAGGCAATGCCATCTCCTCAGATGGGAGATGAAACTAATTGAATAAAAGGGGGATCTAGTGAGTCAGTTGGGCAGTGGAGGACAAAAGTTTATTTTGAGTAGGCCTTCCTGTAATTATAAGAGCTGTATCCACATTCCTGTATAAATTTTAATGCTGGCATTACATTCACAAAAATGTTCCTTTGAACTCATTACATTTTTTTTACCTGAGTAAGAATGCTGAGTCCCCTCACTGGAAATGGATGATGTTCCTCCAATTGCAGTAATCCCCAGTTTTTTGTTTATGGATTTTCGAAATGATTTGCTAATATCTTTACTTTTCAATTCCTGAATAACCTGGAACAAAACAACATCAAATAGAATAGAAAATAATTGAAGAGCAGCCATATCAAAGTATTGCTATACTTGCTGACGTTCTTCTTCCTGTTTTTAGCACATCCACATAATTATTCCAACTAGCTGAAGCATGAAAGCTATATCATGAAGTAAGTCAATTATATCTGGGGGGGGGAAGAGAAAATATAAGTAGAAAGTAGAAAGAGAAAGGGACAAAATAAGGAGATTTGTAATTGAGAAACAATTCTGTATTATTTAATTCCTTCATATTTGATATTTTTAGACTATAGGGGAATTACAGTATTTTATATAATAATACACTAAAAATCTTGGATGCAGCTATAAGGAATAAACTTTTTTTACTTCTACCAATTAAAAAAAAAACAGCTTCTAATGCAGCCCCTAAACTGGGTAGGGAGCCTAAAATACCAAACAAGAAGGCTAAATGAATGGATGTAATCATTTATAAAGATCAGTTAGATCAATTAGATATGAGCTCACTAATATTCCTAATGAATATGCAGTGGAGGTGAAGAATAGATTTAAGGGACTAGATTTAGTAGATAGGGTCCCGGAAGATTTATGGACAGAAGTTCGCAACATTGTTCAGGAGGCAGCAACAAAAAACGTCCCAAAGAAAAAGAAAACCAAGAAGGCAAGATGGCTGTCTGCTGAGACACTGGAAGTAGCCCAAGAAAGAAGGAAAGCAAAAGGCAACAATGATAGGGGGAGATATGCCCAATTAAATGCAAAATTCCAGAGGTTAGCCAGAAGAGATAAGGAATTATTTTTAAACAAGCAATGCATGGAAGTGGAAGAAGACAATAGAATAGGAAGGACAAGAGACCTCTTCCAGAAAATTAGAAACATCGGAGGTAAATTCCAGGCAAAAATGGGTATGATCAAAAACAAAGATGGCAAGGACCTAACAGAAGCAGAAGAGATCAAGAGAAGGTGGCAAGAATATACGGAAGATCTGTATAGGAAGGATAATAATATCGGGGATAGCTTTGACGGTGTGGTCAGTGAGCAAGAGCCAGACATCCTGAAGAGTGAGGTTGAATGGACCTTAAGAAGCATTGCTAATAACAAGGCAACAGGAGACGATGGTATCCCAGCTGAACTGTTTAAAATCTTGCAAGATGATGCTGTCAAGGTGATGCATGCCATATGCCAGCAAATTTGGAAAACACAAGAATGGCCATCAGATTGGAAAAAATCAACTTATATCCCCATACCAAAAAAGGGAAGCACTAAAGAATGTTCAAACTATCGAACAGTGGCACTTATTTCACATGCCAGTAAGGTAATGCTCAAGATCTTGCAAGGTAGACTCCAGCAATTCATGGAGCGAGAATTGCCAGATGTACAAGCTGGGTTTAGAAAAGGCAGAGGAACTAGAGACCAAATTGCCAATATCCGCTGGATAATGGAGAAAGCCAGGGAATTTCAGAAAAACATCTATTTCTGTTTTATTGACTATTCTAAAGCCTTTGACTGTGTGGATCATAACAAATTGTGGCAAGTTCTTGGTGGTATGGGGATACCAAGTCATCTTGTCTGCCTCCTGAGGAATCTGTATAACGACCAAGTAGCAACGGTAAGAACAGAGCACAGAACAACGGACTGGTTTAAGATTGGGAAAGGAGTACGGCAGGGTTGTATACTCTCACCCTACCTATTCAACCTGTATGCAGAACACATCATGCGACGTGCTGGGCTTGAGGAATCCAAGGCTGGAGTTAAAATCGCTGGAAGAAACATTAACAATCTCAGATATGCAGATGATACCACTTTGATGGCTGAAAACGAGGAGGAGTTGAGGAGCCTTATGATGAAGGTGAAAGAAGAAAGTGCAAAAGCTGGGTTGCAGTTAAACCTCAAAAAAACCAAGATTACGGCAACCAGCTTGATTGATAACTGGCAAATAGAGGGAGAAAAAGTGGAGGCAGTGACAGACTTTGTATTTCTAGGCGCAAAGATTACTGCAGACACTGACTGCAGCCAGGAAATCAGACGATGTCTACTTCTTGGGAGGAGAGCAATGGCAAATCTTGATAAAATAGTTAAGAGCAGAGACATCACACTGACAACAATGGTCCATATAGTTAAAGCAATGGTATTCCCTGTAGTAACCTATGGCTGCGAGAGCTGGACCATAAGGAAGGCTGAGCGAAGGAAGATGGATGCTTTTGAACTGTGGTGTTGGAGGAAAATTCTGAGAGTGCCTTGGACTGCTAGAAGATCAAACCAGTCCATACTCCAGGAAATAAAGCCAGACTGCTCACTTGAGGGAATGATATTAAAGGCAAAACTGAAGTACTTTGGCCACATAATGAGAAGACAGGATACCCTGGAGAAGAAGCTGATGCTAGGGAAAGTGGAAGGCAAAAGGAAGAGGGGCCAACCAAGGGCAAGGTGGATGGATGATATTCTGGAGGTGACAGACTCAACTGTGGGGGAGCTGAGGATGGTGACGGCCAACAGGAAGCTCTGGCGTGGGCTGGTTCATGAAGTCACGAAGAGTTGGAAGCGACTGAATGAATAAACAACAACCCAAGGACTACCTGTATCTTCACAAGCCTCCCTTATGACCTGTGGGGATGCAGGGTTACATGGCCTCATCTTCCTTCTGTTGGCCCTACTTATGTGATAGAGGTGACTCAACCATCCACTCTCAGGCATCCAACTCATGGCACAGGATATGCACACACATTTTTATGCATCAGCTATTTATATAGTTCCCCCAGCTACTGTTTCCTGTCCTTTTTTGTTTTATTGGTTTTAACTCCAAAGGGGATGGGGGAAGGAATATCTGTGGTGATTGCACCATTGGCAGGTTTGAAAGTCCTGTGTATCCCTGCTCATTTCCACTCATTTTCACACCTTTGTGTGGTAAAGGTAACAAGCCTCAATAGCTGGACAAAGTCAAGGAGGCAAGAATTACACAAGAGTTCAGGAAGTATTTTTCATGCTTTTTTTTTAATCCATTCAATTGTGTCCGATTCTCAGAAACTTCCTGGACGAGTCCCTGCAGTTTTCTTGGCAAGGTTTTTCAGAAGTGGTTTGCCATTGCCTGTTTTCTAGGGCTGAGAGAGAGCGACTGGCCCAAGATCACCCAGCTGGCTTCATGCCTAAGGCAGGACTAGAATTCACAGTCTCCCGGTTTCTAGCCTGATGCCTTAACCACTACACCAAACTGGCTCTCATTTTTCATGCTAGCCTTGGGATAAGTACAGAATCTTGGTAACCATAAGGATGAAATTCCAACCCTTATGTATAATGAGTTCATTGAGGCAGTCTCTGAATACTTTGAAATGCTTCTTCCCAGGTTTCTTTCCACCTGGGCTGAGTTGCCTTTTATAAGATAAATTGCCAATGGACACACCTGTTATATCTTAATTGTTCATCTCTATTCTCTCCTCCACGACTTTTCCAGTCTCCTCACAATCACTCACACTAGGGCACACTGGCCAAAAAAAGAGGGCAAATTATTGTTGTTGTTGTTGTTGTTGTTATTATTATTATTATTATTATTATTATATCCCACCTTGCCTAGATAAGCCAATCTCACAGGGCCTCTAAGAGTTCATCATAATCGCAGCTGTTGAGAGGGATAAATAACTCTCAGGTAAGTAATTTTATATAAAATGGGAGTGGTAGCTTAAATGCAAATAATAGCCTCTTTGGAATGAACTTTAACCCCCACAGGATTGACTGGAGCAATTAGCTCCATGTTGGCATTCATATAACACATTTACCATCCTCACCAAATCTCAGTTAAAGTGTATTGTGAAAACAGTGCATGTGTGTGTCATTCCAAAATAGCGCTTGACATCCATGTGTGGCATAACAGGACTTTATATTCTAGCTGGAGAGATGCCTGGGGACCTGTAGTAGCAGGATTGTTCCAGCTCGTGTCCCACAGTGTGTGTGTTGTGGTCCTGTGGGTAAGTCCCTATTATGAGCTACTTGGCTTTCTCTTGTATGTGCATGGCTATCGCAGTCCCATTTGATATGCACTGACAACTATTTTCACGTTAAGAACATTGTTGCTGTTTTTATGCTAGTTTGTGATCTGTGTAGCACATTTCTCTTTCCTGGGCCAAGTCGTATAGTGCAACGACTTTTGCACTAAATGTAACAGCCATCACTTCACAACCTATTATAATTGATATACAGAATGTTCATAGTCTCTTATAGCAAAAGGACATGAAGATCCATGTCCTGCCCTGAAAATCAACAAATGTACAGACAAAAGCACATTTGGTAAGTTATAACTACCAAAAGGGTCTTCTACTCATTTTCAAAACTGAATCTTTAAATTATTATTTTGAGAGCTTCTGGTCAAAAGCTAAACTACTAAAGTTGGGTGGCTAATAAATTTAAATAAATAAATAAATAAATAAATAAATACTGTGAAAGTTACAAAACAGGGTATCATATAGTCATTCCTCAACTAATACAACAAGCCAATCAGTTCTTGGCTGCACAGGTACATTTTAGGAATATTGCATACTATTTAGCAGTGTGATGTATAAACCAAAGCCGTAGTTCATAACACGCATTTTAAAGTACATTTTAATAATGACCTTTTGTTTCATATATAATAAGTTAATACTAAACCAGTTATATTCAGGTAAACACATAGCCTGAGATATTAGCTTACTTACTGATACAAATTCTTCAAAGTTGATTTTGCCATCCTTGTTACTATCTGTCACTGCTATAATTTTTTCCACAATTTCACGGACTTTATAGCCAGGTAATGGAAGACTTGCTTCTTTGAAAAGATCTTGGAGTTCATAATCACTGACATATCCACTATTGTCAATGTCTGTAAATTAAAAAAAACAAAACCCTCAGCTTTGTTACTATTGACATTTCAATTGCAGTTTTAAAAAGACATGAGTGTGACACTGAAAGTAATACAGAATTATTATTTTGTTATTACCTTCTTGATTTGGTGGCCTGTATCAGACTCCTAGCAAGATAGCACTTCTGTTAGTTTGCCCTTTTATCTTAACCCAGATGCTTTCAACGTTTTTGTTATTTTCAGTCAATGAATCTCTGTATTGGTAAGATCATTTCTGATAAATAATGCTACACCACCTCCTCTCTTGTGTTGCTTGTATGATTAAAATGAACAATGGTTTAATGTGATGTGTATATCCAGTCTATGTTTAAAGCGGGTAATAATATATTGCAGCCTCAAGGAAAAATCCTGTACTTTAATCAGATGGTACCATTTTAGATTTAAATATGAGAAAACAAAGATTTTGGTATTGGAAATAGAGGTCACAATTTGCTACAAGATTCACTGGTTATATTATGATCAAGAATTCTACAACCACCACCCGAATGTATTTTAAATATATGTATTACAGTCCTGAAAAATTCATAAAAAGTATAGCAGTCTTATGAATATGTCAATCACATTTTTAAAAAGTTAAGGTTCTTTATTCTCTAATTAGAATACACAGCAAATATGTTCAACAGATCACAACAATAGTTGTTCACTGCTCCAGTTTGATCTAATACTAAAGAATTATCAGGAACAAACATCTAGTTTATGCTTATTAATTGCTCCCAGGAAGCCTCTTCCCACCATTCAGTTAGCACTAGGTCCAAACCAGGATCTTTTCCTTGTTCGTCTCAATAAGAAAAATCAAGGTGTGTTTTTGATTTGTTATGAAAGGAACAAGCCAGGGATAACAATCAGAATGTTAAAAAAATGAGACTGGTTAGTCTCAGTTGAGCAGGACCATTATGTAGAATCTCCAGATTGATACATATAATCTATTAAACAATTTTATAATACATATAATCTATTAAACAATTTTATAATACATATAATCTATTAAACAATTTTATAATACACAGAATATATTAAAATTTTTTATAATACATAGAATATATTAAAAAATTTTATAATACATAGAATCTATTAGGGGGCGTGATGGCTCAGTGGTTAAGATGCCAGGCTTGTCGATCGGAAGGTCGCAAGATTGGCGGTTTGAGACCCGAGCGCCACGTGACAGAGTGAGCTCCCACACTCGCCCCAGCTTTTGCCAACCAAGCAATTCGAAAGCATGCAAATGCAAGTAGATAAATAGGCACCACTTTGGTGGGAAGGTAACAGCATTCTGTGCCTGTCATGCCGGCCACATGACCGCAGAAGCGTCTTCGGACAACGCTGGCTCTTCGGCTAAGAAACGGAGATGAGCACCGCCCCCTAGAGTCGGACACGACTGTGCAGGGGAAAACCTTTACCTTTACTAGAATCTATTATGAAATTGTCATAGCAGAAGTCTTGATACTACGTGACTTGGAAAAGGACAGGCTTATGAAATAAAAAGTAGTAGATGTGATTAATTTTTAATCTTCTTTTATCCTCACCAAACGCCAGCTAAAACCCCAGAAAACTTCAGCAAACTTACCTATTTTACTGAATGCTTCTTTTAGTTCTTCCAGTTCCTCTCGAGAAATTGTTGTTATGTTATTTTCCATCTTGATTGCCACACCAATTATTTTCAGTTCTTTATGTCTAAAAATAATCAACAAGACATATTATAAAGTATAACCAGGAAAGATATATTATTCAATTAATTGAAATATTGAAATAACAAGCCTAAGGGACAACAGAAGACAAACAAATGTTTAATATTATGTTGCTGCTCTCGAGTTTTTATCTGTGAGATTTTCCCTGTTCGTATTGCCCATCTCTTGCTGTGACATGTGTGAATGTATGCACTTGCATGTACTTTCAGTGAGTCTTTTTAAAACTCTCTATTGTTTACATACAAGCTGTTATTAAAATCATTTGAATTATAAGTTGGATGTATATGTTTTACACACATTACAAATGCTAATACTGTGTAAGTAATAAACTGAACAGTAACTCATATCTTCATCACTACTACAATTGGACTTCTGGAACACATTCTATATGGGGCTACCCCTGGAGATGACCTGAATGTTGCACAAAAATGCAAAAGCAAGACTGCTGGTGGGACAACCCCAACGGTCCAGAATAACACCTACATTAAAGTCACTGCATTGGCTACCAGTAGCCTCCCAGATCCAATTCAAAGTGCGTGTTGTTACCTTTGAAACCCTACATGATGCAACAGCAGGTTATATCAGGAAAATGCCTTGCTAGAACAGAATCTGACTCCGCACCCAGTCTGGTCAATTACAGAAGGCCTCCTGAGAGTCCTCCCTCCTTGCAAGTTACATGCAATGTACAGATGGCAGCTCTTCTCAGTAACAGACTCCACTTTCTCTCCAGAGAACCCTCTCCAGAGGTTTGTCTGGCCCCTACCTCCATGCATGTTGAAAGCAAGTCAATAATGTTCTGTCAGCCCTCCCAGGTAAACCAGACAGGGAACACGACAATATGAGCTAATACTACTTAATTGTACATTACAATAAAGCTACATTAACAGAATCTTGCAGGTCTGTAAGTACAAATCTCCCGCCCTCCCTATTTGCTGCTTGGGTAATTAGGGCAGGCCCTTCCTAAGTTTCTTCCTCTGACCATTACTCTGTTGTGGACTCCTCTCTCTTGTATCTGATTGTTCCCTAGGTGGCATCTCTTCCCCCCATCTTTCAAGGCCACCCTCACATTCCATCACATGTTCTTTTCCAATGAGCCTTTGACCTGAGCCGATTGAGAGCCCAATCGTTGTTAGTTTTGGTAATCTTTTGTATAACCTATTTGATTACACTGTTATTTGTATTCTGTCTTGGCTATTCACTATCCTGATTCCTTCGGAATCGGGACAGGCTATAAACTCAAATTCATATAGTTTAGTGTTGAAAACTGCACTAGTGTATTAAAAAAAGAATATGCCTGGATACAAACCACAAATTACAGCGGGTAAGATGCCAGGCTTGTAGATTCGAATCCCTAGCCCTGCGTGCGGAGTGAGCTCCCGCACTAGCTCCAGCTCTTGCCAACCTAGCAATTCGAAAGCATGCAAATGCAAGTAGATGAATAGGTACCACTTCGGTGGGTAGGTAACAGCGTTCCATGCGCATCATGCCAGCCACATGACCGTGGAAGCGTCTTCGGACAACGCTGGCTCTTCGGCTAACAAACGGAGATGAGCACCGGCCCCTAGAGTCGGACACGACTGCACAAATGTGCGGGGGGAACCTTTACCTTTACTTAAGATGGCACAACCTCTTTAATTTTGCTAAATTAGGCCCACAGATAACCATTCTGAAATTATAGTATAAAAATCAGAAAAATAAAATTATTATTTTTCCTTTGCTTGCTTTAATTTGTCAGCACACATTACAATTTATAATTAATAGAGTTTTATTTAAGATATTAAATTTTATGTTAACCACGTGGCTTCTAAGCTCTTTCTCCACACCCAAATCACCGTGTCAGAATGATCTTCTCTCTACTGTAGCTTGAAGGTTAAAGAAGCAGAACATGGCAATGTTTCCTATAGGTAAAGGTAAAGGTTCCCCCCGCACATTTGTGCAGTCGTGTCCGACTCTAGGGGCCGGTGCTCATCTCCGTTTGTTAGCCAAAGAGCCAGTGTTGTCAGAAGATGCTTCCACGGTCATGAGGCCGCATGACGCACGCAGAACACTGTTACCTTCCCACTGAAGTGGTACCTATTAATCTACTCGCATTTGCATGCTTTCAAATTGCTAGGTTGGCAAGAACTGGGGCTAGTGCGGGAGCTCACTCCGTCACGCGGGACTAGGGATTCGAAACTCTGAACTTGCGATCTTCCAATCAACAAGCCTGGTGTCTTACCCGCTGAGCCACCACGCCCCTATATGTTTCCTATAGACTGACTCTAGTTGTTTTACCCTTAATATCAGAAATGAACTTATTTCTGTCACATCACCATTCCAAAACTTTTAGTATAAGGGTAGCCTATGAATTATTAATTACATTTATATAACATTTCCTCTCAGGAGGCCAGAGTACTGCTCTCTTCTTCCTCTGCTTCATCCTCTTAACTATTCTCTTTAAGAGTTAACTAGTTAACTAGTTAAGATCTTCTAATGGACCTTCCAACAGACCCTAAGATCTTCTAATGAGACCCACCTCCAGGTCCCCACACAAAGGATGTGAGGTGAGTCTGTACAAGGGAGAAAGCTTTTTCTGTGGTGATACCCCATTTATGGAATTTCCTCCCCAGAGAGACTCAAATGGCACCCACATTAGCATCATTTTGGTACCTAGTGAAAACCTTTCTATTTTCCCAGGCTTTTTAATTGGCTTTTATTTGGCTTTTAATTTGTAGTGGTTTAGATTTTGAATGACTGTATTGCTGCTGCCTAGTGTGTATGATGCTTTTATTTTGCATTTTGTTTCATTTTATTGTATATGTATATGAATTTGACAGCCAGACTCGGTGACTATGGAGTCCTTGGTGCTCTCTGAGCCTTGTTGTTTTCTTGCAGACATTTCATTGCCAGGCTAGGCAACATCTTCAGTGCGAAAAATGCAACTCAATGACTAGCCCACAGTATCCCAATGAGATTCAGAGTTTTGGGGGTATCTCCAGTAATGGCCAACACTCTAGCAATCATGGTGACTAGTGATATTGGAGCGATTCCCGCCCTGTAGACCAATCTTGTTTTTGTTGACACACCTGATCAAACACCACTAAATTAAAAACAAAACTCAAAATTTATTCTTTCTATATGGCATTTCTCATGTATCTGTCTCACAGAAAAACTATGGCTATATATGCATAGCACAACTAATCCAGTCAGATACTCTCCCAGAGTAATCACTTACCCCACAAAACAGTAACACAGATCACCAATGTCCTGGTCAAACAGCAGCTAACATTTTTTTAATGTCATTCCAGCTGTCAAAAGGGTCACTGGGAGATTGCCACTTTCTATTTTTCTTTCTTTATGTTGAGGGGGGATTAAAAATCCTTATGAACTGATCAGGGTCAGTGCCACTGTGCAGAGCCAAGGGAGACTTAATCACCCCATCATTTTCCCCCTCCATCTAGTTGGAGAAGGATGAAAATAAAAAAAGATGACGTTCCTAGAGCCATTTTGCAGGACTGCTTGTATTGTAGATTTTGCTTTCTGGCAATAGGAAAAGAAGACTGATGCTCTCTTCTTTTTTTCCATGTTCACTTGACACTGTCAGCTGAGGTATGTTGGGTTAGTTCCAAAGAATACTGTGCTGTTTTGAGCTAAAGCGAATCCCCACTAGGGTCCAAGATAACTGGGGTTCTGTTCACACAAACTGTGTCATATGCACAGAACAGAAGTTATCAATGCTCACTGTACGTTGTTCTAAGCATTACATTTTTTATTGAAAAAAATTGCCATGACTTATAAATTAGAACTAATGGCCCTGTTTGCATATTAGAAATGACTCAGCAATCCCTTCCCCCAGTCAATTCATTACCTTGTACCTTGTCACAGCAAATAATATGGATTACTGGGTGTGTTTGGGATTATATCTAACTTCCTCAGGATTAATTGGCAAGGTTTTAGAGTCTGCACGTCACACTTACTTCCCTCCCCATGACCCAGTTAAGTATATAATGCAAACAATAAGACAAATGTCTACCTACGTATGTTTTACTTGACTTATATCAAGTCAAGTAAAACATAGGTAGAAATTTGTCTTATTTCTAAATAGTATTAGATCTTGTTTATCTAATTACTATTATCTTATTTAAGTGCAGAATTAAAATATATGCACTCATTTCATCTATAGCTTATAAAACTCACCTGATCTCATTTCACTTTAAAAATGAAAGATAATGTTTTTATGCATTCCTGAGTGACAGCTTCATGAAACTAAAATATAGAAAATAAAAACACTGCATATAGAAATGAAGGCTACATTTGTTTTCACCTACATCTACTTTGTGAATCTCATTATTAATTACATCACTTTCATCATCCAACTTTTTGTATTTCATTTCTCTCTGAACTTACTGATTAGAAGTCCACAAACAACCGTGCATACTATCTATGCTTCTAACTCCACATAGCATATATCTGATGGCATGGACTGTGACCCATAAAAACATATACCATAATCGAATTGTTAAGGCACCCTAAGACTCTTTGTTGGTTTTTGATGCAACAAACTATCACTTTAGAACAGAGCTTTCCAAACTGTGTGTCGCGACACAAAAGTGTGTCGCCACACACAGTCTGGTGTGTCGCTACACAACCTGGAAGCGCTGATCATCATCAGCGCTTCCGGGTTTTCCCGCGGCGACACACCAACGGCGGCGCGCAAAAACCTGAAAGCGGCAGCAGCGCTTCCGGGTTTTTGCACGCTGCCGCAACGGCGGCACTTCTGGGTTTTCCCGCAGCGACACACCAACTGTGGTTGGTGTGTTGCCACGGGAAAACTTTGGAAAGCCCTGCTTTAGAAACTTTTATGATAATAAAACTGGTACCAATAGGTGTACAAACTACAGAAACTTAAATGTTCTAGACCAGGGCTTTGCAAAATTTTCCCGCGACTTTTGTGTCACCACACACAGTTTGGAAAGCTCTGTTCTAGACTATAACTAAAGTGCTTTGTTTTCCAATTCTCATAAGGAATGAAACACCAAGATTTTAGACATATTACTTGTATCTACCTCTTTCAAGTCCAAAAATCATGAAAATCTATACCGTTTTATAGTTACATCATCTCACCTTGACATGCTGAGAATGAAATGAGCCAATCAGCATTCTGTCATCAATTTTAATACCCACTGCTTTTTTTGCAAATATATCTAATCATGGTTGTAGGCTGAAGCAGGGAAGGAAGAAAGAGGGCAATAAACTCTAGTAAACATAGTTTTGTTTTAAGGCTGCAGGAGCTCCTTGCAAGCTCACATCCATACCACCACTGTTTCCATCCCATTACATTCCACCATTGCTGGAATTACCAAAATCATCTCATCATCCATTCTTTACAAACCGGAAAGAAAATAATTTAAAAAACACAAGTAATCGGAGACTTTACATATCCATTCCTCTCCTGCCACAAAGAAGGGGGAAAAAGAATTCTTGTCAATTTCACACCTGCTAAATCAAATCAGCATTTCCTATAAAGGACTTATTAGGACAGCTGAAGTTCAAGAGGTAGGTGGAAAGGTAGCAGGGAGTGGCCTGCAGTGGAGAAATGGACCATCCATAACCTTTGTTTAGCAGTTGTGAAAATAAATAAAAAATGCAATTTGGGTTACTTTATACTGGTTTTGCATTTTATAGGCTTGCATTTTTTTCCTCTGCCTAAAATCTTTAGTCCCCTCTAGTGTTGAGTTTTTAAATCATGAGATTACTTATCTCTGTTATGTCTTCCAAAAACCAAAACAGTTCTATTTCCCATGAGAAGCTGTTTGTTCTTTATAATTAATCCAAAATTTTATATATATATAAAATAATTTATATATATATATATATATATATATATATATATATATAAATAATTTTTAGAGTTGTTATATTGTATTTTATATGTTTTTAATTACTAACTTTGTTGTAAACCGCCCAGAGTCCCCTTTGTGGGGGGAGATGGGCGATGATAGAAGTTGGACAAATAATAAATAAATAAAATCATATTGTAAAAGTTTCAATATCCCAAATTTATCTGGACCCTTAGTCCATTTTATAACTTTCTAGGATCAAAATCTTATTTAGCTTTTTCCTGTTTATTTCAGATTCTTTAAGTTATTAAGCTTATAATTATTTTTTCTTTTATTCAGAGTTGAAAATAAATTCATCCAATGAAGACTTTTCAAATTTGTCATTCCGAAGGTCTCTAATAGCTTTAAAATGGTTAATAGACAATTTCCTAAAGTGATTAGAAAATGAGGTTTGAGAACTTAGTGTCCTTTAAAAGAATCCACCGCGGTTGCAAGCAAGATGGCTAATCCCTTCGTCTCCCGGCACTCAAACTCACAGAAAACCGCTGTCCTGTTGTCTCCTCGCAAGGAGCAGCCATCCGTAGCACACCCGGGTGATCTCCCGTCCTCTCCTTATCTGGAGAGGTTCCAAGGGACTGGCCTACTCACTGGTTCCTTGGTCTTTGCCGTGATTGTCAGATCTGCTTTTGCAGAGCTGCTTTCAATACACCATATCTCCCCTGGAAGTCCAAGGCTAACTTGAAGCTTTAAAAAAAGTTCATTTAGGTATTATCTGTTGAATGAGCCACATATTTTGAGTGTATACCAAGTTATAAACCATGATTTACAAACAATGTCTGGATTCATGCAACATACTAAGCCAAAACTAAACAAAGTACATTATATGAATTCAGTATCTTAAATGTGCAATTATTAGGGGCATGGTGGCTCAGCGGGTAAGACGCCAGGCTTGTCGATCGGAAGATCGCAAGTTCGGAGGTTCGAATCCCAAGCCCCACGTGACGGAGTGAGCTCCCACACTCGCCCCGGCTCTTGCCAACCTAGCAATTCGGAAGCATGCAAATGCAAGTAGATGAATAGGTACCACTTCGGTGGGTAGGCAACAGCGTTCCGCGTGCGTCATGCCGGCCACATGACCGTGGAAGCGTCTTCGGACAACGCTGGCTCTTCGGCTAACAGAGATGAGCACCGGCCCCTAGAGTCAGACACGACTGCACAAATGTGCGGGGGGAACCTTTACCTTTACTTTTTTTTTTACAATTATTAAATGGCTTCTACTACTTGATTAATCAGGTATGTTGACTTCTCAAGGAAGTAGAATGCAGGCTATATAAAAGATGTATCCAAGATATTTGCCCATCACAAATAATATTTGCATAAAATTATGTGCAACTGTGAATTAATAAATATATATGTGTATGTGTGTGTGTGTGTATACATATGTATATCACATTAGTAAATCAAACCTAGATTAAAACTAAGCATGTTATATTTTAAGTAGAATCTGCTTGCTTGAAAGGAAAAGTGATCACATGACCCTATTCTGATTATGAACATAACACTAAGCATTATAAGGATTTCGTTTTTTAATTTTTTAATTTTTAAAATATTGTTTTATCCCGCCTTTATTATTTTTATAAATAACTCAAGGTGGTGAACATACTTGATATTCCTTCCTCCTCCTATTTTCCCCACAAGAGAAACCTTCTGAGACATAGATTTGAATAGCAATTTATTCCTTAGTCAGTCTTGATTACATAAATGCACAATACGCTTTTATTCACCTCTTCTGAAGAACAGCCATGACAGTTTAAAATCTAAATATGCATGGACAAAGGTATTTATATTTCTTCCTTTGAATCTTGATTTTAGTTGCATCAATGTTATTGTTATACTCTTATTTTTGTTGTAGTGGATGTAGGCTGCTTTGAGTGCTGAAAAAAGAAAGTTGGGGTAAAAACTGGAAAAAAAAATTAGGTGACTGTTCATTCCATTAAAAAATCCCCTGGCCATACAAAACTAGTATATCAAGGAGAAGAATGTTTTTCCCCAACATTCAAGTAACTACAAAATTTGAAGAACGATTCAACTCTGCCTATGATTTCAGCCAGAGTTTTACTCCATCAGTAAGAATTAACATTTCATTTTATAGTGAAGTAGAAACTTTTAATCATCACAGGCTTCAACTCTTGCAATAAGTGGAGGCTAATTGGCTACTTTAATGACTCTCCAGAAGCTAATAAAGTAGTAATTAATTAATACAAATGTGCAAGTGTTCTATATTAGCAAGCAAATTCTGTACCCTCAAATGATGGAAGTCAGTGATAATGTAAAGCCCTATTTATATTATTTTAAAAATTCAAAAGCTTCATCTCGTAGTATTTATTATAGAGGAATATGTCCTTCTGTTACCCTGTTAATTCTCGGCAAAACTCTATATACTGTATAGCAACCAAGACAGGATTTTCCATTAAGGAAAGATTTTATTTTTTGTACTTCCAGAGTTTTGATATTTCTTTTTTTTTTCTTGACTTTGATTGCAAATTGTGTTTGAAATTTTCCTCTTGGGGGAGAGGAAGAGTAGTTGCATGACTAACATAACAATTAGCCAATCACTCACACAGACAGCATCTGCCAAAACCAAAGAACTGGTTACTCCTGAAGTTAATTCAACATAAAATTGTGCACGCCTGTCTGAAAAGGGATTAATGAATTTCACAGCACAGTACACTCGAGGTATGCATCTCTAAAGCAGCATAAGTCCATATGAAGCTCATTGTCAAAAGCCAAGAGTGAATTAAAATGGAACTGAAAATTTTAAAGTAAGTCTACTATGCCAGCTTTTAAATACTGGACACTGGCTTTTAACTTGGTTAGACAATTACAGATCTAACGTGAACTGATCATTTTTACACACCTACAGTTCTGTTAAAAAGTACTCAACCCTTTACGAGGGTTTCTGAATTTTTGCATAATGGAGTTTCATTATGTCATTTTGATATGTAAAGGGAGCATGACTGAAAATGCAATAGCAACATTTGCTGCTTTTTCTATTTACAGTATATCATAAATAAAGTAATCCAACATGCAATGTGCCAGTATAAAAAGGTAATTGCCCCCTTAAATTCAGTGTTGAATTGTACCACCTTTAGCTACAACAGCTGCAACTAAATGCCCCCCTAATTGGTGATCAATCTCTCATACTGCTATGTAAGAATTTTCACCAATTCTTCTGCGGCCAACTGCTTTAACCCAATAACATTTCAGGGCCTGCCACAATGTTTATATGGGATATAGGTCTGGAATGACTTGGCTACCGGTATTTCAAAATATGGAATGTGTTGCCATATTGCTACATTCTGGCATGCTCCCTTTTTTTTTTATTTTTAAGAAGCTTCTCTTCTTTTTTGGAGTTAAGAATTCCTGCTTAAAGAACATCATTTTGGGTGTTTCCCCAAACACCCCAAAAGTTGAACAACAATAGGAGAGATTCATATAACTACATTTTCCTCACAAAAGCAAAACATATGTGCAAGGCAAACCACAGGAAATTTTTATCCATGTCAGATTTAAATGCATTTTATTTATTCATAAGATTTCTAGACTGCTTCAGTCTTAGGACTTTACCATGTCCTAGTGCTAGCACACATAATTGAACTGAAATGCCAGGCAAGGCAATGAACAATTAGACATTTTCAGCACACTTAATTTATGAACAATACTTACAATGTTACAGAATAAACATTTTACCCATGGCAATGTCATATCAGTCTCTTCCGGATGGATGATACAAGTGCCCACCACCTAATTCCTCAGACATCCCCTGTGATTCAGAGGCCAAAGATCATACAAAGGATGGGATTTATAAACCAGGGCAAAATAAATGGAATTATAACTGAATAAACATGGTCGGTAATTTAGGAATTCAGGGGCTTTTTTTTTTAATCTTTATAAACAGTCACAAGAGAAGGGCTTTTTCTACATTCCCAAGGAAAACCTCTAAAGTTTCTAGCAACCAGTCACCCATTCCTAACCATTCATAGCTAAAACATTTCTGAGGAATGCCACATTCAATGTTTTTGCTATCACTAAATGTTGCACATTTTGTTGTAAAGTGGGAGCTGTTCTCTTCCCAAAAGGATGTGCCATTCCCCTGCTAGCTTAGCAGAGACAAAGAGAACGGCAGAAACTGTACACCCAGCACTTTTGGGAACGTGGGACCTCATGTTTCTTTCTCTCTCTTGACCTACTTTGGGAGAGAAAGACAGTAGAAGCATTGACTGGCCGTGATCAAAATCTGCCCAGCAAGTGCATAGAGAGAACATGGTGGGGAAGAAAAAGGAATAGATACACAGAGGGAGGAGAAAAGAACATCTGTGACTCTTAATAGAGCCTGAAGCTACCAGCAAGCTTGTAAATGAAAGCTATTAGGAAAATTACAGGCTTACACTTCTAAACCACATGATTCTGATGAAGAACACATTTGGCAGCAAAATTTGAGAATGCTAGGAACTCTGATAAAGTGGCTTAGGATAAAGAGAAAGAATTGCTAATGACAGGGAAATGTGTGTAAAAGAAATCCAGAAAGAGGTGGTCTTATGCATATAAATTACACATTGAGTCTAACTAAGAATATGAACTGAATGGCAGTAAGCCAGATTTTGGATTGAAACATTTTAAAGGATTTAATTAGTCAGCAAGTTCCTATAATTATACCAATGTTAGCAATCTAAAAACTTCCCAAATGTGCTGTCCACATCCCTCATCCCCTTTGCAGAGTTTTCATTTGTGCTACATTATAAGCAAAGTTGAACTCCACTTCTCAAACTCCTTTGTTCAGAACAGAAATTACTGCAGTATGACGGGCTAATGGAAAAGCATTCCACTATTCTAGCTATTTTAAATTTTAAGACTATCCATTGCCATATCCAGAACTCAATTAGGTTTCAGGGTATCCAGAACTTATTTACACTGATGAGGTTCATGCTGTGACAAGGTAAGTGGACTGAGCCATAGTAGATTGAGGTATCACTCCAGTGGGATATGATCTTAAGAGTGGCTGCTCTGTTGGGAGCAGCAAGGCAGCTGTTAGGATACAGTACATGGGTGGGTGCGTGGGAGGTAAAATAGCAACTCCTTTGCAGCTGGCCTACTTCTTTCAGGGGGTGAGGAGGATCCTAACCGAGTGCTAGTATTACATAAGATTCAACCACCAGTCCGATCTACTTCTGTAGGTAAAATAGAAGCATCAAGAACCATCTTTTGCCTTAAGGAACAAAATATATCAGAACAATTTTGCTAATCTAGAACCTTGTGCTTCTTGAACCACCTAATAGAGCCACCTACAGCCCCAAAACGTTGTGATTTGTCCCTAAGTCCTTTCCCTTCATCACTGTAAGCGGACCATCTGTATTGACCTGGTTCATTTCATGCTAAATGGACTGGGATCACATGCCATGCCATTACAGCATAGCATAACACATGGGCTCAGCAACATAATATATGTTCTCATGGCAGAGGATGCTGCATTTCAATATATACTTCCCAGAAGTAAATTCCTTTGAATTCAGTAGGACTTACTTATGAATAAATGTGTATGAATTGTGCTATCAGTTTTTTGCTAAGAATCTGTAGTCCCCTTTTTCTCTCACAGATACATGATTCTCAGGGGTTTCGGGGAAAAAGAATAACTGTGGAACTATGTGGCTTAAAACTGAACTTGAAATTAATAGGAACAACTGAGATTAAAACTAGACACAAACCAGGACTCAGAATTGTATATACCTGAATAATCAATCTTCCTGAAAATTGAATCATCCAGATGAGTCAGATTTATTACAGGACAGTACAATTTCATTATTTTAAAAATAATTTTGATTGTAGAACATATTTGATTTGAAAATGATTTCTATAATATGGAATGCTCCTAGGATATCCTCAACCAAAACCAGAAGTTTACATTCCAAATAATATTCAAATTCTAATTTATTTAAATCTTGAGCTTTAATTTCCATATGTTACCCACTGAAGTTACAGAACATGTTTAAGAGCAGAATGACGCAACAGTAATAAAAAAGCAAAGACCACACAAAATAATTTTCATGAATAGTAAACAGTCCTACTGTTGTAAAGGATTGCCAATGATGTCCTAAAGAAAAGGTAATTATGGATCAAAACTGATCTGATAAGCTAATGCTTGAACAATTTAATGAATTATTTTGTAATTCAGAAATACAAGAAATTGATCTATTTTTATGGTAAAAAAAATTGGAGGCCAGCAGAAGCAGCAAATGTAGCTGCACAAAAATGTCTGAAACCTAGTAAACATTTGAAACCAAAAAAGAACATATGTAGGAAATGGAAAGGGAAGGCTATAAAGGAAGCATGGAATGGTAGTAGCAGTGTCAGGAAAAAAGTTGAGGATGAGCTAAGATTAAGGAAGAATGCTGAGCATAATAAAAAGGGCTTCTTTAGATATGTTCAAAATAGAAGGAAAAGAATCTGTATACCAGGTGCTCAATGAAGATGACAAAATGCTAAGATAACGAATAAAACTCAGAGCTACTTCTATTTTGATTCGGTCTTCAACAACAAGTTTTCCAACAGGCAAATGTGAAGAGTAGAATGGAGAAAGATTGAATCTTGAGATGGATAGAAATGTAGTTACAGAACTTCTCTTTTCTTTGAATAATTCTAATTGCCAAGACCAGAGGAACCTCTTCCTAGGATAATAAAGATACTTGTTGATAGTCCAGCTGAACTCTTATGCATTATCTTTGAGAAATTTTGGAGAACTGGCAAATTAGTGGATGACCACAGAAAGGTTTACCATTGTCCCTATCTTCAAAAAGTGAGTAAAGGAAGATCTAGTAAACTACATACCAATCAACAGGCATGAAAAGATTCTAGAGCAGAACATAAAGTGTTCAATCTGCAAAAACCTTGATAACAATATGGTAAATCATCAGAAGTCAGCATGGATTTGTTAATATTAATCTAGCAAGATTTGTTCTTCTCATTTTTTTGTTTGGGTTACTTAATAAATTATGGGAATGCTATAGATATAATATATCTTGAATTTAGTAAAGCATTTGATAGTATTCCATGACATGCTAATTAGCCAGCTAGTTAAATGTGGGCTGGACGCATAACAATTAAGTAGATACATGCAAGGTTAAAAAGTCATAAATGCTCATCAGTGACTCCTCATCAATCTGGAGAGAGATACGAAGTGGGATGCTATGAGGAGCGGCCCTAAGCCCTCTGCTGTGCAATACTTTCACTAATGAATTGGATGAATGGGGGGAAGAAAGTCTCATCAAATTTGCAGTTGACAAAAAAATGGGTAGGAAACCTAAAACCAGAAATAAAATTCAATATTATTTTGATAGATTAAAGAAATGGGCTGAATGTATCAGAATGAAATTTAACAAAGACAAGTGAATGCTTCAGGTACGAAACAAAATCAAAGAAACAGGTATAAAATGGGGCGTGTCTGTGTGTGTTCCTGGCTTGATAATGGTACCTATGGGGAAAAAAAAAAAAGGGGTTGGAACAGTAGTTGAACACAAACAGAACATGAACCAGCAGTGTAATGTTCTGAGAAAAAAAGACAACGCCATTTTAGAAACATTAACATGAGTATAATTTCCAAATCACATGACGTAATTGTTTCAATTTATTCTGCTTTCATCATGATCCATGTATTCCTTATCTATTGTATACGGTTCTGGGCATGACTTTACAGAAATTGAAAGAGTTTCAGAGAAGGGCAATGAGGATGATCAGGGGAATAGATTGAAGAGAGATTGGAGGAGCTAGTTATATTTAGCCTTGAAAAAAGATGACTGAGCTGGAATATGATAGCATTCTTCAAATACCTGAAAGGATGTCAGGCAGAAGAAGGTCAAGGCATTTTTTTTTCTCATCCCAATTGATTTTTTTTTTAAAAAGCAACCTTTATAACTATAAGAGCAGTTTGACATGGAACCAATTATTTAGAGAGGTGATGGGCTCATCTTCACAGGATGTGTCTAAGCAGAGACAGTCACTCTTCATGGATGCTTTAATTTCAATTCCTGCACTGAGCATTGACGAAAATAACTCCTTCCAACTCCATTATTCTCAGGAACTCATGTAAAAACATTCAGTGCTCATTTGAGAAAAGACTCTTTTACCAAATGTTAACAGTGAAGATATTAGTTTGGGTCTTATAATAATTTAACTTAGGAATGTTTCCTGATTCTTTCACTCCTTTCAGTCCTTGAAAAGCCTTTCCGAAGGTCAACTGAACCCTCCTAAACAATGTGCCAAGAGAGGATGCTGGAAGAGACAGACATAATCCAAAAATCAGACAACACGTTGCTTACCTTTGTTCTTCTCTCCACCATGTCCCATTCTACGTTCTTAATGAGAGTCTCCAAACAGAGTTTTCATGCAAAAATACTGTAGGTGGATGCATGTTTATGTTGTGTGTGTAAATTACTGCACATTTTTCATCTGTGAACTTTCTGAAATATATCTGGTATCTAAACTGTTGGTACACAAGTAGCAGTCCCAGTGTCAAATATGTCCTCAAAGTTTGGATATGGAATCCACAGCATTCCAAAACAAAGAAATTAATTGTCAGACTTTAAAGACAACTCATTTTATTTCATTTTTGCAAGATCCAAGAGAAACAGGATTAAAGTTTGTTCTGAGCAGATAAGAGAAACCAATGGGATCAAAGGTGAGTGAGCTAACTTGTCATTTAGAAGGCCACTTTCATTACCATATATGGATACAAATGCGAGTGATCACACTGGTTATCCAGAATGTTACAGTACCCACGTGGTAGAAATATCCTTGCAAAGATACGTGTTTCACTTTTTATTATCTTTTTCTGCTTGCTTCTGGCCCATCTTCCTCAATTAACTAATACTGCACTACTGAACACAAGTTCAGAAGGTCTCTCATGCTCAGCCTTTTCCTGCCTAAGTTTCTTGCCTGAAACATTTGACTAAGTTGTAACATTATTAGGAAAAAGTGCTCAGATTCAATATCTGCTTCTGACATATTGGACCTAGACAACTTGGAAGCAGGGCACTGAATAGATTTTCTGCCCCTTTGCAGAGCTGTGTAATCTCTAAGGCAGAGCTTTCCAAACTTTTCATGTTGGTGACACACTTTTTAGACATGCATCATTTCGCGACACACTCTTACAGCAGGGCACAAGGCAGGCACTAGGACCTGGGTGGAATCCTGGCAGGGCTTGGAGCCGGGACACACACTAATGTGTCCTGACACACAATTTGGAAAGCTATGCGCTAAGGTCATCAGAGAGGTCCTGCTGCATGGCCATGTCATCTTGTAGTTATTTACATCCGGGGTTTCTGTATGATGGCACCTATTCTCTAGGATGTTCTCACCCTCGAAATCTATGAGTCTTCTCCCATTATGTCTTTATGTATCTATTGAACCAATTCTTCATTCAGGACTTCCTTAGGCGAATATTATGGATGAAAGGTTTTATATTCCATTTCCTTCCTCTTTTTTAATCAGTAGTTTTACATTGTTTTAAGTTACTGCATTTTACCATTATTTTAATAGTATTTATTTTTATTTGTAAAATCACATTGAGATAACTACATGATAAGTGATACAGATATATATTAAGTAAATAAACTGATAAATAATAAAAGAACTATATATAAAGATTTTCCAGGACAGCTTACATTTCAACAGGTAGTATTAATATACTTTGCTTTTTAAAAAATATAATTGATGTTTACTTAGTTAGCTTCAGTCCTAAAGCTATTAATTCTCACAATCATATCACCAGACAGCTATACAATTCTACAGGAAGAAGATGAAAAGGAAGGTGGCTTAGATATACATAAAGATGGATGGGGGATTTTTTTTCCTGTAAGAGTAGAAATGAAAAGTTACATGCATGTAGAAGGGAGACACTATTTAGTACCTTATTTTTACATTTTTTCACATGTATTTAAACACAACTACATAACATTGTTTTCTCTTGTAAATGATCATATAGCTTTGCTGTTTACACTGTGAAGTGTCATATTGATTGGAGACATTTTGGTAAGATAGCCGACATATATTTTGAAAAATTACAGGACAAGGCTAAGAAAAATAAAAATAGGTAATTCACACTGGACACCTCTGATCAGAAAGAACAAATTTGCCCGCAAAGCAGTTTTGAATTCGTAGCGTGAGAGGAAAAAAAGTAATCAAGAACTTAAGAGAAAATTATTAACTCCAGTGTTGATAATTAAACCCAAGAAGATAAAGTACAGGAACCTTTATTACATTCTTATGGAAGGATACATATTCAAATTCCAGCTTCAACACATACACCAAATTCAATGCTATCCTAGAATATATACCTCAATTTGTTTGAGACCCAATAGCATTTGCACTCACAATGTCATATCAAAAAACATTTGCAACAATATCTTGGCAAATTCTAGAAATAGATAAATATTTAAATTCTTCAGAAAACAATAGAGGAATTTCTGAGCTGAATTGGGATTAGATTACTACATGAATTTTTTATTCTCCTCCATTCCTATCTACTGTAATGAGCAAGAAAGATCCTAAAGTTATACATGAAAAGTAAACATAATGTCATGTTCCACAGCCTAGAGTTGTCCCAAATCTTTCATACTACCGCTGATACACCTCTGATCTTTAAAGTAAGGCAAGAAGAAATAAATTGGAATTTACTGATGTGTGCATATTTTGTGGAAAGAAAGAACAAAGATGTTTGCGGTGAGCTATGAATAGGGAGTCAGTTGCCATTTTCAGCAGCAGTCCTAAAGACTTACCAGAAAATAAGTTCTTCTCAATTTAGAGGAATGTATTTCTGAGTTAGGCTTATTTAGAACTGCCTTGTTCATCCATCTTGTTTCAAGGGAAGTGCTAAAACATATCCTCTATTTCAATCCTGAGCAGTTTCCTTCATGACAAATATGTTTACTGTCAGAAATATAGTTTGCTTTCATACTCGCCCCTGCATCCTCCTCTTTCTACCTTTGAAAAGGAAAAACACATTTCATACTTTTCCTATTCAGGCCGAATATAATATTGCTCTCCTGTGAGATCCCTGAAAACACACCTTGTGCTGGAGGAAATAGTTATGAATGGCAGGCTTGTTTTGTATTTCACCAAAGGTTCTCTTATCCTAAAGGGCCTATTTACTCAGGCTATGGGTGTGACAGCTAAGAACTCCTAAGTAAAACTCATGCAAGTAGCATGACAAAACCTACAGTAAGATTAAATCTGTCTAAAAACAAATCTCCCATTTGATGAACAGCCTTTCTTACAGGTATAACTAAAATGAAATAAGAAATCGGTGCCACCTGCCCTACTGCCCTTGAAGGAAAAGGTACCTGTCATACACCAAGGATCCGGACTCTACTCCTTTCACCTGGCCGCTGTGGTTTCTACGCCGCTACACTTCGTGGCTGGATTTCGCCGCAGCTCCACTTTCCGGACTAAGCCTTGGAAAGTACAGGAGAACACCTGCAGCCAGCCAGCCACCCGCCCGTCCCTCTCTCGTACCGCTGTTGACTGACAGCTATAGAAATCAATCCCCTCGTCTTCCCGGCGGTGGGAGGCGGGTTTATAGCACAAATATCGCCGTTATGTACAAAGGAGCTGGGAGGAGAGCTCCAAGGGATCAAATTCCATCCGCAATTATCCGCATGAAAACGAAACTAATTAAGTGGCATGGATGTTCCGAGCTGGCGACAGAGCTGCTAAGTTTCTGACCGGTGGTTTTTACCTGGTTGATGTATCCCGTAAAAAGTAATGTGATTTTAAAAGTTTTACAGAGACCCAGACCTCCTATCTTAGAACATCTTTCCCCAGTTCGATGGCCCCAAGGTATTGGAGGACTACAGTTCCTGCAATCCCCAACAGTCATAGACAAAAGTTATAGTGGCTGGCGGTGGGGGGGGGGGGGAATTGCGATCCTTCAACCCAATTCAATAGAGTTTAAGGGAATGTATTTAGAATGGGAGTTGAGTTGACACCAGTAATTCCTTGTACACATTCACTTTGGTTCAATTAAAAAAAACAAGTTCTTGGGTTCACATTGCACTAAGGCATATAGTTTGGCTTTGGCTTGGTTTACTGTATGAACCCAGCCATTATGGTTTGTAAACTATGTTTTGTAACTTAGCTTTATGTGCAAAATTGTGATTTACTCAATAAAACATGAGTAAGAAAACCCCAGCTTTTGCCAACCTAGCAATTCGAAAGCATGCAAATGTAAGTAGATGAATAGGTACCACTTCGGTGGGTAGGTAACAGCATTCCGCACACATCATGCTGGCCACATGACCATGGCCATTAAGAAAACTCAACTGAGCTGTTTGGGAAAACCTAGTGGACTGTATAAAGCAGAGCTTTCCAAACTGTGTGTCGCGACACAAAAGTGTGTCGCCACACACAGCGTGGTGTGTCGCCACACCACCCAGAAGCGGCGGCGCGCGCATGCATGTTGGCAGCAGCAGCGGCGCGGGATCAGTGCTTCCGCGTTTTAGCGGAGGCCGCCGCCGTGCACACGCGCACCGCCGCACGCCCCCCTGCGCCGCCACCGTGCACGCGCGCGCCGCTGCCTCACTGCTGGCGCCGCCGGCGCTGGTGTGTCGCCAGCGGCGGCACTTTGGAAAGCCCTGGTATAAAGCCTACAGGCTGGAGATTCTTCATGCCTGTGACTTCTAAACAGGCACACACATGCAGACTCACATGACTCCAATGTAGTTAATATTGCCATTTCTCTGTTGCTCCTCACCATGGAGAAATAGTAGTTTTGCTCAGAATTGGGGAACTTCTGAAAGCTATTTCAGAAGCTGTGTTCTGAGAGAACAACAGGGTTGGACAACTTATCTCTTAACCAGCTCTTGCCAACCTAGCAATTTGAAAGCATGCAAATGCAAGTAGATTAATAGGTACCACTTTAGTGGGTAGGTAACAGCGTTCCGCGTGCATCATACGGCCACATGACCATGGAAGCGTCTTCAGACAACGCTGGCTCTTCGGCTAACAAACGGAGATGAGCACCGGCCCCTAGAGTCGGACACGACTGCACAAATGTGCAAGGGGAACCTTTACCTTTTATAGGTTCATTTTTAAGCAGGCATTTCTCATAGACTGAAACTACAAAATTGCACTACAAAACTGGTCAGAAACATTTCCCATAATCTGTGACCATTTGTATCTATCACTGGATAGGGAAAGGCGTGGTGGCTCAGCAGGTAAGATGCCAGGCTTGTTGATCGGAAGATCGCAAGTTCGGAGGTTCGAATCCCTAGCCCTGCATGCGGAGTGAGCTCCCGCACTAGCTCCAGCTCTTGCCAACCTAGCAATTCGAAAGCATGCAAATGCAAGTAGATTAATAGGTACCACTTCGGTGGGTGGGTAACAGCGTTCCGTGCGTGTCATGCGGCCACATGACCGTGGAAGCGTCTTCGGACAACGCTGGCTCTTCGGCTAACAAACAGAGATGAGCACCGGCCCCTAGAGTCGGACACGACTGCACAAATGTGCGGGGGGAACCTTTACCTTTTAAGCAAACCATCAGCATGATGTGAATTAGGCCCATAAGATTTATTGATGAGATAATTTTCATTGGAATCTAATTACCCATTTTCTTAATCATATGAAGTCTTTGGCTGGAGATTTCTGGGAGCTGGTTTTGAATTCCAGTTTGCAATAATTAGAAATGGTAGCCCTTTCTGTGCTTGAGTAAAGCACTATGTTGAAGTAGGATAAACTAGCAGCACAAGCAACTCATTAAGCCACAGCTTTCCAAACTGTGTCGCAGCACACAGTCTGGTGTGTCGCCACACAACCCGGAAGCGGTAGTGGGGGTGTGCGCGGCAGCGGTGCGCCATCAGCGCTTCCGCATTTTAGCGGAGGCCGCCGCCACCATGCATACCCCCGCGCGCCCCCCGCACCGCTGCCGTGCACGCCCCTGCCGCGCACGCCGCCGCCACTGTTGGTGTGTCACCAACGGTGGCACTTTAGAAAGCACTGCATTAAGCACACTGTGTGGCTTAGTGTGTTGCGACCTCAGTAATTCAGGTGGTCATTTCCATCCCATTTGGAAGAGCCAGCCTGACCATTAAAGGCTCTCAGGTGACTTTACAATCTCAGACTTTGGTGAGTTCCGGAGATAACAACAACAGTAATAATAATTTATTAAATTTATATCCCTCCTGTCTTCCAGTGACTTCGAGATGGAAGCCCAGCCATAGGGGTCCCTGACGATGATAGTAAGCCCATGACAGTCATGTAGTAAGCCCATGACAGAAGTCATGACAGGATGTAAAGCAGCTTGCTCCAACCAAATGCTTTCCAAATGTGTCTGACTACAAAGCCCATAATCCCTTCTCAGCCACTCAATCTCATTCACAATTCACCTTCAATCCTGCAACTCACTAAAGTGTTGGGACATTGCTATTTCCCAGACTATTCCACCTGTTAAGTATTGAGAGCCAATGTGGGGTAATGTTAAGGGCTGGATTAGGAGTGGGCAGATCCACATTCTAGTCTATTTTCAGCCATGGAAGGTCACTGGATGAACCTATTTTACAGGGTGGTTATTGGGGAAAAATAGGAGAAGAGGGTGCTGTGTACAGTACTTTAAGCTCCTAATGAAAGACAAGATGTAAATTTAACAAATAAATAAAGCTTGGGAGATCAATTGCTGAAAACACAGAGAGATGTTATTCTAAGAAACAGTTGTATACCTATATTCACATGATACACCAAAGAGCCAATCACATTCAAGATGAGGATAGGTTTGCATGAACTGTGTGGTTAATTCATGTGTTATGCTGGATAAGCTTCTCATGCGAACATAACCTGTGACTGAGGTTGGCTGCCAAGCTACTAAGAGTGTGGGAAACGGTTGCATCAGAATCACAAACTGTTATTGCAAAGTGTTTCTGACATTTTGATGCGCACAAATCCTTCCCAGCCGTCCTTCGTAAGGAATATCCTGACAATGAATACGTTTATTAATCCCTCCTTCCTGAACGTGCTTTGTGGGGAAACTGCGGACAAGAAGCATAACCCAGTCAGCCGCTAATCCAGTCATAGCTCCTTACTAGTGGTCTGTCAGCACTTGAGCATACTTGTGTTTTCAGTTCTGATGTTTTTAAAGAGGATCCTGTCTTTCCAAGCTTTGTTTAGTTTTCATACTGAGTTTTATTAATAGAACTGCAACCCTTTTATACGCCGAGACATGATTTGCCTGCTAGGAAAACAGCACGGTTACGTTAACAATGACGTATTTCTGCGTAGACGCATCTGACAATAGTATAGAGACAACTGGGAATAAGTTTGAAAAAGATTGCTATATCACTCGGGTAATCCTATACGCAATCATTCGGAAGTAAACACCGAGTTCAGGGCACTTAGAATGAAGTTTTAAAAGTCAAGCGCTGCGCGTTCGTGGAGATACAGTGCTTTTGGGGGGGATGCACGACAGCGGGTTTTTAATGAGCTGAAATATACAAATTAACTGATACGAAGCTTCCCCAAGCTTTTTCTCTCCGCCGGAAGCAATTAATCTACACGAAGGGATACAGTTACGGAAGAAACACGAATCGCCTTTGTGGAAAGTTTGGCTCAAGCGAGCCACCGTCCTCGGGGTACTTGCCAGCTAAGGAAAGGGGTGGGGACAGCGAAGGGTCCAAAAGGAAACTGGCGGGAGAGTCGGGAAGGTTAAGGATGGCCGACCAGGGGCTGGAAATGGCCTCCATGATTCCAGCCCTCCGGGAACTGGGCAGGTACGCGGGTCTGAAGCCAAGGTGGCTCGTCTTTTTGCTACTTGCCTTCAGTCTCTTTCTGGCTTCGTTCGGAATCGCTATGTTTGTGCAATCAAGTTTCCCTCCCAGGAGCTTGCGATGCTGCATTTCATCCTTCTCTTGTCTTTCCCGGGTCGTGTGGAACTGCAACTCAGATATACGGTTGGCAAAAGGGGGGGGGGGGGTGAAGCCAGCTCTTGAACAGCGTTGTAGATCCAAAGAACTGGTGGTGGTGGTTTTTTAACTAGCCTATAGAAAAACTCCAAAACCCGCACGATATTTTTATTAGTGGGAATTGAACTTGTTAATTACTATAGCTTTCTTTGCTTTTACTACACGACAGTTATACCTTTGCAGCATATGTACATTCTTTCTTTTCTCCCTTATTTTATTTCCATTGATGAAGAAAAATGGCAAGCGTGGCGCTACCCAACTTGTTGGGATTCAGTACACTGGAGGGCCCTGATGCAGTCGGAGATGGATTTTGGGGAGGTCTTATGAGGGTCACTAGCCTATGAAGTAATATTATATGATGGACAAATAACTGGCTAGCAGCATCTTACACTTAAAGCATTTTGGTATAAATTTTGCAGGCTAGAGCCCATTTCAACATAAATAAAGTGTTATCCTCAACTGGGAGGCACATAGACACATGGAGAGGCCAGAAAGAAGTGAAATGCACAATCTGATTATTACAGTAACAATTCTAATTGTATGTAAGTGATCATTCACAAAGGCATTGATAATAACACAAGCATACTTCACATTGGTAGATTGGTTCCATCTCTGGTTGAATAAATATGCTTTTGAGATGTTCCACAAGCTACTTAAGAGTTTGACACCCTGAATACCTTGCTGTCAACTGAAAAATAGCTTTCTAAAAACAGAGCAGCAGAACTTCTTTCCTTAGGAGGCCCAAGAAATGTTACACTTTTCTTGAAATAGGAAATAAGTTGATATAGTGCTTGAAATTCAGCATTTTAATTGCTGTATTGTGGAAATACTTTAAACAGCTCATTTTTTACTTTTTATTTCATTTTTTTACTACGTGTGCAAGCAACTAAACAGTACACAATATGATATGTGGAGTCCTTGGTGCTCTCTGAGCCTTGTTTTCTTGCAGACGTTTCATTGCCAGGCTAGGCAACAGTTGCCTAGCCTGGCAATGAAACGTCTGCAAGAAAAAAACAAGGCTCAGAGAGCACCAAGGACTCCACAGTTCAACCCTGAGCTACAAATATTATCTTCAGTTGGTACAATATGAGATAGATAGATAGATAGATAGATAGATAGATAGATAGATAGATAGATATTGCACTATTATGCTGGTCTGTGACCATAAGAAATATTGGATTTGATTTTATATATTGCAGTATCAGAGGTAGCTCTTTTGATAACATAACTTTTAAATACATCTTAATTTCAGTGCTACTCCAGAAGAATATAATACTGTGGTACAGAAGCCAAGACAAATACTCTGCCAGTTCATTGATCGAATCCTTGTGGATGTAGATGTTGGTGAGTAAAGTTAGTAAATGGGCTAAATTTAAAAAACTCAAACTATATGTGATTTCTGTCACATGTTATTCCATCCCTAAATCATGGTGATGGACAAAACCTCAAACATTTGTCCCTCATTATTGAGTAATAGCACAAAGGGAGAGGAGTAGATGAAAATATTCTCTGTGGGTAAATGGAAGATTAACTTTCAGCCAACATGAAGATAATAACTCTTAGATGGGGATTGATTAAAAGATAATCGATTAAGCCATTTTTGTTCAGTCTGGTTATGCTCTATTGGCTCATTGTAGCTTGAAAGAAGCACTCCCTATTTTATTTTTCTGTATGCTTCTTTTAGGAAAAAAGAGGAAAGGAAGATGTGTAGCATACATGAGCAGCAAAACATTTAACTTCAAGAAATCCTTTTGCAATTGTACAGACTTGTTATAGAGGCCCAAGAAATGTTACGCTTTTCTTGAAACAGGAAATAAGTTTTGAAATTCCTATTTAGATTATGCTATCTTTTTAGTGGCTCTAGAACTTATGAAGAAAACTGAATCCCAGCCAAGTTCTGTAATGCTGCTCGACTTTATTCTGCATATCATGAAATCATCTCCACTTGTGTTTATAAATGTAACTGGAGCTGACCAGCAAAATGACACAGATTCCAGCTGTATTGGTGAGTTTACTGACAAATTTTTATTGAATCTGTAATTCAGCAAATGATAGTAGATTGAAATATGAATTATACAGTTTTGTATCAGTCCATAAATAAACCAGTTTAGCTGAAAAAAAGGTTCTCTTATTTAACATCATATATACTCTTAAATGAATGATACCCTTCTAGAATCTCATGTTAAATGTAATTAATAAAAATTAACATCCAAGATTGTACAAATGGACTTTCTTTGCTTACCCTATGCCTATCTCTAATTTCCTCTAGAAATTCCTTAACCTTCTAGAGCAGATGTGGATTAGAAGTGAATGGAAAGGGAAACCGCCCAGGGTCCCTCCTTGTGAGGGAGATGAGCGGGATATAAATGTGATGAATGAATGAATGAATGAATGAATGAATGAATGAATGAATGAATGAATGGCACAATTGGTTGGGCTACCAGATACTGTATGCAAAAAATCCAGAGTGTCACTAGGTGGCAGCAAGGAGATAAAAAAACTCTTATCCCTGGATTTTTTTAGCCCAAATCTGGTGGTCTTAATCAATGTTATGATCATAACATTTTCTTTTCCTTTTCATTTTAGAATTCAGCAATTGGATTATAGCGAGACTTCTGAGAATTGCTGCCAGTCCAAACTGCCACATTTTACATGAGAACATTAGTAATGTCATTTGTTCTTTATTCTGCCTTTTCAAAGTCAAGAACTGTGTCCTGTTTAACTTGGTGACAAAAGAACTGCTGCATCTTCTTCAAGATCTGATTTCAATCCATGAAAAAAATATAGAGACAATTTCGACTTGGCCTGTGATTGTGAGCAGATTTTCTTGCAATTCCACTGTAAATCTGGGCAGTTTAAGTTCTGTCCAGCTACAGTTAAATGGAATGAATAATGTGGAATGCTTGGAAATAACTTCAATAAAAATTCTTACTAATATTGTTTCTTACATGTATTTCAAACCACAAGATATTACCCTTTTTGGAATAGGATGTTCTCTTTTGGACTATGGTAGTTCTAAAGTTAAAGTTTTGAGTATGGTATTTTTAACAGAACTCCTAGAGCTTGGAGGACTTCCAGAAGAGCTAGCCAGCAGTTTCTTCTCATTTGTGTTTGGAATTTTGCAATCCATTCCTGTAATGGATGCTAGAAAGCTGGAATTATACGAGGAACCACTCTTAATATTGGTGAGAACTTTATTTCCTTTTCAGATTCATTCCCATGAGACTTTTGAACCTATTTATCTAAACATACTACTGGAAAAACTTCATGCATTGTTTGAAGCAGATGTGCTTGGGGTTCTTCAGTCTATGAAGATAAAAGAAGTATTATGTCACATACTGCAGTATTTCTTGATGTATGTGCCAGCTGGATATGAATCGGCTGTTCCAATTAGAAAGACTTATATTAACAGCATTTGCAGATTTTTCATCTCAGCAATTGGATGCCAGGCAGAACAAGAGGTAAGTACTATAAAAAAAGTTGTTTATTGTGTTTGGAACAAAGGTCACAGATTTAAGGCTTGTGTAAAGTTTTACTGTACATCACAGTATTCATGGCCTGTGTAAGGGCAAAGATTATAGTATCTTAGTATAGCATAGTATATGCATCTTGAATCATGGCCAACATTAGGCTCTGATCCCCTAGTAAAATAAGTATGTACTCTAATTCAGTATACTCTCATTTTGAATTGGGTTTTGTACAAGTTACCATGTGTTAGTACACTATAATAACTGGCAAAGTAAGCCTCAGTCTGAGGTAACAAAGGTTTGCCACAAAATGCTGACAAATTAAGAGAGAATTCTATTGAAGAAAATATTAGATTTAGTGTTAAGCAGGAGCTCATTTTCTCCTAAGGCTGCTGCCAGCAGATTTTGTGGCAGTAGCTTCTGCTTTCTCAATTTATATCCATTTTTCTACCCTGATAGAAGCAAGAATAACTGTTACATTTCAGAGGGCTAAATTTATGAGGTTACAGTGTAACCTCAGTGTAAGATACTGATTTAGTGGAATTTATAATTCATTGGCATGTAAGTTAAATAACTTTAGCTTAAAGTTTAAAATGAATAAACCTGTTTGAATACATAATCCTTCTGTGATTACAAGGAAGTATATATGGATAAGTGAGTTTTTTATGACCATACTTTATCCTGTTTAAATGTCTATAAATTTATGGGACCTTTTATGAAGATGTTATACAGTACAATTGCTTCTTTTTGACACAGTATCTGCTGAGTCCACTCTATGTAGCTTTGAAGACTGTTACAGCAGAGATCATCCAGGAGCTGCAATGTAGCTGTTATCCAGAGACCTCCGATACTGATGGGGGAAGTAGTAGCAGTAGTGATGAAGTTCCACAAAAAAGGCTTCGTTTATGTCTATCCTTAAAACATCCTAAAAAGTTGCCAGTACCACCAAAGTAAGTAAATGGTAGCTTTTAAGGATCTACTAATCCTATTTTCATATCTGTTTTGAATATGCTTCTTAATTGTGTCAAGATCCTTCTGAATCTTGATACTGTTCTCTAAGGTGTTTGTCATCCCCACTACAGTATTGTTGTCTCATCTGCAGATTTGATCAACATAGTTTCTAATCTCTCATCCAAGTCTTTTATAAATAGTTGTACAAGGCTCTGTTGTACACTTCTTGGTATCTCCTCCTAGTTTGATGTACACTTGTTGCATACAGTTTTTAAGTCAGCTGTATTTTCATCTAATGGTAACATAGTCAAGCTCACATTTTGCCATCTTCTCTACTAGGATCTCAGGACACTGTCAAATGCTTGCTGATGTTAAGATATACTATAACCACTGTATTCCAGTGGTCAACTAAACTGATCACTCTACCAAAGAAGGAGATAAGGTTGCTTTGGCATGGGTTGTTCTTGGTAAACTGAAGCTGTTTCCTTCCAAGCAATGTATTTGTTTCTAAATACTCACAAACTGCTTAATAATCTGTTAAACGTTCTAGCCAGTATGAAAATGTTTTTTTGTAACATTGATCTTGTATTAAATTTAAAAGAAATATATTTCATATTTTTAAAGTACCTTTGCCATTGATTATTGATTCACTAATAGTCAATATTCATTGTATTTCAGTTCTTATTCCAGAGTTCTTGAAAAGTAACTAATATCACTTTAAAGATAGCCTGGATTGTCTAAATCATATTCTAATACTAATAATAATTTAGGAATTTTAGACATTACTAATGCATCTGGGTAAAACTGCATAATTAAGAAAGGTTTTAGTTGTGAATACAATCCACATTCCAACTGCAGGACTCTGTTGACTTAAGATTTGACTGGTAGTACTTTGATTTAAAGTATTAACACAGTCCCCTTCGGGGGAGATGGTGCGGTGATAGAAATTGAAAAATAAAATAAAATAAAATAAAATAAAATAAAATAAAATATAAATAAATAAATAAATAAATAAATAAATAAATAACATATCTAATTGTCCTTGGAGAGCCAGTTTGGTGTAGTGGTTAAGGCATCAGGCTAGAAACCAGGAGACATGAGTTCTAGTCCCACCTGAGGCACAAAACCAGCTGGATGACCTTGGGCCAGTCATTCTCTCAAAGCCCTGGGAAGAAGGCAATGGCAAACCAGTTCTGAAAAACCTTACGAAGAAAACTGCAAGGACTTGTCCAGGTAGTCGCCAGGAGTCAAAAACTGACTCGAAGGCACCAAAAAAAAAAAGCCCTTAACTGCCCGAACACTTCAAAAAGGGATTATCTGCTATTTTCAAATTTATTACCCTATTGTGTAAGTTTGTCATGTGAATAAGGGTCAAAATTTTATCTCTGTCCCAACTTTTTCTAAATACACCTTGCAGCTTTTACTGTAAGAAATACAATAGAACTATGGCTAAAAATGGAGCCAAGCTCCTGCCATGATAGCAGAGGGGTCACACAATAACTTTCTAATTCTGCCTGCAGTTTTTTTTTCTATTCATCACATGTACTCCATAAAGAAATAAAAATCTAAATACAGTTAAAGGTAAACCTGAAAATCAGGGCAATTAAAGCCCCTATTTTTATATACATTATAGCATAAGATAAGATTAGTAAAGGTAAAGGTTCCCCCCGCACATTTGTGCAGTCGTGTCCGACTCTAGGGGCCGGTGCTCATCTCCATTTGTTAGCCGAAGAGCCAGCGTTGTCCGAAGACACTTCCATGGTCATGTGGCCACATGATGCGCGTGGAACGCTGTTACCTACC
The DNA here is from genome assembly GCA_023362775.1 of Charina bottae. NCBI lineage: Eukaryota > Metazoa > Chordata > Lepidosauria > Squamata > Charinaidae > Charina > Charina bottae. The sequence goes on from JALMGJ010000005.1 coordinate 22,953,623, forward strand.
CACCGAAGTGGTACCTATTAATCTACTTGCATCTGCATGCTTTCGAATTGCTAGGTTGGCAAGAGCTGGAGCTAGTGCGGGAGCTCACTCCACATGCAGGGCTAGGGATTCGAACCTCCGAACTTGCGATCTTCCGATCGACAAGCCTGGTGTCTTACCCGCTGAGCCACCACGCCCCTAAGATAAGATTGCCTGATATTAATATATCTATTTTGTTTCCTTAAGCATGTTTAGTTATTTCTCTCAAGATGAAAGATTTAAAACAGACTTTATCTAGTTTTACTATTTTCAGAGATTTTATTTCACTTTTAGTTTTACAGTAAAATGCTCTAAAATGGTATCTAAAATGTTGATTCATAGGCTCCATTCTGTGAACATGAAAATGAAGAGCATGTTGTGGAATTTGATATGCCAGAAAGCAGAGTCTCTACTGTTGCTTTTGGAACAAGACATTCTTCCAGTGGAAGTTCTGCAAACTGTAGAAGGAATTGCTTTAATAGCTCAACTAGCTGCTATGTGTACAGTCCATTCTATACAACATTTCAACAGGTAAAATAATTAAAGTTGTCATTTTCTGCTTAATTTGAGCTTACAAAAACATCTGAAGATATTTCTGAAATTGTTGTTGTAAATACCTACATGCCATTGCTTCAGTTACATTTTGAAAAAGAAAAGTACACAATTATAATGGCAACTGTCTTACCAACCAGATGCTCTCTAGAAACTTGCATGCTGCTTATTGCTAGGCCAGTATTTCATTTTGCAAATTAGCATGATGTGGTGGTGGTCTTCCTTTTATAGTGGAAGGAAATGTATAACTTGGTAGAAACAGTATTTTTTAAAGATCTTGATGAACTCTAGAATTGATTGGGTTGTTTGCTGATTCAAGCAGTTGTTGATCTCCATTATTGAAAAGTGAGAACTAAACTTGAAAATGTCATTGATTAAACTGTTTCAGTGACCAGATTACTTTTTATTCCTTTCCTTAACAGAGTAGATCATCAAGTTGTTCATCTGTGTAATTTATACAGTCATGAAAATGGTAATGCTTCAGAATCAAGAGAACATGTCCAATTAATATGGATTTCTTCAGAATTTATCATGAGAGGAATGAAAGTTTGTTGGAAGCTTTTGGATCCTGCTTCACAGGTAACTGACCTGGAGCCAGTGATTCAAAAAGTGGTGAAAATAATTGATGCCTTACTTTATATGCAAGGTGAGATGTCTTTTTAAATACCTTAAAAAAACAAAAGTAACCATATTGATGATGGAAATAGGGCAGCTTCTAGAGCTGCTTTGCAACAGATTTGTTGTCCATCTGGATTTTATAATTATTTATTATATTGTACATATTGTGGTTTTATATATTTTTAGATGTTATTTTAACTTATTTATTGTGAACCGCCCAGAGTTCCCCATGGGGGGAGATGGGCGGTCATATAAATTAAACATAATTAATTAATTAAAAAAAATTGTATGGTGTTGAATTTCCAGGAACATCATGTAGCAAATTTAAAAAGACAGGAAAAGGGCTGCTGAGAGGGAAATGTAAAAAGTGTTCAAGCCATGTCTGTATCAAGCCTTGGATGGAATGTTGGAAATATTGGGAAGTCTGTGTTAGGTTTTACTAGAGATTCTACCAAAGCTTTGTGGTAAATAATACTGTGTGCCCATTTTTAGATTTTAAAAAGTTGTATTTCTAAATTTAGTTAGTGTCACTGTTTTTAGTAATCCAGTAATTAAAGTTAATGGGACTCTTAAAACAGTGGGATCCTTTTTTGAGATTCATTTAGAAGCTTGAAAAAAGTGATGAAGAGCAGAGGGGATGTGTTCATTGAATCATTTTCAAAGTCTGCACAGCATTAATAGCTTATATAAAATGCCCCCTGTATGTATATAACTTGTTTTCCACAATCTCACTACATATATTTCATGTTTCCAACAATCACAACAAGTGGCAACATTTTTCAAAACTTGATTGATCTCAAAAAGCTAAGGGGAATAGTTAATATTTAGATGAGAGACTACCATGAAATTCCACCCCCCACCCCCCAAAATAAAAACCCTTCACAGAAGGTAGGAATGGCAAACCACTTCCATATTGCCATATTGTTGCCAAAAAACCCTACATGCATGGGTTCAGATAGTCACCAGAAGTCAAACCTGACTTGAGGGAGCCTTTATCTTAATTCTCCCACAAGGTTGACTTATTGGAGCATAGCACTAATTCAGTACCTAACAAAATCCAATTTACATATCCTCAGAACTCCAAATTTGACCATCAAATTTCTTATGCCACTGTAAATCTATCACAAAAATATAGTCTCCCCACAAAATGACCTGATGCTGTCTTTTTGTCAATAATGTATTTGCCTGTTTTATAAGCCATCTCAGTAAAAGTGTGTGTATATTTCTTTTACCGCCTAAAAGTTAAAATCCAGTTAAATGATGAGGTGTTTGAAAGCTTGTTTGGAATACTCTCTTTGCCATGGATTTCCAGCCATTCAGATGATTTTCCATCGATGCTCCCTGGTCTTAATTTGGATCTTTTGACCTTGAGTCAACATCTGGCAAGCCATTTTAGTAAGTAAACAATTCTTACCATATTTGAAATGTAGTTTATTTTGAATGTTTTTACAATCCAGTAAGTGTTTCTGAAGTGTCTTAAGAGTGGATTTTTATAAGCTGAATTTATTTAGTCTATCTTAAAGGTCTGTTATATGGGTTATATTTATTGAAATTTACTGTATTGTTAAATATTAAAATTGAACATCCATAGAATTGTTATTTATTGAATCATGTAAAAAGAAAATATTAAACCCATTAGATATTAACATAAAATATTTTTCATGAAAAAACCCTGTATTTTTTTAAAAAATAAAAAATAATGAGAAGAATGACGTTATAAATTTTTGCAAATATCTGGCAATTTTGCAGACCTCTGAGAGGGTCTTGGGGTACCCCCAGGGGTCCTTGAACCACACTTTAAGAAACACTGGTCTAAACAATTCTTTACCTGTCACTTAGAAGATATTAATTAATGTTTACTAAGCAAACCTCCTTAAGATATAATATTCCAAAGTCAGGATGCCACAAATAAGGCTTGGTCTTGGATCAACATCAGCTATACCTCTGAAAGGTGGAGATGTAATCTCAACAACCAAGAGTTAATGCTGCTCAATAAGTCACATTCAAAGTGTTGAAAAATTAGAACACTCCGAATTGTTCCTGGAAGTCAGCTGGGAGGTAGTGTAGTTGTGTTTAATGCAGATGAGACATGTTCTATTCTCCCAGCGACATTTATGCCTGGAATCAGGAGGGTTCTAAATTAAACTAAAAACTAAGCCTTCATTCAGCATAAACAGTAAATTAAACACGATATTGCCAGTGCAGATGTTGCTGTATTGCCCTCCATTAAAAATATTTTTTCTAGTATGAATGCAGAATTAAAAGACCAGAGAATTGCAGAAAATACACTGGGTTTAATCTATTTGGTTTGCCTATCTGTATAGTTTAAACCAATATCATACTCTTAAAATATTAATTGTAATGTTTATAGATCTCTAATAATTTGTTGTGCTCTTTAGTTTTCAATAATTAATAGGGCAGAGTATGTTTGTAAGAATTGACATTAAGTTCATTGATCTTCTTTATCTTTCCCTTTAGCACCTGAAATTCGTTCAAATTGTGTGTTTCTTCTTTCTCTGCTTCCAAAGAGATTGCATCTGAAATGGAGGAATACTGTGTATCAGCACGCGCTTCAGAGTCCCCATGAAGCTATCAGAGCTAGTTGTATTAAAGGCTTTCCTATTTTGCTCCACCAGTTAGGCATAAAAGCCTGTACCACGTTGCCCACATGTTTTTTGTATGTAGTATTTGATTATTCCAAATAAACTTTTGGTGAAGAAGAATGGCTTGGCAATTACCAGATATAATATACTAAATACAATAGGATATGATGGAAGTTGTAGCAGAAGAATGGCCATATCATAGGTTCCTTTTGAAGATACGCTATTTTAAACTATTGTGAGGGTTAGAGAGGGGATGTGGCCTCTCTGGAAACTGGCCTCTAACCCTCTTGCCTATAGTTCTAGTTCAGGGGAGAGGATATTCCTATTTAGATTTACTAAGGTATCTGGATACATTTTTGGGAAAATATGTCTGAGAAATCTTGCTTGTCAGATTTGCATTGACTTCTGATAGCATGCCTGATTCTTTGTCTATTTTCTGGGGCTAACTTGTTTTGAGTTATGGGAAAGATATCAAGTCACTTTTTATTCTCCAATAGCACTGGTATCTGTGAGAAGAGAGCTTTTCTCTCATCCTGATAAAGGATGAGAGATAAGCTACAGAAACCACAGTAATTTTTTTAAATTAAGAGTTATTTGTCACCTCATTATTTATCCATGATTTTGATTTCAAAAAGGAAATGTAAAGAAAGAGATTTTTAAAAATGAAAGTTCCAAGGAATGTTCTAGGGGAAGGATTCTTCAGGCTTAAGAAACTGAAGAGCAAGCATTTGTTAAAGTTTAAAATCCAACATGTATGCATAATGTGCATATGTTTAGGAGTATGATATACAGTGCTACATATAGGCATTTATATTGGCCTGATTCAGACAAACCTTGGCTTAATTACCTGTAGCCTGTAATTGCTGCTTCTGTCACACAAAAAAGCCAGGAACTTTATATTATAACTGGGAACCTATGACTATTCCTTTCTGAACAAGTCAAGATACAGAAACCAATGTTAGACTAAAATGTCATATTCTAAATCAACTTTAAACCAATGCTTAATGCATTTGACTAATGCACCTTGGCTATTAGTCAAGGTTTTCTATTTCAGATGTTTCAGGAAACTACGGTTGACTATATCCTAATTTTCCTCAGTGGATGAGGAAAAAAGGAGCAAAAACACTGCATAATATTTGTGCACTTACTGACTTACTAAGTTAAGATTCAATAATTTGAAAGCAGTGTGGCAAAAAGATTAAGTCATACAGAAAAATACAATTGAAATTTGTTTTGTTTTTATTCCAGAGATCACATACAGGATGAATCTCTACTAGTCCAGAAGGCTTATGCTGGTATCATTGGAAATCTAGCTTGCTGTCTTTCTGGCAGCTTTAACTTAAGACCACCCTCAGCTGAGCTTGACACCCAGCTGAAAATTAGCAATATCCTCTGTAGCAGGTTTATTGTTACTTCTCAAGAGGAAAAGCATGCAGTGAAAGCTGATGTATTTAAACCTTTTTTATATCTTCTTGAAAGCAATATACCTAGTTCAGTAAAACTTGGTAAGTTACTTGAAACATAATTTACTGTTCTTTTTTCTCCTAGCTCAATGTTACTTCATGCATAGTTCCTTCTTTAATAAGCACACATTGTTAGAATGGGAGAGGTCTTATCTATATACTACTAAAACTCTTGTGTCTGTTTGTTTGTAACCTTCAATTGGGCAAAATGGTGCACAATAGGGCAACAATTTTTGAACCAGGGTACCTCAAATGGGCTAACTTACAGAATGCATCCAAAATCCAGGACCCATTATTGCTGTGGGATAGAAATTTTGCAAAGTTGTGGCCACTTCAGCACCACCACGCCTTCCGACTATACTTCCCAGAAACCTGTAGGTTGCATAGTACCTGGGAAGATGCAAGGGGCATATCCCTGCCCTCTTTCCTGCCTCCCTCTGGCCTCTGCACCCAATCAGCTGGCGGCAAGGCCCAACAGGCGAGTGGCGATTGCTTGCTTTGGAACTGAGACTGAAATTTGAAATCTCATAATGGCGGTGGGTGGCAAGGGAAGGACGAAGGAGCAACTCAGATGCCTACTGGCGAGGTAGGGCTGGCTGGGGGGCATCGGCGGTCGATGGGTGAGCCTTCTTCCTCCCTGCAGGGAGGGGGCCCTTGGGGACACGCCGGGATGGGGAACGGGGGTGCAGTTTTCCTCGTGGTCCGTGGCTCCCTTTGTTCCCCCTCCCCCCAGCAAAGTGACAGGCAGTTCCGCCAGTCAGCCAAGGAATGATTTCCAACACTCTCTGCCAGCTTCCCGCAAGCAAAGTCAATGGGGAAGCCAGCAGGAAGTCGGAAGTCGATCCCGCTCCCACTGCTCTTTTGCCCGCCCGTGGTCATTCTGTTTCTATGTTTAGGTAAGGAAATAACTCTGACGCAATGGGTCATCCTCTAGTTTAGTGCTGTAATCAGCCATGTTTGCTGTACAGTATCTCACTCCAACACCCTACCCAGTCTTTTGCATTCCTTCCTCAGAAATAATTATTCTGTGGGCATGGAACATTTATTGATAAGCTACGTTTGGGGTATGGGTGCGTTTCACTTACAGCTTTATATATGTGTGTGTGTGTGTGTGTGTGTGTGTATGTTTGTTTGTTTGTTTGTTTGTTTTCCTATTTCTGGAAACCCTGGAGTTTTCCCAAGCATCCTAATACTTGCCCCCTTTTCCAGCATCCCTGTTTTGGCTAACTCAGAACTTCAATGTGTCTGGGGGTGTTGCTCAGTGGTAGAGCACATGCTTTGCTTTCAGGAGGCCCCAAATTCAAGGCCTAGAATCTCTGAACACAAAAGGCAAAACTACCTGAAATCTTGGAGAGCTGCTGCTGTCAGACAGAGCCAGCAATACTGAATAAGCATACCATCAGTCTGATTAGTGTAAAATAGATTCTTTATTCCTCAGGTAGTGTTTACACAGCACACTGAACCACAAAGCCAGCTGTATGATGGCCTACCTTGTGTGGACCCTTCCTGTGTGGTTGGTTTACTATGTAAACCCGGAAAATTGAGTTAAGCATGTAGTGAGAATTTAGATCAGTATGGTTCAGTTGGTGCTGTGGTTGTTATCACCGTGTGTAACTGCTTCTTTTTGGGGAATGATACAGACAAGGAGTGTAAGGGTTTTTTTTCCCCCTTCCCTTTCATATAGGGGAGGATTTATTTTATAAAAATAACAATTCTTTAAACCAAATTGATGATACCTGTTTCTAAATCTTATATGTATACACTTACCTATGTGCCTATACTTGCTATGTATCCAATTCTAAGAAGTCTTATCTACAGTTTCTATGAGTTTCTATAATTTCTTTCCCCCCCTTTTATTTTACCAGCAGGGTTGAATTGCCTACATCAGTTTAAATTACCAGGTTTAGTTAGCCCTGTTTTTCACTGCTTTCCCAACTGTGAAGGAAACTCTTCAGCCTGAGTTCTAGCCAATGTTTAACCACCCTACTTTTGACTGGTTTTGTGGCTGGCTGGTGTTTTTAGGCTTTTCAGCAAAGGACTGGTTGCCTTTGTCATAGAGAGCCAGCGTGGTATAGCGGTTAAAGCATTGGAGTAGAGGGACCCAGGTTCTAGTCTTCCCTTAGGCACATAAGCCAACTGGGTAATCTTGGGCCCATCACTCCCTCTCAGCCCTAATCAGCACCAGGCTCTGCGACAAGTTGGCTAATAAACAAAACCCTTGTTGCATCATACATTGATTACTGCACTGTAAGAACTAGGTGAGCACAGTGCAAAACAAATGAACTTGGCAACCATGTGGGACAAATGCTATGAAAAACAACGACAACTGTTTGCCTCTGTCGTATGCTGCTGCGAGGGACTGCTGCGAGGCCCTCCTTCCACAGTATGGCAAAAGTGATGCCTATTATGTTTGTTACCTGCAAGAACTTTCCATTTATTCTTCTGGACCAACAGGTTGATAGAAATGGATGTTTGCAAAATGTGATGCATGAAAGAAGGTTTCTGATTGGCAGGTTCATTTCTTTCTAGGAAATGAGCTGTTACCAACTGAGATCAGCAATCTCTACCGTAATGCTGAGGCCTCCATAGCGAGCTTTTGGCAGCACATGAGACATGTCCTCCTTTCAGTGCAGTTGATGCTGCTGCTATTAGGAAAAATGAAAGGCTGCCTCCCATGTTTCGGTGAATAACTGCTGGAATGAATCAAATTCCATTGCCTCCCTCTTCCCCACTCCAACTTTATCCCCCCGTAAGAATGATCTGTGGTGCTGCTCCTCACTATAAAGCTCTGGTCTCAGAAAATAAGAGGGGCAGTATGGCTTTGCCTCCAAATGTAACAGGGAGAAGTAGCTAGGCTTGGTGCTGCATCTTGACTGGGAATTCCTGGGCAAAAACAAGACATGATACAATATTGTCAGTTTAAACTCCTAATGTTATGAATATATTATCTGGGTTTGGAGACCTAAACCACAAGAAGTAAATGGTAGATGAACTTGATAAGCAGTACTGAATTTTATCTAATCCTTTCATGAATAATATTTTGTGTCTTTAAAAGAATATTGTTAAGATATATAAAAATGGTGGTATTGAAAAAACTGAATGTGCTTCTATTTCTCTTTCATATCCTTGTTTAGTTTTAATAAAGAACATTCCTTTACTGTGCAAACATTTGGACTTCAGAAAAGATAAATTGAATGTGAAAACTGTTGTCGGAGCTTTCTTAAAGCTGTTGGAAGATCCAGATAAAGATGTAAGAGTGGCCTTTAGTAGTCACATCAAATATATATTAAATGCTTCAGACTCTGAAGAAGAATTCATCAAAGAGGTGAACTTACTGAATATTTGGGAGCTACAAAGCACAGTTTCAAGTTGTATTTGCAGCAATGACTATAACACTTTTTCATTTTCTGCTTTAGCTATTTGTCTCCAGAATGAAAGAGGCTTATACAAATGCAAAAATATCAAGGAATAGTGAGCTGAAAGACACACTGATTCTCACTACAGGAGATATTGGAAGGTAATGCTTCTTAATAGATTTCTTTTGCTGCATTTATAAATATTTCACCTGAAGAAGACCTTACATGGAAAATGTTAATCATTGATAATATTTACTGAATAGTTGCTGAGCAAATGAAATGTTTAGCCATTATATTTGTTAATGAAGAAGTTAGTATATTTTGTTTTTCCATGCATTATCTTATATGTTAACATTACATTTCCATAATGTTGATTAGCATTATCCTCTATAAGGTCAGCAACAGGAGATTTGGTACGTTTTGCACTGTTGCACCTGCTGCATTGCTTATTATCCAAGTCAGCATCAGTGGCAGGATCAGCATATACGGAAATCAGAATGCTGGCTGCTGCCAAGTCTGTAAAACTGCAGGCTTTTTTCAGTCAGTACAAGAAACCCATCTGTCAGGTAAGAATTGCCAAAATTTGTGCAAGAGTGGTGGGTCCGGGGTGGCTGCTGGCAGGTAGGGGAGGGTTCGAGTGACTTGCAACTGTCCCTGCCGGCTTCCCGTTTGACTTTGCTTGTGGGAAGCCGGCAGGGAAGCTTGCATATAGTGATCACGTGACCACGGGACACTGCAACCGTTGTAAGTGAACAGTATCCATTCCTCCTTATTCTCCCACATTTTCTCATAGACTGTTAATGTTTATCAGTGGGTATAGAACAGGAGGCAATTGGGTTTTCTCTTGGCACGCTTGCTGCTATTAGACTTAACAGGAATGAGCATTAAAATGGCAGATGTGGCTCTGTGTAAGCAAGTGAGGTGCATTGCAGTAAAAACATCCTAACTTTACCCATTCATTTATTTGTGTGGTTTGAGCTAGTGATGACTGACTAAATACTGTAAGGGATTTTCAGCTATGATAGATCGCCCAATGGAATGTTGAGCCATTATATAGCTGCAGAAAGAAGTGGACAGCAAATAAAAGGTGGATAGCATTACCAGACTTGGAATATTCAATATAATTTTCACTGAATGCCAGGATATTAAGAGCTGGGAAAGGTAGAGAAAAGGGGAACTAGAAGGATGAAGTAACTGCAAACACTCCTCTCTTTTAGTTTCGAAAGAAAGCAAGTAAGACAACATGATCATGTGGAATAAAACTAAGTGTGATGTAGAGATGGAATGATTTTCTAACCTTCATAATAATGGAACCTTGGGACATTAATTGAAGCTCAATCGTGGGAGATTCAGGAGGGAATGTATCATGATGCAAGGCAATGCTGCCCTGGGATATGATGATAACTAGCCTTTTAGATGGCTTAAATGAGGATTAAAATTATGGGGGATAGAGTTGAGACAGTGTATCGGAGACAACTTCTATGGAGCCAGAATGCGTGGGTGCTGTTTTGTTCATATCTTCTCGTGAGCTTCTGATTTGCAACTGGGTGGCCACTGTGGAACCAGAATGTCTGTGTACATATTTACTTGGTTCAGAAGAGGCTGTTACATTTTTATGGTTGGCAGAATTATGTTTACTCTCATCCAAAACAATAAAAGGTATTAAAGTCAAGACTGTTTATATACTTTGTGTGCTTATGCTATCATGCTTGTGAGAAAGCTAGGCTTTGTGGGGGGGGGGTGTTAAATGCACATTTTTTAGTTGGGACAGGATTTGTTTCCTGAATTATAAGCCCTTTCAAAAGCTAAGAAATAGTTCTTACATTGGTGGAATGATCTGTTGATATACCATTCTTAACTAAGAATGCTAATTTTCAACTGACTGAAATAAGAATAAATGCATTTGTCAATGTTTAGTTTTTAGCGGAATCTCTACACTCCACTCAGATGACCCTGCTTTCAAACACTCCCCGGCAAAGCAGTGAAATGCAGAAGCAAGAGATAGTTCATCAAAGAGACATGGTGCTGGACATGTTATCTGAAATTGCTAATGTTTTTGATTTCCCAGACCTCAATCGTTTTCTTAGTGTAAGTGGTAATTTAAGATTTATTAGGTTTCCACATTTGTCCATCTTGAGAAGAGAAATTGAAGCAAGGGGAAATTTCTGGATTCTGACTTTTGCATTCTTTTCTGTTGGCCATTCTACTTGAACCGTGTCTTCCCTGTTGCCTACTCCTTTGACCTCCTCCCAGATCTGTGCAGGGAAGTTTCTTTCAGATTGATAGTACATATGCTTTATGAAAGATTCTTTCAACTGTAGCTTAAGTTCCTTGAAATGTACAGCCATCACCGGACGTTTTTTGAGGTTTTGTGCAAAATCCGTAGAGAATAAGTTCTTAAGGTCAGATAAAAGACCTATGGGGGAATAAGAGGCTCACTTGGAGATGAAATTTGTCATGATGAAACAGCTACAAGTTCCATATAGCTGTCCAGGGAATAGATAGGGAGAGCAGAGAGTATGCCCAAGAAGGAGGGTAAACTTTCACTTGCCGTTGTCTCACTCTGCTTCATTACTTAAGGCCCTCTCTTCAGTGTCTTGGTTCACTTCTGGTGTTTAAGCCAGGATGAGGAGAAAAATTACTGAAATAATAAGGAACCAGGAAGTGAAGGACATACTTAGTTCACCTCACCTAGCATTTTTACTTGCTGAGCACTTATATCTAAGCATAGTTTATTTTTTCCCCACAACAACAATCCTCTGAGGTAGGTTGGCCTGACAGGGCAACTGGCCCAAGATCAACCAGTGATCTTCCGTGGCTGAGGGTGGACTGCAGCCTTAGTCTCCTTGCCCTTAGTTCACTGTGTTAACTACTACACCACATATGTTTCTTTTTGTGTGAGTAATGAGCATCCTTATGCTTTTATAGTTTGTCATGGGAAATACAGGAAACTGCTCCTTTCTCATTAAGTGGACCTTAACTTTCAGTATGCCTAGTCATAAATGCCTCAGTGAAGCATAGGGAATAGAAAGTGTTGGTTAGGGCAGAATCATATAGGCTAATTGGAAATGATATGTGCATGGATTTTAAAATATTAACTATTCAAGATTTTCTCCACCACTGATAAATAGATACTAAATTGGAGTGACCTTTTTCATTTTGGTTATCTCTAATTGGAGAGCCAGTTTGGTGTAGTGGTTAAGGGACCAGCCTAGAATCTGGGAGACTGTGAGTTCTAGTCCCACTTTAGGCACAAAGCCAGCTGGGTGACCTTGAGCCAGTCACCCTCTATCAGCTCTAGGAAGGAGGCAGTGGCAAAACACATCTGAAAATCTTGCCAAGAAAACTTCAGGGATTGCCCGGGCAGTTGCCAGGATTCAAGACAGACGGGAAGGCACACACACAAAAACCAACCCTGTAACTGAGTCTTCCTCAGCATTGTGACCTTCATTGGTCATGCTGGCTAGAGATCATGGGATTTGCAGTCTACAACATCTGTAGAGTACTTGTTGGGTTAGAATGACTTAGCATTGTCATTTTGAATTAGGAGTGAACCTACATGTGTACTTTTACTTACATGAAGGAATAACATTCAAAAACTAGCTATCTTTTTATTTTTCCAGAGGATTCTCCAAGTGCTTTTGCCTGACCTTGCTGCCAAGGCTAGTCCTGCAGCCTCTGTACTTATCCGAATGATAGCAAAACAACTAAACGTAAACCGCAGAGAGATCCTCATTAACAATTTCAAGTACATCTTCTCTCATTTAGTTTGCTTCTGTAGTAAAGATGAGCTGGAGCGAGCACTTCATTATCTTAAGGTAAGGTTAAGCTTTGTACAAGAAAGTTCAGAGCAGTCAGAGGGATTGTGTTTTGGGATGTATTAAAAATTGAATAAGTGGCATGAATCTTCACTGCAGTCACCGTATATTTCCTGGGTACTTCTAAAATATTCTAGGATCCTCTTTGAAATAAACCTAATCTTCAAGGGAAGGAGCAGGCCTTAATCATCAGCCTCTGTTTCTTTTGGTTGCAGAGCAAAAACTAATTCATGTACCAGGTTCTTCCATTGAAGGGTATTATAAGCATTTATTTTCCCCCCCTGGAGCTATAGTGTTTTCATTTGGCAGATTAGTGGCTCACTTCTATTCCCAGTAATGGGAAGTGCTGTACTATAATACTTTGTGTGCTGTCCATGTGCTTGTATAATTTAAAAGCCTATACTTTTTTCTCCCAATGGTGGTGTTTTATAGAATGAAACAGAGATAGAACTGGGAAGTTTGCTGAGACAGGATTTTCAGGGATTGCATAATGAATTGTTGCTCCGAATAGGGGAGCACTATCAGCAGGTCTTCAATGGATTATCGATTCTAGCTTCATTTGCTTCGAATGATGACCCATATCAAGGACCAAAGGACATCACATCCCCTGAGCAAATGGTAAGTAGCAATGCCATTGTAGTTTCTTCTGTCCTCCTGAGGGGGAAAGGGATAGCTCTTGTAACCTTTGTTGTTGTTGTTGTTGTTGTTGTTGTTTTATTTATTTTCTATTCCGCCTTTATTATTTTTATAAATAACTTAAGGTGGTGAACATACCTAATAGTCCTTCCTCCTCCTATTTTCCCCACAACAACCACCCTGTGAGGTGAGTTGGGCTGAGAGAGAATGACTGGCCCAAGGTCATCCAGCCGGCTTTCATGCCTATGGCGGGACTAGAACTCTCAGTCTCCTGGTTTCTAGTCCGTTGCCTTAACCACTAGACTAAATTGGCTCTCTCTATATAAACTCCTCTTTATAGGAGGAGAGCCATGTTAGCCTATGGTGGCAAAAAAATCAGGAGTCTGGTAGCACTTTTTCTGACTAATGGATATGTATAAAATTTAATAAAATCTGTTAATTGGAAAAGGTGCTACCAGACTCCTGATCTCTTGTAACCCAGTTAACTGTTTATATTTTATTACTATGGTGCATTGCTTTTTGTTCAATGTTTTTAGGAGAGGTGACTTTCAAACCCCTCATGGACTTTTTGCGTAAAACAGAAAAAAATGAACTTATGATCTATTTTTTTTACAATTAGATAGGATAGATTATAGAAAGAAGAGTCATGATGTAACTTTATAAAAAAAGGTAAATCTACAATTGTACTTATAACTGCTGTAAATAAGATCGGAAGCCACTTCTTTATATCTTTTTCTTTCTTTCCTATTTTAGTTTGTATTAACTTTTACTCTTGTTTTTAAAACTTTCAATAAAATTATATTTTAGAAAAAGGAGAGGTGACTTTTAGGAATTCGTTATGAATGAGATGCTGGTCATATATGTGGTAGTATGATGCATGTATATTCAGATAAGAAGTACAGGTAGTCCTTGTTTAGCAACCACAATTGGGACCGGCAACTCGATCGTTAAGTGAAGCAGTTTCTAAGTGAAACCGTGACTGTGCTTACAATCTGTGAGGTTCACGATCTTTATGACCCAAAATCAGAATCTACAACACAAGCCACGAGGGATATGTGCAATTCGTTTATTGAATCAGCATCGTGCTCCGTTAAAGCCAGAAGTGGGTTTCTTCCCCCCCAGACCTCTCCTTTAACCATTCGGTTCTTACTTGTCCCGCCCCTCCCTCTCAGTTCTTTCTTTGTTGATTTCATTCTTTGCTTCACATTGATTGCTCTCTTCCGGCCTCGTGGTCGCCGGCATTGGTAGTACTTTTGTCATTGGTTTCTGAGTTTTCCTGATTCGGCAATGCTGCTGCTTTCTCGGAGGCTTGTGTTTCCCCCCTCCCCCATCTTCCTTTTATCCTTATTTCCTGTCTTTATTTACACTGTGTAAGGTTGGAGCATCCAGCCGCAATTACCCATTGCTGCTGGATTCTCCATCCTTACATGCCGCCCCCCTTCGAAATGATAACCTCCCCCCTGCCCCTTGGTGAGGATGCGCCATCTGAAAGATAAAAGGGACAGTTAGTGTATGAAGGTAGTAGTCTATTTCTTGTCAGCTAATTTTGGCTTCTCTGGGTATTTCTTGTGGAATGCCCTTACAAGTTGGGGTGCTCGGACATGTCGGCTCTCCACCCACTCGTTATCTGCTTTTGGAAGGTGTTTCCATTGGATTAGGTACTGCAGCCCCCCTCTTCGCATTCTGGAGTCTAAAATTGTTTGGACCTCGAAGTGTTGTTCTCCCTCAATGAGTGTGGGGGCAGGCGGGGGGGGTTCTGGGTGCCATCTAGCAGAAGAGCGCACTGGTTTGAGTAGGCTACAGTGGAAGACTGGGTGTATTTTGTTCAGGTTCTTAGGTAGTTCTAGTTGTACTGTTACGTCGTTGATGATTTTCACAATTGGGAATGGGCCTACGTACTTGGGGCCTAGTTTTTTCGACGGTTGAGTGGATTTCAGGTATTTCGTGGATAAATAGACCTTTTCTCCTACTTCCATGGGCCATTCTGGGGCTCTTTTGCGATCTGCATATTTTTTGTAGTCTGCTTTGGCGTCTTCTAGTGCTTTTTCGATCACTGGCCAGCTGTTTCTCATTTGGGTGATCCAGTCGTCCAGGGAGATTATTTTTGTCTGTTCTCTTGGTAGTTCTGGAATGGCTACAAAGTCTTGTCCATTCGCTGCTTGGAATGGGGTAAATCCTGTGCTGGTGTGTATCGCGTTGTTATATGCTACCTCTGCGAATGGGAGTAAGTCCGTCCAATCATCTTGTTGGTAGCTGACGTAGCACCTTAAGTATTGTTCTAGTATTTGGTTTCGTCGTTCACTTGCCCCATCTGTCTCTGGGTGGTGGGCGGAGCTTAATGCTTGCTCCACCCCTATTAATTTCAAGAACTGTTTCCAGAATCTGGATGTAAATTGGGCTCCGCGATCGCTTATTATTCTTTCGGGAGCTCCGTGTAGGCGGTATATGTGTTGTATGAACAGCTTGGCTAGTTGGTTGGCCGTGGGTAGCCCTGCACACGGGATGAAGTGGGTCTGTTTCGAGAATAAGTCTGTAACGACCCATATGACCGTCTTCTTTTTGCTTTCTGGCAATTCGACTATGAAGTCCATGGCGATTTGTTTCCAGGGGCGGTTAGGGCTCGCTACGTTCTGTAGTAGCCCCCTGGGTTTGCCGCCGGCGCGTTTTGCTGTGGCGCAGATGGGGCATGTTGTGACATACTCTTCCACGTCTTTGCGTAGGGCCGGCCACCAAAATTGCCGTCGTACTAAGTGTAGAGTCTTCACGAATCCAAAGTGTCCCGCCACCTTGGCGTCATGGCATCTTTGTAGGATTTTCTTTTTTAGGGTTTCTGGGATATATATTCTCTCTCCCTTCCACCATAGTCCTTGTCGTTCTACTAGAAAGGTCTTATTCCCTTGCAGCCAATCATCTTGTTGCGATGCAGTCTGCAACTCAGCTTGTAGATCCTGTTCTACTTTTATGGCTGGGGCAGTTTTCCGCTCCCGTGTGGTTGCAGTGAGTCCGAAGTGAGCAGGTGGGATGACCGAGTCCACTATTTCTTCTCTTTGGCTGTTGTGTTGGGGTAGCCGGGAGAGCGCGTCCGCTAGAAAGTTCTTGCCCCCTGGTAGGTACTTTAACGTGAAGTTGAACCTACTGAAAAACTGCGCCCATCTGATTTGCTTGGGGTTTAGTTTTCGTGGTGATTTCAGGGCTTCTAGGTTCTTATGGTCCGTCCAGACTTCGAACGGGTGGGGGGCCCCCTCGAGTAAGTGTCGCCAGGTGACAAGTGCCCATCTCACTGCAAACGCCTCCTTCTCCCAGACGTGCCAGCGCCTCTCCGTGTCTGTGAACTTGCGTGATAGGTAGGCGCATGGTCTCAGTTCCCCCTCCTCATCCTTCTGCAGCAGAATAGCCCCTATGGCCACGTCTGATGCGTCCGCTTGGACAATTAGCGGTCGTGCCGGGTCAGGGTGCCTCAGTATCGGTTCTGATGTGAACAGCGCTTTCAGGCGGTCAAACGCTTCTTGGCATTCTGTAGTCCATTTGAGCGCTGTTCCTGGTCTCATCGCTGTTTTGGGGTTTCCTTTTCCTTTCGTCTTCAGTAGGTCCGTGAGAGGTAGGGCTACTTGTGCAAATTGGGGAATGAACTGTCTGTAGAAGTTTGCAAACCCTAAGAAGCTTTGTAGTTGTTTTCTGGAGCGGGGTGGTTCCCAGGCTACCACGTCATTAACTTTTCCTGGGTCCATTCCCACTCCTTTGTAGGAAATCCTGTACCCTAAGTAATCTAATTGCTTTTTGTGGAATTCGCATTTTGATAGTTTGGCGTATAGCTGGTTTTCTAGTAGTCTTTTCAGCACTTCTCTTACTAGTGTCACATGTTCTTCCATCGTTTCGGAGTAGATAAGTATATCATCCAAATATACTAGCACTCCCCGGTAGAGGAAGTCATGGAGGATTTCGTTAATTAGATGCATGAAGACTCCTGGCGCCCCCTTTAGGCCGAACGGCATTACTAAATATTCAAATGATCCCAGTTGACAGTTGAAGGCGGTCTTCCACTCATCTCCCTCCCTGATTCGTACTCTAAAATACGCTTCCCTTAGGTCTAGTTTCGTGAAGATTTTCCCTTTTGACAGGTGGGTCAGCATGTCTTTCGTCAAGGGGAGGGGGTATTTGTTGGAGGTGCAGACTGCATTTAAGCCCCTATAGTCTGTGCAGAGCCTCAGGGAGCCATCTTTTTTTGTTCTAAAGAGGACAGGTGCGGCCATAGACGATGTAGCAGGTCGGATGAACCCTCGTTGTAAGTTTGTATCTATGAATTCACGTAGCACCTCAAGTTCTTTAGGGGTCATAGGGTACAACTTTGTCTTGGGGAGCTCTGTCCCTGGGATCAACTCTATGGCACAGTCAGACTTCCGGTGGGGTGGGAGTTGATTTGACTCGGCTTCTCCAAACACCTTTTTCAAGTGTCTGTATGGCCTGGGTATGCAGGGGCTCCCTTCCTCTGTTGTCCCACCCTTCCCTTCTTCTAGGGATCCTGTTAGCTCTTCTGCGTCCCTCTCTGTCTGGCCTCCCTCGTTGTAGCTTCCATCGGGGAAGTTTATTTGCCCCAACTTCCAATCCACCCTTGGGTTTCTTTCTCTTAGCCAGGCTATCCCTAGGATCATGGAGTGGTTGGCGATTGGGGCTACCAGGAACCTCAGGACCTCCTCATGTGTCCCTACCTGCATGGTGACAGGTTCGGTGTAATGTTCTACAGGGCCCCCTTTCATGTCCCCCCCATCTAGTTGGGTGAATATGATGGGGTCTTTAAGTTTTTCGACTTTCAATTTCAGTTTGGTGACTATTTCGGGGTGTAGTAGGTTGCGTGTGCACCCAGAGTCTAGTAGTCCTGCTAGTCTTGTGTGCCCCCCGCCCCTCAGCGGCCTC
The DNA here is from genome assembly GCA_023362775.1 of Charina bottae. Taxonomy (NCBI): domain Eukaryota; kingdom Metazoa; phylum Chordata; class Lepidosauria; order Squamata; family Charinaidae; genus Charina; species Charina bottae. The sequence goes on from JALMGJ010000005.1 coordinate 22,971,598, forward strand.
AGTTGTGCCCGCACCATCATTACAGGGCATTTCCTACTCACCATAGGGTCCTCGCGCCCGTTTGTCCATGCCTGCCCTTCGGCGCTGTTTAGGGCAGGCTCCCTTCGTTTCCCGACGGCTGGAATTCTTCGTCGGTTGAGTCCTCTGGGTCCTCAAATGTTTCGTGCCGTCTCTTTTCGACGGCTGCCGCTGCTGTTCCTTTAGCCTTTCGGGTCAGGGCCTTTGCACTGCTTTCACCAGTTTTGGTTTTTGCTGGTCCAGTGGGGGGTGCACAGTTGGCTGCTCGGTGGCCTTCCTTCCCGCATTTGAAGCACAAACCCCGTCTTGCCCGTCGCTCTCTCTCTTCCCGTAGTCGGTCTGTTGTCTTCCGGTCGCTGTGGTTCTTTGTGGTTGTTGGGTGCCTCCCTGTAGTGTAGGATCTTAGTTGACGCCTCACTTGAGCCCGTACCTCCTCTACTTCACCTGCTAGGCATATCCAATCTCTCAGCGTTTTGGGATTCCCTCGCGCTAAGGACCATTCCAATATCTCAGGGCGCAGGACCCCCCTAAAGTATTCTATCTTTAGGGACTCCGGCCAGTCAGTTAGTTTCCCTGCTATAGCTTTAAAGTCCATGGCATACTCTGAGACTGACCTGCCTCCCTGTCTTATGTTCTGTAAGCTTGTTCGAGCTTTTATTGCCGCTAATGGGTCCTCAAATCGTTCCTTTAATGCTTGCATAAAGGTGTGGAGGTTTTGTAGTTCTGGGGCTGCCACGTCTTGTAGTTCCTCTAGCCATTGTGCGGCTTCTGCCCTTAGGCGTTCTGATACATATCTTACTTTGGCGCCCTCCGACCGGAAGGTTCCCTCGAATTCTTCCATGAACCCCCTTACATGTGTGAGGAAGCATGCTAGTTGTTTGGGGTCTCCATTAAATTTGGCTCTCAGGTCTCTGTTCCTGGTGAGTTCTCTTCTATTCCACAGGCTGCTTGGGGCTGGCAGGTTCCAGGGTTGCGGTGCGACATCCTCCCAGGCAGTGGGCTGTTGTGTAGTTTTCCCCCAGGTGGTTGGGTGTTGTGCGGTTTCTTCCCCGGTTGTGGTGAGGTGCAGTACGCTTTCCTCCCAGGTGGTGGGGTGTTGTGCCGCTTCCCTCCAAGTGGTGGGGTGTTGTGCGGCTTTCCCCCAGGTTGTGGGGTGCAGTGCACTTTCCTCCCGGGTGGTGGGGTGTTGTGCCGCTTTCCCCCAAGTTGTGGTGGGGTGCAGTGCACTGTCCTCCCAGGTGGTGGGGTGTTGTGCTGCTTCCCTCCAGGTGGTGGGGTGTCGTGCGGCTTTCCCCCCAGTTGTGGGGTGCAGTGCACTTTCCTCCCAGGTTGTAGGGTGTTGTGTGGCTTTCCCCCAGGTTGTGGTGGGGTGCAGTGCACTTTCCTCCCAGGTGGTGGGGGGTTGTCCTGTTTTCCCCCAGTCAGTGGAGGGCTCTCTCGTCTTGTCCAGCAGTATCGCAGTCTGGCATGCAGGGGGTGCCTGTCTCTCTCTCTCTCTCATACTGGCCTCTGCTGTTTCAGCCTGGGTTGGGATCTTCACTCCCCAGGGGGCTGGCATGTTTCCTCCAATCTGGTATGCAGGCTGTCTCTCTCTCTCTCTTATACTGGCTGCTGCCGGTTCAGCCTGGGCTGGGATCTTCACTCCCCAGGGGGCTGGCATGTTTCCTCCAATCTGGTATGCAGGCTGTCTCTCTCTCTCTCTTATACTGGCTGCTGCCGGTTCAGCCTGGGCTGGGATCTTCACTCCCCAGGGGGCTGGCATGTTTCCTCCAATCTGGTATGCAGGCTGTCTCTCTCTCTCTCTTATACTGGCTGCTGCCGGTTCAGCCTGGGCTGGGATCTTCACTCCCCAGGGGGCTGGCATGTTTCCCCCCCCAGTCATTGGCCGTCTTGCCGTGGGTTCGTATTGGAGCCATGCTCCCCTCCCCTCGTCCAGGAATTCGGAGTTCCCGCTTCTGGGTAGCTCCTCCCTTCGCCACGCTCCCTTTGCAAGACTTGCTGCTGCTGCAGGGCTTGCTGCTGCTGCATTTCCCCATTTGGGCTGTGCTCCCCTCCCCCTGGCTGCTATATTGTTTGCTGTTGTGCCGGTCTGGGATTCAAAGCTCCCGCTTCTGGGTAGCTCCTCCCTTTGCCACGCTCCAATTGCTGAGCCGGGGCTTGGAGCTTCCATGCTGCAGGGGGCTGGGCCGGGATTTGGATCTGGGAACATGGCCTCTGCGCTCCAGGGGGCCGCTGTGATTCCCTCCCAGGCAGTGGGCCCCCTCACCTTGATCCTGGCTTCTGTTGGCACCGTCGCTCTGTTTTTTGCTGCCTGGATCTGGGCTTCTTGGTCTAGCTTCCCCAGTAGGCTTGTCATGGCTTCTCGCAGGGCACACATATCTTGTTCTAGCCTCCTTACCCGTTCGTCTGGCGCTGCCGGTGAGTATAGCGTGCTGTGGCCGGGCTCTGCCGCTGTTCCTCCGTCTGTGCCTGTCTGCCAGGGAGTCTCAGGGGTCCGCAGGTCATCCTGGATCCACAGTTTGCTCGGTGGGGTAGAGTGTGTGTGTGCGATTTGCCCTTGGAGCTGGGTCGCTGCTGCCACGGATGTTAGAGTCCCTCCTGCAGCTCCCCATTGCTCCCTTTGCTCTCCTGGGGTCTGCTGTGGGGAAATGGCTCTGGGTGCATGGCTTGGCACGTCCTGCTCTTCCGGTGGGTTTGTTGCTTGGCTTTCCAGGTGGTTCACGTTGCCCTCCAGTGTAGTCACCACGTGTGGGCTGCTTCTGGGTTGCTCCGCGTCCTCCGGTAAAGTTGTCATGTTGACTTCTGGCTTTCTGTGAGGTTCACGATCTTTATGACCCAAAATCAGAATCTACAACACAAGCCACGAGGGATATGTGCAATTCGTTTATTGAATCAGCATCGTGCTCCGTTAAAGCCAGAAGTGGGTTTCTTCCCCCCCAGACCTCTCCTTTAACCATTCGGTTCTTACTTGTCCCGCCCCTCCCTCTCAGTTCTTTCTTTGTTGATTTCATTCTTTGCTTCACATTGATTGCTCTCTTCCGGCCTCGTGGTCGCCGGCATTGGTAGTACTTTTGTCATTGGTTTCTGAGTTTTCCTGATTCGGCAATGCTGCTGCTTTCTCGGAGGCTTGTGTTTCCCCCCTCCCCCATCTTCCTTTTATCCTTATTTCCTGTCTTTATTTACACTGTGTAAGGTTGGAGCATCCAGCCTCAATTACCCATTGCTGATGGATTCTCCATCCTTACACAATCTTACTTCAGCTTTCCCTTGTTTTACAGACCTGTAAAGGTCATAAATGTGAGGATTGGTAATAAAGTTACTTTTTCATTACTGTTGTAATTGCAAATGGTCACTAAATGAGGCAGTCACTAAACGAGAACCTGAAATTTGTTGTGAATGTGGCCTGATTATGTTTTTGCAAGCATTAACTCTTTGATAAACCTAGACCAGCAGTTTAAAGAATTTCTATTTTTCTAAAAGCTCTGTTGGAATGGTACATTCAGTTTGCCTTCCTTTAATCTCTTGGAGCAGAGAGACAGAGATGTTACCGTATATCATGCCCCTATGTGTAGGTTTCTTAATGTGATTTCCACCACTCCTCTTGGAGGGAGAGGAGGAATTTCTCTATTTTTATATAGCGTATATCCCGTGCAGTACAGGTAGTCCCCACTTAACGACCACAATAGGGACCATAAAATTGGTTGTTAAGCTGTGCAGTCGTTAAGTGAGTCACCATGTGACCGGACCCGATTTTATGACCATTTTTATGACAGTTGTTAAGCAGATCATGGGTTGTTAAGCAAATCACCATGGTTGTTAAATGAATCCAGCTTCCCCAATGAACTTTTTTGCTGGAAACTGGCAAAAAAAGGTTGCAAATTGCGATTACATGATCGCGGGACGCTGCAACTGGTCATAAATGCGAGCCTGCTGCCAAGTGCCCGAATTGTGATCACGTGACCGTGGGGTTGGTGTGACAGTTTGCGACAGTTGTTATAACTTTGTTATAACTTCGGACCATCATTAAACAAACTTTTGTTAAGCGAGGACTACCTGTATTTTTCAGTTACATTGACCACATGGTGCCTCCTGGTGGTCAATGTAACTGAAAAATACCATACAGGACATACACTGTTTTTCTAGAGTGAATCATGAGACTTGATATTGCCCTTATAACTGAAGTAATTTTTTTTATCCTTCATCAGGATGAGATTGAAGGGAAATGGAAATATTTTACCTTGTTTTGTAGTCTAGGCTAAGTGTAATTTATACATAAGTGCTGAGTATGCTGTCAGATATTATTAGTACTGTATCTTTAAATATTTTAATATAATCTCAAAATATATGTTTTATTGCTATTTAGGCTGATTATTTACAACCAAAATTACTAGGCATCTTGGCCTTTTTCAACATGCAGTTGTTGAGCTCCAGTATTGGAATTGAAGATAAGAAAATGGTGAGTAAATCCTTTGTTGAAAATAAAATGAGTATTTTTTTTCTTAGTTGAACTTAGTAATGAAATTAACCTATTGTTAATCTTAAAGGACTGTTAGCTTGTAATATATATATATTTATTTATTTAATCCAATTTGTATAGCCACCCATCTCAGCTAAGTGACTCTGGGCAGCTCACAACAGTTAAAACAACAACCAAGCAGGAATGGGTTATAACAGCTATACAGGCATACAAAACCATCAATAAAACCACATTAAAACAAAATTAATCATAATTAGCAGCTAAGTCAATCACTCTGTCATATCTAACACAGTCATTGTAGAAGCTCTCCTTTGCTACCAGAACCCCAAGTGGGATGGCAAATCCATGTCTTCAGGCCAGCAGGGTCAGGGCCAATCTAAGGTCTGGGGGAATGATGTTTCAAAGGGCAGGCACCACAGCAGAAAAGGTTCTCTTCCTGGGCCCTGACAGATTATGCTGTTTCGTAAATGGGACCCATAACATGCCTCTCCTGCTGGACCTGATGAGACAGGTAGATGTAACCAGGGAGAGGCAGTCCCTCAAATAACCCAGTCCCAATCCATATAGGGCTTTATAGGTCATTTTGTTGTTGTTGTTCAGTCATGTCCGACTCTTCGTGACCCCATGGACCATAGCACGCCAGGCCTTTCTGTCTTCCACTGTCTCCCGGAGTTTACTCAAATTCATATTCATTACATCGGTGATGCTATCTAACCATCTCATCCTCTGCCGTCCCCTTCTCCTTTTACCAGCACCTTAACTGAACCCGGAATTTGACTCCTGTATTACAGTAACCAATTTTTCTCAATTGTAGGCATTAAACAGTTTGATGGCTTTAATGAAGCTTATGGGTCCTAAACATATAAGCGCAGTGAGAGTGAAGATGATGACAACACTAAGGACGGGGCTGAGATATAAAGATGATTTCCCACAACTGTGTTGCAAGTAAGAAAACTTTATTGAAACCCTGATTTATTACTGTGTCTTCTTATAAATCTGTATAGTATACAAGGTTAAAAATAAGAAATTATTCTGGTGCACCTACAGTGGGGCAAAAAAGTATTTAGTCAGCCACCAATTGTGCAAGTTCTCCCACTTAAAAAGATGAGAGAGGCCTGTAATTGACATCATAGGTAGACCTCAACTATGAGAGACAAAATGAGAAAACAAATCCAGACAATCACATTGTCTGATTCGGAAAGAATTTATTTGCAAATTATGGTGGAAAATAAGTATTTGGTCACCTACAAACAAGCAAGATTTCTGGCTCTCACAGACCTGTAACTTCTTCTTTAAGAGGCTCCTCTGTCCTCCACTCATTACCTGTTGTAATGGCACCTGTTTGAACTTGTTATCAGTATAAGACACCTGTCCACAACCTCAAACAGTCACACTCCAAACTCCACTATGGTGAAGACCAAAGAGCTGTCGAAGGACACCAGAAACAAAATTGTAGACCTGCACCAGGCTGGAAAGACTGAATCTGCAATAGGCAAGCAGCTTGGTGTGAAGAAATCAACTGTGGGAGCAATAATTAGAAAATGGAAGACATACAAGACCACTGATAATCTCCCTTGATCTGCGGCTCCACGCAAGATCTCACCCCGTGGGGTCAAAATGATCACAAGAACGGTGAGCAAAAATCCCAGAACCCCACGGGGGGACCTAGTGAATGACCTGCAGAGAGCTGGGACCAACGTAACAAAGGCTACCATCAGTAACACACTACGCCGCCAGGGACTCAGATCCTGCAGTGCCAGACGTGTCCCCCTGCTTAAGCCAGTACATGTCCGGGCCCGTCTGAAGTTTGCTAGAGAGCATTTGGATGATCCAGAAGAGGATTGGGAGAATGTCATATGGTCAGATGAAACCAAAGTAGAACTGTTTGGTAGAAACACAACTCGTCATGTTTGGAGGAGAGAGAATGCTGAGTTGCATCCAAAGAACACCATACCTACTGTGAAGCATGGGGGTGGCAACATCATGCTTTGGGGCTGTTTCTCTGCAAAGGGACCAGGACGACTGTTCCGTGTACAGGAAAGAATGAATGGGGCCATGTATTGTGAGATTTTGAGTGCAAACCTCCTTCCATCAGCAAGAGCTTTGAAGATGAAACGTGGCTGGGTCAGACTTATCAGAATAACATTCCGGGCAACGAAGGAGTGGCTTCGTAAGAAGCATTTCAAGGTCCTGGAGTGGCCTAGCCAGTCTCCAGATCTCAACCCCATAGAAAACCTTTGGAGGGAGTTGAAAGTCCGTGTTGCCCAGCGACAGCCCCAAAACATCACTGCTCTAGAGGAGATCTGCATGGAGGAATGGGCCAACATACCAGCAACAGTGTGTGCCAACCTTGTGAAGACTTACAGAAAACGTTTGACCTCTGTCATTGCCAACAAAGGATATATAACAAAGTATTGAGATGAACTTTTGATATTGACCAAATACTTATTTTCCACCATAATTTGCAAATAAATTCTTTCCGAATCAGACAATGTGATTGTCTGGATTTGTTTTCTCATTTTGTCTCTCATAGTTGAGGTCTACCTATGATGTCAATTACAGGCCTCTCTCATCTTTTTAAGTGGGAGAACTTGCACAATTGGTGGATGACTAAATACTTTTTTGCCCCACTGTAGCTCATGGCTGATTTTAAAATGTCTGGTTACTGAGAAATATGAAACAATATTGTATGTGTTATGTTGCTTTTCCGTTTTAGGGCTTGGGATTGCTTTGTACGATGCTTGGATCAAACTCATCTTGGGTCTCTTCTGAGTCATGTGATAGTAGCTCTGTTGCCCCTCATACATATTCAGCAAAAAGAAACAGCAGCAATCTTCCGTTTTCTTATAGTTGAGAACAGGTAACATAATACTTTTAAGTGTATAACCTACCTTTCTAGGGTTATACAAAAGCTTCTAAAGATATAGATGTAATAAATGCTGTTGCAAAATTCTCCCTTCCCGAGTTTCAAATTCCATCAACAATATATCATAAATCCCCAAAATATGGAAAATTTGTCATCAAGGGCATGCATGTTTCCCTGTAGCAGCCGTCTTCCTTTCTCTTCTAATGTTTCTTTCTTTTATCCTTTTTTTCCCCTTGCTGTAGGTGGCAGCAGTACTAAGATATTTCTCTATCATGTTGAGGGAGGGAGAGGGAAGATAAAGAATAATAATTTTCTGAGAATGTATGGATTATATATTAGTGTTCCTTAATAAATCACTCATGCCTATGAGTTTGAATAAAGGCAGATTGTCTTTATTCTGGTCCAAGCTGTAATTTCCCCAAAGTTAAAAATATATTCTTGTCCATTTCCAATTTACGTTTATTTAATTGTATTGTACATGCTTTAAAAATATGTCAGTATTTGTAATTTTATTTTATTGATTAGGGATGCAGTCCAAGACTTCTTACATGAAATTTATTTTTTACCTGATCATCCAGAACTGAAAGAAATCCAAATAGTTCTTCAGGAATATAGAAAGGTATTACTTTTTCTATATTTTAAATATGAATCTTTGGAAAAAAAATTAATTACTAGGCATTTGGTGCTGAAAGAACAAAAACATTCCAGCATTTAATTTAGTAATCCTGGTATTTGCCCTACCTGCATTTACAAAATTAATTCTTTTCATTAAAAATCATTAAATGGGAAACTGCCCTCCATTTATCTTTATCTCCTAAAATGCATGAAAGTCCACATATCCTCTAGTTAGTCCTTTGTTCCTCTGTCCAGGAAAAGGAAAAAGGTAAGCTGCCTTACCTCTAACTATCTATGTGGGTGCTAAGATTCGACACTGACTTGACGGCGCATAATTAATTAAGCTGCCTTATATAAGATAGGAAGCTCACTAATAAATGGTTCAGTTGTTTTAATTCAGTAGATTACCTGGTTTCTTATGACATTATTAGGGCTGTGCAGTGCTTCAGATTTGAGGCAAAAAAAAATACTTTGGGCATGTGGGGATGCAAATGTACCACCTGCCTGTAACTCCTTAAAGCAGCCGTGCCTTTTTTGCAGAATCACATTACGTCCTCTGTAGCTGTGGCATGAACCTGAAAAAATACAGGTTTGGTTGAAAGTGCTGCGTGCAGATGCCATGTCCATGTGCTCTGAAGTATCATTTTGCCAAATCAAGCATTACACAACCTGTATGTTTTTTAAACATTCTGTAAATTTATAAATTGTGGGTTAGAGAGCCTTTCCCTATAAATGCAAATGTATTTTGTTATATGTACCCCCCCAAATAAAGAACTTAATGAAACATGCAATCATCTTTCCATACAGGAGACTTCCAGGAGCACAGACTTGCAGACAGTGCTACAGCTCTCCATGAAAGCTATTCAACATGAGAATGTAGATGTTCGGATCCATGCTCTCACCAGTCTAAAGGAAACATTATATAAAAACCAAGTATGTAAAGCGGTGGAACTCAGAATCAGGCTGAAATATTCACTTAACTCCCAGTAAGCCTCCTGCTTTGGCAAACATATTAGATTGTATTGATCAATATATCTAGTACAGGTAGTCATTCAGCGACTGTTCAAACTTACGACGGTGCTGAAAAAGTAGATTTACAACTGGTTCTCGAACTTATGGCCGTTGCAGCATCCCCGCGATCACATGATTACCATTTGCGATCTTCACAGCCGGCTTCTGACAAGCAAAGCCAATGGGGAAGCTGGCAGTAAGTCACAAAGTCATGGTCACATGATGTTTCACTTAACGACTGTGTCACTTAGTGACGGAGTTGCCAGTCCCAATTGCAGTCGTCAAGTGCGGACTACCTGTATCCCAAAACAGTTTTATGAATATGAATACTTAATAATTACTACATCTCATTAGTTTTGCAGTGATCTTTTTTCTTATAATTAGCAACAAAATTAGTGAGCTTTGTATTAGCACAAACTATTTTTTTTTTAAATTTTAGGGTAGGGTAAGTAAAAATAATGTCATTCCTTGGTCTGAAATAGCTAAATTGTATTTCTTCCATTTTAATTCTTGATTCAGCTTATAAAAATGTTAAAGCACTTATTTCCATCTTCTTGCAATTAATTTATTCCTACTCTCTCATCAGCATTGCTGAAAAAAGGAGATCCTGAAAATCCTGTCCTCATAATGATCAAAGTAAATCACTGATTCATACAGTTGTACAGTCATGTCCATATGGTTTCCCAAATTCTACCCAAAAGCTCCCCATGTTGTTCCATCATGGCAGGGATTAATTGTATAAAGCTCCTCTGTACTTAGTTCATCTCTTTTCCTTGTTCAGTGTCTTAGAAAATGAGTTGAGAACTTGGACTTGCCAGTTGTTGGTTTCCCACTCCATCTGTCCCTGCCAGCCCAGTCAAGGATGAGGGATTTGGAGTAGTCCAGATTCTCAAGAGACATAGATTCCTATCTTAGAATGTATGTTAAATAGTGACATGATGTTATGTATTTCCTTGCATGATTAGCATTGTTTGCTAAAGGTAGGGGAAAAAGTGTCGTGGAAGGGAGAGGTGAACTTGTTGCATGGTGATGAAACCGTACGAGAGAGAGAGCATATTTCAGTGGCAGAGCCATGCTTCAAATGCAGAAGGATTCTTGGCATTTTAAATTAAAAAGATTTGAGGAAACAAATAATGAAAATGCCTCACTCTGCCTAAAACCCAAGAGACTCACTGTCAGACAAATTACACAGTCCTTTGGAGGTGGAAATAGTTCCGTGTACATTTCTTATAGCATCTTAGAGTCAACTGGTTCAACAAAAGCAAAGCAAAGATAAAATAGATTATTTCAGATAAGGACACACTCTGAATAAATAACACTGCGATGAAATAAAAATCTTGTGCATTGAGTAGAGTACTCTAATAAAATCTTTTTCTATGGTATGCTTGGATTAAAAAATATTTATTGTGAACCGCCCAGGGTCCCCGATAGGGGAGATGGGCAGTAATATAAATTTAACTAACTAACTAACTAACTAACTAACTAACTAACTTGCAAGTAAGGATGGGGGTTTTTTTCAGCAAGGAAACATTTTACAAATATTTTTTTCAGAAAGGAAACATTTTACGAATCTCCCCTGTCTATTTGCTCCAGGACTGACTTTATAGTATACCCCTAAATAGGCTGTTCTATTTCATTCCTACATTTCATATTAATTCTTTAGTGCTGTGCTATATGAAAGGATGAGAAAAGAATGGCAGTTCAGTGAAAGATAAAGTAGATGTTTGTGAACATAATTCATTAACTCTTTTCTTCTTTACCTTTTCTAGGAAACTCTGATAAAATATGCAACTGATAGTGAAACTGTTGAGCCAGTTGTTTCTCAGCTGGTGACAGTCCTCCTGATTGGCTGTCAGGATGTGAATTCTCACGTACGACTACTCTGTGGGGAGTGTTTAGGAGAATTGGGAGCTATAGATCCTGGTAGGTTGGATTTTTCAACAAGTGACAACCAAGGAAAAGGACTTCTGTTTGTGGTAAGGAATCCTAATATTGGAATCTCTAATGCTAGTAGGTCTGCTTTTTTATATCAGGGAAATCAAATGATAAAATATATAGTTATATATAATTTACTTGTTTCAGTGCTCCCTTACTGTTTCCATTTGACACAGGAATGGTAGAGAGACTGTTCTTATTTACAATTAGTCCTGGTCACTGAACAAGTATTATAGTTTTCTTGCTGAAAATCATTGTGTATGTCATTGTTCTTGGGAGTTCCAGCCCCTTTTATTTTAATTTAAAATTGCAATTAGACTTGGATAGTGAGAATGAGAATATTAACATAAGTAAGACAGATATATTTTTTTGAGGCGGGTGTAGAAGATTCAAACTTTGCATATGGATTACTGATGGAATTGACAAGAGCATTCCTCGCTTATGCTGACAATGTCAGGGCTCAAGATTCTGCTTCGTATGCAATTCAGGTAAGGATGTGTTTTTTTTTCTACTATTCTGTTAATACCATTTATTAAATAACACTTAAAAATTCAAAAACAAATTCAGTAGTTTTCTTTTCAGCACCATGACATCAGAACATGGTCACAGTAAATCAGAATTATAGAGAACGGTGCTGCTCCTTCTTAGCTCTTCATTTAAACAAGGCAATGCAACCAAAGAACCCCCATGTCCCTTGCCTGTTGCTCTTTCTAATGGGCAGATAAACCATTTTGATACATTCTTTTTTAGCAAGACAGAGCCGTATATTTTATTTAGCCTTGCTGATTCTAACTTGTTTGGACATCTGAAGCATTGCCTTGACAACAGAGCTAGAATTTGGTTGTAACATTTTAACTGTGCTAATAAGTCTGATGCCTCAACAGGTAGCAGCATCTAACCAACTTTGGCTATTTAGAAAGTTAAGCAAGATTGGCCTTAGATAGTACTTGGGTGAGAGATCAACAGGGATTTCCAGGGTTAGGGTGCACAAGGGAGTCAAGAATATATCCTGGAAGAAGAAATAGTGCACCATTCTTGCTAGGAAAACTGCATGTGTGTTTTATGTGGCCAACAGGAGTCAAGTTTGACTCAAAAGAGACTTTTCTTTTCAGTAGCTCTATTATCAATCAGAAATGGAATTTTTCATTTTTTGTAATTCTTAAAAATAATTAAAGGTGGATGCTTAACATTAATTTTGTTTTTTAAGGAACTGCTATCTATCTATAACTGTAGTGAGATGTCTACTGATGAAGCAGGCTCAGTGCTTTGGAAAATGTTTCCAGAACATATTCAGGAAATACTGGAACCTCATCTAAAAACACGGTATCAAAAATAAATTTAGTGTTTTTAATTGAACTTTTTTTTAAAAAAAATCAAGGTATTTTTAAATATGGCCCTTCTCTATTTTCTACTTAAGCACAATTGTACATTGTATCTAAATTATATAGTTGAACAAGCCAGCAGACAATTCAGATATTAGTTTATACCAAATAATTATATATTATGTAATATTATATATGGATCATTTTTGTACTGATTTTACGTAGAATTATATATTTAAGTAAAGTTATGTAACCCATGCATCATTTATTTTACAACACTACAAGTAGTCCCATTTTGTATAAGTTGGTTCGCATATTGTGCAAATTTAAGTCATTTAAATAGCTTAGCAGCACATCAAGTGAGCAGTTCTGGCCGCCATAATTTTAAGAATGGTTCTAATAAACTAGAACAAGTTGAGGGAACAACAGCAAGGATGATCAGAACGCAAAGCCAAGTTGTATGTAAAAGACTGTGAAGATTCAGTATGGTTAGTCTTGTTAAGAGATGACTAAATTGATATTTGATGTTGCTCTTTATATACACAAAATATGCCACATGAGACACTTTAAGACCTGTCCTGAATCACATTCAAGTGCAAGACATGGATTGGTTAGATCAGAGCTTTCCAAAGTGCGTGTCGCGACACAAAAGTGTGTTGCCTGCGGGGTCCAAATGTGTCGCGTCAAAACCTGGAAGTGCTGATGGCGCACCATCAGCGCTTCCGGGTTTTCCTGCGGCGACACACCAATGGCGGCGCGTGAAAATCCGGAAGCGCCGCAGCCACGGCGGCACGCAAAAACAGAAAGTGGCAGCAGCGCTTCTGGGTTTTTGCGTGCTGCCGCAATGGCGGCGCTTCCGGGTTTTCCTGCGGCGACACACCAATGGCGGCGCGCAAAAACCGAAAGCAGCAGCAGCGCTTCCGGGTTTTAGTGCGCTGCCGCAACGGCGGCACTTCCAGGTTTTCCCGCAGCGACACACCAACAGCGGTTGGTGTGTCGCCGCGGGAAAACTTTGGAAAGCCCTGGGTTAGATGAATGCAGATTTCAGTTGAACATTAGACAAGTTTTTCTAACAGAGTAGTTCAAGGTCAAGTACTGACGCTAGAATGTTGGTTCATTGTCCTTTTGTTTATCTTAAAGTAATGTAACTTAACAAATTCTGGAAATTCCATTTACAGATACAAGAGTTATCAAAAGGCTATCAATTGGTCTAAAATGAAGAAGCCAATTTACCTAAGTAAATTAGGCAAAAACTTTTCAGAATGGTCAGCAACCTGGGCTGGTTATCTAATAATAAAGGTAGGAACAATAACCAATAGTTCAATTAGATGCTCTTTATAATATTTATTGTCTATCAACACTCATAAACTATGCCAGCTTTACCCATTTTCCCTCTCAGAATAATTTTATATTCAAACTGTAATCTTTGTTCCAGGTGCGACATGATCTTGCCAGTAAGGTTTTTAATTGCTGCAGTATTATGATGAAGAATGACTTTAAAGTGACCATCTATCTTCTTCCTCACATTCTTGTTTATGTCCTTTTGGGATGCAATCAGGAAGATCAACAAGAGGTGAGCGTCCTGTGACTTGTATCCCCTGTTAAAAAGGCATTGCAATTGCAGTCATTGGCTATTACACCAACCCAAGATATCTCTAAATTGCTTACCTTAATTCCAGGTTCAGATCATCATATATTCCAGCTATTATTGCAGGGAGAAAGTTAGCTAAAAGTATCGCAGTAGTTGACTGCTAAGCTGAAAGTAGGATAACTTTGCCCCGGTAACTATCCTCAACATGCCATTATACTTGAATCAATATGAAGTGTTCAGAATAGTACTTCAAAATCTCTTTCTCATTTCCTGGATCAGATGTGTCTATGAATTCATATATAGCAATAAACCATAACAGGGTTGTTTTGGCTTAATGCAATCATAAGCCCAATGTAGCACTCATTACATCAGCGAAGTGGCTTGTAATAGCAGAAAAGGATTACAAACAAACTCTTGTTTCTCCTGTTACTCTGTTTTTTAAAAAAGTATATGTTTAGAATATGGTAGTGATAGGGTTATGTCACTATTAGTGTGGGCAGGACTGAAATTTCTGCTAGTTTGCATTTTTTGTTTTGGTGAGGTAAAGACTTACCAGAGACTTTACACTTATTTTTATTTGTTAAAATCAATAAAATATATCACCAAAATTCAATGATTTGCCATTGAATATTGGCTGTACAACCTTACAGGGGTCCAGGCACTGCAAAAATAAGTTTAGATGGAGTGGCTTATCCACTCTTGCTTTAAGGTCTGGAATATTGCTATGGTTATATTCTGAGCTCCTAAAAGAAAACTGGACAGCACATCAAGAGAGCACGAGTAAGGATGGTTACTCTTTGGTGAACTCTTGAATTATGTGGAAGTCCACAGTACCAATATTGTAATGAAACACTGAATAAGTTTGGAATTCTGAGTCTTTTTTTTAAATACTGTATCTTTTTTATGCTTATGGAACTGCTCTCTCAGGGAAGTGTTTCACGTTAAGTTTCTCATGGTGTTAACCAGCCCTTTTTCTACTTTGAGTCAGCTTTAATAATAATACTATAAATTCCAAGAAATTTTAAAATATCTTGCTGTCTAGGTTTATGCAGAAATCATGGCTGTTTTGAAAAATGATGACACCTGCACAAGACAATGTGAAGATAGTGCTTCTGATCTGAGTCATTTAAGCACACAGACAGTGTTCTCTATGCTTGATCATCTAACACAGTGGGCTAGGTATAAATTTCAAAAACTGAGTGTTGAGAAAGCTGCTGGCAAGTCAACTAAAGACGTCACGGAATTACCAGGTTGGTGATTCTCCCTTGCTTCAGTTGAATTACTTTTGATGTGTACCTGTTTTCAATTGCCTTTAAAGGAACCTCATTATTTGGCCAATAAGCAGAAAAAAGTACAGGATGTATTGAAGTCTTAATAAGGAAGAAAAAGACATTTTAAACAAGAACTGCTTTTATAAGTAAATGTAGGAAATTCCCAAGATTCTCAGTTATTCCAAAATCATGTAGCCATTTCTTTGATAAAGAATTACTTATGCTTTTATTCTTGCCACATGATGAAAGCGGGAAAGCAAAGAATTTCTTTACTCTATACTGACTTAACAGGGTGAGAAAATGTTGCAGAAATACTGAAAATTGAAAAAGGGTTCACAAACTTTTAAGCACCACTGTATAATATCCATTGCATGCAGAGACACCAGCCACATCTTTGCAAGGACACAGTAGCTTTATTTTTATTTATTAATTTATTAGTCAAATTTATCACCGCCCATCTCTACAGCAGTAGACTCTGGGCGGTTTACAATAATAATATTAAAATTAAAAACCTATACATCTTAAAATACAATATAATAATAAATAGAAAAAATCCAGAGGATGGTGAGATCTTAAAAGGAGGATATTACTAAGCTAACCACCCCCAGGAGGAACTATTAATTCCTTTGTCCCAAGCAAGGCGGCAGAACCAGGTCTTAAGAGTCTTCCGGAAGGCCAGGAGCGAGGGCACCCGCCTCACCTCTGGGGGCAGGATTTTCCACAGGGCGGGTGCTATCGCAGAGAAGGCACGCCTCCTGGACCCCGCTAAATGAAATTCTTTTATTGATGGGGTCCGTAGCATGCCCTCCCTGCATGACTGGGTGGGGCGGGTAGATGTGATCGGGATGAGACAGTCCCTCAGGTACCCTGGCCCCTTTAACATTTCAAAGATAAGTTTTGTTCACAGTAATGTATTTATAAAGAACCTTTTAAAATACTTTGTGCAGTCCAAATATATGCAGCAAGAAATGTGAGAATGGATTAGAAATCAATTAAAATTCCAGCAAAAGCCTTGGGGGAAAAAGCCATTTTAGTAGACTAAGGCAGATCCACTTTCTTGTGAACACTGCTGTGGAGGGGGATTCCAGTGGGGAGCTGTTCTAGCTGAAAAAGTCTATTTGGCTTCTGATGCCAACTATAATGAGTGATCTGTTTTGTGTGATACTTTACATGCCTCATTCCTACAGCACTTAAGGTTGGCATTTGGAAAGGTGAAGTTTGACGTGTCCTTTTAAAACTCTTATTTCATAGCATCAAATGAGGAATATGAAGAATATCAAAATGTAGCTCGCTTTCTTGACCTCATACCCCAGGACACGTTGGCTGTGGCTTCTTTTCGCTCCAAAGCTTACACCAGAGCAGTAATGCACTTTGAATCATTCATCATAGAAAAGAAACAAAACATTCAAAAGCATCTTGGATTTCTTCAGGTTTAATACTTTGTTTTAAAATAGAAATTCAATTTCTATGTTACATTGTGTCACTTTCACTGTCTTATTGTAGTAGTGCTTTAATTGGATACCAAAATTGCTATTTTATTTTATTTACTAATAATGCCCTTATTTAATAAAGTAAAAACTTAATGTTAGATATCTAATTTTATGTAAGGTGTTTTAAAAGAAAGAAAAGTTGAGATCAGATTTCTTAGGTCAGATATGATTGGGAAAAGTTAAAGTTTCAGTACTGATAGGTAATTTCTTTTCCATTAAGAGAAATACACAGTATGACAATTCAAATTTTGTATATTTAAATCTTTACTCAGAAACAGAGCAAAAAACAAAAGAAAAAAGAAATGGTTCTTATCTTAAAGCTAGCAGTATATTAAAAATTGTAGAACAGAATCTTGAACATAATGATAGAACATGAAGATGTTCTTAAATAGTTTTAAGAGCAACTCTCACATGTGACTCTTTGGCGGAATGCTTTCTGATGGCAAATGTTTTTTCCACTTTACTCAAAGAAACTCTATGCAGCAATGCATGAACCAGATGGAGTAGAAGGAGTGAGTGCGTTACGGAAGGCTGAGCCATCTCTCAAAGAGCAAATTCTTGAACATGAAAGCATTGGGTTGTTGAGAGATGCCACTGCTTGCTATGATAGAGCAATTCAGCTAGAACCTGAACAGGTAACATTCGTAACAGAGACTTTTTCTATTTGGGGTTTACTTTATACTAACTCAAACAAATGTGACACAAACGTTTATCACAGATAATAAATACAATTTGTCACTTCCTTGACCACAAGAGAACTATAGCAACAAGGAATAGTTCCTGAACTAGAAAAATCAAGGTCTGTCTCTTTTGCAGGAGGTGCAAAACACAGTCCAGCAAGCAGAAGCTTTTGCTTGACTAAAAATTGAAGCACATTATAAATGGGTTGGCTGTGTTCTTAAATTGTAACAGGGAAGTATTCAAGGGCATAAAACGATTATGGGAGAGAATGGTAAATCAGTGTCCTGAATTAAATGTTCTGTTTATGTGGGCAGGAAGAGACCAACTATAAGTCAGGCAGTTTTCAAAAGTTTAATTTCTTTATAAGATAGAATGAAGTGTGGACAGGCATGACTAACAGAAATAATATTTGGGAATGTCAGAAATAGGAAGGAGCAGCCACTTGGGCACAATAAGGCAATTGCCTTGGGCAACAGATGTTGGGGGCACAAGGAACAGAGTAAAGTATTGGAAGGAGAGATGTGCATGCCCAGAGCCAGCAAAATGCCTGGGGATGTACTGTAGTTTGTCTCCTGGTAAGCACATTGGCCTTTAAAGGAATAAATGTAACAGAAGATTATATTTTTAAACTTCTTAATCCTAAACGTAATTGTTTTTAATGTACAAGTAGCTACATCAGCCAACTCATCTCTTGCTACCCTTGCTTTCCTTCTCTTCTTCTACTATCCATTTTTAATTTCAGTGAATTTGGAAGCACATAATTTTCTCCCCCCCCCCTCCAAATGAATTGGTGACGTTGTATAGCCTAAATACATGTCATTAAAGTCATGGCAAATTCTTCTCTTTTTCCTTGTATTGTTTTCTTGATTGTAAACCCTTTGAACTATGAGTCATCTTATTCATTGTAAAGCAGGCCACATAAAGATGAGGATCAGAAAGAGACTTGATCAAATTGTCATTCAAAAATGAAAGTCCCTGGATGATCACAGTGTTTTTTGGAAGGCAAAAAGAAAAGTTAGGTTTTAAGATTAACCTAACTTGCAGTGCGTGATTGTGAGGACAAAGTGATGAATTGCAGAATTTGTATGTTCCTTACAGATTATAATGGACTGAAAGCTTATAACTGTTACTCTGCTTCCCTTCTAGATAATTCATTATCAAGGTGTGGTGAAATCCATGTTAGGTCTTGGTCAGTTCTCTACTGTAATCACTCAAGTGAATGGAGTACTTGCGAAAAGGTAATGTGACTGACATATGCCTTATTTAAATTATTAAAAACTTTATTATGTATGAGTAGTATGTACAGGTCTAGTGCAGCTAGAGTAAGGGTTTCCAGAAATCCTGGGCTGAGCATCATGTTCACCCAGAAACTGAAGCTCTTTTCTTGTCGCCAGTTCCCTCCCATTATTTGCCTGGAATAGTGTTATATGTACATTAATAGTAATAATTTCTAACTAATTAGAGTTAATTATAACTTCAAACACTATAAACCTTTTGCCCATTAGCTAGGGGAAAAGAAGAGAACAGTATTCCTACACATCAGGGATATAAAATGTTTGGCTTCCCTTATTATGTATCTTGATCTAACTTTACTTTCTCCTTTTACTAGACCTGAATGGACACCTGAATTAAACAGCTACAGAGTAGAGGCTGCCTGGAAATTGACACAGTGGGATTCCCTGGAAAATTACTTAGCTTCAGGTTGTTGGAATAGATATGTGATATTTGTTAAGTACCAATTTAAGTGCTTAACAAATTTGTTAAGTTTTTGTTAAGTTTCCCCTTGATTATTAGGGGGGAATAATAGAAGGCACCATCCATCAGAGGTCAATATTCAGTGATACCAAATCTCACTTTTTGTTGCTTTTTCCAATTCCCATGCTGTTTCAAATTCACCAAATCCTTCAGATAACATTTAGATGGCTGCATGAGATTGCTTGAATTGGACTTGTTTTTTATTAATGCATACTGTCTATTGGAACAGGGGTACCAATTTGGTAGCATACTTACTGTTTTACTATTTACTATGATTTTATATATTTTAAGCTAGTTGATGTTCCCATCTTCATTTTAAAAAAATCCTGAGGTTTGGGATGTTTACCTGCTAGAGAATTTGACAGTTCCAGTTCCAAAACCATCTCCTTTAAGCACACAACAGCAAGAAGAATCAGGAGAAATGTCATCAGTTTAGGTCAGAACATAATTCAGTAGTGGGTCCCACATCAAGTATGAAGACAATCCTGAGAGAGATACCCAAGCTGTCTGATCTGATAAATAAGCCTCCTGTATGTTCACTGTGAAACTGGAAATGGCGCAATGGTTCAAGTGCCATCTCCCTTCCAAAAAAGAAATATGCTGAAATCTTACGGAATTTAAGTGCCCTTATACCAAGATCTCACAACATCTTGTGAGTCATTCTGAGATCTTAGCCATTTCAAAACCAAGTAAAATATTTTAGATTTAATTAAAATGTTGTTTTGTGTGGGTCAGATGCTATGGCATTTGTCCCAACTCATGACCTAGATGATTGGTCAAACTTTTACTCTCTCTCTCCCTCTCCCTCTCCCTCTCCCTCCCTCTCTCTCTCTCTCTCTCTCTCTCACACACACACACACACACACACAGACACACACACAGAGTTTGGGTTCAAGAATCTTGCTAAAACTTAATGTGGCTTAATTTGGTTTTGGCTTAACACATCATGTGAATTGCACCACAGTACTAAAATCATAGAATTATAGAAATTAAGGATTGGAAGGGAATTTGGGCATCTTCTAGTCCATCCCCTTGCCCAGTGCAGAAATCTTATGCTTATTTTGCCAATATGCTTTATAAGAGTTCTCACAAAAATGTATCTAGCATAGCTGTAGCAAGTAAAATACCAACATTAATGTAATTTGTGCCATTCCAGATATAAACTGGAATGTTTATAACTGGTTCCATTATAACATTCTTGTAAACCATATATATATATATATATATATATATATATATATATATATACACACACACACACACACACACACACACACACACGTGCGTGTCAGATGTTGTGTTGATTGACTATATTAACATGAAATTTTGGTTCCCCCACTGACACATTTCTTTAATTAGATGGGAAGTCTAATACATGGAGTATTAGGCTTGGACAGTTGCTGCTGTCAGCCAAAAAGAAAGAAGCGGCCACTTTCTATGAAACTTTGAGAACTGTTCGAGCAGAACAGATAGTTCCTCTTTCAGCAGCAAGTTTTGAAAGGGGCTCCTACCAACGAGGATATGAATATATTATCAGGTATATTTTTAATATGTTTAATAACTGAAGGTATTAAATAATTTTTTCTGCATATTTTCCCAAAAACTAGTGTTGGGTTGTTGTTTTAATGTACTTTTGATATACAGTACTGCCTTTTTTCTTACCCATCTTTCTTCTGACTTGTGGGAGACTTTCCTTAAATTCAACAGTAGGCCAGAATATAGAAAATATATATAGGCCTCAAATATAGGCCAGAAGTTACAAAATGATTATATTTGTTTTATGTGTAGGCCTTTATTTATTTATTTATTAATCAAACTTATATCACTGCCCATCTCCCTCCACCGGAGGGACTCTGGGCGGTTTACAACAAGATAATAAAACAAAAATATATATTTATATATGCATTTTTTTTAATATATTTTACTGAGTTTTTAATATACATAGATAAAAAGTTGGAAACGGAAAAGGAAATAGAAATACAAATCAAAGAAAGAAGAAAAAAGGTGTAGTAAAATAAAGAAAAAAGAAAAAGTTGAAACATAGAAATTAGTCAACTTCCGATTTATCCCTGGTCATAGTTCAGAGTGCAGCCGCGCGAGCAGTTCTAGGTGCGCCAAGATCAGCGCATATAACACCTTTACTCCGTGAGCTGCATTGGGTGCCGGTTTGCTTCTGGGTACAATTCAAGGTGTTGGTTATCACCTTTAAAGCCCTACATGGCATGGGACCAGAATACCTGAGGGACCATCTTATCCCCATATCATCGACCCGCCCCACCCGATCATTCAGAGAGGGCCTGCTACGAACCCCATCAATAAGAAAGTGTCATCTGGTGGGGTCTAGAAGGCGGGCCTTCTCTGTGGTGGCACCAGCACTCTGGAACACCTTGCCCCCAGAGTTGAGGCAGATCCCCTCCCTCCTGACCTTTAGGAAAGATCTGAAGACCTGGTTCTGCCGCCTGGCATGGGAAGGAGGAAATAATAGTTCCTCATGGGGGTGGTTAATTTCATAATGTCCTTCTTTTTATTTAACTATCTGGCCATTTCAATTTTATAATTTATTTATTGTATTATTTGATTGTATTTTTATATTCTTTATTCTATTTTAATCAGTTTTATTGTAAACCGCCCAGAGTTCCCCGTTGGGGGAGATGGGCGGTCATATAAGTTAAATAGATAGATAGATAAATAAATAAATAAATAAATAAATTTTAAAAGTTTATCTTACATGCTAGGTCTATATATAACATTAAAAAACATTTCTTGTCTAATATATCAATTTATATATATTTTAGTCTTCAAATCCCCATATAAGCTTTGCCCCTCCTGCATTTTGCAAATAGTCCGTTAATGGTTTCCACTCTTTAAGAAAATAATAATTTGAATTTTATTTTAATAAACATGTTAATTTATCATTTTCTGCCATGTCCATCAATTTCAACATCCAGTCTTGTATCGTAGGTGTAGTCTGATTTTTCCAATTTTGTGCATATACAAGTCTTGCTGCTGTAATCATATATTGCATAATTCTTGTAAAAAAAATTTCCTATTTGTTCTTCTGATATTCCCAATAGAAATAATTCTGGTTTAAATGGGACTTGAGTTTGTAAAATATTTTGCATCAATGAATGTATCTGTGTCCAAAATTTCTTTGCAATCTCACATGTCCACCACATATGGTAAAATGACCCCTCTTTTTTTTTACATTTCCAACACAAGTTGGAAACATTCCCATACATTTTAGCTAGTTTTTGTGGGGTCATATACCATCTATACATCATCTTATAAAAGTTTTCCTTCAAATTATAACACCAAGTAAATTTTAGTCCTTTAGTCCACATATCCTCCCATTGTTGCATTTGAATGTTGTAACCAATATTTTGCCCATTTAATCATACAATCTTTAACTTGTTCCTCAAACATTTCACCCTTCAACAATAATTTATACATTTTAGCAATTAAATGATCATCTGTCTCACATAGTTGTATCTCAAATTCCGATTTGGTTTGTTCAAATTAAAATTCTTTTTTATCTGATTTACATTTTTCTACAAGTTGCATGTAAGAAAGCCATTGAAAAGTATATCCTTCTAAAGCCAGTTCTTCTTTTGATTTGGTTCTATATTGTCCTTGTTCTTTTTTTAAAAAGTCTTTATAAGTCAGCCATTTATCTTTAGCTCTTACTTCTATTCTATGAAGTGCTTCTTGTGTGGAAATCCATAAAGGTCTTTTATATCATAAAGTTAGTTTATATTTATTCCAAATTCTTAACAAAGATCTTCTAATATAATGATTTTTAAAGTCCACATTAACTTTCACTTTGTCATACCACAAATACCCATGCCATCCATATCTTAATTCATGACCCTCCAAATTCAATAATTTTTCATTTTTCAAAACTATCCACTCTTTAATCCATACCAAACAACAAGCAGCATAATATAATTTCAGATCCGGTAGACCCAGTCCACCCCTTTCCTCTGAATCTTGTAAGACTTTATATTTTATTCTTGGTTTTTTCCCTTGCCAAATAAACTTAGAAATATCTCGCTGCCATTGTTTGAAAGGTTCATCTGATGCCAGTATAGGTAATGTTTGAAAAAGATATAAAATTCTTGGTAAAATATTAATTTTAATTGCTGAAATTCTACCTAATAATGATAGTTGTAATTTTTCCCATTGATCCAAATCTTTTTTAATATCTATCCAAAGCGGGATATAATTATTCTTAAACAACTTAACATTTTTAACTGTTAAGTATACTCCCAAATATTTTACTTTTTCTTCCATTGAATATCCCGTTATTTCTTTCAATTTTTCTTGTTGATGATGGTCCATGTTTTTAGTCAAAACATTTGTTTTTTGTAAATTCACTTTAAACCCTGCTAACAATCCAAAGTCTTTCAATTTCTGTGTCAATAATTCAATTCCATCTAGTGGATTCTCCAAAGTAAAGACTAAGTCATCAGCAAAAGTTCTTAATTTGTAAACTTCTTTTTTAACTTTAATACCATGGATACCTTCATCTTGTCTAACATCTCTCAATAGGACCTCTAATACCAATATAAACAAAAGTGGAGATAATGGACAACCTTGTCCCTTTTTGAATTTCACATGGTTTACTAAATTCTCCATTAACAATTATTTTTGCAAATTGGGGAGTATATATTGATTTAATCCATTTAATAAAGTTTCCTCCAAAATTCATATTTTCTAATACTTTAAACATAAAAGGCCAATTTAAATTGTCAAAGGCTTTTTCAGCATCTATAAATATCAAGGCAGCTTGTTTTTCATAGTGTTGTTCCAAATATTCCAATATATCTAATATATTTCGGATATTGTCACGGATCTGTCTCTTGGGTAAAAATCCTGCTTGGTCTTGATGAATAAAGTTTTTAAGAATATTTTTCATTCTTTCTGACAATATAGTTGTAAAAATCTTAGTCATTATTCAGTAAAGATATTGGTCTATAATTCTTAGTTAAAGTCAAATCTTGTTATTCTTTAGGAATCACTGTTATATGTGCTTCTTTCCAAGTCTCTGGCATTATTCCTGTTTCCAAAATCGAATTCATAGTCTTCTGTAGAGGTAAACATAATTCATCCTCGAAACATTTATAATAAGCTGCTGACAAGCCATCCGGTCCTGGTGCTTTTCCACTACTGATTTTCTTGAAAGCCTTTACCATTTCTTCAGTTGTTATAGGATTATTAAGCATTAATCTTTGTTGGTCATCAAGAACAGTTAATTTCTGTTTACTCAGATATTCATCAATGTCCATTAAGTTAACTTCTTGTTTTTTATATAATTTTGAATAATAATCATGAAAAGCTTCTTGTATATCTATATTATTCACCATGACTTTTCCTTCATGTTGTATATTGGAAATTAGATTTTTTTTGTCTTTGTTTCCGTAATTTATGACCCAACCATCTACCTGGTTTATTAGCATGTTCAAAATATTTTTGCTTTGTAAATTTCATTTGAGTCTCTATCTCTTGTGTCAATATCGATATCTGTTTTTGTAAAAATTTAATTTGAGTAAGCAAAGTCTCGTCCATTGGCTTATCTCTTAAAGATATCTCTTTACTTTTTATTTCATATAAAATCAGTTGAATTCTCGTTTCTTTTTCCTCATTTGCGCATTATATTGGATAAAGTAACCCCTCATATATGCTTTGCTGGCATCCCATACAATCTGAGTATTGGTGCCTTTGTTTGAATTCAGTTGAAAATATTCCCTTAACTTTTTTTTGCATGTCTCAACTATATCATTTTTCCGAAATATTGACTCATTTAATCTCCATCTAAATACATTCCGTTTTCCTTTAATAGTCAACATTACTGGATTATGATCTGAAAGAGTCTTGGGTAATATTTCAACTTTGCTAATGTCCATCATTAGACTTTTAGATATCAAAATCATATCTATTCTGGAATGTGATTTAAATCTTTCTGAGTAATACGTATATTCTCTAGAAGTCCCATTCATAAGTCTCCATATATCTTGTAAGTCCAACATCTCTTTTAAGTCAAAAAATGTTTGTGGCAATTTTCCCTGTGTACTCTTCACTTCTTTTTGTGATTGTCTATCCATCTTAGGGTAAATTACTCCATTCCAATCACCCATAAAACACCAATTTTCATAAGTTTGATCCAAAAGTTTGTCCATCAATTTTTTATAAAATACTCCTTTGTCCATATTTGGTGCATAAAGTCCAATAACCAATGTTTTAGTTCCTTGTATATTAATTTCAACTGCAATGTAACGTCCTTCATCATCAGTTAATATCAATTTTGGGTTTAACTTTGGTTGTATATACAAAACTACCCCTTTCGTTTTTTTATTTCCAGCCGAAATAAATTCTTCTCCAAATTGTTTTTGAATCAGATATTTAGTGTCTTTTTTGCAAATATGAGTCTCTTGTAAGCAAATTATGTCCAATTTCAATTTTTTCAAGAAATGAAAAATCTTTCTTCTTTTCTGTGGGGCGTTGTCTCCATTAATATTCCATGTCAAATATTTATATTCCATAATTCTTTTGATAGTTAAAATCCCTTTTTCAAGTCCAGACCTGCAGCTCCCATCTCGGATAAGTCTTCATTCCTCTTTTTATCTTTAGATGGCGCTCCTCCTTCTTCCAAGTCTCCAGATATCACACCCATTTCTGTCTTGTATTTTTCTAAAAATGCTTTTGCTTTTAAAATGGAAGTTATTCTGAACCTCTGCCCTTTGAACGTAAAAGATACACCTTCTAATTTCTCCCATCTAAATGGGATATTGTGTTGTTTTAATTTGTCTGTAAGGAAGGAGTAATCTCTTCTTTTCCTTAATATTCTCAAAGGTATTTCTTTTAATATAATTATTTCTTTTCCTTCTATATTTAATCTTTTATTGTAATGTTTCTTCAAAATTTGTTCTTTTACCACTTTTCTCACAAAATATATCAATATGTCTCTAGGAACTTTATTTTCTCTAGCATAACGTGAATTCACTCTAAAGATTTTATCTATTTCCAAATCTAAGTCTTGTTCTTTTATCTCTAAAAATTTTGCCAATACAGAAATAAACCTTTCTCTTACATCTTCATTTGCTTGCTCAGGAACTGCTCTCAATCTCAACATATGTTCCTTCTCTCTCATCTCTGCTAATGCTGTAATATCCAAATTATGTTCAATTTCTTTAGAAGCATATTCTGATTTAGTCTCTAAATTTTGTATCTGACCTTGCATATCTTTAAGTTCACCTGACAGAGAGTTCACAACTTCCTTAACTGTTTGTATTTCCTTTTTAAATTCATCTTTTAAGTCCTGGGTAATTTCTTTTTTCATATCTTCCATCTTCTTATCCATCTTCTTATCTAAAGATGCAATTTGTTCTTCCATCTGTTTATTTTGTTGACCCAAATTGGCCAATGAATCTTCCACTTTCTTGTTTAATGCTGCAATTGCTTCAAGTATTTTTTTCATTTCTGATAGTGGTGTTTCCATTGATGATGCAGGTGTTGCAGGTTCAGTAGATGCTCTTCCAGTCTCTTTTTCTTTATCTTTATCTCTCTTTCTCAATACCACAGACGTCATGGTGTAGGTATTTTCCTGTAAGAGAAAAAAAAAAGGAGAAAGGGGGGGGAAAGGGAGAGGGTAGAGAAAAAATAGAAAATACAAAAAGAAAATAGGCAATAATTATAGGGAAAAAAAGGGGAGAACTTAAAAAATTCCAAAAAGTAAAAGCAGTCCTTTAAAAATAGTTATCTTCAAAATTCATTTGTAATCCATTAGGTAAATAAGTCTATGTAATCTGAAAAGCAAAAAATAAAGCAACAGATGGCAACTTTTTTTTCTATTATAGTCAAAACAGTCCTAGAGAAAGTAAACAGTTCCAAAGTTTCTCATGCCCACTCGTAACTCTTCAATCCAACCAAAAGTAACTGAAGTAAAAAAGAGTTGTAATAGAATTATTTGCAATATATAAAAAGAAAATTTTATATATGCATTAACAGTGTTCTTAAACTAAAAATAAAGAATGAAACTTACCTCTTTAATGTGAAGTTGCTCGAATTTGCAATAATTTTTTAAATAAATCATGATTAAAATACCACATACCCTGAGAAACCCTGGTCTAGACACATCAATAGTTCTCTGAAAAATACTATTGCCAGAATGAGCTCTTCTTAATCTTAAAAAAAAAGGAAAGTATGTGGTATTTTGATGTCATTTTTTTCAATTAAAGTATTTTTTTAAAAGAGGAAGGGAACCATCCTTGTATACATTGAAATGGCAGTAAATTACAGGGCAAACTCTAAAGTCTATAGCTATCACGATTGCTGTTTTAATAGATAAATGTTCTTAAATCATAGGTTACATATGCTTTGTGAGCTGGAGCACAGTGTTGGATCCCTGCTTCAAAAACCTGATAATTACTATGCTAAAGATTCTTTGAACTGGCATGCTCGTTTAGAAATGACACAGAACTCATACAGAGCTAAAGAGCCAATCCTGGCACTTAGACGGGCTTTGCTTGGCCTCGCCAAAAGGTGAACTCTGCCATGGAACTTTTTTCCTCCCTCCCTCCCTCCATTATGTGAATTGCAAATTAAAATGGACTGAAATGTAACTGTAGTTATTAAAGGGAAGTATCAGTACCGATTCCTTTTATAAAAGAAAAGCAAATTTGTATTTTCTAAAAAGAGCTCAGAAGGGTTACATGATCCTGGTTTTGCAACAGTTTTGTGGAATGATACTTTCAATAATAGATAGCAAACTTCATAGCTGACTGGAGATTTAGATACAGGTTTGCTATCAGATTGGCTTTCCAAGCTATGTTTAGTTCATATGCTTTAATCCATTAAAATTGTGTAAGTAGGTGTATTACGTTAACATATCCTGCAGTACACAAGTTTGTCAGTGTCAGAGAGCCAGTTTGTTGTAGTGGCTAAGGTACTGAGTTTTAGGGCTCTTGTAGGCATGAAAGCTGGGTGACTTTGGGCTAGTCACTCTCTCAGCCCAATCCACCTCACAGAGCTGTTTTGGGCAAAATAGGTAAGAACATTAGTCTGTAGCTTGAATCATGTCAACTGGATTTGATTCAAGCTACAGACAATTCCACCTGGATGACTGAGAACCTTCATAGACGTAAGAACATTAGGTATGTACACTGCTTTGAGTCAACAGAAAAATAAAAGTGAGGAAAAGTATAATAATAAATAAAATCTGTGAGATACAGAAACAGTTATCCAGTGTCTAAATGTGCCAGAATCTGTACTGTTTTTTGTAATTTATGGATGCTTTTATTATAACAACATAAGAACATCTTACTAGAAGAAACCAAGGGCCTATCTAATCTGGCAGTTGTTTTGCCATCTTGGCCAACCATGCCTGTGGAAAACAAATGAACAGGTTACGCAAGATTTCATTAGTTGTTTCTCTCCAGCAACTGGGAACTTCCTCTGATTCTATTCTAATGCTCTTTTAAAGCCATCTAAGTTGATTGCAGTGAATGAAACCATGCTGTTTTATGAATCATGAGAATTAAAGAGAAGAATATTCCCAGTCAGCTATTAGTATACAACCCAGTCATTTACAAAATGTTAATGGAAGCTTGAAAGAATGTGAAAATAAAATGATAAGAAATAAAAATACTACATAAAATGCAGTTAAACCAAAACCATATGCTCTTACTTGGATTACCTTAATGCCTATTGAAACAAAATAAAGCCATGCATAATATTCTAAATTAGTAGGTTAAGGGCCCACCTGTTTCACAGTGATGGCACTATTACCTAGAAGGTCGTGCTAACGTAAATAATATTGCAAGCTAAGTAGATTCCTGATGAATAGCTCATATGGGAGACTACAAAGGTGTCACATTTTTGTACCGCTGTTATTTTAAAGCATTAGTTTGAATTAGTCCCTAAACTAATAAATGCAAAATGTCTGAAGACCATAGAGTTGTATCTATGTAGAATTGTACTGTGGCACACGTTATGGAGTGTCATAAGTGTCTCACTGTAGTTTTGACAATGTATATTCCTACAGAGAGGATTATAGTGAGCAAATGGGAGAATGCTGGCTCCAAAGTGCCAGAGTAGCTCGTAAAGCTGGTCATCACCAAACGGCTTATAATGCTCTCCTCAATGCTGGAGAATCCAAATTATCTGAACTGTATGTGGAAAGAGCGAAGTGGCTGTGGTCTAAGGTAAATATATCATTACTGACATTGTTGATATTGTGGCTACTAATTTATGACTCCATTCTTCAAAAGTCTCCTTCAGTATTTTCATTGTTATAACATTTTGCATTTTATAGGTTTGCATTTTTCCCCTCTACCTAAAATCTTTAGTCCCCTCTAGTGTTGTTTTTAAATCATGAAATTATTTATCTCTGTTATGTCTTCCAAAAACCAAAACAGATCTATTTCCCATGAAAAGCTGTTTGTTCTTTATAATTAATTCCAAAATCTTATTGTAAAAGTTTCAATATTCAAAATTTATCTGGAACCTTAGTCTGTTTATAATTTTCTTAAGATCAAAATCTTATTTAGTTTTTTGTTGTTTATTTCAAATTCTTTAAGTTCTTAAGTATGTAATTCATTTTTCCTTTGTTCAGAGTTGAAGATAAACTCACCCAATGAAGACTTTTCAAACTTGTCATTCTGAAGGTCTCTAATAGCTTTAAAATGGTTAATAGGCAATTTCCGGAAGTGATTAGAAAGTGAGGTTTGCAAACTTAATGTCCTTTAAAAGACTCCACCTCGGTTGCAAGCAAGATGGCTAATCCCTTCGTCTCCCGGCACTCAAACTCACAGAAAACCGCTGTCCTGTTGTCTCCTCGCAAGGAGCAGCCATCCGTAGCACACCCGGGTGATCTCCCGTCCTCTCCTTATCTGGAGAGGTTCCAAGGGACTGGCCTACTCACTGGTTCCTTGGTCTTTGCCACGGTCATTGACTGCTTTCACAGAGCTGTCTTCAGTTCACCATACCTCCCCTGGAGGTCTTACAAAGTGGCAGTGTTCCAATGAAGTAATTAGCTATAGCTTCAGCACAATTCTAAAATAGTAGTATTTATACTCTCTTTAGCTGCATCAGCAAATAAAGTACACATCAAGCATATGGCTTTTGCAGTACGTAGTGAGAGAAAAGACAAAATAGTTGCGAGAAAAAGATCAGATCAAGATAAATCCCAACAACAGAAGGAAGACAGAGATGAGGACAGTTGTTCTAGTAGCCCTTTGCTCAAATAAAGAGGGGAGTTAAAAACCCATTTAAAACTCTGAAATTCCCTCCCTCTTCCAATCAGGCAGATTCTTCTTGTTATGGGGCTTTTAAGGGGCAAAATGCCTGCTTTTCAAATCTCTGCACAGCTTTTTTGTATGTCTGTATGTCTTCGAGTCAGTCTTGACTCCTGACAACTGCAGTTTTCTTGGCAACATTTTCAGAAGTGATTTGCCACTGCCTTCTTCCCAGGGCTGAGAGAGAGCGACTGGCCCAAGGTCACTTAGGTGGCTTTTGTGCCTAGGGTGGGTCTAGAACTCACCAGGTTTCTAGCCTGGTGCCTTTAACCACTACACCAGATTGGCTCTCCTGCATGGCTTATGGCATGTACTGTATTTTACCCTCTAAATTCTACCTCCAAGCTCCCAAAACAAGAAAAAATGTTGCAAAAAAATCCATTGTGCCTATTCTGGTCTATGTTCTTTCAAGCACCCAGGCAGGAAAGGGAAGAGCAGCCTCCAAGCTGAATAATGGAAATGCAGACTTGAGATTCACTGCTGGTCTAAAATCCAAGCACTTACCTGATTATAAGCCTTACACTTTTTTTAATCTTAAGACTGTATCTACTTTATTTGGCCCTCTGAAGTAGCATGAATGCAGTAAGAATGCAAGAGTAATAATTAGTACTTGTGCTGTCAATAGAAAAGAGAATATCAGCATTCCCTTTTCAATGGAAGAAGCTGTTTGCATAGGTGTCCAGTAAGAACTGCAATGACATGAAAGTGATGAAACATACGTTGTGGTGTCACAATACAAGTCCTGGCCTTTCAAACTTGGATGTCTGACACAAGC
This sequence comes from Charina bottae, assembly GCA_023362775.1. Lineage (NCBI taxonomy): Eukaryota > Metazoa > Chordata > Lepidosauria > Squamata > Charinaidae > Charina > Charina bottae. The sequence continues at coordinate 23,002,696 of JALMGJ010000005.1, forward strand.
ACATAAGTCATGTGGTTTCACACATTTTGTCATTTGCCCCTGCTCCTTTGGCAGATGCCTCTGGTTGTTTGCTTAAAAGATTGATTTTTATATGTGATTAATATAAAAGCCATCAATAACTGTCTATCATGATATATTGATAAACCTTCTGTAATAAAATTAGTAAAATGAATGCTAACTTTTTTTTGTGTGCTCCTTTTCAGGGTGAAGCTCATCAGGGTCTTATCATTCTTCAAAAGGGAGTTGAGTTATGTTTTCCAGATAGTCAAGAACTGTGTGATGCTAAAAGTAAGCTAATTCATGGGCAGGCCCTGTTGTTGGTGGGCAGATTTATGGAAGAAACAGCCAACTTTGAGAGCAATGCAGTAATGAAAAAATACAAGGTAAACACTAAAAGTGCAACATTTAAATAATGTAATTTTAAAACTTCAAGCTAGACTACTTTTGTTCATATCAGCTTTCTTTTGGGCTAATCTACATATCCTGGTTTTTTATTTTTCTATTTTAGGATTGTATGTTACTTTGGAAAGGCATAACCCTAGAAAGAGCTTATAAATTCCTGAAATAATTAACTCATGCAAGTAAATGTTAATTATAATTATAAATAAACCTCTTACCCTGTTTTTTTCCCCAGGATGTCACCACTTGCTTGCCAGAATGGGAGAATGGGCACTTTTATCTTGCTAAATACTATGATAAAGTGATGCCTACAGTAACAGAGAACAAGATGGAAAAGCAGGGAGACCTGATTAAATACATCGTTATGCATTTTGGAAGGTTAGTTCAATAAATGCATATAGTGATCTTTGTTTATGTACATTTATTTGTTTCCACTCTTTTCCTTCTTTCAGATATTCTAGATATTGATATTTATTAAGATATTGTGGATGACTAGAACTGCCAGTTTAAGAGTGAGGGAACTATGTTCCTCTCTATGCTGTTGAATGCCAACATCAATGTGCATGGCCAGTGGCCATAGGCCAACAACAAATAGTTCTGATTTAAAGAGCAATTTGGATGTTTTAACATTTTTATTTAAATTAATGAGTAAGGGAAAAAAGCTAAATAAAGCATAATAAATTAGAAATCCCTTCCAAAAAACGAAACGTTTCAACCAAAAGAAAGAAATCCAGTTGCCATGACTCAACCTACAGACAATTCCACCTGGATGACTGAGAATCTTCATCGACATATCCTTCCAAAAAGAGTACATTAAAAAACCACATTGTATGACAGTTTATATAGATACAGTTATAATCTTAGATAGGGGTAACATATTTTAAATATCCAAAGTCAGATGTAAAAAATGCTGATTCTTATAAACTATACCAATAAAATAGCAATTTTATACCATTGCACTTTTCCCTGTTCTTGGAACATGTTGTATAAAATGTAATTTTAAAACTCTAGTGTGAGATAAAGTAAAACCACAGAAGAAAATGGGACATAGATAAAATACACATTTTACAAGTTGGTATTTTAATTTCAGATCTTTGTATTTTGGAAACCAATTCATATACCAGTCAATGCCAAGAATGTTGTCTTTGTGGCTAGACTTCGGAGCAAAAGCCTATGAATATGAGAAAGGTAAGACATAAAAAAGTACTGCATTGGGGTTCAGGTGATATAGGTGTGAGTGAACTACAGTTGGGTCATGTGAAGTGTATGTGTGGTAGCTAAGTGTGAATATGTAAGAAAGAGTAAGAGTGTGGGGTGCTTGTGTGTGAGAGAGTGAATAACACATGTGCTAGCTGAATAGGCAGCTACCAAGTATGGCCACAGCTAATCTAATCCAGATCTAAAAAGGGAGGTATATTCTTTTTCTGTCCATTTTTAATATGTTTTGGTCTATCTTTTAGATATGTTGATTAAAAATGCAGTGTTACAGTTATTAAACTGTATATAGTTATTACTATACTGGATAAGATGGTATTTTCTGCAACTCAGGGAAATGATTTGTATGAAATTAAGTTATTCCACACAGGGATATGGCTGGAGAAAATGTGGGTGTTCTGTGTCCTTGTGGGTGTTCACACAGATTTACACCACACAGCTGCAGAATAAAAGATAAAGAAAGGTGATTGCTTAAATGTAGATATAAAAAGAGGCGTTTCAGGAGTCTGTTTGGTTTGGAATTGTGTATATGTTTCTTTTTCCCATGAAATAAGATACTGATGTGCATTGCTTTGTCTAGCTGGTCGCCATGATCGTGCACAAATGAAAAATGACTTGGCTAAAATCAACAAAGTGATTACAGAGCATACACAAGTCTTGGCTCCTTATCAGTTTTTGACAGCTTTCTCTCAGCTGATTTCCCGAATCTGCCATTCACATGATGAAGTTTTCCTTGTTCTTATGGCAATCATTGCTAAGGTTTTTGTAGCCTACCCTCAACAAGCTATGTGGATGATGGCTGCTATATCTAAGGTACCTTCACAAATGTAGTTCCATTTTTATTTTAGCTAAAAGTTCCCCCTGCAGACAATACTAAAACAATTAAACTTTTGCACTTGTAGAGATGTTTCCTTGAAATGTTCCATGTGAGCAGCAGGTTTATGTGTATCCCAGGTATTGGATCAAGGATATTATCCAGAATGAGTAAAGAAAATCATGTAATTATGATATTCTTTATTCTCAATAGCCCTCTGCAGGTGTTGAACCTACGCATGTAAAAAGTGTAGTGGGAGTGAAGGTGTGTACATAACAGCCTGCTTGTCTGCCACAATGTTCCCTCAAGGGCCCACATCTGAACTGAGATAGATAGCCATGAGAAAAAAGAGCTGCTCAGTTATTGTGCCTTTATATTGGGGTTTTTTTTGTTAGTGTGAGACTCACCTGAGATTTACGTTAATGCCGTTTAGGTTCCAGGCAAATATATTTTCTTCGTCAGGCTTTTAACTTCTCAATTTATTTTGATGCAATTGTTTTTGTTGTAATTTTTGTGTGTGTGTGTGTAATATTGTGTGTTATTGTCAATTGCTCTGGAAATTTTGATCTGAAGGATAACATTGAAACACAATAAATTGAACTTTTTGCAGTCATCCTATCCAATGCGGGCAACCAGATGCAAAGAAATCTTAAATAAAGCTATTAATATGAAGGCATCTTTGGGCAAGTTTATTGTGGATGCAGCTCGCCTGACAGATAAACTCCTAGAACTTTGTAACAAATCGGTAAAGCATATTCTGCACAAAAACTATTTCGTTTTCTATCATTTGGCATTCCTGATAGATTAAAAATGTTTGTTTTGTGAAAGTAGATTATTCATTCTAGTGTGTTCTTTATTATAATCTATAAATAAGTTACAATCTTTGTTAAATGGGACAATAAAATACTATAAAGGATTGGATTTAACTTGTTCATGCCATGGGTTTTAGTGGATTTGAAAACATAGCCAAATTAGGATTTGTTGAGTTAAATCTAAACTAAGACCATCAACATAATTGCTGTTATATGTTATAAAAGAGACAACTATTGGCCACTTATAATGAAAGCATGTTGTGGTATCCAACTAGTGTTCTTGCACTCACAAAGGGAATCACCAAAAGAATGATGAGCAGAGAGATTTTTCAGTGCAAACTCCTCTCCTCCTACAAACTCCCAAAATTTTCTGAAACAGATTTTGTGATTTTTCTAGATTCTGGCTTTTTTTGAAGTGCAATTAAAATATGAGCACATTTGTTACCTATTGCTTCACAGAAAATGAGTCCTTTTTTCTATCAAAAAATGGCATAATTGCCTGCATCCCAAACTTTCATCCTCATAACCAATAACGATATTACTTTTGTTTTTCACGCCCCCATAAGTTAAAGGATTAAGGTGTCAGATATCTCGTTTTCTAAAATAAAATTTTAACTATTTAACTAAACGCTTCTATTGTATTGTTCTGAAGCATACCAAGTATTGACACATAAAATTCTAGTGCAAAATTAATTGCCTGTTTTGTTGTAATTGCCTTCATTTGGTTTTAAGATCGTTCTGTAACCCTGGGACATCATTTTTCCCCCCATCTTTCTAAATAATTATCCCCCCCTTCTTTTCTGGCTAACTTCTTGACAGTCATCACCATCATACTACTATAATAGGTTAATGGCCATGTTTATGCACAAAGGTTTGTAACTGACTGAGGGACCTAGTAGAGGAATTATGACTAGATGTTTTTATTCTTCAGTCATTTGGTTTAATTAGGTCATATTTACGTTTATTATACACCTATACAATAGTTAGTTCCTGGATTCATCTAAAGACTAACTGTCAGGGATGATTTATCCAGGACAATATGACATAGAGTCGGGGAAAAGGGATAATGGCTGAAAATTGTGTCCCATTCACATTTTATCAGCTAAGGGACACTAGTTGGATATCAATCATTTATTATCAAGAGGTCGGAACACTTGGAACATTTTTAATAGATTTGTTCAAGTTTATTACTATATTATTATATTCAGGTTAGTCCAGCACTCCCCTGCATTTGTTTTATGGGATTGAAATTAGATCCTAGATTAAGTAAGGATGAGCTTGAAAAAAGCGTATGAACATTAAAATTACATTAAAAATTAAGATAATTATATATTTTAATATTTGCATTTAATTACTATTTTTAACCTTTTTTTCAGGTCGATGGAAACACCTCCACTTTAAGCATGGCTATTCATTTCAAGAATCTCAAGAGGCTGGTAGAAGACCAAACATTTAGTCAGATTCTTATTCCTTTGCAATCTGTAATGATACCAACCCTCCCTTCAGTTCCTGGAACACATTCCAATCATGATCCATTTCCTGGATGTTGGGCTTACATTGAAAGTTTTGGTGATACGGTTAGTATCTATTAATGTTTGTTTGTTTGTTTGTTTGTTCAATTTATATAGCCACCCATCTCACAAATGTGACTCTGGGCAGCTCACAACAATTAAAAATATCAAGAACAATAAACAAATGCAAATAAAAACATAAAATGTACAAAGCCATCTAAAACCATTATTAAAAACCATATTAAAACACAAAAACATAATCACAATCCACAGCGGAGTACAATCCATCACATTCAGTACAACCAAGGAGCAGGCTCTACACTACAGCTGGATCCCCAGGTGCTGTGGCAAAGCCACGTCTTCAGAGCCTTCCAAAAGGCCAGTAGGATTCGGGCCAACCTAGGCTCCAGGGGGATGATGTTCCAAAAGGGGGGCACCATGGTAGAAAAGGCTCTTAAACTTGCATTTTTATACCCAGGCCTAAATTTACTTTCCAAAACAAGTAATTTTTCTCTTGGTTTCCAAAGTGAAATGGAAAAAGGAAATCAAGTCTTTAAAAGAAATTATTTATTAGCTTTATATCCTGCCTTTTCTTCAGGACCTCAAGGCAGCATTTTTTCCTCACAGTAGCAAGAACCCTATGAGGTACGTTGGCGGAGACAGGGTGAAAGAACTGTGCCTCTCTTTCTGTAGGTTGAAATCCTTCCATCTCTTCAGAAGCCCAAGAAGATTACTTTAAAAGGTTCCGATGGGAAATCCTATATCATGATGTGTAAGCCGAAAGATGATCTTAGAAAAGACTGTCGACTCATGGAGTTCAATTCCCTCATAAATAAGGTTAATTTCTAAACATGTTTCTGAACAAGTTGCAAACCTGGCTGCTGACAGTCCACCAAATGTTTTCTTAGCATCAGACTTATCAGTGAGAATGTTTATATATAATGGTTAACCAGAACTGATTAACACAAATATGCTTGCTTGCAGTTCCTCTTACTGCCTGCCCCCACTCTAAGCAGTGTGGCTTGTAAATCACCCATGACTTGTTTGCTGTTAAATATGTTGGCCGTATTCAGGGAAGAGACTTTTTGCCAGAGCCCATAAACTGACACAAAGCATGCTTTTGTAATCTTCTTCCTAGACCACTACTTCATGTTTCTCTGACGACTCCCCAAATTATAATTTACTTCTCCACTACTTGGAGTCTTCATTTTTAACACACATGTGTGCATAAAATGATAATAAGGATCTATGTGCTGGATCCAGCCCACTGTCAGAATCAAGGGAATAATACAGCTAATAACTAGTTTAAATGCAGTACTAAGTATATGGTGGCATTGTATTAATTTCCATATTGCCATATTAATGCTGCCAATGTAGCTGTTGATTGCCAGTTTTAATATGCCTTCTATACATGACCATAAAGAAAGGAGAGTGAGGGAAATTTAAAACATATGTAAAAGAGCTGAGGAGGTTTTCTGGTTTTAATCAAGCCTGATTTATTACATTCAGTGGTGGTCTACTTTCTAAAAAATATAACATTATGTTCTTTATGAAAAGCTGATTTTGAATGTAAATCTTAGCAAAACTTTCTAATACCATAGTGGTGCTAATGGAAACACATGTTTTTAAAATCTAGTCAGATATATGCAAGGCTTTATATATGCTTAAAAGGAGCCCATATTATTTGTCCTATATTTACCGAGTCATTTTGGTTCATGTTTGCCAAATTTTGAACAGACAGGGAAAGTGTTTTTGTTTAACAAAAGATTAAATTCTTTTGTCAAAATTACTAGGTTTCTGTTAAAATTATTTTTGCAATTCTGTTTTAAATTCTTCAGTGCTTTGATGGTCTTGGCAAGCATAAATATTGTATATAAAACTTTTAATAATATTGGATTGTGCATAACTTTAACTCCCTGAATCTTCTGTAAGGGATCTGTTTTGTGGGGAAATGAAGAAAACTATTGATGTTTGTGTATATATAGTCTTTCTAAAAATGCAGACCTTTAATTTTGTATTACAAGAGACAGAGAATTGAAATGAAAATTAAAGGTACTGTTTTACATTAATCTTATGGAGGATGGCATGTTTCTACCATAGTGCTTAAGAAAGGATGCAGAGTCACGAAGACGAGAACTCCACATCCGAACCTATGCTGTAATTCCCCTGAATGAGGAATGTGGAATCATTGAATGGGTGAACAACACTGCTGGTTTACGAAATATCCTAATCAAATTATACAAAGAAAAAGGTAAAATAATAATAATGTAATCTTCAAAAAGTGTGGGTGGGATGGTGAAGCAGGGTATAGAGAAGGAGGAATAGCGAATGCAGCATGATTCTTTGCAATGCTCCACCAACTGTTACTGCTTATATTTGCCATAGAATATGCAGTGTAATATGTTAGTTTTTCTTTTACAGGCATCTACATGACTGGTAAAGAGCTACGTCAGTGTATCATTCCAAAGACAGCACCTTTATCTGAAAAGTTAAAAGTTTACAAAGAAACTCTGCTTCCTCGGCATCCTCCGATTTTTTATGAGTGGTTTCTGAGAAAATTCCCTGATCCTACCTCATGGTCAGTCTTTTTTCCACAGTCATTAGAAGTTGGGTGGCGTACCAATTTAATAAATAAATAAAGCTGTTTTAGTTACACTGCAATAACATCTAGAATTTAAAAAGAAAATGATTGCCTTCATAATTTTACTAATTCAAAGACTTTAGTAATCTTCATAAACTATACATTTTTTGTGTTCCTGTTGAATGCACAAACTATCATGCAACCAACAGTTATTACAAAATGACCAAAGCATCTCTAAAGCATCTTGATCTTTCTTTTTTCTCTAGGTACAGCAGCAGATCAGCCTATTGTCGTTCCACTGCAGTTATGTCAATGGTTGGGTACATACTGGGTCTTGGGGACCGTCATGGAGAAAATATTCTGTTTGATTCTCTAACAGGTGAATGTGTGCATGTGGATTTCAACTGTCTGTTTAATAAGGTGAGCAGCTAAATATTAAATTTGCTTTTCTTTTAGTTAAAAATATTTTTTAATTCCAAAGTATGTTGGCAAAACTATTACATCTGGGTGAATTGCAGTTATGCCTACTGTACCTGAAGTATTCTTACCATTTTTCCAAGCAAGTTTAACTTCGTCTTTGCAAACACTTCCAATATTAAAAAAATGTTCTTTTAACTTCCAAAATGAATCAATACATAAAGCACAGTCACTTCATTTGTTTAAAACTATTTCTAGACTGTCTTTAATGGTAGAAAGCATCCCAAAGTATTCTACTACTAGGGGTGTGCTTCAGTGGGAACAATGTTTTGTTTGGAACCCAGAACAAAATCATTGTGTTCTGGAGGAGCTACCAAATTATTTTGAACCACCTACATTTAACAGAAGCAAAAGCTAGAAATCTTTAGCTATTTCAGGTTCTCAACAGAACAAACTCTGGATGAGGTGGGTGGACCAAGGCGGGTACATACAGTATAATCTCTGCCCCATCTCCCCCTCACCAGCTCCTGGAAGACTTTGTCCACCCAACTCTCCAACCCCACCATCCTCCCAGCATTTTCCCTTCTCTCTCCCTTCCCTGAGCTGCTGATGCCAATGTCCTGACATGAGCTTATCCCATTGGCCTGCCTAGCCCTTTATTTTTCCAGCATCTCCCATCCTTCCCCTCAGCCATCACTGCTGCTGAAGTCCCAGCATGTCATATTCAACTGGCCTACCTTACCCCCCCTGAAGTGCCAGTGTCCTACAGCAACACATTACATCACATCAGGCTGCCCACCTCTAATTTTCCATTCCTTCATTCAGCTGCCAATGTCTCAAAGCAGCATACTCCACTGTCCCCCAATCTTCTCAGCATCTTCCTTCTTTCCCTTCCCTATCTCTCCTCAGCTGCCAGTGTCCTCCCTCATAATCGTCAAACCACTTCTGCGTGGATCAGAACTTCCCTGTTTAGTTCCATGCTCAGACCCAAACACCTGAAACATTTGTTCAGATGTAGCCATGAACCATTCAAAAGAGCTGTTCCATGCACTGAATATTTTGCACATCCCTGCCCACAGTAATGAAATCACAAATACGTACATGTATTGTTTTTGCTTTTATATTACATTTAACATTGGTTCACAACAAAATGTAATCAGTTTGTATACACAAACACCAAAGTAAATTGGAAAGAAGTGAAATACGCTGTATTAACATTACAATTGAGAGCCAGTTTGGTGTAGTGGTTAAGGCACCAGGCTAGAAACAAGTAGACCGTGAGTTCTGCCTTAGGCATAAAGCCAGCTGGGTGACCTTGGGCCACTAACACTCTTTCAGCCCTAAACCTAACCCTAGGAAGAAGGCAATGGCAAAACAATTCCAAAAGTCTTGCCAGGAAAACTACAGGGACTTGTCCAGGTAGTCTCCGAGAATTGGATACGTTGAACGGATTAAAAAAAGCAAAACATTACAATAGTATAACCTAAATAAGATTTCTTAGAATTGTATAATATAAGCAATATAAGATTCTACTGCATTTCATTTTGAGAGAAGCATGAGTTGCTGAACTTACTGTTCTTGTATTCATTTAAAGGGAGAAACGTTTGATTTTCCGGAAATTGTTCCATTTCGCCTTACTCATAACATGGTCAATGGGATGGGTCCAATGGGCACAGAAGGCCTCTTCAGGAGAGCTTGTGAAGTTACCTTGAGACTTATGCGTAACCAGAGAGAACCACTCATGAGGTAGAGAAAGAGTGTTCTTCAAGCAGAGTGGGGGAACGTGCATAAAATCATTAGACCTGAACAATCATCTCAACTTCAAAATGTCATTGTTGTAGTCATGCTACATTGCATAAATATGCCCTGTAATATTGAATGGGTAGTACTGTATTACATGTTCATTTCTTTTTCTCTGTTTCTGTGACTCAGGGGGTCAGACCAAACAGGATAGTCATGCAATTATAAATCAATTCTGCTTATAGTAAGAATTATTTTGTGATTATCTCTTCTGGATTTCCTCATGGTACTTCCCAGATAAGAGTTGGAAAATGTTTTGCAGTGGGAAAACAGAAATAGATAAAACTCTAGTCACAGACTTTCAGCTCAGAAACAATGCACTTATTATTACCTCTTTAAGGCTCTTATAGAAACATCATCATCATCATCATCATAATTTTTATAATATGCTGTCTACTCCAAGAAACTCTGGGCAGTAACTGAATCTAATGAGACTTATTACAACAAATGCAACTAAAAATATTTTTTTCCGTCCCTCCCAACTCTAGCGTTTTGAAGACTTTTCTCCACGATCCTCTTGTGGAGTGGAGTAAACCAGTTAGAGGCAATACAAAAACCTTAGTAAATGAAACTGGAGAAATTGTCAATGAAAAGGTAAGCTGGTAAAACTCAGGGCTAAATAGCAAGACAGACTATTTTTGTAAACCAAAAATTCAAACTTTGTACCAAGAGAGTAAGCAAATAAAACTGGAGATTACAAAATTAAGCAATATAACCTTGCTTTGAATATAACTGAATTCATTCGAGAAGAGCAACCATAAGAGGAACAGTTAAGTACAAAAGTTGGAAACGTTGACCTCTTGGCTTTTCATCAGCTCACCTATCACGTACTGATAAGTGCTAGCTGTGTTTAATTTTTTTTATAAGTTTTTCATTCACTAATACCAAATGGTATTCAGAAATATTTATTTTTATGATATATATGGAAACAATAATTATAAAACTTGCTGGTCTCATTTAAACATTATAGAGTTTACTTTAAAGGTTTTTTAAAAACTAAAATATACATATAGGGATTTTTTTTTTTTTTTGTTTTTTTGTTTTGGGTTTTTTGGTGCCTTCAAGTCATTGTTGACTCCTGGCAACTGCCTGGACTAATCCCTGCAGTTTTCTTGGCAAGATTTCGGAAGTGGCTTGCTATTGCCTGCTTCCTAGAGCAGAGAGGGTATGACTTGCCCAAGGTCACCCAGCTGGCTTTGTGCCTAAGGCAGAACTAGAACTCATGGTCTCCCAGTTTCTAGCCCAGTACCTTAACCATTACACCAAACTGTCTCTGATTAATCTAGAATCTCCCAAAGCATAATGCATACCCAATCCACATCAGTTTTAATGAAGAGAATTTTAAAAAATGAAGAATTCAAGATTCAGCTTGAAACATATTGTTTTGAAATTGACCACTTTCTTTAATGTGAATCGTTTATGGAACTGCATCCTATTATTAATATAGAAGGCTCTTACCATAATGTACTGTATGTACTGGCTGTGATTACATTAGGCACATGTTGAATCATAGATGGGGTTGGCATGCTATGATGAACATGATTATCCAATCAACACTGGAATTAAAGGAATTAGTATAGCCTTAAACAACTCTGTGTGGCTAAACTAATGGCGCCCTTGACAGCCATGTTTTCTGATGATGACTAAGAGGTTTAACCAACTCTTTTGATTGCTGGGGCAGAGATAAAATCCCAGAGCAGGTTGGCAAAAACTGCTGCTCTTGGAGTTCTTTCCTCTTTTTTTCCACTTTTCTTTTCACCCCCACACCCTTCATGGGGAGATGGAACACAGGAAGAAACAGGGGTGCATGTAAGCCTCTTCAGTCCTGTCTGCAATGGTGTTGACCCTAATTAGTCTGCTGCTGATTTTGATTTTTTTTTCTAAATATCTGTCAGGAAGTGACAGGCTCCCAGCAACATTTAAGATGGTTAGGGATCTGTCAGTGGTAGACACTCCCAGTTTGACTGGGACATCCATAATTGTGTGCCACTGATTCACAAGGGATAAGTGTTTAGTAGGTAGCTGTATTGTGTTGTGTGAACACAGCCACTGTATGTGGCTGGGTTCATTCACTCTGCTAAGCCATAAGATGATTGGTTTAATGTATTAAATGAACCCAGATTACATTGTATGGAATGCAAATTGTAATTTATGGCTTAGTGTATAGTACAAACTATTCAGTTCTAGCTAATTCAATAAACCTCCAGTGGAGATGGAAACTCAGTATTCTATGTTGCGAAGGGAAAGATAGAATTGTTACCACTAAAAATTTGGCTTCTAGTGTACTAATGGCATCCTTTTCTTATGTAGATTACTTTTTGTTTTTCAGGCCAAGACCCACGTGCAAGATATAGATCAGCGGCTGCAGGGTGTGATAAAAAATAGGAACAGGGTAAAGGGCTTACCATTGTCAATTGAAGGACACGTTCACCATCTTATTCAAGATGCAACTGACGAAAACTTGCTGTGCCAGATGTATCTTGGGTGGGCACCATATATGTGAAATGTTGTCATTTGCAATAGTTGCCATAGTTAATTTTTTAAACAAACCTTAGTAATTTATGCTAATGAGGATCAGCATTTCAATGTTTATATTGTATGTAAATACTGTTTCCACGTATACAGTTGAAATTCCATTTATAGAAATTATTTCAGTAAAAATATTTGAATACAAAATGCAAGTTACTCTGTTTATTACAGTGTTGTTTCCACATGCTCCACAATACAATAATGGGAGGTCTTTGAGCTAAGGATGTTAAGATACTGGATGTATAATAGAGTGAGATAGATAGGAATACATGCAATTCAAAAATAGAGTGGAATTATACTGTACATTCCCATGCCTTTCTATCCTTACAAACCATCCTTGTTCTCACCATGTCCATGTACCACTTCATACACTGCCTTTTCTTTAAACTTCTCACCTCTCTTTGAGGATTTCATTAACTCTTTTCAGCCACAACATTCTCATTCTTCCGGTTCCTTTACTCTTCCATCACATACTTGTTTTGTGCATCTATTTCATCCATATCCTATGGGTAGGCTCCTGTTTTTCAGCAGAATAAATTCAGTGAATGGAGCACATCACACCCCTTTTGTTCCACTATCAAACAGTTCTTGCTGTTAGCAAGGTTTTTTGGCATGCATTTGGAATCTGACTTCCAGAAATTAAATCAATTTTCTGTGTCCTGTACTTTGGCACAACAGAGAACAGTTCTGTGTGACATTCTTTCGGGTATTTGAAGATTACTATCAATCCCTACTCAAGCCTTCAGTTCTCAAGGCTAAACATGCCTAGCTCCTTCAATCTGTCTTCATAAGATTTAGTTTTTGTGTCCCCGAGCATCCTCACTGCCATGTCCCAAATTCATTTCAGTTCATCTGAATCCTTAAAAGGTGGTATCCAGAGCTTGACACCATGCTTTAGATGAGATATGACCAACACAGAAGCAAACCATATTATAGTAGTCATATGCAATCAACTTTTAACAATACCATCACTAGGAGAAATTACAGTTAGGGTTAAGAAGAAATGGACAATAAATACCTGTTGCAGGCAGGTGTTATGTTTGTGTTCCCGTGTGCCCTAAAGCACTTTTCAGACATTATGTCTGAAGTACTGCACAGCTCTATTAAAAGAAGAAGGCTTCCGTTCCAGCTAAGCTACTTTCCTGCAGGATAATTTCATTTTTCACCATGTGTGATGGAATGTGACACCATGTTACTGTACTTAAGGTACTTTAAAATCCACAGCTGTATATCTAGCCAGTGTCCTTCCACTGAAATAAGACTCTGTATAGTCTGATGGAATCAGTGAAAAGGAAAAGGAAGTCAATTCTTTCTCATGCCCCATAGTGTTCCTAAAGGGTTCATTTGTATTCAGGGGAGGAGCTCCAAGTGGTCTCTGGAAACCTTGATCCACCAGATACTTGGAGTGAGCTATCTTGATTGGCCCGCCCTCTCTGCAGAGGCTGTGGTTTTGGTTAACCCCATCATCACAGATGTGCAAACAAAGGACTGATGGAGGTGTCCCCCAGAACCCATTTCTCATCTCCAAGATAAGGACCAGGTCTAATGTGTGGCCAGCAATGTGGGTCAAGCCAGTGATAAGTCAAATCTGTGGTGTCATTGTGGTAATGAACTCCCAAGCTGCCTCCAATCTCAGACAGGAGAGGTTAAATCAGCCAGTACCAACAGTCTGGGCAAATCCATAACCACCCCTGCAGTAAGATCAAGCAGCTCGGGGAGGGATGCTGCCATGCCTCTGGGAGGACAGTACAATAGCAACAGCCCCATGTTGTCCCTTCGGCCCAACCTCACAAGCATAACCTCACATGCAGAACAGTGCTCACAACAGCCAGGATCTCCCAATGCACAACTGCCACAATGCCTCTCCTGCTTGGGACAGGACTGATGCAAGACATGAACCTTCTGGACCCATCTCAGCAAGAGGGGCTCTTCTCTTCATTTTCTCCAGCTCTTAGCAGCACAAACGAGCTATGCCCTCTCATCCACAATGAAGTCGTCAACAAGGCTGGATTTATTACAGGCCCAGCATTCAAAAGCACCAATTAAAGTCTAGCATGCCCAGCAATCTGGTTGCCTGACTCCTGGGTTGAGATAGGGGGAAGAGGGATTAACAAATTAACAATCTTTCTTCCCCTAGAATGGCTCAGCCCCTCTCCTCCCATCCTTCTCCCTGCCCTACTATTATCCTCCCACCTCAGCCCTTTCAGCTACCTAATTACCCTACTCCCCCAGGCACCCAATAACCGGATATGTACAACACTCAACACCCAACCAGTCAGATGATTCTAAAAAACATCCAATTTTCCACCATTCCAATGGTACAGCAACCAGCCTCACCTCTCCCTGCCCACCCCAGCGACCCCTTCCCAGAAGGACCCTCCCGTTTCTACATTCTCTACTTGCCAGCTTCATCTCTACTATACTGTATATTGATTGCAGCTAGCCAGGTGCTGATTCCCTGGCAGATTAAGAGAACGATGCTTAACTGTGTCATTCCAAGTCCATTTCCTACTCAGTTTGCTTTTACTTATTACTCACGCATTTGCTTTCTTTCTTTTTAATGGAATGCTGTGTTGTTTTTCTGGAAATTAACATTTAAACTATATATATTTTAAATGATTTATTTTTGTTGTTGTTGTTGTTCAGTCGTTCAGTCGTGTCCGACTCTTCGTGACCTCATGGACCATAGCACGCCAGGCCTTCCTGTCCTCCACTGTCTCGGAGTTTACTCAAATTCATGTTCATTACATCGGTGATGCTATCTAACCATCTCATCCTCTGCCGTCCCCTTCTCCTTTTGCCCTCAGTCTTTCCCAGCATCAGGGTCTTTTCCAGTGAGTCCTCTCTTCTCATTAGGTGGCCAAAGTATTTGAGCTTCAGCTTCAGCATCTGTCCTTCCAATGAGCAGTCAGGGTTGATTTCCTTCAGGATTGACTGGTTTGACCTCCTTGCAGTCCAAGGGACTCTCAAGAGTCTTCTCCAGCACCACAGCTCGAAAGCATCAATTCTTCGGCGCTCAGCCTTCCTTATGGTCCAACTCTCACAGCCATACATTGCTACTGGAAAAACCATAGCTTTAACTATACGGACCTTTGTCGGCAAGGTGATGTCTCTTCTTTTTAATATGCTGTCTAGGTTTGCCATAGCTTTCCTTCCAAGGAGCAAGCGTCTTTTAATTTCATGGCTGCAGTCACCGTCTGTGGTGATCTTGGAGCCCAAGAAAATGAAATCTGTCACTGCTTCCATTTCTTCCCCTTCTATTTGCCAGGAAGTGATGGGACCAGATGCCATGATCTGGGTTTTTTTAATGTTGAGTTTCAAGCCAGCTTTTGCACTCTCCTCTTTCACCCTCATCAAGAGGCTCTTTAGTTCCTCTTCACTTTCTGCCATTAGGGTGGTAAAAATGATTTATTACGTGCCATCAAATCGGTGTCAACTTCTATTGAGCGCATCGGCGGACCTTGCAGCTGGTTGTCCTCTTCTCGTTCATTCCACCTTTCCCAGCATTATGTCTTTTCAAGGGGATATTTTTAAACAGCCCTCTGTCCCACTGTCTGTTGGCAGCTTAGAGAATGAAAAAGCCGCTTTTGCCTCCTTTTCTCCTCCACCACCTGCCACTAACGGTGGGCACCTTTTGGCGGTATAGGGTGATAGCAAGCCTGCAGTTCTCACGACGTCCAATAGGAAGCGTGCGCAGTCGCCGCCAGCTTCTTTATTTTCCAACGCGGAGTCGGCCGCTCTGGTGAGACCTACTCTATGGTTTGGGCCCTTGGCGGAAGGAAGCATTTTGCCTGAGAGGAAAGGTGGCAACGGCGGTTGTTTGGGTCTTGGTGGGCTGCAGGAGGCAGCTAAGAGGAAGGGTAGAAGCCGGCCGCTATGGGGGTGCCGAAGTTTTACCGGTGGGTCTCGGAGCGGTATCCTTGCCTCAGTCAGGTGGTGAAGGAGCATCAGGTGAGAAGCGGTGGTTTGCGCTTCCCCGTCCTCGAGAGGGAAGCTGCGAAGCTGCCTGGCCATCGCACCCAGACTCGGGGCGACTCTCCTCTTTCCCGGTGGGCGGCCTCTGGTGTGATAGGCAGGTCTGGCAGTAAAGCCGCGCCTGACTCTGAAAGTGTTGCTTGGACTCTCGCCTGGAAAGCGCTGTGGCGGAGTTACCATTTTGGATTTCTGACTTACTGGCAGTCCTCTTTTGGGGAGGGGGGATTCGTAGAGAACAGGAATGAGTCTGAGGGGAATGGTACTACTCTCCTTCCTGCCCGGGTGCCTTTGGCCCCTCACCGCAAAGTCCAGCGGCGGCGTCTCGTTTAAGAACAAACGCCAGTCCGGGAAGGGCTTTGTAAAACTCCGGGCGACGTTGTAGTTTCACCCTGTGCGGGAAGCAGCGGAGAAGAGAGTGGCTAGGCTCTCATTTGTAGCCACCTGGACCCTGCGAATTTATTTTCAATTATTCTGCTTCATGATGTAGCGGGAAAAACTTACGTATCTCCACGTCATTAGAAATTGTTTCTTTTTTCCGTTTTAGACCAGCCTGCTTAAGAAGCTTACATCTACTCTTATTGGTATTGCTTTAAAATTTAAATCGATATTAAAAAAACACATCGGGTACTGGTGTGTTTTATCTTTTAACAGACTCAGTAGGGAAGAAGATAAACATATTGCTGAATATGTGCAACATGTTGGGGAAAAGTAGCATTTTCAAATGTCTGTTGCCTGTTTATTTAAAAATTCAATTTTTAGAGCTGCTTACTGTACTCACCAACAACTGAGTGGTATACAAAGAATTCAAAACAAATAATGAAGAACAATAATAAAAGTGGTTATGCTGGGGGAGAGGGAAACCAACAATTAAACAATACTGTACAGTCCTAACTGGCAGAATTACACAAGTAATCCCATGAAATTTTTAGAGAGAGGTTCCTATTAAACTACAGTTTCTGAGTACTTTGCATAGAGTATAATTGTGCTAAGCCATAATACTATAGGACTGATTTTGGTTTAGATTACTGTGAATGTAGCTAAGTGCAGTGTCATACAATTGCATTAGTATCAGTTAATGCTTGCTTGCTAACTTGACATTCTTTTTCTGACATAACTCTAGATTAAAGATAGTGCCACTTTGTTTCAGAAAAGTATTTTTTCTAAAATAGCCACTGTAGTTTGATAGTAAGATTCTACACACCCCTAAGTGTATGTGTAGATAAGGTTTAAACAAAAACAAGTTGAGATATATATATATATATATATATACACACACACACACACACATATACATATACATACAGTATATACATACATATACAGTATATACACACACACTCTTCATTTTTGTCAGTTGTTTTAATTATGCCAATACAGGATTAAAATAATGCTGAATTTCTGGAAAAAAATATGTTCTTTTTAAAAGTGCAGTTCTGAGTGGAAATATTTAACAGATTTGTTTTACTTTAGTTTCTGCTGATTCTCATTCAAGTGTAGAACATTTGCTGCCTGAAAATGCACTCATACTTTTTTCTTTAACTACTTCAAAGTGTTAATCCTGAAATATTTTTTTAAATAAACACAGATCACCATTTTACACTATTACATATTTTAAGTGCCTTTTGCATTATGTCTCTTGTCCATGATTCCCTTGATTTAATGTGATGGGAAAATTTTTTTCTCTTTTCTCCTTTCATCTTTTTAATGTATATGCTTTATATCAATCTATCTTAATTTTTGTTACTTTATTTGTTGCATTTTAATACTTTTTTGTACCGGTTAAAGTATTTACATATTTTAGTATAAAAATAGTAAAACAAAATACAGTGTGTTAAGTAAGACTTAATTCTGAACACTTATACGGTTGCAGTACTAAAAGTTTCTGTGGTACTTGCTGTATTAATATTTGGGATATAATAGTTAAGAAATAAATAATAATAATTTGGATCTTGCTGCTCTGAGAAGATAAGTAGCGTTTTAGTCATGTATAATTTGGTGGGCCAGAATAGATAACCTTTTAGAAATTAGTGCATGTATGTCATGCCAGGCCTTTTGTTGGGAACATGCAGCCTTGACACACGTGAGCATATTTTTATATATATATATTTTTATCCTGCCTTTATTATTTTTATAAATAACTCAAGGCGGGGAAGATACCTATTACTCCTTCCTCCTCCTATTTTCCCCAGAACAGCAACCCTGTGAGGTGAGTTGGGCTGAGAGAGAGTGACTGGCCAAGGTCACCCAACCGGCTTTCATGCCTAAAGCGGGACTAGAACTCATTTTTTGTTGTTTTATAAAATTTGTGATCAGAGTTATGGAAACCAAGACAAGCTTGTAGTAAAAAAAACGTTGCTTTATTTAAAACAAAAAGAACATAGGAACAAACCTTGAATCTTCTTTAGCCAAAGAAGCATGGCTTGAGAATTTACATTTTAAAGACAAAAGAGCAGTTAGCAGAGTGCAGAGTAAAGAGAACAAAAGGCATTTACATTTTAAACCTTTACTTGACCAGCATCTGAATGGACAGGATTTAGCATGTGACCAAAACACCTAGGCAACAGATTCCCAATATGGGCAAAGCTCTAACAGCTAATTCTGATTGGTCAGAACTATCAGTCTGGCTGGCTCCAAAAGGCAAATTAACATTCCTGAGTGGGGGTGAACATGTGCTTCTGAGCCCAAACAGGAAAAAAGTTTGAGGCCTGGCTTTTTAAAAGCTAGCCTTCCATATTTCTTGACATAAAAAAATATATGCAACACTCCCCTTTTTTTATGACTAGAAAGAATATGGAAACAAACCCAGCTTGGTAATTAACTCACAGTGCCTACTGGCAACTAGAGGCTTGGTGAAGATATCAGCCAACATTAATTTAGTATCACAGTATTTCAAAATAACCTTTTTCTTGGCTAGAAAATCTTTAACTAGATGAAAACGCACATCAATGTGCTTAGTGAGATTTCTGGAACTTTCAGATAAAGCCAAATGGATACAGGCTTGGTTGTCTTCATGAATTGTTACAGGCTGGCTTAAAATGACTCCAATGTCTTGCAACAATTGTGTAAACCAAAGTACTTCATTGCACAGTTGTGCTAAAGCATAAAATTCGGCTTCAGCTGTGCTGATGGCTACTACAGTCTGCTTTCTGGAAAACCAAGCAATAGTGGACTTTGCAAATTGAATTACACTTCCAGAAGTAGACTTTCTATCACTGAGATCTCCAGCCCAATCTGAATCACACCAGCATTCTAACTTTTCTTCTGTGTCTGTAGCAGACAACCTTAAGCAAAAATCTTTGGTGCCTTGTAAATAACGAAACAGCCTTTTTAATCCAGACTTTGCAGCAGATGTGGGATTTTCCACAAACCTGCTGAAAATGGACACACTGTTAGAAATGTCCGGACGGCTATTGTTTGCAATGTAAAGAAGACTACCAATGGCTGATCTGAAACTATCTCCTTCAGATAACTCACCATCCCCCTTCTCTCCCTCCTCTTTTAGAAACTCGGAAAGCATGGGGGAGGAGACAGACTTGCAGTCCTGCATTTTAAAATCCTCCAGCAGTTTCTTAATTTTACTACTCTGGCTTATGAGAAAACTGCCATCTTTTTCCCTCTGAATTTCTAATCCTAAGTAATTGTTAACTGCTCCAAGACATTTCAATGTGAAATTGTTTTTCATACAAACCTCAAAGGAATGCTTCTGTTCATCAGATGAAGTGAGCAGCAACAAATCATCCACATACAAGCACAAGTACATTATACCTTGCTTATCATTTTTTACATACACACATGGATCAGCAATTCCCTTCTGAAACCCAAATTTTTGCAAAATATTATCCATCTTAATATTCCAACAACGCGCAGCCTGCTTCAATTCATAGATGGATTTCTGCAATTCACACACAAGATGTTTTTCTTTTTCATAACCAGGAGGTTGTTGCATAAACAATTTTTCCTCCAAATCACCATACAGAAAAGCAGTTTGAATATCATAGTAATAAACAGACAGTTTCTTCATGGCAGCAACCTTTAAAAGCAACCTGATTCAGCTTTTGTCACTGGAGCAAAAGTTTTGTCATAGTCCACATTTTTTCTTTGAGCAAAACCTTTTCCTACCAACCTTGCTTTGTACTTCTGAATTTTGCCATCAGAATCTTTTTTCAGTTTGAACACCCACCTACAACCTAAAACCTTCTGATTGGGAGGCAAATTTACTAGTTTTCAAGTTTTATTTTCCTTTAAGGAATCCAATTCTTGCTGCATGGCTTCATGCCAACACTTAGCTATTTCAGCTGGCATTTCTTTAATTTCTTCCAGAGACTCAGGCTTGGTGTGAATGTGAAAAGCCTTCACAACATCTACTTGATAACGATCAGGTGGAACTCCCTTATTAATCCTTTCAGACCTGCGAGGTAGGACAGGACTTACACTCTGTTTCCCACCATTGTCCTCAGAAACCTCTGACTTTCCAGACAAGTCAGCTTCCTGCTCATTGACTTCACTAGGTGATTCCTGCAAATCACCATCAGCAAGACTTTGCTGCTCCCCCATGGATAAATCAACTGAAGAACTAGAGTTTATTTTATCCCAATTCTGCTCAGCAAAAGAAGCACTTTTACTAATTATCAATTGATTATCCAGTATGAACCTGTAGCTCCTCTGACTTTGTTCATACCCTACAAAGATTGCTTTCTTTGTTCTGGAAGCCCCCTTGCGCCTCAGCTGTTTTGGAATGTGCACCCAAGCTGTGCTTCCAAACACTCGGAGGTGGTTTACTTTAGGCTTCACACCATAGAACAAATGAAAAGGCACATCCTGAATTGCACTGCTAAACAGCCTGTTCTGAACATAACACGCTGTAGAAACAGCTTCTCCCCAATACCTAAAAGGTAAACTAGCATCCTTCAGCAAACACATCATTGCTTCCTGCAATGTTCTTCCTTTTCTCTCTGCAACAGAATTCTGTTCTGGAGTGTAAGGGTTAGCTAAAATGTGTTCTATCCCTTTTTTTAACAAAAAGTTTTTAAACTTTGAGGATAGATACTCTCCACCTCGATCTGATTGCAAAGCAGACACTGGCCTTGGGAATTTTCCGTTCGCCCAAGCCACAAAAGCCTTAAATTTACCAAAGACCTCATCTTTGTGTTTCAACAAATAAATGAATGTGTACCTGGAAAAATCATCTATGAAGGTCAAAATGTACCGTGCTCCCCCAAGACTAGGAGAAAAGGGGCCTATTACATCAGAATGAATGATCTCTAGAGGCCTAGAGGTGGATCTATCAGAAAACTTCTTCACAGGAGCTCTTGTGGTTTTATTCTCCTTGCAAACTGAGCAATCTAGATACTTATCACAAGGTTTCAATTTTAAATCAGCAGAATAACTAGGCATTTGAGAAATGTACTTAAAATGTACTTAAAATGAGGGGCGTGGTGGCTCAGCGGGTAAGACGCCAGGCTTGTCGATCGGAAGGTCGCAAGTTTGGAGGTTCGAATCCCTAGCACCGCATGACGGAGTGAGCTCCCGCACTCGCCCCAGCTCTTGCCAACCTAGCATTTCGAAAGCATGCAAATGCAAGTAGATGAATAGGTACCACTTTGGTGGGATGGTAACAGCATTCCGCGTGCGTCATGCCGGCCACATGACCGCGGAAGCGTCTTCGGACAACGCTGGCTCTTCGGCTAACAAACGGAGATGAGCACCGGCCCCTAGAGTCGGACACGACTGCACAAATGTGCGGGGGGAACCTTTACCTTTACCTACTTAAAATTAGCATGAGCAAACCTCCTATGCATTAAATGGATGCATTGATCGTGTAAGGGCTTATTCCCAAACACAGCTTTAGCAGTTTGCTGCTTTTCAGCCTTTTGTACAATGTACAGAGAATCTTTCTGCAAACACTTTGCAACCACTTTGCCACCCTTCCTAATTTCACAACCCTCTTTCTTAAAAGTTATAACATAACCTGAGGCTACTAGCTGCCCCACAGACAAGAGATTGCTTTGAAAATTAGGCACAAACAAAACATTTTGAACAGTTTCCCCCAAACATGGAAGATTGATCTCACCTTCACCCACGATCTTGGATACAGATCCATCTGCTAAGGAAACTTTTTGTTTGTTAGTTTTAGACAAAGACAGAAAGGAATCTTTATTGTGACATATGTGAGCATTTGAACCACTGTCTAGAACCCACAAATCTTTATTATCAGAGTTCTCAACAACTTTTGCATGAAGAATCTTCTTTCTAGAAGTTTCTTCTTTCTTCTTAGAAGTCTTCTTCTTTTAACCTGGACACAGTCCTTCTGGAGATGAGCAGAGGATCCACAGGTAAAGCATCGCCGGCTGGATAATGCAGAAGCTTGGAATTCAAAGCTCTTCCGCTCCCTCTGCTGGCCACGAGAAGACTTTATTGTAGAAATGGAGGCAGCTTTTTCTTGCCGCTTCTCCCACTCAGCAAGCAGCCGGGTAGTCACAAACGATGGAGTTAGATCAGCTTCTGGGATTCCCTCCATGGAGCAAATTAAAGTGTCCCAGGACTCATTCAATGAAGAAAGCATAATGTAGGCTTTCATCAGGGGGGTAAATTCCATCCCACGCTCTTGTAATTCCACAAAATAGGTTTGCAGCTTATTAAGATGCTCTGGCAAATTTCCATTCTCAGGCAAGTGAGCCTTGTACAGTTTTTTGGTTAAAATAACCTTGCTGCCTGGATTAGTTTTCACATATAAATCACGCAAATAGTCCCATAAGTCTTTGGAAGTTTCTTTGCCTCTCACGTGAATAAGCTGATCATCCTGAACAGCCAAAATAATGGAGGCTTTGCATTTCTCATCTTTCCTCAACCAGGCTTGATCTGGATTCTGAGGAATTTGTTCAGAAATTGCAGACCATAAATTTTCTCTCCTCAAGAAACTTTCCATTTTCAAAGACCAGTTCAAATAATCAGTATTAGAAAGCTTTTCCAGGGGCATACCTTGAAAACTTGAAGCTGCAGCAGCCGCCATTGCTTCTTCTCTCCCCTGTTGTAGTAATCCAAACACGAGGCTTGCACGAGGCTTGAAACTCCGCCTCCAATTGAAACTTCTTGCAACTGCCAGCAAGTTTCAAAAAACAAAGGAAGCCTCTTCGAATGCAGATTAAAACAGTTTAGCTTTCCTCTCTCATGTTTCCATAAGTTTTGTCTCTGATCCAGAAGCAGTTCCTGGGCACAGAACCTTTTTGTTGTTTTATAAAATTTGTGATCAGAGTTATGGAAACCAAGACAAGCTTGTAGTAAAAAAACATTGCTTTATTTAAAACAAAAAGAACATAGGAACAAACCTTGAATCTTCTTTAGCCAAAGAAGCATGGCTTGAGAATTTACATTTAAAGACAAAAGAGCAGTTAGCAGAGTGCAGAGTAAAGAGAACAAAAGGCATTTACATTTTAAACCTTTACTTGACCAGCATCTGAATGGACAGGATTTAGCATGTGACCAAAACACCTAGGCAACAGATTCCCAATATGGGCAAAGCTCTAACAGCTAATTCTGATTGGTCAGAACTATCAGTCTGGCTGGCTCCAAAAGGCAAATTAACATTCCTGAGTGGGGGTGAACATGTGCTTCTGAGCCCAAACAGGAAAAAAGTTTGAGGCCTGGCTTTTTAAAAGCTAGCCTTCCATATTTCTTGACATAAAAAATATATATGCAACACTCATAGTCTCCTGGTTTCTAGCCCGTTGCCTCAACCACTAGACCAAACTGGCTCTCTACTCCTCCCTCCTCCTATTTTCCCCACAACAACCCTGTGAGGTGAGTTGGGCTGAGAGTGAGTGACTGGCCCAAATTCACCCAGCCGGCTTTCATGCCTAAGGCGGGACTAGAACTCACAGTCTCCTGGTTCCTAGAATGTGTTCAGCCAGTCGCAAAGAAGCTGCATTATAATTTAGTGCAATATGTGAATCTAGCCATGCACACATATACATTTCCGTGGAGATTCATATACATGGTTTTCCCCCATCTACAGACCTATATATATATAGAGAGAGCTGCTATATTGCCCTTGTTCATGTAATAATGCAGTGCTTTCCAAAGTGCCGCCATTGGCAACACGGCAGCGGCGCGCGGCAGCGGTATGCATGGCAGCGGCCTCGTGTTTTCTGCTAAAACGCGGAAGCGCTGATGGCGCCGCCGCCACCACCACACACCCCCGCCACTGCGTGCACCGCCGCCGTGCACACCCCCGCCGCCACTTCCGGGTTGTGTTGCGACACACTAAAGTGTCACGACACACAGTTTGGGAAGCTATGCAATAATGATTTGAAAGCCCATTTGTACAAGAAAAGGAATGAACTTTCAAGCTTATTCTGTTCACTGTCAATACATGCAGCAGCACAGTAATTATAATCCATCCTCACCACAAATGAGTACTGTGAGGTTTTCAATGAGTTTGTTGTAATAAGAAAATTAAAAGGTGTAACTATCATTGCATTATATTTCTTGCATCTTAATCAGCAAAACACAGTTTTAGCCTGTTAGAAACCTGTCTCAATTCACTGTTGTAGTACGTTGGCTATTCTGGTAAGAGATACGCTTCATTAATTTTTGAGGTTTTGAAATATTTAATACTAGAACTTTTTCTGTGGCATTTGTTAAGATTTTACATTTGTAAGAATTTACAAGTTAATCTTAATTAATGGTGTGCAGAATGTTTTGAGTTGGACTATTTCAAATTCAATAGAGTTGAATTTGTGTTTGAAGCAGGCTGTTTTGACCATTTTGGAAGTGTTTTGAACATGAAAGCCTATATTTCAAATTTCTATTTTGAGCTTGACATGGAATGTTTTAAATATGGAGTGGTTTATATTTGAAATGTTTT
This sequence comes from Charina bottae, assembly GCA_023362775.1. Taxonomy (NCBI): domain Eukaryota; kingdom Metazoa; phylum Chordata; class Lepidosauria; order Squamata; family Charinaidae; genus Charina; species Charina bottae. The sequence goes on from JALMGJ010000005.1 coordinate 23,027,612, forward strand.
CCAAGCCCCTAATCTTAATACTAAATGTCTGAAAAGAATGGAACATGTTTTTTCCTAAATAAATGCTGTTGATAAAGCCTTCCTTGGTGGTAACGGAGGGTTTTACAACTTTGAAAATTGATGCTAAACAACTTGGGGCACAACATTTGTCATTGCTCTTTCCAATTACCTGATTTTACAATGAGGATATTTAGAGCAATGCTGCTATAATCCAGAACAAACCATGCTAGCAGTGACATTGCAGAAAAGTTCTAATGAAGAGTAGTAAGCTATAGAGTATAATCAACACCTCTAGAAAGAAGTCCGATATTCCGAACCAGCTATTTATTCCAGCCATTTCAAGACTACAGAAAGGGTGTATCAGTTATCCATTTTGAATGTTGGTGTATCCATTCCTGTTCTTTGATGTGTTGCTTTAAGGTTAAATCATATGGTAATTCTCTTAATTATTTGAGATTATAATTTTGGGAAATTATTTCTGAAATCCTTTTTGATTGACTGTAGTACAATTCACTTTCATAACAATGTGGAGTTGATGAAAGTTTCAGCATATAATTATTTCCTTTTAATTTTTTCTTGAGAAAATTATAGTATGTGATATGGACCTATGTAATACTTTCCCTTTTTAAAAAGTTCTGGTGCTATTAAAAATCGAAAGAGTTCAGAATTATAGTTAATGTAATCACTACAGAATCATAGTTAATGGGTAAAAAGACTTCCTTCTTATTTTTAGCAGCTTCTTAATTTTATTTTTAACCTGAAAACAAAATCTTTCATGGAAGACAGGATATTTATGACTACTCTCCTCTTATAAGCAGAATATACTGAGTATTTGCATATGTGTTTTCCAGGTACTGATAGAGAATAAAAGTAGATAATGCAAGGTACATTTTTTTAGAAGAAAGGTGACTTAATTAAAAATTAATTGTCTTTTCAGTAATTACTTATATTTAATGTGTTTTCTAGATTCCAGAATTTGACAACTTATATCTGGACATGAATGGCATTATTCATCAATGTTCACATCCTAACGATGATGATGTTCACTTCCGAATCTCTGAAGATAAGATTTTTGCTGATATATTTCACTATTTGGAAGTTTTGTTTCGCATTATTAAACCAAGAAAAGTTTTTTTTATGGCAGTTGATGGAGTAGCTCCAAGAGCAAAAATGAACCAGCAACGTGGCAGGCGTTTTAGGTACGTACCTCTCCCTGACAGTACCGAACATGGGCTTTTGATTTGTTCTTTGTTTTCAATGGCCTCCTTATACCTCCTGCAGACTTGGATGTATATATGCTTGTTTCCTCATATCATTGCTCATACAGCGCTATCTTCTTTTTGTTCTGGAAAAGCTATGGAGCTCTAGGAATGTGTGCTCCTCTTGGTAGCAAAACTGGCTTCCCTGGCCACTGGTTCCAAAGGGAAGCCTAAGGGCGAGTGTGTGGTGCTTGCTTCAACCCAGTCATTCTTTTCTGAGGGGAAGCCATGTGGGGAGGGAAAGTACAGTAGTCCTCACTTACTGACCACTCGTTAAGTGACCGTTCAGAGTTATGATGGTGCTGAAAAAGGAGACTTATGAACAGTAGTCAAAGTTGCAGCCATTGCAGTGTCCCCATGGTCAAGTGATCGCAATTTGGGTGCTTGGCAATTGGTGCGCATTTACGACGGTTGCAGTGTCCCACAGTCACGTGATCGCCATTTGTGACTTTCACAGCCAGCTTGACAAGCAAAGTCAGTGGGGAAGCCGGCAGGAAGCTGCAAGTTGCAGTCCTGTGACGTTGCGCTTAACGGCCTGCAGTGCTTTGTGTAATGACTGCAGCCGGAACTGATGTTGTAAGTCGGTGTGATCACGTGACATTTCACTTTACGACTGCATTGTTTAGTGATGGGGTTGCCGGTTCCAATTGTGGTCGGTAGGTGAGGACTGCCTATATAGTGTTCACTGACTCCTTACAATGTGTGCTCTTAGGTTCTGCATCCTCAAGGAGTATTTTCATGCAGTCATGTTTCACTGTTGTGTTGGAGTGTGCACTTTTTGGCATTTCAGGGCCTACATTCCAAAATGCAGATGAGGCCATAACAAAATGGAAACCTGATATCATTTAATTTATATTGATGTTTGACTAAAACCAGTTTCAATTATTAAATACACTTGGTGTATAATTATGCCCCAATTATATGTTAAATTCTCCTGTTATATTAGAAATGACAGTTTCAGACTTTTGGGGCTGCATGTAGCTCTGGAGTCTGAAAATGGTTGTGCCTCTGTAAGCTGTGGTGTGCCTCTCTTAATCTAACATAGGAAAGCGGACAGATTGTCTATTTGGTCCTGAGTCAGTAAGGCTCTTTAAGTGTCTTCATCAGACACCTGTCAAGCAATCCCCAGGCCTGCTCCCTATGATGGGGGAGATGTTGGACTTGTTTCACAACTCCTTGGATGATTCTATCTGTCTCTAGGTTCAGGTTGTAGATGTTGTCCATAACATAATAATCAATAGGAGTTGCTTAAGAATAAATTGCAGCTAAGAACAAAATCTCTGAACCATTTTCCATGGCCATAGGAACTAGGAGCAGAAATGAACTTTACAGATCAGTGATTCAAAAGATTAGCACAGTAATTATAAGCCAAGCTTACTGAGTTCAATAGAAGATTGAAGAAAATCTTATGACCTTTAGATTGTGTTCCATTCTATGCAATTTTATAGCTATACAATAATGAAAATCAAATAATATAAAACTTTTTACTAAATTTATTTTGTTAAGGAAACTGTACATTTTGTGTGAGCAAGTGTTGGCATGGGTATTCTGCCATCAGTTTATCTCTAGTATGAAGACAGTTCTACCATAATCTCTACAGAATTGTTGTGAGATTGAGTAATATATATGTAGCAGTCAGAATATTTCAGCACTAAACTACAAAGTATTGTTATAGGTCAGCAAAGGACGCAGAAGACAAAATTAAGAAGGCATTAGAAAAAGGAGAAATCCTTCCCACTGAAACCAGATTTGATTCTAATTGTATTACACCAGGTAGGGAATTCTGTTGTTATTTTACTACAATATCTTGATCCTCTTGATTCTTTGTTTCTTATCTTCATGAGAATCTTATGATTCCCTTGAAATAAAAGGATGTGATTTTCAAATATATCAGGGAGAACAGAAATCAAACTAAGCAGTATGGTACCTCTGTTATAGAATGCCCTCTCTCCTACCCCTACCCCTACCGCATAGCAATAAAGACACAGCATGAATTGCAAGCTGTATTTTACTGTTGTTCATTAGTATTTACCGTTTTTTTCCTTTTCAATTAAGTACTTCAACTTATGGTAAAACCAATTAATAAACAAATTCTCAATTTTACACATGCATGCATTTTATGTGTTTCTGAATGATCTTGTCCCGTAAAAATGGTTGTCAGCTCTTTCAAAAAGGAAGTTGAATTCCATCATCCAGTTCATTTCTATTATGTGTATTAGAATCAATGGGGCAAAAGGCCGCCTTGTTTCTATACTCCATTATTCTCTGTCAGACTAAACTATTTTTCTGAATTAAGATTTCTAATGGAGGAGATTCAGTCTCAAGGTTTCCCTGGGAAATGTGAGGTTGTATTTCCTGAAATCAGAAAAATAGCTGAAATAAAGTAATAGGGATTCTTATTTTTTAAGTATTATGGTACAGAACTTCGAATTTTACATTTGTGTTACATTTGTATGCATCTTTAATACAATTTCAAATATTTGTGCTTTTAAAAAAATGTGAAACATTATTTAAAGAAATATTATTTGTATGTTTCCCATGGTATTTGAAAAAATATTTTTGAGATTTCAGTGAATTAAAGTGTAACTTTTAGATTTCTGTTATTAGGGACTGAATTCATGGCCAGGTTGCACGAACACCTGAAGTATTTTGTAAATATGAAGATTTCCACAGACAAATCCTGGCAAGGCGTAACTGTCTACTTATCAGGCCATGAGGTTACTTTTTACTTTAATAAGACTTCTTAAATTAAATGTTACTAATTCAAAATTTATTAATTTGGTTTTTCTTTTCATTCAGACACCAGGAGAAGGAGAACATAAAATTATGGAATTTATTAGATCAGAAAAAGCAAAGCCTGACCATGATCCAAACACAAGGCACTGTCTCTATGGTTTAGATGCTGACTTGGTACGTTTACATATAAACATGATTTATTTGAAAGTAAATGAGATTCTTGATTACAAATGCCAATAGTTGTGGTATAGAGTCTCCTCAGACTGCAAGGGGTGTTTTTGTTTGTACACTAAGGATTCTTACTTCTTTGCCTTAAATTTTGTAGAGTTGTGTGCATTATGAAAGCAGTTTGTTTAGTAGTGTGGCATCCATTGTGGAAAGGGGGACGTTACTCGCATATGGATCTCAATGAGATCCTTTCATATCAAGGCATAATAAGCTGCTATAAGAACTCATTCATTGTTGATAAGTTTTTTTAATGATTGGTTCAGTTATTTTTAAATTACTTCTTTTAATAGATAATGCTTGGGCTGACAAGTCATGAGCCACACTTCTCTCTTTTAAGAGAAGAGATCCGGTTTGGTGGCAAAAAATCGCAAAGGTAATCTGCTGCAAAAATATTAAATGACAGTAAAGGAGGTTAAGCAACACTGCTAAATAACTGAGAACATTGTCTTTATTCAGTATTTATTTATTATTTATTTATTCAATTTATCCCCGCCCATCTCCCCGAATAGGGGATTCTGTATTGCATATTCACATATTTAATTTATGAAATTTAATATTTTAATTAGCTTACTGAGTTGTATTAATAATTTACAGAGCAAGTGCCCCAGAAGAAACCACTTTTCATCTTTTGCACTTGTCATTAATGAGAGAATATATTGACTATGAATTTTCACCAGTTAAAGTAAGTATGAGTGGACTTGCTAAAGGTTGTTGAAAGTTGCTAAAAGTTTAACTTTACACATTCAGTTGATAATTATTTGTATCACCATTTATTTATCAGGACAAGATTTCATTTCCATATGAAATTGAAAGAATAATAGATGACTGGATTTTAATGGGCTTTCTTGTTGGAAATGATTTTATTCCTCATCTACCTCATTTTCATATTAACCATGATGCATTGCCGCTGCTTTATAGAACATACATGGCTGTATTGCCTGAACTTGGAGGTAAGCTATATCACATAGTTACTAGAAGATGGTCTTGTAGTAGGCCCTGCTACAGATTAATAGGTAGAATGGGAAAGAAAAGAATTATTTTAATCTTGATGTCATTTTCTGTACTCCTACTGGAAAATACATTTTTCTTCTTCCATTATGTGGATTGGGGCCTGTAGAAAGTAAGGGAGATGACTTTGACAGAGATATGCAAGCTCCGTTGCCAAGGCAACAAGGGGTAAAACATTGTTTAAGTCCAGAACATCCAGACAACACTGGAAGCGGCTCAGACAAACACTTCAATTCACCAAACTCTAAGAAGTAGGAAGAACGCAATCACACTTCCACGATTCTGTTGTTCTGGCCAGTCTCAATAAAAGTAGTTTTAGCCTTCCTGTGGAGTTGATTTCTTGACCTGGTTTACTTAGTAGATCCAGATTTGCATTCACTGGTGTTCTGCTGGCACTGGAGGAGAAAGAGTGATATTTTTGCCCTTTTTAGCAATACTTCCCATGCTTTTCCAAGTAATCTGCCCAAATAGCAGTGGGGCTGCAGGGAAAAAAAGGAATCTGTGATTATTAGTGTCCTACCCCCATTTTTCAATGGGAAGCCGCCACAATTCCTTCTATGAACAGCAGGAATAAGTATAGATCAATTTTTTAATTAGCATCAGGTGCAGGAAACATAGCTCATGGTTGTAAACATAAATCATACTTCTGTTTCTTTCTTAGGTTATATAAATGAAAGTGGGCACCTCAACTTGCCACGCTTTGAGAAATATCTTATAAAATTGTCAGATGTAAGTATATATTATTTGAACTACATAAAATTAAAGTAATAACATTAGAGTCCTTTATGGATTTCCACCTGCTTTCATTTTTAAATAATAAAAACTGATTTCTAGCTATCATGAAGGTAGGGAACAGCCTATATAGCATGGTAGTAGGGGGGAAATTAAAATTTGGCAACTGTCCTAATAATAGGGACAGTAGAGCAGCCTGTGTGTGGTAGTTTCAATGGCTCCTGTATGGCAGGGACAAGTTGTTTGACACGTGGGGATTTTAGCTAATCTTCCAGTGAACACAAAAGAAAGGAGCATCTCAAGCCTAGCTCTGAAAAAAGCTTTTTGTTGGGTATTTTTGTAGATACTTGCCCAATTGCTATCTAGGGTGCATTATACCATTTCCAATGTGTGCTGGAAGGTGGCTGAGCTCATTCTGATATTCCACATCTAGGACCCTCTCTCTAATGGTTCTTTTAGCTTGAGTATAATCCAGAAAGAGGAGGAGTTCAAATGACACCCTATATCGGGTGAGTTTCCCCACTATTACTTGTTGCCAAGAAGATTGGAAGTGATCTGCAAGTACTAAGGGAATCAGTCCTGATAGAAAATAGTGGCATTGAAGCCAGTAGGAGAAAATCAGTAGCCAAGCCCTCACCTCAACTTTTGGTTGCCCTGCTTCCACCTTGAGGGATACATTAGCTGTCTATCTGGGTGCTTGAAACAGTGTCCTCAAGAACTTAGTTTATTAAATCTCTGGTGGCCTGTAGTGTGGAAATGGCCCCAGTTGAACACCATAGAGTATTTGAGCCATGGTTTTGCAACAAAAAGTTTCAGAGCTGCTGGCATGCTGTCCCTATCTTTTGTCCATGTGAATTTCATAATGGCTGCTGTACTTCTTTGTGCTTGCAAAGTGACATAATCAATATGGGCCTTCCAGGCATCAGTATTGTGGAATACTACCCCCAAATATTTAAAGTTCTTCACCTGTTTGATTTCCTTTTTTTTTCTTCAATGAACCATTTAACTCTTTTAGGTTTTCTAGGAAAACCAACCATTTTCGTTTTCTAATTTGATAAGCAGGGATTTATTTTATTTATTTATCAAATGTCGTCACCGCCCATCTCCCCCAAAAGAGGGTATCAATTATTTATTATCTGTAAACTACTTAAAGCCCATGAAGATTGAGCTGGTAGATAAATTGCACAATAAATAAACAAACATTTGATCACAATTGGCCGTAAGAGAAACTGAAAATATTAGCCTCTTGACAACAGTATCTAGAAAGTTTGAAGTATCAAACTTCAAACATCACCTTGTATGAGACAGATCTATTGGTACGATTTTTCTCCTGTGTTAATTACTTACCCAATATACTATGTTCAACTCAGAGGAGAGCCCTTACACTTGCATGATTTAATGTTTTGCCATACACATTGCTGGAAGGAAGATTCCATAATACTACTGCGGAATGGCAACTGTCCATCGGGAGAAATAGAGTATGACCTCATTGCTCTTTTTATATGGCTTGGTACGCTAATAATGCCTCTGTTAAGCTATAGCCATGTTAGCTTATAGGAAAATGCTCTCCTTTGAGCTGACAGGTAGTTTGAGATTTCCAGAAAGGTTGCCAAATTTCATTTGATTACCTTTCAATACTTAATAGTATAACTATTTTCTTTACCTCATCTACAGATTTATGCATTTTTTTTACTATACTCTTTTTGTGTATAGTATTTGGTTAACTCTGGAGTCCTTGGTGCTCTCTGAGCCTTGTTGTTTTCTTGCACACGTTTCATTGCCAGACTAGGCAACATCTTCAGTGCGAAAAGGGAGTGGGACTTGCTCTCTGTTTATATACCATGGCTTGTCCTGCTTGTGTTGGTGGAAGTGTTTTTCTCTCCTTAGGAGTTCCTTGATTGGGCTGTTGTTTGCTGCTTGGTTGATTGACTGAGTTAATAGTTCCTTGATTAGGGTATATTGTGCTGTTTGATTGTTCCTCTGGTGCTAATCCTGGTGTTAATCTTTTCATATCTGGGTGTTGATTGCTGGCAAGGAGGTATTCTGGTCTTTTGGCTTTTCTATTGTCTCTTATGAATGGTATGTAAATGTTGTTTACCTCTATGTGTCTGTTGATGGCTGCTTTGTCTGAGTGCAAGCTTCCAGGAATTTTCTAGCGTTTTTGGATTTGGCTTGGTTTAAGATGCTCACAGTTTCCCAGTTGAAAGTATGGTTGAGTCTGTCCATGTGTTGTGAGATTAAGGAGCTTTCATCGTGTCTTCTGACTGCTAGTTGGTGTTTGTGGATGCACTCTTCTAGTCTTCTGCCAGTCTGTCCTACATAGTGGCTGCTACACTTTAGTGTACACTTTAGTGGCTGTTAACTTTATACATTGTCCTTTCTTTCTATTTTTAGACTTTGACTGTAAATCAAGTTTTAAAAACAGAGTTAAGAAAAATGAGGTAAAAATAGGCTTTCAAGTCAAAATACATCCTCTTTGATACCTGCCTTGGAAAGATAAAAACCTGCCTGACATTGATTCAGTTGATTTTTCCACTTCTTATTTAGTAGTTACATTGTGTGTCTACAGCAGAGCTTTCCAAACTGTGTGTCGCGACACAAAAGTGTGTCGCCACACACAGTGTGGTGTGTCGCCACACCACCCGGAAGCGGCGGCGCGCACGTGCACGGTGGCAGCGGCAGCCGCCATGCATGCACGCACCGCCGCATGCCCCCCACGCGGCTGCCGTGCACGCACGCCGCCGCATGTCCTCCTGTGTCGCCGCCGCACGTGCCGCTGCACCGCCGCTGGCGTGTCGCCAGCGGCGGCACTTTGGAAAGCCCTGGTCTACAGAATTCTAGACCACCTGTTTTTGTATATTGTGATGACTGATGGCTTGTTTTTCCTTCCCTCCATGTTAATAGTTTGATCGTGAACACTTCAGTGAAATCTTCGTAGATCTAAAATGGTTTGAAAGCAAAGTTGGTAATAAATACTTAAATGAAGCAGCTGGTATTGCAGCTGAAGAGTCAAAAAAACAAAAAAAAACCAAGGTTGGTATTTTGAGATAATTAATCTATATAAAGAAATCACCTTTACTATTTTTTAAATGAGAAATTAATGTTTAGTGCTTATTACAAGTAAAGATGTTTACTATATTTATGCCTAAATGTACACATGTGGCCCTTAGAACAGCAGGAGAAGAGCCCTGAGCAAATTTGCTGGAAATACATCCTTAGGAATTCAGGAAGAGATTATGCATCATGACCAAAGGACTGAACTAACCAATGAAGCATATTTCCTTTCAATGGTAAATGGTGTTCAGTGGTGAGAAATGTGAGGTTCTGAACTTAGGCAGGAAAAATCAGATGTACAGGTAGAAAACAAGTGGTATCTTGCATAGCAGAAGAACTTCTGAGAAGCATCTGGGAATCTTGGTAGACCATAGATTAAACACGGGCCAGCAATGTGCTGCAGCTGCCAAAAGAGCCAATGCAGGTTTGGACTGCATCAACAGGTATAGTGTCAAGATCACAGGAAGCGATAGTATTACCATTCCAGGTCAGATTACCCCTGGAATACTGTTTCTAGTTCTGGTCTCAACAATGCAAAAATGATGCTGAGGGACTGGAAAGGGTGCAGAGAAGAGTGACATGGATGGTAAGGGGCTTGGAGCCTCAATCCTACAAGGAATGGTTAAAGGAACTTGTTATGTTTGGCCTAAAGAAGAGAAGGCTAAGAGGAGACATGATAGCAGCTCCAATACATGAAGGTATGGATTTATTTTCCATAGCACCCAAGAGTAAGACAAAAAGTGTGTGGAAGCTTAACAGGGAGAGATTCAGACTTGAAATGAGGAAGAATTTCCTGATTGCAAGAGCTATTATGCAGTGGAACAGCCTGCCTTCTGAAGTTGTGGATGCTCTATCGCTGGAAGTTTTCAGGAAAAGATTGGAGAGCCATTTGTCCAGGATGGCATGAGTATTCCTGCACTGGGCAGGGGGTTGGATTAAATGACTTCCAAGGTCACTTCCAACTCTATGGTTCTATAATTCATTCTCATTCAATAGAAAGTGCTATTTCCTAAATTCTATAAAGTTTAGGAATCATGCTTGTCAAGCTGTTTTCTGGTGCGCTGTGTGCTTTTAGATAACAATTCTGCCAGGTTGACAGAGTGGTTTCTATCAATGGAGCAAGCAATTTTCATTCCCACCTATGCTTCAGCATCTACTCCTGGACACTTAAGTATATTTTAAGGGGAACTAGGAGCTGCCAGGAGGAAAATTATGTCACAAAAGCTGAAGTTCACCCATGTGATATTGGATTTTGCCTTTTTTCTTAAATGTAACTAGAAAACACTTGAATTTCACTGGTATGTATTAGTGGGGTCTCTGTTGTATTTTTGTATTGTTTATTCTAGTTGTTTTAGTCTGGGCTGCCTGTTTATGTGGGTTTAAACTGTTTTAATGATTTTTACTGATTTTTTGGGATTTTATGAACAGCTCAGAGCCTTAGAAATCTAACAAATTTAATTAATTAATTAATTATATTATTTGTTTCCAAGTAGGTATGCTTGGGCTGTATTGAGTTTTCTGAGTGCTTGTTGAAATAAAGCTATAAATCAGAGCTTTCCAAACTTTTCATGTTGGTGACACACTTTTTAGACATGCATCATTTTGCGACACACTCTTACAATAGGGCACAAGGCAGGCACTAGGACCTGCGTGGAATCACAGCAGGTTTGGAGGCAGCCAGGCACAAAGCAGGCACTAGGACCTGCACGGAATCCTGGCAGGGCTCAGAGGCAGCAGCAGCCGCAACACACCCAGACACTGCAGCCGACACACTAACGTGTCCCGACACACAGTTTGGAAAGCTCTGCTATAAATGAACAGATTGGTGGCTTTGATTTGTTTTTGTTTTCTTCACTATTGAAGCATCATTCTTGATTTTGGGTTAAATCCAATATTAGAGGAGAAGACTCACTTTTTTTCTTCTTTGTTTTTCTTCATGAACTCCAAATTGGCTCTGGAGGTAACCCCAACCATCAGAAGCAATTTGTGAGATGCCCAAGGATGGAATGAAAGTGCCATTCTTTAGACTTTTCCTTTCTGTAGTGTTGTGGTATTAATACTACTACGTTATTTCAAAAGTATGAATTATAATGTCAACAGGCTCAGGAAAATGCTACATGCTTGGATCCTTTAGAGAAAACTGACAATGGAAATGTAGAAGCTTCAAAAAGTAAGTTCAGGAATACTGTTCAATGCTGTTCATATTTTGACCTGTATCCTATCCAGGATAGGGTAGAATCAAAAGCTATTTTGAATGTATTGCTTAACATAAAGTTTTATACTTTCCTGTTCCTTTTATTTCTGCAAAAGCCTAATACAGAAGATTACTCTGACATGGCAAACAGAGCTATATAGTTTATATTAACTTCTAATATAGAAGTTAAAATAAAATCCCTATATTTGCCTGTTTTGCTATTTATTAAGTATTTTATATATGGATATAAATATAGTTTATATTAACAACCTTCTACCAGTGAATAAAAGTTTCATTGTATTAGGCCTCCTACAATCATTTCACAAAATCACATTAGGATTTAGTATATTTCAGAAACACTAAAATTATGTAAACACTTTTCAGTGCTTTATTTTGTCCTTAATGTCTAAATAATACATCAGGTACATTTTACTTTATTAATATTTTTCCTAATAAAATATTTTAGCTATTGGAAGACTTTTCAGATACTTTGCATAGTGAATGTGTCATGCTTTTATCAGTTAAATCGAAGTGAGATTTGCCAGCTCAATTGATTGAAGAAAATTATCATTTTTCTAATTCAAAATTAGAAAATTCACATTGGTTACAATAATGGTAGTGCATTATGTATCGATTGTGTGCTTTTCTGAGACAGCTGATTGACTATTGTAGTAAATATGATACTGCTGCAGGTGGACTTTATAGTCTGAATTATCATGGCTCTTCATATCTTAATTCATTTAATGTATGCCATGTCAATTTTAAAACAGTAGTACTGACTGCAGGTTTTTTAGCATACAGGTAGTCCTTGACTTATAACCATTCATTTAGTGACCGTTCAGAGTTACGACAGCACTGGAAAAAGTGACTGACAGCCAGTCCTCGCACTTATCACAATTGCAGCATCCCGGGGTCATGTGATTGCTGTTTGCAACCTTCCCAGCTGGCTTCTGACAAGCAAATTCAATGGGGAACTGCATGATTCACTTAACGACCACATGGTTCACTTAACAGTCACCACAAAAAAGTCATAAAATTGGGTGCAGTCACTTGATGCATCACTTAACGACCGCACCGCTTAATGATGAACTTTCTGGTCCCTGTTGTGGTCATAAGTCAAGGACTACCTGTATAAGTTTCAACGTCTGTGTTTAACAGTATGGACAGTGTTAATAGTTGTTAAATAACAAGTATTGTTCAATTTTGTGTCTCTCTTAGCAGCATTAGAAGATGAACTGGAAGATGATGGTTTGTTTGAAGCAGAATTTAGACAGTACAAAAGAACGTATTATATGACAAAGATGGGTATAGAAGTTGTTTCAGAGTAAGTGCTGGCACTAAAATATTGTAAACTTTTGCTGTGAAAAATGTGCTATAATATCCCAAGTGAATTGATGGACACAGTTGCTTAATTATTTTTAAATGCATAGCTTCTTATTCTTGTCCATCGTGTGTTTGTGGCTTTTTTTTTTAGTGACTTTCTGGCTGACCAGTCAAAATGTTATGTCCAGGCAATACAGTGGATTTTGCACTACTACTACCATGGTGTTCAATCATGGAGCTGGTAAGTTAATTATTACAAAAGAAATTATAGATTAGTTTGTGTATTTTAGGCTATTTTTTACACTAAAACACAGTAGAAAGCCATCTACTTCTATCTCTCTCTCTCAACCTGTATCTCACTTTCAGAATAATGTTACTCGAATAACATGTTATTTCAGATGTCTTCTTCCTACCTTTAGCTTTTTGGTTGAATAAGCTCAGGATACTGGTTTTCATATGTCTATGCACTTTAAAGAACTGAAATAATATATTACTTCCCTCTAGGTACTACCCTTACCATTATGCACCTTATCTCTCAGATATTTGCAAAGTCAGTGAACTGAAGATTCATTTAGATTTAGGAAAACCATTTATGCCATTTGAACAACTTCTTGCAGTATTGCCTGCAGCTAGCAAGGATTTGTTACCAAAATGTTACCAGGTAGGTTGCAATGTTTTTATGAGGCATGTGTTTGTATTACGATGTTCAAGGAGAATTTTAATTCCTTCACTTTACAGTCATGTGAAAAAGTAAGTATACCCCATTGAAAGTTTTGACTTTTGACATATTTCAACATGCAGATGCTTGATCTTCATTTCAACAATATTGATAGATAAAGGGAATACAATATAACAAATATCATGCACCATTTACACTTTGTATTTCATTGTGTAATTTAAGTAAACATAAATATAAATTTTGCATGTGGAAAAAGTTAGTATACCCTTGGCTCTAATACCTGGTATTGCCCTTTGGTAGAAACAACCTCAAGTAGACATTTCTTATAACAGTCTACCAGTTTCTGATGTTGACTGGAAGGAAATTTTTCCCACTCCTCCATGCAGATTTTTTTCAGCTGTGTGATGTTTGAGGGTCTTCTTGCATGCACAGCCCATTTCAAATCACCCCACAGCATCTCGATGGGATTTAGATCCAAGCTTTGACTTGGCCTTTCAAAAAAAAAACCATTTCTTTTTTTTTCAACCATTCCTTGTGGATTTACTGGAATGTTTGGGGTCATTGTCATATTGCAAGGTCCACTTTTAGTTGAGCTTCAATCTTCTGACAGATGGTCTCACATTATCCTCAAGCACCCTCCAGTACAATGAAGAATTCATATTGGATTTTATAATGGTGAGCTGCCCTTGATGCAGCAAAGCAGCCCCAAACCATAACATTTCCACCACTATGCTTTATAGTTGGTATTAAGTTCTTCTGGTGAAATGCTGTGTTTGGTTTTCTCCAAACATATCTTCTGGTACTGTGGCCAAATAATTCCATCTTTGCCTTGTTTGTCCAGAGCACATTGTTCCAGAAGTCCTGGTCTTTGCCTAGGTATTCATGAGCAAACTTTAGTCGTGTCTTGATGTTCTTTCTGGACAGCTAAGGTTTTCTCCTTGCACACCTCCCATGTAGATGTAATTGGTGCAGCTTCTTTCTAATGGTAGCTTAATGCACTTTGACATCAAAAGTGGCAAGAGCTACCTGTAGGTCACTTGATTAAATTCTGGGGTTCTTAGAGTCTTGTTTCAACGTCTTGCATTCTGCTCTTGGGCTGAACTTGCTGGGACGGTCTGGCCTGGGCAAGTTGGCAGTTATTTGAAATCTTCTCATTTGTAGATGAACTTCTGGACTGGTGAATGGTTAATGTCCAATTGTTTGGCAATCTTTTTAAATCCCCTCCCAGATTCAGAGGCATCTATAACCTCCTTTCTGAAGACCTCAGAGAGCTCTTTCAATCTAGGCATGGTGATACCACACACTTCAGCAACAAAGAGCAAATCAGACTAAATGTCTGAGATTTAAATAAGACAGATTCCTCCCAGATTGTCTCTAACGATGTTCTATTCATTTGCACCTGATCTAATTCATTTGTACCAATTAATTTTAGGTATTTGAGGTTGTGATAAATGTAGGGGTGTGCTCACTTTTTCCACGTGCAAAATTTGCATTTAGGTTTATATAAATTATACGATGGACAACAAAATGTAAATGGTGCGTGATATTTGTTATATTATATCCCCTTTATTAATAATGTTGAAATAAAAATCAAATATCTATATGTTGAAATACATTGAAAAAGTCAAAACTTTCAATGAGATATACTTACTTTTTCACGTGATTATATATAAGGTATATTAGTTCAGTACTGTTAATACTTAATTGATCCATATTTTGATTTGTTTGGCAATTCTGCCGTATACATTTAATTTTTTTATATTAGACATCCTATTTAATATCATGTTTAAATAATTTGAATTGTCCTTTCCTATCTCTCAGCATTTAATGACTAGTGAAGAGTCTCCCATTATTGAATATTATCCAACAGAATTTAAAACTGATTTAAATGGAAAGCAGCAAGAATGGGAAGCTGTGGTTTTAATCCCATTTATCGATGAGGTGAGAGCTTTATTATTTATCACGTATTTGACCAGTGTTAAAAGATAATAGAAACATATGTCCTCTTGTCCCCACACCTCTCCTCTTTTCCTCACTAATGCCATTACCACAGTATGCTCCTTATTTGATACATGCCTGTTCAGTACCAATTTAACTCAGCAGATCTTAAATTTGAATAAGTGATTTCATACAAAAATAGGCAATCTGTACCAGAATGAATTTCTACCAAAAGAGACAGACAATGACTTTAATTTAATACTCATTTATTTCAGTGGGACACATTAGCATAAGTTTAAAATAGCATATTTAGTTGCACGTTGCACATGGACTTGCAGTAACTTGTTACACTGATTTCTGAGGAAACTTGGCTCTGATTCAATCTAGTATTTTTAACATGTTTTTACAAGATGCTAGAAGAATATGAATACTACATGACTACAAAATGCTGTCTTTTATTTAGAAACGATTATTAGAAGCAATGGAACCATGCAACAAATTATCGAAAGCAGAAGAAAAGCAAAGAAATAGACACAGTGAATGCCTAATGTACTTATATGATAGAGATAAAGAACTCCAGTATCTATCACCATGGCCAGAGAAGTTCCCTTCCATAGAAAAATGTCATACGAGGTAAGTCTGTAGGACTTACTTATAAATGCAAAGGAAACATTAAAAGTGGAGGGAGAAATGCACCACCTTGAACTTCTGAAGGAAAGACAGAGTATTAATCTAACAAATTAAATAAATGAATCCACTGCTCTTTTCTTACATTGCCCCCTTTTCATTAAGTTTGTGGGAAATGTTATTGGAAAATCCCTTTGACTTCCAAAAAACATGGCTGTGTAGGAAAGCTCTTGGCTTCAGCATTATTGTTTTGCATAGTTGTGTTCAAAGTTGTTTTGATTAGTTAAGTGCCCAAAAAAACTAGTGTCTTCATGATCTTCCTGTAATGCTGACTAGTGGTTTGTCTGAAGTTTAATATCTTTTCTTTTTCTTTTCTTTTTTTTTTGTGTAGGTGTAAAGCTGTGTCTCTGGATGCTTGGCATGTGGATATAGCCGATAATAAAATAACTCAATTAGATACCGAGAGGTTATATTTCTGTGGCTTTCCTACTCTAAAACATATTAATCACAAGGTAAAATGCAAAGTTTCTTCATTTAGTAGTTTATTTTTAATGTGAGAAGCCTAATGTCTGACAGACATTTATTTTATATAGTAGAAGATTATTTTTGCCCCAATTGATTGTATTTGTGAATGGGAGGGAGAGTTATGAATAGCAGAAGGTCTTGAATGATAAATTATTATGAAGGGCTACTAGCACTGTTGCAAAAAGGATATGCTTCTGAAGATTAGTTGTGAGTTTGGAAGGCTGCTTGCCTGGTAATATGGACCCTTTTCCTAACGTCTAACAGAGCTTCCCTCTCTTCTCTCCTGCCCTGTCCGTTTCTGTTTCCTCTCACTTCCTCTCCATGCAAATTTGTCTTTTCTTTTCTCTCCAGCATAGCTACCTTTTCTCACAAGCTCATTTTCTCTTTTTTGTTGTTGTTTCTGCTGAAAGGAGGGAAGAGAATGTATGTAGGTGTACTTCTATGTTTCTGAGAGTGAAACAGATGGATACCTGGGGTTCATTTGGCTCCCTTACTTACTGGCAGCTTGAATTAGACATTTCATTTTAATTTGTTTAATCCTGGCCCTTATTATTTATTGACTAATTGACTGAAGTGTAGTTTTTGGTACATATGTACATATACATCAAAGCATATACACATATATGTTTGTGTGTAGTCTGTATACACACACACACATACACACACACACACACACACACACACACATATGTGTATATATGAACATGTCACATGCAATATTTATTTATTTAATAAATTTATATGACTGCCCAACTCTCACACAGTGACTCTGGGCAGCTTACAGAATTAAAATCCCATACTTATGGAGCAGAGGAATTTCCAGGAGTTGGGAACCCTAGCATTACTATGGTATTTCCCAGGATTTTGTTTTTGTCCCTTTATATATTTCTCTCTCTCTCTCTCTCTGTTCTTCCCAATTTGTGGAGGGTTGTCTTCCTTCTGGGTAAATACTGTCTTCCTTCCCCTATCTTAGTTTGGTCTGAAAAAAAATGGGGTGCAAGTATTTCAGCAAA
Organism: Charina bottae; assembly: GCA_023362775.1. Taxonomy (NCBI): domain Eukaryota; kingdom Metazoa; phylum Chordata; class Lepidosauria; order Squamata; family Charinaidae; genus Charina; species Charina bottae. Next base: position 23,044,928 of record JALMGJ010000005.1, read on the forward strand.
GCAGTCATGGAGAAAATATGTTGCTGGAAATTACAGCTGCAGAAGATTCAGAGGAGTTGGTAAGTATCCAGCTTTCTCAGATTTGCTTTGTAGAAATAATACACTGTGTAGTTTGGATTTCAGTGTGTAGCCTTGATTACCTGAGAGTTTTATATGTTACCTCTAATGCACCACAGAAACCATACATTTAGACAACCAGTTTGAAAACTTAGTAATTAAACCCCATCTGAGAGCCTGATATGATAATCCAAGTTGTCTGAGAGTTTATTGAGGTTACTCACTAATAAAGGTTTACTTCAACTAAACTCAGAGGAACACAAATACCATTATATGATTTATCCACAGTTCTACCGTATGTAAAGTAAGTTCTTTTTTTTCAAAAGAATTATTTTAGATTTAAAGCAAAGATAAAAACTACAAAAAAAGCAAAAAACTAAAAAAAACTAAAGTATGAAAACACAAGAATTTTTTTTAAAGATTACATAAAGAAGTGACTTCCGACTTTTAACAGCAAGAATATACAGCAATTTCCATAATCAATCCCTTATTCTGTATCAAACCAAACTCACATTATTTCTATAAATCATTATATTAGCACATATAAAAATCACTAAATACAATTGCTCCCTCCCCTTATATTAAAAAAGAGAAAAAATATATAAACCTCCTAATCAACTTCCCCCCACAACATTTATTTAATTATTTCCTTCCTACCACTATTCTATACATTTCTGTCCACTATAATAAAGATCAAACTAAAAAGCATATAAATTGTCTGCTCTTATAATTAATAATACTACAGTTATAACAATCTTAATCATATTAAACTTGAAGCCAAGCATTTATTATTATACCTTATTAATATTAATCCAAATCCTTAAAAAGAAATGAAGTCAAACAAACCTTAAAGACAATCCAGATAAACATTCTTAAATCCTTACCCCACTTCAAAGTAAACCAAAGCATTTACATATCTCCACAGTACACACAAGGCATTTTTCATAAAAAATTCAGACAGCCCAACTGCCCCCCTTAAAAACTCCAAGCTCTCAGCAGAAAACCTCCCATAGATAACAACCTCTTCCTTCCCATAACATTCCATCAGAAAAACAGTTCTATTTATAGTTTGCAATACATTCTGTCCCTTCAATTTCTTCAACGCGACAATCCAGTCTCCGTCTGGCATTTCAACAAAATCCTTGATCTCACTGTCAATAGGAACATTTCTATCGTTGTTAATCACTTCCGTTTCTTCCACAACATCCCCAGCCAGATGACACATTTTAGAACTGGTGTTTTATACAATGTCCCGAATACCTTGCATAATAACTTGACAGGAATCAAAGAGAATCTGTTTAAGCTCAGAATGGAAATTTGAGAATGTCTGCTTGAAGTCCTCCATGTCTCAGGCAGTAGATTATGGTGCTCCCTAGGTACTTAACTAGCGAAAGTAAAAGTTAATGGAAAATTTCCAGAAACTGTTTACACAAGTGAAGGTATGATAACGAGCAGCTCCCCAGAGAAAGTGGCAACAGAAAACTGAAGATTCAAAACAGTAGATTCAACGTGTAGGAAAATATTAAAATCTTCAAATTCAGTACAAAGATAATAGGGAGGCAATTATTGACACTCAGTCCTCCTTAGTGTTAGGATGGGAAACAAGCCAAAACTTTTTAAAAATTCTAAAAATTAATATCAGAAAATAACGATAAGCACCAAGAGATTCTTGGGATGATTCTGAGTGTTTTCTGTCAGTGAAAATGCTCCAGGGCTTCAGGAAAAAACTGCCTGAGCCCAAAAAAACTGCCGTGTTGTCAGTTCTACCTGCAGATCCCGCAAGCACAGCTGTTCAGTCCACCATGTCCCCACCGGAAGTCCTGTATGTAAAGTAAGTTCTGAGGTTAATGGACATAATATTGAATTTGAGTCAACTGTGTATAACATTGGGGACCGAAACCTTCATTTTGGAAATGGTTTTATGGTGATAATATTGTGGGCAACATTTGGGAAGAGGAAGTTTGTGAATATAAGAATCTGGCTAGAGGCTATATGGAGTGTAGAATGCAGATAATTAGAGACACTTGTCCTGAGTACCGATTTCCATGACTGCTGATTTATTTAGAATTGAGGTTGTCTTAGGTACTAGTCTTGCTGGATTTGTTTTTTTGGAAGAGACATTAGATGTCTTATGTTTCCCCTGCATATGCTGGTGATCACTTGGAGGGGTACAATAACATGCTTTTTTTAATGCTTATTCTGAATGATGAACATTGATTACCTTTCTGTAGGAAATGCTAGCATTTGGTCGTCATCTTGTTACCAGGAAAAGTCCACACTTTCACTTGCAGTTCTAGTTTGCTGACCTAAATCTATATTTGATTTGGAAAAGAAGGCAGAGGCTGTGTTCACCTTGACAGACCTAGGAGTAGTCTATTTCCCAGCTTCACAAAGGGGAAAATGGCCATAAAACCTAGCCAACACATCTGTAGATCTGAGGATGTTGGTCCTATCATTTCTACATCTAAAATCTGATGTGTTTGCCTGTTGATCTGCATAATATTTTCATGAGTGTCTAATGTGGCGATCTTCCTAAGAATGTTTAAAATAAGGTGTATTGCCAAAGTTTCACTTACAAATCTAAAGCTTATAAAAATGGAACATATATTACGTATGTTTTAAAAGAATCAATTTATTTATGAATTATTCATAAATAATTATAAACAGAATGCAAGTAGAACAAAATTTAGTTTTAATTACTAAGTACAGGTAGTCCTCACTTAATCACCACAGCTGGGACCGGCAACTGTTGCTAAGTGACGTAATTGTTAACTGAGACATCACATGACTGCACTGGACTTACGACACCACTCCCCCTGTGGTTGTTAAGCAAGCCATCACGTGACCGCAACTTGCGATTTTATTGCTGGCTTCTTGAGTGCTTGTTGGAAGCCAGCTGTGAAGTGCAGAAATGGCAATCACGTGACTATGGACCTCTGCAACGGTTGTAAGTGCGAGGACAGGTGGTAAAGTTACTTTTTCAGCACCATCATAACTTCAAGTGATCACTAAAAAGGCAGTTGTTATGCGAGACTACCTGTAGTCAATTTTTTTTTAAAAAACAGGGTTATGTAGACCGATATGCAGATGTTGGGATGGGTTTCTTTTGCTGCACTAAACAATTATTTTTCTCCCATAGAGTATAGAAAAAGTAGCCAGTTTGGTGCTTGGGAAATCAATTTTTGTTAACTGGCCACACCTTGAGGAAGCCAGAGCTGTTGCTGTATCTGATGGTGAAACTAAGTAAGAGACTAATTTGGAATATTTATTATTTACTTGCTTCTATATATGTATCTTTTAAGGCAAAACTTCAGAAGGTATAGTATTAGAACAAGAGTTTATAAGATTTTTTTTAAAAAGCTATGTTAAAACAAAACAGTAAGAAGCTCCAAACACATCTTTGTATTTTCAACTTGTGTTGTATTACTAGCAAATTAATTTCTAATTCAGTTTCACCTAATATTCTAAGGACATCGACAAATAATATATGTAGCTGAGGGTTGAACTGTTGGGTTCATGATGTTCTCTGAACTTGGATTGCTTTCCTGCAGACATTTCATTAGCACACTAGGTAACATCATCAGTGCATGGGAAAGTGACGTTTGCTGGTTGCTTATATATAGTAGCTTGTTCTTGTCTTGGTTGGGATGTGGTTTCTTACTTAATAGTTCATCGATTAGGATATTATTTCTTCCCTGATTGTTTATCTAGGGCTGTTTCCTGCTTATCTGGGTGTTGGTTACAATGGATGTGCTCTGAGCTGTTTGTTTCCATTCTTGACTTCTGATTATGTTTTTTAAATGGTATATACATTAGATTTATCTCTATGTGTCTGTTGATAGTTGATTTTTCAGCATGCCGAGCTTCCAGGAATTCCCTAGCTTTCTTGGATTTGACTTGATCTAAAATGTCAACAGTCTATGAAGGTTCTCAGTCATCCAGGTGGAATTGTCTGTACAGGAGGATGGCCCAACACAGGAGAAATAACACCACAGGACCAGAGTCAGCAGTTTATCTTCATCTAAAAGAAAAAGGACACTCATTTGAGGACATTAATGTTCACATTTTAGACAGAGAAGATACGTGGTTTGAGAGAGGGGTCAAGGAATCCATTTATGCCAACTTGGAAAATCCTTCCTTGAATAGAGGTGGGGGCCTCAGGCACAAACTCTCCCCCATCTTCCTCCCCGTTTTGTCTTCTGTGCCTAGGAAGATTAAGACCATTTCAGAAGCTCAACAGCAGCATGGTGATTTTAACGACCCTCCTTTAGATGATAAAAGGACTTAAAAATTACATCTCAATATAACCATGACCTAGCCCCAGGTGTAAGGTCACACAGCTACCTAGGAACATATTTAGGATTCCCTTACCAACTTTGCTCAGACTGAAGAAGCTCCTTGGATAAGGAGCGAAACGTTTCCACTAAGAAAATAGAAATCCAGTTGACATGATTCAAGCTACAGATAAAATGTCAACAGTTTCCCAGTTAAAATTATGTTTGAATTTATCTAAGTGTTGAGAGATTAAGGAACTTTCATCATGTTTTCTGTCTGCCAATTGATATTAAGGATGCATTCTGCCAGTCTTCTACCTGTTTGTCCTACATAGTCACTGTATCAATCTTTACAACATATGTTGTAGATGACTCCTGTTTTTTCTTCTTTGGTTACTGGGCCTTTGGGTTTGCTTAAGATGTTTTGAAGGTTTTTTTTTTTTTGGTTTATGTGCTAGAGGAATGTCAAGTAGTTGTGGTAGTCTGTTGAGTGTCTCAGAAGTTTTTGATGTATGGGAGAGGTATCCTTTTCATAGGTTGTGATATGATAGGTTGTTAACTAGGCACTTTTTAATGAAATGGTATGTGTACCTATTACATTGGAAGATTTTGTATGTGTAGTCTGTTTCCTCTTGTTGGAATTATGGGTTACTAAAGTGTATTTTTGCAAGATCTATGTTCTTATGCAACTCCTTTTGTGGGCAGTTATTACATCACATAACAACCAGTGGCAATCAGACAAATCAGCCATCAACAGATACATAGAGATAAACCCCATCTTCATACCATTCAGAAGTCAAGAAAGGAAGGAAACAGCCCAGAGCAGATCCTCCCTTGCACCTAACACCCAGATAGGGAGGAAACAGTACCTGATAAACAATTAGGGAAGAAACAATACTCTAACTATCAAGGAAGAAAGCACACCCCAACCAAGACTGGCAAGAGAAGCTACTATATATAAACAACCAACAACTTCACTCTCCCATGCACTGATGATATTTATTTATTTGTTTATTTATTTTATTTTATTTATTTTATTTTATTTTATTTATTATTTTATTTTATTTTATTTTATTTATTTATTTTATTATTTTATTTTATTTTATTTTATTTTATTTATTTTATTATTTTATTTTATTTTATTATTTTATTTTATTTTATTATTTATTTTATTTTATTTTATTTTATTTTATTTTATTATTTTTTTCTATCCCGCCTTTATTTTTATAAATAACTCAAGGCGGCGAACATACCTAATACTCCTTCCTCCTCCTATTTTCCCCACAACAACAACCCTGTGAGGTGGGTTGGGCTGAGAGAGAGTGACTGACCCAAGGTCACCCAGCCGGCTTTCATGCCTAAGGCGGGACTAGAACTCTCAGTCTCCTGGTTTCTAGCCAGTTGCCTTAACCACTAGACCAAGGGTCGGAAATGGCAGCTCGCGAGCCAGATCTGGCTCTTTGGCCCCTCGGCTCTGGCTCTCTCTCTCTCTGCGGCCCCGCCGCCGCCGCCGCCCTTTCTCTCCGGCTCGGATCCCGGAGGGAGACAGGCGGGCGGGGCGGGCGGGCGGCCCGGGCCTCCTCCGCCAGCGGGAGAGAAGGAGGAGCGGCTACCCTCCTGCCTCCGCCCGCCCTGAGGGGACCCACCCGGCAGCCCCCTGGCTCTCGAGCATTTCAAAATGTGCACGAGCATGTCAAAATGGCTCCCGGCATAAAAAGTTTGCCGACCCCTGCACTAGACCAAACTGTTCAGAGCCAGTTTTTTTTATTACCTATTATATTACATACATACATACATTCCCTAGCCTGGTAATGTAAGTCCTGCAAGAAAGCAAGTTCAGAGAACACAGGAATCCCAACACTCACTGAATTCAAGATACCCTTGTGTAATGTTGGTAAAACTGAGATGAAAATTTAAAATGTATTGTTTTGAATTAACTGCATGCTTTTATTCAAGGTTTAACGTGGAGGAGCCTCCTGGAACCCAAAAACTATATAGAGGAAATGCTGTGCCACCAACTAAAGTAGCGTTTGTTGGAGAAAAGGAAAATAATGTATGGATAAAAGAAATCCAGGGAATTTCAGAACAGTAAGATTGTACCTCATCTATTTATAGCTTGACTGTATACTTTATAACAAAGTTGAGAATGAGCAGGTTGCTTTGTGGGAACGACTCATAGAAATGCATGGTCAGATGTATTTTTGGCATTCAGTAACTTTGGTGAATGTGATAAATGCCACTAAAGTCAGTGATCATACTAAACCAGGGCTGGTGTGTACTAAACCGCCGTTGGTGTGTCGCCGCGGGAAAACCCGGAAGCGCTGATGATGATCAGCGCTTCCGGGTTGTGTGGCAACACACCAGACTGTCCACAGTTTGGAAATCTCTGTACTAAACGCTTAGAGATCATTCTCTGTTCCAATGTGTCATCTTATTCATGTGAACACAAATGAGTATATATCGCCCAGTGCGTATTTGGTGTTCCCAAGTGGAAAATAAGTGGTAAATCCAAAGCTGGATTCTCTAAAGTGGGGAAATTGATGTAATAGCATACTCAAAGTTTTTTGTAAAAATAAAAATGTACACATTGGCAACATTTAAATAGGGCCACAGCTATTTAATTAACTGCATGGAAGGATCTAAGGGTGGAGAGAAGAATTATGAGTACCATATGAGAACCTTAGGCGGCAGGAGGAGAAAGTTTTAAAAGTACAAGATGTTAGATTAGTATAAACAACCTATTGGCCATAGGTGCCAGTGTGCCCGGACACTGCCCTATTCCACTAGACTTTATTTATTTAAATTGGGAGGTTGGCATATTATAAAGCAAAGGACCTTATCTCTAGCATCATCTTGCTTCCAGGAATTTCTCTAGTCTTATATAAGCTCACAGGCATTCTTGGAATATAAAATGATGGATGCTTGAATGTTTTGTTTGTCTACTCCTGCCTCAAACAGAGCCAAAAAAAAAAGTGGTGGTAAAGAAGATCCTGAGGGATAAAGTGGTTGGTAGGAAGATACCTCATTTGTTTGCCTTCTGGTAAAACATTGTGATTGGTCACTTCCACTATGGCAATGATTTTGTAAAAAAAGTAAGCCTCTCATTCCGGCCATTTTGGGAGAGTATCCACTCCATGCTTTCAGAATTTCAACTTTGTTCAGCAGCCCAGAAAGGATGCCTAGATAAACATATTATGGTATAATTGAGATAGCATTAGAGATCTGAATATAGATAATTTGATATGCAAATATAGAGATAAACTTTATTAGCACTAGCATGGGAAGATAAAGGGGAAAACTTTATATGGACATTCAGTATGTGCTACCACTTTCACTGTGCTGATTGTCCAAATTCATCTTACCTCCTGCAATTTTCTGTCTCTCCCTTCTACAACTCTATTTATTATTTTGAATTCTGAACTCAAGGAAATACCATTAGGCATCACCCACTTCACAAATGGTATTTATTTATTTAATTTTTATCCCGCCTTTATTATTTTTATAAATAACTCAAGACGGCGAACATACCTAATACTCCTTCCTCCTCCTCTTTCCCCACAACAACAACCCTGTGAGGTGAGTTGGGCTGAGAGAGAGCGACTGGCCCAAGGTCACCCAGCCGGCTTTCATGCCTAAGGCGGGACTAGAACTCACAGACTCCTGGTTTCTAGCCTGTTGCCTTAACCCATAGCTTTCCAAACTGTGTGTCGCGACACTTTATTGTGTTGCAACACACAGTTTAGTGTGTCGTGAAGCGGCGGTACGGAGGCGCGCGTGGCGGCGGCAGTGAAGACGGCAGCGGCGTGCCATCAGCGCTTCCGCGTTTTAGCGAGGCCACCGCCGTGCATGCTGCCGCCACGCCCCCCCCACGCTGCTGCCGTGCGCGCCCCCGCCCCTGCGCGCCCCCCCCACGGCGCACTTTGGAAAGCACTGCCTTAACCACTAGACCAAACTAGAAATATTCTCCCATGGGGAGTTAGTGTGAAGGAAATTACCTGTCTCTGCATTCTAAAGACTGTTTCCTAAGTTTACAGATGCTAACAAGAAATACTGTGTTAACCATTGCCGACACTGCTAGGCCAAGTCAGAAGTATACTTAAAATGTCAGCAAAGCAAATAACACCTCAATAGTGAAAAGAAAATTGTGGAAAAAATATTAACTTTGTTTTGCTTTGCCTTTATGCACTGCTTATTTGTTTTCCCCCAAAGTCCTGCTGTGGTGCCTCATTGTGGTGGTGGTGGGTGTTCCTGGGAGGGATGAGTGAAGAACATTAGGAGTGTATGCCAAGATTATATATTCCCAGCAGGGTCATCCAAGTTGTGAACATCTTCCCACCTATCCATCTAAAGCAAGCAGGCACCTATATTGGGCAGAAGCAATATAGGAAGATGCCAGAGGCAGATGATCACTTTAGTGACAATGGCAAAGGCATCAATTCATACTGCACAGGAGAAGTCAATGGTAAACCACTCCTGTATTTTTACCAAGAAAACCACATGGATAGAAAATATAAAATGATTGATGATATAGTGCTGGATGATGGGCCCCTCAGGTCAGATGGCACTCAATATGCTACTGAGGAAGAGCTGAGGACCTTTTGGAGTACTAATGGTGTTCCTGTCGTGGCTAGATTAAAGCCTTCGGGACATCTAGTTGCTGATGTTGCCATACAGTAAAAGAAAATCTGAAGCTGCAAAGATAGAATTACAGTAGGAACATGGAATGTAAGAAGCATGAATGCAGGAAAGCTCAACACAGTGAAAGATGAAATGGGACTACTACAAATTGACATTTTAGGTATCAGTGAATTGAGATGGACTGGAACCGAACACTTTCAATCAGATTATCATTCTGTTTATTATTCAGGATATAAAAAAAGAAAGAAATGACATTGCTTTTGTAGTTAGGAAGGATATAGCAAGAACAGTAATGTACATGGCTACAATGCAGTCAATGACCAAATAATATCAATTGGATTTCATAGACAACTCTTTAATATGACGATCATTCAAGTTTATGCTCCAACCACCGATGCAGAAGAAGAGGAAGTTGATGACTTCTATGATCAAGTTCAATTCGAAGTTGATAACATGCAAGCAAGATGTGCTACTCGTGACTGGAGACTGGAATGCCAAAGTTGGAAACATTGAAGAGGAAAACATAATTGGATTGGATTGACTATATTATTGCTAAAAGGACTTGGAGGAGCTCAATTATAGCATCAAAGAAATGGCCAGGTGTTGACTGTGGAACAGATCACAAACTGCTGATGTGCAAGTTCCATGTTAAGCTAAAGAAGAAGAAAGCCAGTCAGTTTCCACAATACGATCTTGAACAAATACCCACCATTTTCAAGGAGAACATCAGGAATCACTTTGAAGTCCTGAACCTCATTGAAAGAAAGCTAGAGGAATTATGGAATGAACTTAAAGAAGACTTTAAGGATGAATGTGAAAAGAGACTGCCAAAAAGAAGAAAGAAAGCAAACTGGATGTCAGAATAAACCGTGGAAATTGCCAAGAAGAGAAGAGAAAAGCCAAAGCTTGTCAAAGAAAGACAAAAATCTCAGAACGGAACTTAACAAAGGGCTTCAAAGAGCTGTTGGAAAAGACAAGAAGCAGTATTACAACAACATCTGTAAAGACATCAAATATGGAAAAACAAGGAAAGTCTTTCAAAAGATCTTTGAACTCATAAGGAGGTTCCAACCTTGCATTGGTTAGGTAAAGGATGCCAATGGAGAGATAGTAACTGATTCAAAAGAGATCAAATTAAGATGGAAGGAGTATACTGAAACACTATACAGTAGAGACGTCAATATCCAAGATACCTTAGAAGATATTCCTTACTTACAATAACCTCTAATCCTAGAGGATGAAGTTAGATCAGCACTCTATGTAACACTCTATGGAAGCAAAAGTTGGATTTTGAAGAAGCAGGATAGGAAGACTATTAACACTTTTGAATGTTGGTGTTGAAGAAGACTTATGAGAATACCGTGGACAGCCCAAAAACAAACCAATGGATTATTGAACAAATCAACTCAGAGTTCTCACTCGAGGCACAAGTGACCAGGCTCAAATTATCCTACTTCAGACACATTATGCGAAGACTTAGCTCTCTGGAAAAGGCTCTAATGCTGGGAAAGGTGGAAGGAAGAAGAAAAAGAGGATGACCAGCAGCAAGGTGGATAGACTCAGTTACAGTGACAATGGGTGCAGTGTTGGAAGACCTGAAAGACCAGGTTAGGGACAGATCATCATGGAGAAAATCTATCTATGTGGTCGCTAGGAGTCAAAAACTACTTGATGGGGCATAATTTATTTGTTTATTATCAATCTTGGTGGGGTTTTGCCATTTTGCTTTGAAAACTACTTCTGCCACCACAAAGAATGCTGGTTACAGACACTTTAGCACATTGATACATATACACAAAAGTTAGAGGGTTTTTTTATAGCCCTGTGAGACCCGAAGGCTTCATGTGTATTATCTGGTGCTTAGTATACAGAATCTTTCTGCTAGTTTCCATAGCATGTACAACTTCTAATGTTTGTTAGACAAGTGGCTATTTATAATCTTACCTTTTGTCTAACTTAGGAATCCAGCATTTTCTTGCAAACTCCTGGAAAAAGTAATAGGTTAAATGAACAGATTTTATTATTATTTATTTGACTTCCCCCCAAAATTATTATTAATTACTTATTAAATTACCATTTATTTAAAAAAGTGCAAATTCTAATTTACTGTATAATTTGTTCTTTTTATCAGCTACCAAAGAAGAAAAGGAGTAATTATAAATGAAACATCTGTAATTGTATATGCTCAGTTACTAACTGGGAGTAGATATCAGATAAATCAAAGTGGTGAAGTGTATTTTGAAAAGCAATGGTCCAAGCAGATTCTACCTTTTGCATACCAGACTATTGTCAAGGTGATCTTTTCAAGTTTGTTATTGAAATACATATTTACATATCTATCAATTCAAGTAATCCATAATATTTACTAGCACAGTTCAAATTTAAAGTGTTTTTTCTGTTTAAGCTTCTTAATGTTTTAGAATGAATGGGTATGTGTGTGTATATGTACATGATATGTACTTCAGCCTCAGTTTTGCTAGTCTACAGTCCTACAAGACTGCTGAATCCAATGAGAAATATGTCTGTCAGCAACATTCCTGAGTACAGTAGGGAGAGAAGGTGTGTGAACCTTTATAACTTTCTGTAATCCAGCAGTACATGACCTATGTGATCAAAGCTTCATCAATTCATGTTCAGGCAGATAGTTTACAAATGGAGAAAATGCAGCACCATTGTTGCTATTCCCAGGAATAGTAATCCAATAAAAATTATCTCAAAAGAAAGGCATACAATACTTCAGGAGGTTGCAAAGAAACCCAGGGTGACAGTAAAGGATCTGCAGGCCACTCTTGGCATTGTTTGTATTCTTGTCTACCATAAAGAAAACACTGAACAAAAGTGATGGTGGGGAGGTGCCACTGCTATTTGGAAAGCACATTGCCGCCTGTCTTGAGTTTTTTGGAACTTCTGTGGCATGAATGAGAAACTTTTGGAGAAAATGAAACACTTAATTCCAATAAAAAGAATCATATTACAGCCATGAAGTGTGATTGTGGGAGTATCATAGTTTGGGGCTGCTTTGAAATCTCAGAAACAGGACAGCTCCCAATCCTTCAAGAAACAATGTGTTTGGAATTGAACCAGTAAATTCTCTGTGTCAGGATATCTACCCATGAACTGAAACATGTACAAATGTAGGTCATATAGCACAACTAGATCTAAACCCACAAGTAAATCTGTAACAGAATGATTGAAGCAGAATAAATTCCATGTTTGGGAATGGCCGACTCAGAGCCCTTTCCTGAATCCAATGAAATATTGTGACATTATCTGAACCTAGCAGTTTATGAAGTTAGACCAAAAATATCCACGAGATGAAGCAGTGCTATAAAGAGGAACAGGCTGAGATACCTCTAAGCCAATGTGCAGGAAACATTTGGTTGAAGGCATTGCTGCTAAAGGAGGTGCCACTAGTTACTAAATCTGAATTTCATGTACTTTTTCCAACAAAGACAGTGAATATTGGCTCAATGTGTTCAGTAAAACAATGGCACAGTACTGGCTTGTTTAACCAGAACTTTTTTTATATGTTAATAGTACTTAGAAAAAGTTCTGATCATACTGTATGTCACAAATAGTAAGATTACAGATAGTCATGAAGGATTAACAGACTTCCACCACTGTGTATCACTTCCATTTTCTTTTGGTCATGAGTAATTATATGGTACTCAGGTGATACTGACTGTACTTTTTGTTAAGTAGCTGAACAGCTGAAGGACATAATTTAATAGAAAGACTTAAACTTATTTATGGATTAGTATGTTCCCTGAAGAGCAAGCAGACATGCTGTTTTAAAGTAGATCATTGGCAAGTATTGTCACAGTGCTTAATGTGGATTATTTTAATGTGATGTATCTTTCTTTTTCTTTTGGCAGGATATAAAAACTTTCGATTGCCACTTCTCCAGACTAAAAACTTTGGATGACCTATTCCCTCTTGGATGCACAGTTTTCATGCTAGGAACACCTTATTATGGCTGCACAGGAGAAGTTAGTTTCAAAATAATCAATCAGATTCATTCTTCATAAATTTAAACTATCTGAGATCAAATTGTTATCTGGGTGTTTCTGAGCTATCATTTGTCTATCTCTTGAATATATGACTTTGTACTTGCCTATATGTCTTTTTAAAATTTATTTATTCATTAAATTTCTGTCTTATCTTTATTTTGTACAACTCCAAGCGACATAATTCTCCCACCTCTTATTTTCCCCACAATAACAGCTACAGGTATTTGGAATATATTTTTTTCCATTTTGAATGAAGTGGGCTTAAACTTGAGTGTGTCAATTATTTCTTTAAGGTTCAGGATTCCTCTGATGTTATCTCAGATGGTAGAATTCGAGTTGTTTTCAACATTCCATTTGAACCTCAGCTGGATATCTTAATACAGAATCAGCATGTAAGTGTTATTTCTCTAGCTGTGGAGTACCTTTGTAGAATTCATTTTAATCCTTCAGGTAGTATTGAACAGTATATATTTCTGGAAAAATCTTCAAATAAAGAACAGTTTCTTTTTATTTTCATCTTTTCCATTTATATTTATGTACACATACACTAGAATCTAAAGGTTCTAAAGTATTTTTAACTGATTTTTAAAAATTTCTTTACAGTGACAGAGGGAACTATTATTTAAAGAAAGAAACATATTGCCACTTTAGAATTATGGGCTTCCTCCATTGACTAGATCAGAAAATTACTTATGCCAATATGATATTCAATATCCAGCCAATTAGTGATTTAGAGTTATAATTATAAAATTGGAAAACCAGAATCCTGGTGAGAAAAGTGTCAAAAATCTGAAAATTCCACCCCTCAAGACCAATCTGTGGTCCAGGATATCACCTTGAGCACTGCTTGCCACATGTGGCATTTCATATATTGGTTTATATTTGCTTTCATTAGGATACCTTTGCATTATTCTGTTCATCAGGAGTTATTTGACTAGCCAATAACCACTCCAATCATTCCTTTCATCACTCCAAATAAAATTATTGATTTCTAACTCTCTAGAACAGGGCTTTCCAAAGTTTTCCCGCGGCGACACACCAACCGCCGTTGGTGTGTCGCCACGGGAAAACCCGGAAGTGCCGCCGTTACGGCAGCGCGCAAAAACCCGGAAGCATTGCTGCCGCTTTCGGTTTTTGCGCGCCGCCGTTGGTGTGTCGCCGCGGGAAAACCCGGAAGCGCTGATGATGATCAGCGCTTCCGGGTTGTGTGGCGACACACCAGACTGTGTGTGGCGACACACTTTTGTGTCACGACGCACAGTTTGGAAAGTTCTGCTCTAGAGTTACTGGTTCTTTCTTTTTCCCTTGAAAGCCACAATATGCTTTTGTTTTAGCTTGTCTGTGAGATTGACATGGAATTATATTATTGTTATAGCTACAGTAATTGCTCTCCCAACTACTTTGGGATAAATATAACATCTGTTGGCTGTTTCTAAACAGTACAATATTCAGAGGTGGCAGCTGAAATGCTTTGCCCCTTAACTGAAAACTGGGAGACTAGAAAATAACCTTAACTTATGCTATCTTTCTGCTGGGAAAGAAATGGTTCTTCTTGCACCGGAATAGCTAATAATAATGCATTTGTATTATTTCTTTTTCTTTCTTTTTGTAAATCTATTTTGTTCCTTAGTTTCAATAGAAGAGAATATCTGTAGCTCGGGGTTGAACTGTGGAGTCCTTGGTGCTCTCTGAGCTTGCTTTTCCATAGTATTTCCATAGTCACTTCCATAGTACCTCTTTCTGCTCTTTATTCAGCAAATGCTGATTTCCTCATTTTTATTCTTTTTGTCTCTCTATTTGAAATGGTATACTGTGGACTTCAGTAGTTGTTTATCCTATTGCATACCATTTCAGAAATAGCTAATCCTACTTACTTGAAGCCCAATGCATACATTTGCTATATGCCTGTGAATTGAAGAAGCATGATACAAGTCCAGTTCATTAGATACCTTGTGTAAACACTCATCTGTAGAAGTTTATTGTATAATAAATCTGTACTCTTATAAATACTTCTTATTTTTGTTACTAAAAGGTTAATATAGTTCTCAAAGATTCAAAGCAAATGTTTGATATTTTAGAAATATTCTGTGAAATATAATCCTGCATATGTGTTGGCCAGTCGCCTTGGAGTGAGCAGTTACCTTGTGTCAAGATTTACAGGAAGCATTTTTATTGGAAGAGGATCAAGGAGAAAGTAAGTTTGGAATATACCATTTTGCAGTGAAATATCTAATTACATTTGAATTAAACCCAGGTTAAAATGCTGTTAATCTGATTCTTCCTAGTTGCTTTGAATATTGGTCTTAATAGAGAAAAATTAATGGAAGTAGACCTTCTGCATATCAGCATTCTCCCTTCATTTGTGCATTTAGTACACTGAGAAGAATAGATTGCACAGTGTCAGGAAGGAGAATTTATGTTAGTCATGCCCAGTTTTCAGTTTAAAATTGGGAAAGAACTCCTTTCTCTCTGAAGTGTGATAAGGAAATAAGTACATGGATATTATTTTTCAAAAACACAACTCACAGCACTATTGCATCACTACAGGTATAGGCGCATCTCTCTCTTTCCCTTTTTGTGAGCCAGTGAACTCATTGGGAGTATTTTGGCTCTTGAAAGCCATCAGAAGACCACTTGACCCTCAAAAGTTTGAAATACCATTATCAGGTTGTTTACTAAAAAGGAATGCTTATTGTTGCTTTATAAAACTACTTAAAGCATTGTAAAGTTACTTTTCCAACAGTGCTTCTTTTATAAAATGTTCTGTCCACTTTTCTATCCTCCTCTTCCTGACATAAAATTATTCTTGTACAGTGGGGCAAAAAAGTATTTAGTCAGCCACCAATTGTGCAAGTTCTCCCACTTAAAAAGATGAGAGAGGCCTGTAATTGACATCATAGGTAGACCTCAACTATGAGAGACAAAATGAGAAAACAAATCCAGACAATCACATTGTCTGATTCGGAAGGAATTTATTTGCAAATTATGGTGGAAAATAAGTATTTGGTCACCTACAAACAAGCAAGATTTCTGGCTCTCACAGACCTGTAATTTCTTCTTTAAGAGGCTCCTCTGTCCTCCACTCATTACCTGTAGTAATGGCACCTGTTTGAACTTGTTATCAGTATAAAAGACACCTGTCCACAACCTCAAACAGTCACACTCCAAACTCCACTATGGTGAAGACCAAAGAGCTGTCGAAGGACACCAGAAACAAAATTGTAGACCTGCACCAGGCTGGGAAGACTGAATCTGCAATAGGCAAGCAGCTTGGTGTGAAGAAATCAACTGTGGGAGCAATAATTAGAAAATGGAAGACATACAAGACCACTGATAATCTCCCTCGATCTGGGGCTCCACGCAAGATCTCACCCCGTGGGGTCAAAATAATCACAAGAACGGTGAGCAAAAATCCCAGAACCACACGGGGGGACCTAGTGAATGACCTGCAGAGAGCTGGGACCAACGTAACAAAGGCTACCATCAGTAACACACTACGCCGCCAGGGACTCAGATCCTGCAGTGCTAGACGTGTCCCCCTGCTTAAGCCAGTACATGTCCGGGCCCGTCTGAAGTTTGCTAGAGAGCATTTGGATGATCCAGAAGAGGATTGGGAGAATGTCATATGGTCAGATGAAACCAAAGTAGAACTGTTTGGTAGAAACACAACTCGTCGTGTTTGGAGGAGAGAGAATGCTGAGTTGCATCCAAAGAACACCATACCTACTGTGAAGCATGGGGGTGGCAACATCATGCTTTGGGGCTGTTTCTCTGCAAAGGGACCAGGACGACTGTTCCGTGTACAGGAAAGAAGGAATGGGGCCATGTATCGTGAGATTTTGAGTGCAAACCTCCTTCCATCAGCAAGGGCATTGAAGATGAAACGTGGCTGGGTCTTTCAGCATGACAATGATCCCAAACACACCGCCCGGGCAATGAAGGAGTGGCTTCGTAAGAAGCATTTCAAGGTCCTGGAGTGGCCTAGCCAGTCTCCAGATCTCAACCCCATAGAAAACCTTTGGAGGGAGTTGAAAGTCCGTGTTGCCGAGCGACAGCCCCAAAACATCACTGCTCTAGAGGAGATCTGCATGGAGGAATGGGCCAACATACCAGCAACAGTGTGTGCCAACCTTGTGAAGACTTAAAGAAAACGTTTGACCTCTGTCATTGCCAACAAAGGATATATAACAAAGTATTGAGATGAACTTTTGATATTGACCAAATACTTATTTTCCACCATAATTTGCAAATCAATTCTTTCCGAATCAGACAATGTGATTGTCTGGATTTGTTTTCTCATTTTGTCTCTCATAGTTGAGGTCTACCTATGATGTCAATTACAGGCCTCTCTCATCTTTTTAAGTGGGAGAACTTGCACAATTGGTGGCTGACTAAATACTTTTTTGCCCCACTGTATATACCAGAGCTTTCCAAACTGTGTGTTGCGACACAAAAGTGTGTCGCCACACACAGTCTGGTGTGTCACCACACAACCCGGAAGCGCTGATCACCATCAGCGCTTCCGGGTTTTCCGCGGCGACACGCCAACCGCGGCGCGCAAAAGCGTGAAAGCAGCAGCAGCGCTTCCGGGTTTTTGTGCACTGCCGCAATGGCGGCACTTCCGGGTTTTCCCGCGGCGACACACCAACGGCGGTTGGTGTGTCGCTGCGGGAAAACTTTGGAAAGCCCTGGTATATACAGTACATTTTTAAAATGTATTCCAAAGCAGGGATAGGTTGAATTTGAGCATAATCTATCAGGAAAGAGAAATGAAAGAAATGAAGAAGAGAAGCAGTTACAGATATGGAGGCATAACATACTTTACAGGTTGAAGCTGAGCAATGATCTTGATAATAGTGTTGTGCCCCCTTGAAGCATTTAGGCAATTACAAATTCTTGAAGGCACAGCATGACCACTTCAGGGCCTTGGGACTGTAAGGAACCAAAGCAGCAGTGTACAGTTGCAATCGAAATTATTCAACCCCCATTGCAAATCAGACTGGAGAAGTCATTATAAGTTGCGTTTTCAGTTGAATTGGGGGAAACCACTTGAAGCATTCATCGTGTTGAGCTATTTCAATTGCTTTTGTTTGATTTGTTCATTGCAAACAGCTGAAAGTCTGTAAATTTTGACAATAAACCTGATTTGCAATGGGGGTTGAATAATTTCAATTACAACTGTATGCACTCACTTCCAGAGGCAACCTATGAAAAGACCTTGGGAGGATGTTGAATGCCTTAGCACTTTGCAGAGTCGGGCTTCACTCATCCAACAAACTTTGCAGAGCATCCTTCAAGTTCTTGACGTACCTTTAGTTATTTTAGTTTCTGACACCTTCAGCTTTGTCAGTGATACCTGGTTTCAGAAACCATCCATCCATCCCTCTTATATGCCCACCCATCTTATATACAATAGCCCTTGGCAGCTCACAGCATAATAATAAAACATAGAAAAAATTAATACTAACAGCAAACCCATACCTCATGGCACTCCAAAAGCAACTCTCCCCCATACCCCTGCAGGTCTCCAGTCTCACCTAACCCAATACTTGGGGGAAAAGAGACCTCTTCACAGCCTTCCAGAAGGCCAGCAGTGTAGTGGCCTGCCAGAAACTCTTTCAGACTGGAGGTTTTCCCACAGGGCAAGTGCAGCTACATAGAAGGCATGCCTCCTAGGTTCTGCCAGCTGATAGCATTTAAGGAGGGGACCTGGAGCACACCCACCTTATTTGACCTGATAGGACTGACAGATACCCTCAGGGAGAGGAGGTCCCACAAATAACCTGGCCCTGTGCCATTCAGGTCTTTTCAGGTGATAACCAGCACCTTGAATTGCACCCAGAAAGAAACTAGGAGCCATTGCAGCTCATGCAGCAGCAGCATGATATGGTCAAACCACGGAGCACCCAGAACTGCGTGCGCCACTGCATTCTGGACTAGTTGTAATTTCTGGGTGGTCTTCAAGGGCAGCCCCATGTAAAGCATGTTGCAATAATTCAGCAGGGAAATAACTAGGGCATGAGTGACTGTGAGCATGTCTTTTGTCTGAGTAAATCATTCAAACTTAGTTTGGCTTTTATTATTATTCACCCTCTGCTCTTTTTCAGCCGATAAATTTGAAGACTGCTTAATATTAAGTATTAAAATTAATATATAGTAAAATTATGCTAGAATTCAACTAAGGAAACACCTGTTTAATAATACATTTGTAGGAAATAAAGTACTGTACTAGAATTTTGGTAAATTACAGTAAATACAGTTAACATTGGATATCTCTTTTGCAGTCCACGTGGAGACCATAAAGCAAATGTAGGATTAAATCTGAAATTCAATAAGAGGAATGAAGAAGTCCCTGGCTATACTAAGAAAGTTGGAAATGAATGGATGTATTCCTCTGCAGTGGAACAGCTTCTAGCTGAATATTTAGAAAGGTAAGTTTAAAATTTATTGTGGACTTGTGTATACATTTGTGATGGACAATGTTATTGTACAACATTACTGTAGGGAGCTTTGTTGGATCAAGCTAAAGGGCTATTGAAGCATTCTCTTTATCTCATCTATTTAGCCACCTAAATATATACTGCTCAATGCTTCTTCTTAGCAACTGGCATATGAATCATACTGCCTTTGATTTCAGATGTAGCCATTTATGGTCTATTCTACATTTATTTATTCAGTTTGTGTGGCCACTCAATCACCATGTGACTCCAGGCAGCTAATGGCCAGTTAAAAACATAATAAAATAACCAAACAAAAGACATATTGTGCCCAAATTGTATATTCTTCTTTCAGAACAATGTTGATTCCTGGACTTCACCAATTCTGGTGATAGTACATTTCTTAGTTTAATAATGTAGTGGATGAAGAAATATTTTTAATAGATTTTAAATCTTTCCATATGTGAATATAGTGGATAATTCCTAGGGTACTACCGTTATGCATGAGAGAAAACTGTATCCATATCTTTCATACCATGAAAGATACATGATTGTTTCTGCAATGTGCTGGGGGGAAAAAAACTCAGCTGTTTTAAAAAGTTACAGATCTGTGTTTCAATACAAAGCAACTTTTAAGAATTAACTGAAGCACTGCGTAACATGTTCCCCATCATATGCATACTTACTTTTCCTGCAACCAGGAGTCTAGTAAGTATTGGTAGAGGTTTTATGACATATATAGAAAATATGAAATATCTGCTCAAGTATATTTATATATTTCATAGGGTACCAGAACTTTTTACTTACTTAGCCAAAAATAGTCCAGAAGATATATTTTATGAAGATGATATTTGGCCTGGTGAAGAGGAGAATGGGTACGTAGTTCATACTTTTTGGCAGGTTAATAAATAAGTAGATAAATTTCCTGATCTTTCAAAGACAATCAGCATGAAGATTGCTAGTTTGAATTTGGTGGACAAGTCTTTGGGTTCAAGGAGGAGCACTTGCATGCAATATTCATTCATGGTGGTAGGCTGCCTAGTGACTACAAAGCAGCCAAAATACTATCTGCCAGCCATTTTGGGGATTGGCAAAAGACTAAGTGTTGTTATTTCCAATTACCAAAATGTCAGAATTTGATTTTAGATACTTTATTCCAAAACAGTGCTTCATAGTGAAAGAGGGAAGGAGAGATGTTCTCTGTGTCTATGTTGTGCATACACACACACAAATGTTCTGTGTATGTGTGTGTGTGCACACACGGAATATTTAAAATATGAATACTGTAGGAATCTCTGTACACCTAGAATTGAGTTAAACTTACATTACGCTAACAGAACATTTATAAAATATTGGTAGCAATGCATGTCATAGTTGTGTGTAGGCTCTACAGAACATTTTGATCTGAAATGTTTTAAGTGTGAACTTCTGAGAAATGAGTTATTCCATATGGGGAAGTGATCACTCAAAAAAGAGCTGTTCCAAGCTTAAAAACTGTTTCAAGTTCAAAATGCTTGAATGCCGGGATACTCTAAAACAGAGCTTTCCAAACTTTTCATGTTGGTGACACACTTTTTAGACATGCATCATTTCGCGACACACACTTACAGCAGGGCATCATTTCGTGACACACTCTTACAGCAGGGCACAAGGCAGGCACTAGGACCTGCATGGAATCACAGCAGGTTTGGAGGCAGCCAGGCACTAGGACCTGCGCGGAATCCTGGCAGGGCTCAGAGGTAGCAGCAGCGGCGACACCCTGACACTGCAGCCGACACACTAACGTGTCCCGACACACAGTTTGGAAAGCTATGCTCTAAAACATTGTTTTGTCACTTGGAACAAGACTTTTGCACTTCAAAGGGGCCATTTCACTGAATTTCACACTATAAAAGCTTCAAATTGAAGTATTTTACAGACCCTAGTATTATATTTTTCTAGATGATCTGGCCTGGAATCAAAGGAAGAGCTTTGTATTAGTATAATCTTAAAGCTAAGATCCAGAGCAGCCCCCTATCTGCTTGGGAGGGGTGAATGACATTAGTGGGAGGGCTTCAGGGATGGAGGTAAGCTCCATTGAAAAAGTGTATTGCACCTGATATCAGCCATTTCTATTTCTGTATTCAGAAAAGTGCTAAATGTAAAATAAAGCGGAGAGCCAAAACGGATGGTGCAGAGTCACCAAAGTACAGCTTGGCATTGTAGTTGTCTTAAATGTATTGATCTTGGTCACCCTACATCTTTCCCCCTTAGGTTGAGATCCACAGATCCATGTTTGTTGAGATTACATCTCTGGTTATTAAAAGTTCTGTAATATTTGCCCTCTTTCAAGAACAGCCCACTCCAGCTTTCATTTGCTGCAGATGATGTGCTTTTAGACAGAGGTTGGAAGTGGGTTTTGTTCAAGACCCCATTTATTTGATGGATTGGAGATTTCCTGTATTTGTCCTAAATTGTAAAGGCTAGAAATTTAGGGTATAATAAACTTGGACAAATTCAAAACTGTACATTAAGCCAACCCTGCAAGTTTTGTCACTGGGTCTTATATTTGGACATATTTTTTTTAAAATTAAAAACAAAAATCTTCATAATACTGTACATAGTTTGCCACTTGATCAAATTTACATGTTGACTATACTAGGGTTTAAATCTTGATGATTATTAACATGGAATAATTTTCAACATAGTGCTGAGAAGGTTCAAGAAATCATGTCATGGGTAAAGGCTCATCCTGTCAGTACACTCTCACGTTCATCTTGTGATTTACAAATTCTGGATACAGCTATCGTTGAAAAGATTGAAGAAGAAATCGAGAAATGCAAGGTACATAAAATATTGTTTAAATTATCTGACTCTATTGCAATTAAGTTCCAAACTTCATTCAAATTGTATTAGAATGTTGTACATTGTGAATTCTTGACTGTAATTTTGGACTGTAAAGCAGTAAAAAGGACATTTTAAACAATAAAACAAAGCATGCAGGAGACCTTAACAGCTTATCTGGTAGCTCACCTGTTTGTATATGCATAATCTATATCACCCAAATTAATTAAACTTTGAATAGAGTTTACAACCCAGGAAGTCACACATATCTAGGGTTACTTTGAAGATTTTGTTGACAAGTTCCAGCTCTATCCTGCTCTTGTTACATTATATGCCTTTATAATCAGTTATGTAGACCAATGTATAGTGTTGGAGAGCTATAACAGAATAGTTTAGAATACCCATTACACTGATTATATAATGTGACTGTCCACCAGCACAATGACTGTTTAGATTGGGAATGAACAAACTTTTTTCCATCAAGGGTCACATTCCCTTGTGGATTGTCTGTTAAGACCTACAGTATGTGATAAGACAGAATGGAAGCAAACAGTGGATGTGCCCAGAGCCTAAAGTTGTCTTTCTCATATCCTCTGTTTTCTCTTTCTAGCACACTGTTTTTTCTCCAACCACCCTCCAAGCAGCAGGCTCCAGTGAAGAGTCAGAGAGCTTTTATATGACTCCTGAACTGATCTCTTACAGAATGGTTTTGAAATTAGGCTGAGCGACAGCACATTAAACTAAGGGCTATAGATAGCTTTCCTATCAGTGTTGTTAGGAAGAATATATATGATAATAGTTAGGATAAAAATGTTAGGATCCATCTGTGTGGGCTATAATATATGACTTTTTAATTTTGTAAGGCAATAATAATCTATTGATGATTTCATCCAATTATTTTTGCTTTCTTTTTAGAAAAGAAAAAGTAATAAGAAAGTTCGTGTGACAGTGAAACCTCACTTATTATACAGAGTAAGTTTGGGATATTTTAAAATTATAAATACAGTTGCATAGGAATTTTTTTTAAGGCCATGGCAAACCAATTCCATAAAGTTGCCAAGAAAAAAACATGAATGTGTCCATGTAGCCATCAGGAGTCAAGCTTGACTCAAGGGAGACTTTATTTTCTTACCAGCTTCCTTAATTTTCTTCCTCTATCTTACATATTGTAAAACTGATGAACAAGGTTTGTTAAAAATGGCAGTGCTGGTTAGATGGTGTAGATTAGCCTTATTGTACTTTCTGCTGGCCAGATTTGGAGCCTGATTGCTTTCTAGTGACTTGATACTTTTTGAGAAAGCATCCCTACATGAGATCGTTTTAGTTAGCAGGACATTACATTATTTAATCTTTTCATTTTAATAAAACTGCATGTAAAATTAATATTCCAAGAGGCGTATATAACTACTTTTATACTATATCATATTCATACTTAGATATTTTTGCAGTAATTTAAATAATTTGGTTTTATTAGCCTTTAGAACAACAACATGGAATTTTACCAGACCGAGATGCAGAATATCGATTGTTTGACCGTGTTGTGAATGTGAGAGAGAACTTTTCTGTTCCTCTTGGACTTCGTGGTACTGTCATAGGAATTAAAAGAGGTATGACTGAATTTCTTTTTAGTTTTTGATAATCCTGCCTTTGATTTGTGAATGACCTCTTTGTTTAAAAAATACTGATTCCTATAAACAGGATATTAATCAAAGTTAATTGAGGTTAGAAAGGTACATCTTTTTTGTTTGTTTTAATTAACTGAATTCAAAATTCTACAAGTTAAAAGCCCTTTATGCAGTGGGGCTTGTCTGTACCTTTCTTGGTATTCTTGAAGACAGTCAAGGATTCACCTGTACCACATGGACTGCAATGGGACAGAAGAATTTCTCCACACCAAATGCAGGCCCCCTGCTCTCCCATGGTGCTTCTGCTCTTTTATTGCAGTACCCTGCACCATAGTTCAAACTGCTTAGAAAGTCCTCCACCCCTTTCAAAGTGTACAGTTTTGGGGTCAGGAGAGACCCGAAAGCTGTTTTACAAATGACATATATTTTTGGATCCAAACAATTGACATAACATTTTTGTTTGCATATTATGTGGCTACTGCTATTAACTTTTTTTAAACATAATGCCCGCACCATACATCACCATTCTTGGGTTAGTGTGGAATGGAGTAGGCAACCATGGTTGGATGAGCTGTTATATTTAGTCTAGAGCAGTGCTTTCCAAAGTGCCGCCGTTGGTGACACACCAATGGCAGGGGTGGGGTGCGGTCGTGGCGCGGGGGGCGGGGGGCGCGTGGCGGCGGCGTGCACGGCAGCGGCAGCCTTGCTAAAACGCGGAAGCGCTGATGGTGCGCCGCTGCCGTCGTTGCTGCCGCCGCCATACACACTGCCGCCGCCACGCGCGCCCCCGTGCCGCCGCTTCGCGACACACTAAACACAAACACACAGTTTGGAAAGCTATGGTCTAGAGGGAAACAGATCTATGGTGTTTTTGTAGCACTTTAACTAATAAACATTTGGGCATATGCTTCTACAGTATAACCAAACAGGTGAGAAAGCCCTAGCTGTATTAATTTGTTATCTGCATATAATATAAGAAAAAACATTGCTACTGGATGCCTTGTTTGATCATTTTTTTGTTGTTCTGGAAGGTCAAGGACGTGTATTAACTCCCATAATACCATTGTATATAATCTCATTTTAAAAACACCATAGACTTTGGTGGTGTTTCTCCAGTAAGACTGAAACTACTTTAAAACTCATTGAAGCACATAAGTCAATAATACAAGAAGTTATCAACAGATTACTTCCACATGTATGTGAAAGAGACAAGCTCCATCCTACTAAACAAAATTCTTATTTTCATTTAAACCAACGTATTGTAACTTAGTAGCTTCTGGGTGTGTTGGACTGTAACTCTTCTTCTGATCGGGGGCCAGAAAAACTCTTGACACTGGGTACATAGTCAGCAACTTCACCAGAGTGGACAGGGTAGAAATTATTGTTCTGTTACTATGTTTTTGTTCACACGTATCCAAAAAAGTTTAAAAATTGAACTGCTGAAAATCTGATGGCATGATTTGGCACAACTGTGGGAGTTATAAAAATGGATCAGAGGGTGCTTCCTCTGGATTATAACATCTCATTAGTCATAGTAGTTGGGAATTCTGGGAATTATAATCCAAAACATCTGGAGGGTACCAAGTTGGTGAAGATTGGTCTAAGTCAGAGCTTTCCAAACTGTGTGTCGCGACACAAAAGTGTGTCACCACACACAGTCTGGTGTGTCGCCACACAACCCGGAAGCGCTGATCATCATCAGCGCTTCCGGGTTTTCCCACGGCGACACACCAACGGCGGCGCGTAAAAACTCGAAAGCGGCAGCAGCGCTTCCGGGTTTTTGCGCGCTGCCGCAACGGCGGCACTTCCAGGTTGGTGTGTCGCCGCGGGAAAACTTTGGAAAGCCCTGGTCTAAGTAGTCAGCTGTATTGACCAGGAAGGTCAGTTAGTGGAAGCCAATCTAGAGGACAGTGTTGGAAACCCTTAAATGGCACTTCCAATCCCTGTAAGTAGCTCTACAGATCAATACATTGGTGTTTGAATATAGAAATGGTAGTAGTAAGCAATAATATTCTGTTTTTCTCTAGCAATTTCACATTTGATGATATTGCTTACAATGCGTATTTTCTTTAGCCAGCAGAGAATCTGATGTGCTGTATGAAGTACTGTTTGATGAAGAGTTTCATGGAGGTTTAACAATAAGGTTTGTTGCAGACAATTACTTATTTTTCTTAAGTGTTTCAACAGAACCTCAGGAAACACAAAATAATTGTACAAGAAGGTGACATTAAAAAACATTTTTTCTAGTAATTGTGTTCCTTATGATCCACATTTATTGCCATTGTAATTACTCTGTAAATTTTCATTTTATCAATGAGAAGTAGAGATCAAAACCACCTCCATCCAACTGTTCGCTCAACCCCATAAAACTGAGATCTGAACTTAAGTGTGTTAGATCAAGTTCACTTTATTCTCCATCTGTAATATTAAATATTTATATTCTATAAAAATTCTTAATATACAGTTTGGAATTAGATGAATAATGGCCATAGCAAAGCTGTTTTCATTTCCTTCCTTCCATTAGGAGTTCACCTTTCAGAGGGTATCGCATGCCAGCTTGTGCCTTAATTAACATATCTCATGGCTATCGATCTGAAACAGGAAATCAGAAGTTAACAGCCATAGTCAAGCCTCAGCCAGCTGTGAGTGCCTACAACTCATATTCATCTGAATCCTTTTCTGTATCTTCCCAAAAAGCACATCTAGGAGGACTCAATCATTCCCCTCGTTCCCTCTTCGTTCCAACTCAAGTAAGTGTGTATTCAGTTACCCAGTTCCATCATAGAAAATAAAGGTATTGCTAAAAGATGTTCTTGTATGCTTATAAAAAATGACAGCAAAATTTAAATAAGCCTTAATAATTGTCATAATAATTAGCTGAGCCAGTTTGGTTTAGTGGTTAAGGCACCAGGCTAGAAACTGGGAGACCATGAGTTCTAGTCCTGCCTTAGGCGTGAAGCCAGCTGGATGACCTTGGGCCAGTAGCGCGCTCTCAGCCCTAGGGAGCAGGCAAGGGCAACCCATTTCTGAAATCTTGCCAAAACTGGGGGAAGTGGAGGAAGTCCCAGGTAAGGACCGTGGGGATGCCGCAAAGGGGGTGGGGGAGGCCCTAGGAGGCCCAGCGCAGCCCACATGCAAGTTGGGGGAGGGGGTGCTCAGTGCGGCACAAGTTCAGAAACTGCAGTCTCCAGGAGTCAAAAAAACACTCAAAGGAGCGCGCACACACACACACACACAAAATTATAATTAGCTAGTGCAGTTATATCCAAATTTATATATGATAAAAGGAGAAAATGATAGTTCTTAATGTGCTTTGAGCACTGTGGTTATTGGTGCATGTATCAGGGAGTTGATTTTTATATGTGTTTGAGATAGATTCTGTCCCATAACATTATCTAAAGCAGAGCTTTCCAAACTCTGTGTCGCGACACAAAAGTGTGTCGCCACACACAGTCTGGTGTGTCGCTACACAACCCGGAAGCGCTGATCATTATCAGCGCTTCCGGGTTTTCCTGCAGTGACACACCAACTGCAGCGCGCAAAACCCAAAAGCAGCAGCAGCGCTTCCAAGTTTTTGCGCGCTGCCGCACTTCCAGGTTTTCCCGCGGCGACACACCAACGGCGGTTGGTGTGTCGCCGCGGGAAAAACTTTGGAAAGCCCTGATCTAAAGAAACAAAGTGGATTATGTCCCATAGCAGTTATTGTTAGAATTGTTCAGTATATACTGTGGGTCAATTAATTTGGAATATCACTATGTAAAAAAAAATTAAAAATGATCGAGTATATAATATTTGAAAGAGGTAGGAAAGTTGAAAAGTTATTCTGATTTTTTTTTCTTAATCTACTATCTAGCAATTGAATGGAAGACAGCATAATAGTATCAAAGCAGAAAAGCAGGGCAATTCCAGTTCTCTGCAGAAAGTAACCTATACAAGTAGCAATCAGAAATGTAAAGTAAGTGGTTTTACCTGTCATCTTAGGGTGAATGTTTTTGGGTTGTGTAGGAAGTGGGTTTAGGGTTCGTTTGTTTTTGCTAAAAGAAATAGTAAAAGTAGTAAAAAAAATAGTAAAAAGAAATTATATATTATTTGGTACATTTCTATTTCTCAGTACTTTTAAGATACGTGATGACATATTAAAATCATTTTTAAATAATAAGATAATCATAACCTAAAGTAATGCAAATGAAATAATAAATAACATCAGGCAAAGGCAATAAATTGGGCACATTTTCCAAAAAGTAGCAAGTTGCAATAAATTCAAGAAAAGCACAAAATATTTTAAAAGATATGAAGAAATGTGTTTATGTAAATATTTTTGTTTAACAAATTTATAGCGCTGCCCACTTCCCCAAGGCACTCTTTTTATGTTTATAAGTACTGAATCAGCCTGTGATTTACACTTCAGATTATCTAACCTTTGATAAGATTGTCCCAAAATTAGTGAAATCTTAATCAGTTGAATTAAACCAATTAACTCTATAGCCTATATTTCCAATAGTATCACCATAAAATCAATTCTAAGATATAACTATTTATTTTCTTGTTTTCATTGCAGTGCTGTAGTAAGCACCTTACAGGTAGTCTTCGGGTTACGACTGCAATTGGGATCGGGATTGCCGTCACTAAGTGATACGGTCGTAAAGCACTACATCACGGGACCGCATTGCTTAGCAACAGCAGTCCAGGCAGTCCCAGTTGTTATCGTAACCCAAGATGCATAGGTTGTTAAGCGGGAAGTGGAGGAAGTCCCAGGTAAGGACCATGGGGCTGCCGCAAGGGGGGTGGGGGAGGCCCTAGGAGGCCCGGCGCAGCCCACATGCAAGTTGAGGGAGGGGGTGCTCAGTGCGGCACAAGTTCAGAAAGGCCAGGGAATGAGGGCGCGGGGTGCATGCAATTGTAGGGAGGCCATGGAAAGAGGGTGTTTCTTCCATTTATTTCAGTGGGTCTGCTCTAAATATGGCAAAATCTAAAGCCAATCTAGTTGCTATATATTCTTAAAAATAGAATAGAGTGGACTAAGGAATGTTCCAATTCATCATCCATTGAGTAGGTGATAATGTCATGGCTGCTCAGAATCCGAACAAGAGTTTTATTTAAAAAAAAAAAGGATCCTTCCCATTCCCGAAAGCCTACCATGGAAGAGCAACAGTAGTAGGTAGCTGTGAACCAGGTTGCTTTTAGAGATAATGGAAGATGGAAAACAATAGGGAAATAGTATTGTATGAGTATTGAATAGGTTTGATAGCACATGAATGGGAAACTCATGAAAGCTTTTGAGAGTTTCAATATGAAAGGGGAGAGGAATGGTTTTGTGGATTGAGGCCATGGGGCATAACTGTGTGTCAGAAAAGGGAAAAAAACAATTGGGAAAAAACCTCTTGGTGTAGAATTTAGATGTACTGTCTCTGTAAAACAGTATAGTAATACTTCATTGTGGGGCAATTTTTCATGAAAAGATGAGAACTTGTCTTCACTTGTATCCATTTAAAAGTGAATGGCTACTTAATTCACTTAAGCCGCCATAAGATCCCTGCAATTGAAATTGCTAAATTGTTGAAACTTAAGCCATGTGTTCTGTGATAATGGAAACATTGTTTTAAAAAAATTCATGTGACTCCAGAAGGCTACACAGCTTATTTTGTTCTGCAATGAGGTTTTCATATCAGAGTTTGCATTTTATTTTATTTTATTTGTTTTGCTTTTCTTTCCTAGCAAGCTCACAATAAACAAGATGATGAATTCTGCAACATTTGGCAATCATTGCAAAGCTCTGGAAAGTCTCAGCCTACCCTACAAAATAAGGATGATATGGTTAGTATATATCAAAAAGGGACAATCTCTTTTGTACCAATCTTATATGGCATGTTGATGATCACACCCAAAAAGAGGATAGGGCCAAAACATGAAAGAAAAGGAGAAAGGTTTTTTTTTTTAAAAAAAAAGGTAGGTTATAAATATTTACCAAATTAAATAAATCAATAACTAAAAGCAGTGACTAGCCATCAAGAGATCCAGAAGGGCATGAAAGAATACTCACATATATTCTGTTGCCATCATTGCCCAATGTAACTTCTTTTTAGATATTGTTCTATCTAAACTATGTAATGTTTCAGGTAACTTTTTTGTAAGGCATCTTTGATTGTAGGACATCTTTGATTGATTGATTGATTGATTGATTGATTATGTGCCATCAAGTCGTTGTTAACTCTTGGTGATCACATAGATTTTCTCTCAGACAATCTGTCTCCAAACTGGTCCTTCAGGTTTCCATTGACACATCTATAATTGCTATAATTGAGTCCATCTGGCTTACTGCTGGTCATCCTCTTTTTCTCTTTCCTTCCATCTTTCCCAGCATTATTGCCTTCATTGCTACTCTACTGTCAGCCCCACTAAGTAGACCAGACCAGGAAATCAACTCCAAAGGAAGGTTAAAACTATTTTTATTGAGAGTGGCTATAATCTATAACAGAGCTTTCCAAACTGTGTGTGGCGACACAAAAGTGTGTCGCCACACACAGTCTGGTGTGTCGCCACACAACCTGGAAGCGCTGATCATCATCAGCGCTTCCGGGTTTTCCCGCGGCGACACACCAACGGCAGCGCGCAAAAACCCGAAAGCGGCAGCAGCGCTTCCGGGTTTTTGCGCGCTGCCGCAATAGCGGCACTTCCGGGTTTTCCCGTGGCGACACACCAACAGCGGTTGGTGTGTCGCCGCGGGAAAACTTTGGAAAGCCCTGATCTATAATAACAGAATCTTGCAAATCTAATTGTGCTGTACCTCTTTCCTGTTTTTATACTCCAGTGAATTAGGGAGGCATCTGCTGAGACACTTCTGAATATTATTTTGTTGCTCCGGACTAACAACATGTTTCAATCCCTTTTGCCTAGGATTAATAGTTCTTGCTTTTTCTGTCAAGGTCATCTTCCTTACTCTGGAAGGAAATGCTAGTCTGTGGTGTATGTCTTGACTGCTGGCTTCTTTACTGTTGATAGTCAATCCTAAAAGACAGAAGCTATCTGTCACTTCAGTATTTTCATTGTCATTTCTAAGGATGGTTGCTATACCTGTTGTCCTTAGTTTAGTCTTTTTAAATTTAATCTTAGTCCCATTTTTTAATTATGTCCCACTGACTTTTATTACTAAAGTTTACAGATTGTTTGCCTTTTCAGCTATCAGAGTAGAATAATCAGCATAGTGCAGCTTATTGATATTTCTTTCTCTTAATTTTAAAACAATGTTCATCTTCCAATCCAGCTTCTCTCAATATATAATCAGCATACAGATTGAATAAATAAGGGGAGAGTATATAGCTTTGTCTCCTTCACCAACCTGGAGCCAATCTGTTTCACCATGTTCCATCTGGATTGTGGCTTCCTGATCCATGTATAGGTTTCACATAAGGACAACAAGGTGTTCTGGGATTTCCATTTTTCTAAGCACAGTCCGCAGCTTGTCATGACTGACAAAATCAAAGGCCTTTCTATAATCAGTGAAGCACATACCGAGTTCTTTTGGTATTTTTTGGCTTTCTCAATTGTGCAGCAACAATGTCTCATGTTCCTCAGCCTTTTCTAAGGCCAGCTTGAATATTTTGCTTTCCGTGTAGAGCTCTAATCTTTGTTGGATAATCCTAAACATTATTTTGCTAGCATGTAAAATTAAAGATACTGTATGATAGTTTTCACACTTTTAATGACATCTTAAAAAGGTGCAGTTCAAAAACTGAACGTTTCTGAAGGTCTTACCATGCACTTTGAATACGTATTTCCTAAATATTTTTCAACTTTTTTCTGATCTTTATTTCTTTCAAGTAGCTAGAAAAACTGCCTCCAATTTGCCAGAGTGGTTTGTACTGAATTCCAGTGCCAAAAGCTTAGGAGATGGGGTGGCAGCTTATGCAGGCCACACCTTACCCTCTCCTGTTTTGTATCTTAGAATAGATCTGTAGTCTAAGCAGCTTCCTGTGCAAAATCTTACTCTTGCAAAATCTAATTTTCTAGGATGAAGTTTTTTTACCTCAGTATGTGAAATTCAGTAGCAGTGGCCGGTCCTGCAAACCAGGTTTTAATGAGAATAGCTTTAAAGGCCAGCAAAAAATCCAGGACTCATTTAGGAAATGTAAGTACTGTAATGTGTAAGTTCTTGAATTATTACTATTATTACATTAATCTTCTTTTATATAGGAATCCCATTTTGAAAAGAGTTAATTTCAATGAGTATTACTGAATCCTGTGCCAAATGATGTTTAAGGAAAAGAGCAGGATGGCTGTGGATCTTAATTCTTGAAAATTCCTCCCATGAAATGTGCTTTTGACATTTTCCACTGCAGCTTTGCATCCTGATTCTGTCTGTTTTGTCATAGTACAGTATCTGAATAGATAGAGCATGAAGGAAGCTAGGAAAAATATACTGCGTTGTGTGAAGAAAGTTCACTGTACTACTTAACAATAAATCCTACTACAGTTAATGGGATTTCTTTCAGTAGACACATACAAAAATAATCCTTTTCTTTGTATTTTACTCTTTAAACTGATCATACGAATTTTTCAGTTTCAGCCAAAGAAGATTCTAAAGAGCCAAGAAATGAAGGTCAAACACAAAAAGTATCAAATAAACTGGTAATTGTAATCATTCTGCTTGCATATGACTTTTCATAATTGTACCATTGTTATTTATTTCCCCAAGTTACTTTTGTTAGAGGTCTTTTATGGAAGTCAGTTGAGAATTTTATTATTCAGCAGATTTGTGATAAGCAATACAGTATTGCTTTTAAATGGCTTATAGCAGTCATTCCAGTATTTTCCTTTATGCAGACTACCACATAAGCTAGGCACTTGTGGCTCCCAAAATGGGCATCTGCACGACTGCCGAAATATTTTTTTAATAAAATGGTTGAAATATGAGGGGATGACAATTTCACAAGATTTTGACATTCTCACCCACACTCTTGCAAAAGAATGTCAAAATCTTTTGAAATTTTGCAGTTATTACTAATAATTTAGAAATTATTTTGTTATTTACTCCAGGACCAATTACAGTTTAAGAACCACTTGCCTTCAGCTTTACTGCTGGGCCTTATAGAAATATGGAGAGGGACCCCAGTCACTATTTAGTAAGACTGCAAAGCCAAGGAAGCTTTAATATGGTGTTTCCTGAACAGCAGTATCCCTTACTTCATTTTGGGCTATGGCCCTTCACTTGAGAGCAGGAAGCAAGCAAAATGCCCCTCTGAGCCTGCTGCTAAAGGTGTTGAAGTGCTATGTCCTCTTGAAGGCTCAGTGTGACTACTCTGAGGCTTCCCATGTCATTTCAGTACATGCATAAAAGATACTTCCATCAAGACTTCAAACAGTGGATTTGGAAGAGTGTTTTCTGAACCATTCAGAAACCATTCACCCTACTCACATTGCCTGAGCACATGTATATGTGTGTGCATATCTACAATAACTTGTAGATGAGCCATTATAGAAGCTTTTAAAATTATTTCTACAGCTTATACTTGATTTTAAAATATTGGTAGTTGTTTTAGCACAATTGTGTTACAACAAGTTCACATATAAGAACGAATTTAATTAAAAAAAACTTTTATCAAATTGCAGAATTTTGCAGGTATAAGTAAGAGTAATGTGAAGCTTCTGAAGAGAAATGAAGGGCCAAATACACAAATAGAACAAAAACCTGCAGTTCATGATCCCAGTATAACTGCAAAGGTAGGAAATGACTATTTAAATAGAAACATACATTTGTCTGTACACTGGAAAGAGAACAGTTAACTAACCTGTAATGCAAAGGTGGGGAATCTGCCACTCTCCAGTTTTTGTTGGACAATTATTCCAATCTACCTTCACAGTTGGCCATGCTGATTGGGGCTGATGGGAATTCAAGTTCATCAACATCTGGGAACTACAAATTCCCATTCCTGACAAAGTAGTTAACTAAATACTGCATTTAATTTTGTTAGTGGCTGTGTTTCTCTATAGAATTGCATTTATGTTGATAACAGCATCTTTAGGAAAGCTCTAAACATGAAGTTATATTGGCCTCTGTCTCCCTTTCTTAAATATAATCAGAAGATGAACTTGATTACCCATGAGATTGCTGCCTTTCGTCTCAGTGGCCCATTGGAATATTAATTTGACAGGATTGTTGAAATAATAAATGACACAAAATTTAGAAATTGCTTACATGAGCGTTATATACTTATCATGCTATATTTATTAATTGATTTATATACTGTAGCTGCCCACTTAGCACAGGATTCAGGATGGTGTACATGATTAATGAACAATTATAACTCAAGAAAAACAACACAATGAAACAATAATTTAAAAAAACATAACTCCAAAACAAAAACACATAAAGTGCCAGGAAAACTCATTCAGTGAGTCATACCACTCCCAGACCCAGTGCCTGAGGGAAAAACCAAGTGTTATTGCCTTTCAAAAAGCAGGCAGGGTGGGGACCAGCTGAATCTCAGGAGGATGCTGTTTCTTATACCACTTCTTACATTACTTTTGTTTGGTAACCTTCTTGCTACTTTCTTTCTGATGTTCTCATCAACTCCATCCAAACCTGACTTTATTGGCCTTCACCTTCCCCTCAACCCATTCACTCTTCATTTGCTTTGTTATTTGATTCTCATTCATTCTTTCTTTATGATCAAACATCTGATGTTTGGTTATAAACATCACCAAACTGCTTGATATCATTGTAGGGGTGGTTGTGAATTCACCCAGACTGCTAGTACTAGATGATTTCAACCTCACCTCTCTGGGATTGGAGGTAGCTTGGGAGTTCATGGCTGCTATGACAACCATAGACTTGTCCCAGTTCATCACTGTCCCAACTCATGTGGCTGGCCACTGTTTAGCTCAGTTGCAGAGGTATCTAGAGGATATGGATTATCTGGGCCCGTGTTGGGCCTAGGCATAGGACTGAAACCATATTGGTTCTTGCAAATTCCCTGTGGAGGGTCTTGGATTGAGGTGCTGCATCCATCCTTGTCTTAGATCTCTCTGCAACCTTCAGTACTATCAGTGTGGAGTTCATGATCCAGGGTCTAGAGATTGTCAGAGTTGAGGAAAAACAGGCTAGACTTACCTGAAGCAAGTTGGAGTGGCTATTGATTCAGAAGTCATCTGATTCCAGGATTACATCATCTTTCACTCTTTGGGTTGAGCTTCCCCAGAAGGAGCAGGCTTGCAGTCTGAAGGTCTTTTTGACTTACAGCTACTGCTTGAAGAGCAAGTAAAGGCCGTGGCCAGAAGGGCTTTTGCACAGCTTTGGATGGTGCACCAGTTACAGCCTTGGAACCTGAAACAGGATGCACTGAAGATGGTCTCTCATGCCATCCCTAGATATGATGACTGTAACTTACTCTACATGGGGCTGCCTTTGAAGACCACCCCAAATGTTCAGCTAGTCCGAAGTGCAGCACCATGCATGCTCAGTGGACAGTCACAATATTACAGCTGGTTGCTACCTTTACATTCCTATATGGCTTGGGGCCTGGGTAGCTTAGGGACTGCCTTTCCCCAATACTTTCTGCCCATCCTATCTGAACAACTAGGGGGTGCCAACTAAGACTGCCTGTGTACCAGGAAGTATGGCAGGAGTGTGACCAGCTGCAGGTACTCAATGTAGCACTCCCCCCTTTTGGAATAGCCAGCCCCCTGAGGCAAGTACTGTATGTGTAATGGAATGTGAGAATGACCTTGGAAGATGGGGGGGATGCTGCCTAGGGAACAATCAGATAAAAAGGGGTGTAACTGAGTAACTGGCAGAGAAAGAAAGGATCACCCCTAACTGATCAGGCAGTAAAAAGGGACAGTGGGAGATTTGAACTTTCAGACTTGCAAGTTTCTATTAATGTAGCCTAACAACAAAGTAGAAGTAGCTCATCTGGTCATGTTTCCTGTCTGGTTTACCTGGGAGGGCTGACAGTATGGCCAACCACCCTTGTAGCCTTCAGAGGGCATTTGGGGAGGATTTACAACTAGCAGCACTATATTCAATAAATGTTAGCTTTTATCTTTAGCATTAATTTAAACTGAGACTTAACAAGAATATTAATTATATTGATTTATGTTATGTTTACATATAAAACTCTATAAGATACCTTTTAATTTCATGTGGTAGACAAATCTCATAAATAAATAAATAAATGTTAGTGAGTGATATGTGCTTTAATGCAAGGAATGTGTTTGTCAAAAGAAGCAAAAATGGCTAGCTGTAAAAATGCACTTTAGCCCACATAATAATAATAATAATAGTAACAGTAATAGTAATAGTAATAATAATTAAACTTGTAATTTGTATGCCACCTGACTCTCAACTACACTTTGTTATATGGAAGTGAGAGTTGGGTATTTATTTGTCACATTTATATCCCGCCCATCTCCCCCACAAGGAGGGTATGTCAGGAGAAACATAAGCTGTGGGCATTGAAAAGTAAGCATGCCAATTATTCTCACACTTGCATTATTTACATCATGTACTGCTCTTAGCAATTCATCAACCAACTGAGTCAATAGGCATACCAAACAGTATATAATGCAAACCTATTCACTTTTTCTAATATTTCTCTAAATCAACAAATATATAAGAAACTTTCTTCCTTGCATTCACATGGTTTTCAGTTGTCATCCAGTTTTGCAGTTTTATCACTTTTTGTAATGGATTATTGTTAAATTGTGGGTCTCTAACTTGGTTTACTTAAAACACACTTAACCTTGATTAGAATGCATATTTGTTGTGGCGCAGAACGTGGCCGCGCGAGCAGTTTTGGAAGCCCCAAGGAGGGTACATATAACACCATTGCTACGCGAGCTGCATTGGGTGCCAGTTTGCTTCTGGGTCCAATTCAAGGTGTTATTACCTTTAAAGCCCTACATGGCATGGGGCCAGGTTACCTGAGGAACCGCCTCACCCCTGTTACATCGACCCGTCCCACCCGGTCAGGCAGAGAGGGCATGTTACGGACCCTGTCCGTGAGGAATTGTCGATTGGCAGGTTCCAGGAGGAGAGCCTTCTCTGCCGTGGCACCTGCCCTTTGGAACAAGTTACCCCCCGGAGGTAAGACAGGCCCCCACTCTCCTGGCCTTCCGGAAGGGGCTTAAGATATGGTTATGCCACCTTGCTTGGGGTGGGAGGGGGGATAGCCATTCATGGGGGTGGTTGCCATGATGGTGCCAAGGATAAGATCTTATTGCCATCTTGAATTTTATATTTTATATTTCATATTTTGTATTTTTATATTTTTATCTGTGTTTTTATGTATTTATACTTATATTTATATTTATATTGTAGTGTTTTTAGTGTTTTGTCATTTTATTATCTGTAAGCCTCCCAGAGTCATTGCATGCGAGATGGGCGGTAGACAAATATGACAAATAAATAAATAAATATACATCCTTTCAAGTGCAACCTCCTCCTTCACTGTACTATTGAAAGAGACAGATGACAAACATTGTAGTGAATAGAACAAACAAAGGATGTGCTCAGAGTTGAACATGTGTTTTGTTTTTAATTTGAGAAAAAACAACCCAATCCTTTTGGAATATTTCAAATTGGCTGAGTTTTGTTAGAGTCCAGAATAAGCCATTTGTTCTCTTCTTTTTCACCACAAGCCCACAACAGCAGAGTGGGTAGTAACTCATGCTGAGTTTATATGAGTAAGCCAACTTGTGGAAAAAATGGTAAAATATTATTTTTAAAACACATTCAAACTGTTTTGGACATCCTTAGTAAGAACCTTCTATGTAATATTTAAATCTTACTAATTTTACAGAAGAGACCTTTCACGTATTGTACGCTTCTAATTTTATCTTTATGTACTTCTTAGAATGGATCTGAACTTGAAGATATTTTGGCATCTTTAAAAATTTTCAGAGAAAAGAAACAACAGTCACCTGATTCCAAGGAGCCAACAAATGAAGAGCATTTATCTCCGCAGTCTTTTGCTATGGTTTGTATGTTGGATTGTGTTAACTGTCAAATTGGAATTTCCTTTTGAATTCTGTGTTTAAATTAAGATGCAGAATGTATCATAAAATTTCACGTTATTCTGTATCTA
This sequence comes from Charina bottae, assembly GCA_023362775.1. Lineage (NCBI taxonomy): Eukaryota > Metazoa > Chordata > Lepidosauria > Squamata > Charinaidae > Charina > Charina bottae. The sequence continues at coordinate 23,082,873 of JALMGJ010000005.1, forward strand.
TGTACACACACACACAAACACATATATTTATATATTGCTATTAAACTTTAATTTTTTTTAAAGAAAGGAACACAGATGCTCAAAGAAATGTTGAAGATAGATGCTCCTGCCAGTCCAGAAGGAAAGACTAATGAAATTTCACCTTCCACTTGTAAACAGGATTCTTTTGAACCTGCTTCACAATGTAGACACCCAAAAAAGATGGGTATGTATAGTTTATTTTAGTAAATTTAATAGTTGTTACACATGTCTAAAATTAATAATTAATACAATCTACTTATAAGCACTTGAAAGTAGACTTTTCTTTCTTACCTACAACGAACTCTCTAGCATCCTGAAAATGCTACTGGGAGTGGGGAGGAGGGGGGATTTGTTCTTACTGGGACAGTTTGTGAGGAAATTGACTTTCAAAAGAAAGTGGAACCATTTCTATGTGCAGACTTCTTGATATTGCAGGATCTGCAATTCTCTTGCTACAGAAGCTGCTCTATTCAAAGACATTTCCCAGCCATCTATGTACCTTTTGAAGGGGCCACCCTAACCCTAAAATAGAGGGAGGATGAAAGTCTGTTTGCAGCAGACCAGTTGTGAAAATCTTACATTGAAGCAAGTACCGTATTTTCCGGCATATAAGACGACTTTTTAACCCAGGAAAATCTTCTCAAAAGTCGGGGGTCATCTTATACGCCGGGTGTCGTCTTATAGGGCGGGTGCAACTCCACTTCCCCGCCGCACAGCTGATCCCCGCCGCACAGCTGATCGGCGCCGAGATTTTCCACCCGGGCCCTCCCCCCCCCCCCTCGAATACATCTCCAAGCTTTAGCAGAACAAACCATGAAGGAGGAGGAAGAGGGTGGTGGTGATGATGGGGGGAGGTTTGAAAAAGCAGATCCAAGCACAAAAGTTAGTGAGTCATTTCAGCCTCCCTCCCTCTCGCTCTCTTTCCCTGGTGATGGATCAGTGCCGGGGGGGGGGGGGGGTCGGGAGGGAAGGGAGGAAACGGCAAGGGAGGGAGGGAGGGAGCGGAGGGTGGGAGGGAGCGGAGGGTGGGACCCCCCCCCGCACTGATCCATCACCAGGGAAAGAGAGCGAGAGGGAGGGAGGCTGAAATGACTCAGTAACTTTTGCGCTTGGATCTGCTTTTTCAAACCTCCCCCCATCATCACCACCACCCTCTTCCTCCTCCTCCTTCATGGTTTGTTCTGCTAAAGCTTGGAGATGTATTCGAGGGGGGGGGGAGGGCCCGGGTGGAAAATCTCGGCGCCGATCAGCTGTGCGGCGGGGATCAGCTGTGCGGCGGGGAAGTGGAGTTGCTCAGTACTCACTCAGTAACTTTTGCGCTTGGATCTGCTTTTTCAAACTTCCCCCCATCACCCTCCTCCTCCTCCTCCTCCTCCTCCTCCTCCTCCTCCTCCATGGTTTGTTCCGCTAAAGCTTGGAAATGTATTCTTCACCCCTCTGCCTTGCCCAGGTAATTAAAGCTTTCTTTAAATCGTTAAAGCTTTCTCACCCCTCCCCACAATATTCTCCTTCGCACACACACCCCGCGCTGCTGCGCTTCGCATTACTACGGTATTCGCTTTCTACTCCGCTTCCCTGTTTTCTCCCTGCAGTTTTTTACTTTCTACTCCGCTTCCCCACCACACAGCTGATTGGCGTGGATATTTTCCACCCCGGGGCGGAGCAAGCTGCAGGTTTTGAAGAGGGGTAGTCTTATACGGCGAGTATATCCCAAACTCTATATTTTAACTGGAAAAGTTGGGGGTCGTCTTATACGCCCAGTCGTCTTATACGCCGGAAAATACGGTAAAGCTAAATATTTTGACTTATTCAAAACATTGGTGTTATATTAATTTTTATATTCTGTTTCATTGATAGTGGCTTTCATGAATAAATCTAATACAGGAGGGTCAGAGAACATTCAAGCCATGGAAATAGGAAGCCATCCTCCCCTTGGAACACCAAATTCAGTGTCTACTGCAGTGTGTGAACTTTCTCGTATCTGTTCCCTTGTTGGAATGTTGCAACCAGATTTCTCATTCCTTAGAACCCCACAGGTAACCTTGGAGTTAAATAAATTGGCAGAATAAGTCAATTGTTACTTATTAAAACCAAAGGAAATACTGTTTTTTAAAACCCTCTCTACTTGTATAAATCAAGGATATGAGAGTTGCATAAGTGATACACTATATCATTTAGGATTGTGTAGACATCTCCTAGAGGGGTGTGGTGGCTCAGCGGGTAAGACGCCAGGCTTGTCGATCGGAAGATCGCAAGCTCGGAGGTTCGAATCCCTAGCCCCGCGTGTCGGAGTGAGCTCCCGCACTCGCCCCAGCTCTTGCCAACCTAGCAATTCGAAAGCATGCAAATGCAAGTAGATTAATAGGTACCACTTCGGTGGGTAGGTAACAGCGTTCTGCGCGCGTCATGATGGCTACATGACCGTGGAAGCGTCTTTGGACAATGCTGGGTCTTCGGCTAACAAACGGAGATGAGCACCGGCCCCTAGAGTCGGACACGACTGCACAAATGTGTGGGGGGAACCTTTACCTTTACTTTTTTAGACATCTCCTAAACTTCATATACATTCAACAGAAAGTTGCTTCTGCCACCAAAATTGTTTTCAGTGGTGCTTTGTCACAGATAGAGTGATATTCTATCCCATATTCCTTCATTTACTCTCTTCCATTAGGGAAGAGGGAAATCCACACATTAATGAACAAATATCAGTGGATATGATGGTTAACAGTTCTGGAGGCACAAACAGGAGCCTCAATAATTTTCTAGAAATCTCTCCAAGGCAAATTTAGATTGTATGGGAGGAAATGCAGATGAAGGGAAGCTTTGCTGCATTCTAATGGTATGTTGCATCCTGTTTCTGGCTAGGGAGTTTTAGGAGCCTGTCCCAGGACTAAGATAAGCTCTCTACTATATTTGTTTGCAGTATAAGGCAAAAATGTTATTTATTCACATTATTTGTTTCTATTCCATAGACAATGACCGTTTGTCAAGTAAAGTTATCAAATGGCTTATTAGTACATGGACCTCAGTGTCATTCTCAAAATGAGGCCAAGGAGAAAGCAGCGTTTTTTGCTTTACAACAGTTGGTGAGAACATATTCTAAATATTTCAAAACTATTGCATTGGTTTTATTTAACTTATTATCCTTCTTATGCTGAAAATATTAAGCTTTTTTTCATACAGAGCTCTATTGGGATGAATTTTCCCCTGCCACCGCAGCAACCACTACCACCCCCACCAATATTTCCAAATTATCAGCCACTGGGAAATCTTGTGGCACCTGGATCTATTCCTCCAGTTTTCACTCAACAGCAGACTGGTAAATTTGTTAAATTTTATCTTTTATTTATCAGGGATGGGAAATGTTTTTCATACAAAAGAGTTAAATGTAGAATCTATTTTTTGTATTGCTATGTAGTGGCCAACTACTAGTCCTTACCAGTGGAAGTACTATACCACAATTTCATTCTCTAAACCAGTGTTTCTCAACCTTGGCAGCTTGAAGATGTGTGGACTTCAACTCCCAGAATTCCTTAGCCAGCTATGCTGGCTGGGGAATTCTGGGAGTTGAAGTCCACACATCTTCAAGCTGCCAAGATTGAGAAACACTGATCACTTACTGTCTGAAGGACTCAGGCATCACTTAGTTTTAGTTCAAAAGTCCTTTGCAAGTGCTGCTTTGCAAGCACTCTGGCAAGAATTATCTATACCTTTCATTTAAGACTGGGACACAAGAAAGAGAGAAAAGGGGTAGTAGCTCTCCTCATGCCCTTAACAGATTATACCTGACTGAATGTAGCCCTTGATAGGAAAAAACAGTTTTCTGCACTCCTTTTAATATGAACAAGTGAAATAATGTTCATGAAATAGTTGTATTTTTGTGATTGAAAAGAAGTTTGTTGTAGGAACAAAAGTTGCATAATAAAAAATAACCAGTTCACTAATGTTGAAAAAAAATACTAATTATGTTCCTTGAAGTGTGCATCTTGCTCTCTAATTAATTTTAGAGAGTAAAATAAGAGACTGTAGGGGTTCTGATGCGGTAACATCAGATCAGACCTTGCAACTACAGGATTTTATTTAGTGGGAATTATTGAAAACATATACCAGGGGCATGGTGGCTCAGCAGGTAAGACGCCAGGCTTGTCGATCGGAAGATCCCAAGTTCGGAGGTTCGAATCCCTAGCCCCGCGTGACGGAGTGAGCTCCCACACTAGCCCCAGCTCTTGCCAACCTAGCAATTCGAAAGCATGCAAATTCAAGTAGATGAATAGGTACCACTTCGGTGGGTAGGTAACAGCGTTCCGCACGCCTCATGCTGGCCACATTACTGTGGAAGTGTCTTCGGACAGCGCTGGCTCTTCAGCTAAGAAACGGAGATGAGCACCGGCCCCTAGAGTCGGACACGATTGCACAAATGTGCGGGGGGAACCTTTACCTTTACCTTTTTATTGAAAACACTTTTTATTTAATATTTATTGATTTTATTTAATATTTATTTTTATTTAATATTTAATTCTTTTCACAGCTAATATGTTTCCTTCATCATTTCCTGCCTTTGGCTCAGTGCAATGGGGAGCACCAGTGCCAGTTCACAGCAAATCTTTTTATACAGGTTCATATCCTGGAAATGCATCCTTTGTAGGCTCTATACCAGTTGGCACACATAACCAATTTATACCTTTGCAGGTAGGTTTGACAGCAGCCAGAATGTATATATAAATACATTCTCTCATTTTAGAAGAGTAATTCAGGTTATTGATTTTTTTTTTAGGTAACTAAAAAAACAGCTGCAAACAAGATGAATTTTGAGTCTATGGAGTTCCAAGCATCTCTTGAGGATGTACAGTTAAAGAATGATCAGTCAATATCTGACACCACGAGACTGAATTCACAGGATGCTCCTTCAGATCCTTTAAGACCCCCTCAAACTGTTCAGTCTGTAGTATCTTTTCAAGAAAAAATTCTGTCTCCAAATTCAAGGGCCCCTCATAAAAAGTCAACACCAAATGTTTCTACCAAACGAAAACCCAGAAAATTGGCTGTCAATTTTGGTGCATCGAAATCTTCAGAATAAGTATGGTACACAGAAGACTTATCTATATATTGTATTATACAAATAAATACAATTTTAATTATAATTCAAACTATGCTTTTAATTAATATTTTCTGCCAGTTGCATTATTTTTAACACTAATGCTCACTAAAGAACTTGAATTAGTTGATCCAGGATTTTGATTAGTTGATCAAAATCCAGGAAATTTTGAATTAAGGTAGCTACACTAGCCATCTTGCCTAGATCTCAAAAAATGGCTTTTAAACATTATCCCAAGAGAGCAGCAATAATATTGATATCTCAGTCCTAATTTAGAATTGCTTTGTTTAAACTGGAGATGAGTCTGAAAGCATGATTCTTGATGTTTTGTCTCCTTTTTAAAGATTATATAACTTCTAAAAACTATTTATGTGTAACCATATTTTATTTCTATATTTCAGATTCTTTTAATCTGATACAGTGTGAATAGATTTTAACTATTGTGGCACTGCCGACTTTACATGAATTTCATATCTAGGAATTATACCAAAGCAACTTAAGAACTTGAACATGTCATAAAATTATTCTAATAAACTGTCTTTAACTAAATGGCACCATGTACCAGCAAATAAGATATACAACTTATTGATCTGGTGTTGTCCTGAACACAAAGATTATTTCTGTACATTGCACAGTATTCCTATACACTTGGATTTGGTGTACAGTATGAGCCCTGAACCTATTCTTGTTTATGAAAATGAACTTTCTTTACAACTTGGCAAAGTTATTTTTTTTATAGATTTCATAGGTATATAGGTTTTCTTCAGAAAATAATTGACAAGCCAGTCTTAACTCATACTTGTACACACACACAAATCTTTTTGGTTTTGTTCTGTTGTTTGCCTTCAGTGTATTTTGGGAGAAGTAAAACATTAACCAGCGGGATACTATTTTATTACTATCTTTTGAAATATTCACAATCATCTTTTTACTGGAAGCAGCAGTTGTATTATGTGAATGGGTATGATCAGTTTCAAGTAACACATTTCCCATGCTAGAGTAATCTCAATATAGGAAAATACCTGAATAATGCCATCAATATTTTATCTCCAAGTACTTGCATCGAAGCTGAAACCATGTTGATCCAAGACAAAAATGCAAACATACAAAACTGCTTTTTTAACATGGAGATTTTTATGCAAAACTAGCACATTCCTGTTACATCACAGCATGGGAAGTGGGCACACTAACCACATTCAGTTTAAATTAACAGTACTTTGCATTTAATTCTGTTTAACAGAGAATAGTTACTTAATGCTGGCATTTGGTTTTAAATCCACATTAGTTTAGGGATCAGCCTCTCTATTATTTTGCTGAGTGTAAATTATTTTTCCTCAGATTATGCTGTCTGTTATTTTGTTTTTTGGTAATAAGTATGGTCTGATTGCAAATGCAAGTAGATGAATAGGTACCACTTCGGTGGGTAGGTAACAGCGTTCCGCGTGTGTCATGCCGGCCACATGACCGCGGAAGCGTCTTCGGACAACGCTGGCTCTTCAGCTAACAAACGGAGATGAGCACCGGCCCCTAGAGTCGGACACGACTGCACAAATGTGCGGTGGGAACCTTTACCTTTACCTTTCATGGTCTGATTAGAGCCAGTTTGGTGTAGTGGTTAAGGCACCAGGCTAGAAACCGGGAGACTGTGAGTTCTAGTCCTCTTAGGCACAAAGCCAGCTGGGTGACCTTGGGCCAGTCACACACACACAGCTCTAGGAAGGAGGCATAGAAGCAAACCACTTCTGAAAAACCTTGCCAAGAAAACTGCAGGGATTGTCCAGGCAGTCTCCGATTGAACGTATTAAAAAAAATGGTCTGATTACAGACCTCATGGAAGACAACCAGTTTGATTTGCCAGTGTGAGTGAAGGCTGAATTGTTTTTTGTTTACATGTTTAGGAATATAAGCATCCTTAATCTAGGCTCTGGAATGTTTTTTTGTATGTCAAAATCAGTAAAACTACTGCTGCGTATTAGGCACTAAAAGAAGCATTGATAAAAGTTGACTAACTTAGAACCAGCAAAAGTATGTAATTTTTTCCTGTTAGATTTATATTTCTGTGTTTTAATACAAATTGCCGTTTGCTTTCAATGATTTTATTCATATCTATACATTGCATCTGTTCCATGTTTTATTTTCTTGTTAATTAGCCAGATCAGTATTAGTTTCCATATAAGGTGTCCTGTTTTTTGATGTAGTAAGACATAAATAATTGGCTTAAGGCCTCGCAGAGTGTATTTTATAAATGCTGGATTTTTTCACAAATCTTATACAAAGTAGTATTTTATTAAAGTCTCAAAGGGAAAATGTGCAGATTTTATAATTTCTTTTCTAGAAAGAGCTTTCTCTGCCAAGTGAGATGTGACAAATTGGCATGAATATCAAGTGTATTTTTGTGTATAGTGTGTGTGTATCAGAATTCTATCACGTCATACAAAATATTGTACAAAGGTATTTTAAAATACAAATTTACAATGTACAATGAAGGAATAACACATATAGATGAAATATCATGGAGAAATTTAATACAATAATTTTATAAAAGACTTGGCTTTGTCTGCTTGTCTTAAAAACGTAATTATTTAGTGTTTTGGCCAGACGTTGTGTTAGCCAAATGATGTCATGTATTAATTTAAGGTTTTTTTTTTACATATGTTGACATCAGGATCATCAAAATTAAACTATAAAAATTAATATAGGCAATTATAATCTAGTTCTGAGTTCAGGGTAAAATATGGAATAAAGAGGAATAAAAGCTGTCTATAATTTAAATGAAATTCCTAGTCAAAATACAATTAATATTAGATCCTAATTTCAAACAAGTTTGATTAACACAAACTTAAATTCATTAATATAGATTCAGCAGTCCCAAAAGAGCTAAATCCGATGAATTGTATTCACATTTATCTTTATGCTTTTTGAGTAATTTGCTACCCAAATTTAGATATACCAGTTGCTTCAAATTGGTATTACAACTGCATTTCCGGTTGTCCAATGCATCAGCTTGCTTTTGATAGAACAAAGAAGATATAAAAGATTCTTAATATTAAATTATTTTGCATAGAAACGACTCTGTTCATTTGACTTACTAATTTTGAAAATGTTTTGTTCCATTTAGTCTGTGCCTATATAAAACCAAACCATGAATGTCTAAACGCTGCTTTTTATGTTTAATTGGTTGCTCCTTAAAACATTAAAGTGTTTTGTAGTAGATGTTGTAGGTGTTTGTAGATACTCAGCTACTATCAATCTGTTGAAATTATCTTCTACAAATAGAACATACAATGCATAATAAGGCAGCAATTTACAACTAGTATTAAAAAGCAATTAGGTGCTTGCTCCTTCCTGCTAAGTGTGGTTATGAGAGCACATATCACGTGGTCTGAATAGAAGGACTAATCATTCAGCCAGCTAACCAGCCTTTAACAAATAATTCAAAGCTCCAGCTCCTGCAGCAACTGTTTAAAATATGGGGAAGATTCCATTAATGTTTAAACCCAGTAAGTCATTATCATCATCATTGGGGATCACTCGTAGCAGAGTAAGATTGTCTTCCAAGGGTAAAATTTTAACAGTGGATCCGTAAGTGGCTGTAAAGGCCAATTCTGGATCCGCACAACCTCCCACAATGTGGGCATAGGTTTCCGGGTGGGAGACGGTCATGATGAGGGTATGCTTGGCGTGCCTTCCTTTTAGCTCTTTTCTCCCTTTCGCCCTGTACTCGTGCTTCTTCAAAGTCCATAGCGCCATTAATAAAGGCTGACCTCCAATTGAAACGCTCATGAGTTAGGGCTTCCCAGTTCTCAATGCTGATACTACATTTTTTAAAATTAGCTTTGAGAGTATCTTTGAATCTCTTTTGCTGTCCACCAATATTCCGTTTTCCATTCTTAAGTTGGGGGTAAAGTAGCTGCTTTGGAAGACGATGGTCAGGCATTCGAACAACATGGCCGGTCCAGCAAAGTTGATGTTGGATGATCATTGTTTCAATGCTGGTGGTTTTCGCTTCTTCTAATACGCTAACATTAAGTAAGTATTAACCTAGTCAAATCTTCCTGCTGATTCATACAGCACACAGTCGTGCCTACAGGCTAAAACATTGACTTTTGGGGAATAGAATCCATGCTCACTTTCTCCAAGAAGTGGCTGGTACTTCATAAGCTCTTGTTCCAGGAAGGTATTGTCAAAGCTTCATTACATCACCAATCCCTTCAGCAGTCAGCATAGAAGGGAAAAGGAAGGAACGGGTGGGGAACTGGCAGAGCCCAATCCCCATTTCAGACAAAAATTCTGCCTATCCTTGCTATTATGTTCCCTTCCAAAAGTCCCCCTCTCCCCAACTCTCACAATATTCATCTCACCGATATCTGCCCACCATGGCTAAGGAGGACAGATGATAAGCTACCAGAGAAAGTCCTGAAAAATCTCTCTGTGAGAAAGAAGCCTGCATAGAGCCACGTCTTCCTGCTGGCTGGTCACTATTCGGACTTCCATGCAGAAACACAAATATTCAGCCTTCCTAATAAGGACAGTAGAGATTGTTTGGTTCTATTAAGAAAGCTGCTTATTGGAGATTATTGAGTTGGCAGCAGAAGTGGTTTTTAAATCATCCAAGGGGACTCTGGGAACAAGAAAAGAGGAGGGCAAGGTAATAGCAATTAAGATGGGCATACACAACTCTGGCTTTTGAAAATATGATTTTAATGAACAGTGGAGACCAGTAAACCTGAATTGGATTGGACAACATGTATTTATTACAAATGCTTCTATGCTGCTTCAATAGGACGGTGGCTTACAGGAAAATATACAATACATAAAACACATTAAAATAATTCAAAACTATCAAATATATATAATAATGAATACTATCAATATAAATTCAACCTAATCACAATATTAACCATGACATTTACACTGCTGAAGATGTTTTGGTTTGAGGACCTGATGTAGAGAATAATGTTGAAGACCCGAAGAGCAGAACGTGTCATAGGGCATAATCTACCCTGCACGGATGATCCCCAGGGATCAAAAAGGATGAAAGTTCAAAGTCTTACCACTCAGAAAAAAAAAACTGCTGCCAGCCTGAGAGAGAAGGAAAATATGCCGCCAATCTCTGTAAGCCTTTCATTAACTCTAAAATTAAGAAATAGGTAGCATTAGAAGTAGAGTTGTAAACACCTAAGTTAAACACGCATAACCTGCAAATGTGCATGCTTGGAATTATTTTAGACTTCCTTGAGTACAGACGAAAAGTGCCTTGCATTTTAATCAACTAAGGCTTGGGTGGAGGGAGTAATTCACAATGTAATGTAATGCAATAAAGTTGGTCAAGTGAGGCCAAGACTCAGCATGCTTCTTTAATATGTTTCTTAATAAAGGGATTAATAGAGCTGCCTTTGCAGTCATTCATCAAATCCTATGAGCATATCAGATGTCACAATCCCAATGTCCTCTCACATCACCCTGTTTGTCAGGGCAATCACATGCAATTGATTAGACTGAAATAGTATAGAAATAGTATAGAAGCCATACTAATAAAATAGCATGAGGAAAAAAAAACATTCTCACACTGCTTGCAAGGAAAACACATTCTGAAGGAAAAAAAGCAACAGGAAAGGAATTGTGGAGTCCTTGGTGCTCTCTGAGCTTGGTTGTTTGCTTGCCTTGTTCCCTTGTTCCCTTCTTCCCTTGTGAATCTTCAAAGGAATAAAATTCACAAGGGAAGAAGAAAACAACAACACACTACCCTTCCTGGATATCCTCATCAGCAGAGGAAATGATGGCAAATTAGATATGCAAGTCTTGAAAAACAACCCACACTAACCAAGTGCTCCATTACCAAAGTAACAACCCAACCTCCCACAAGAGGAGCAGTGTAAGAACATTACTCAGATGAGAACAAATGCACTGCAGCAACCCAGAACACCAGAAAGAGGAAACAGACCGCCTATACAGCATCTTCCAACAAAATGGATACCCATGCAAATTTATCAAAAAGTGCCTGAACACTCAATACACTACAGCACAACCAACAGAAACTATGAAAAGGATAACATTACCTTTTGGAGTTTAGCTATGGGATTGTGATATACATCAAGTATACATGAGATCGTGATATATGTACATCAAGAACATCTCAGAAACAACCAGCAGACTATTACAACCACATGGCATCACCGTAGCACACAAACCAACTAAAGCCATCCAAAACATCTTACGCAAGGCAAAGGACCCAGTAGCCCAAGAAGGAAAAACAGGAGTTATCTACAACTTACAGTGTAAGGACTGTAACAGCCACTATGTAGGACAGACGGCAGAAGACTAGCAGAGCACAACCATGAACACCAACTAGCAGTCAGAAGACACGATGAAAGCTCCTTAATCTCACAACACATGGACAGACTCAACCATACTTTCAACTGGGAAACCGTGAGCATCCTAGACCAAGCTAAATCCAAAAACGCTAGGGAATTCCGACAAATCAGCCATCAATAGATGTATAGAGGTAAACTACATTTACACACCATTCAAAAGAGACAATAAAAAACTAAGAAGGAAACAAAAAGACCAGAACACATCCTCTCCAGCAACCAACACCCAGATAAGCAGGGATTAACACCACACAAACAATCAAGCAGAAAACAATATCCAAATCACTGCTTTAGGAGGATGGAGAAGCTGAAGAACAAGACTAAAATCACAGCAACCTATTTTTTTTAACTCTAATAACAAATTTGTGTGGTTGCATCATCATTCTGGAAACAAAAGAAACCATCCAGTTTTAGCCTCCTGTCCCTAGAATGCAGAAGTGTACAATGTTAGAAAATCAAAGTAAGTTTTTGTTTTGTTTCAAACTCGCAGGCAGCTCCCGGAGAGCCTACGGCCAGAACTCTACCGTGGCTCCCACCTTATGGAATATTCTCCCCCACCCCTCCAAGTTAGGTTGGCTCCATCCCTGTTAATGTTCAGGAAGTCCCTCAAGACCTGGTTATGTCGTGCTTGGGGGTCCCAGGGAATCAGAGACATTTTAAGGTGGTTCCTCTATTGTGGGTGATAGAGCCAGTTTGGTCTAGTGGTTAAGACATAGCTTTCCAAAGTGTGTGTTGCGACACACTACTGTGTCGCCTGCGGTGTCCTGGTGTGTCATGCAAAAACCCGGAAGCGCTAATGGAACCGAAAGAAGTGGCACCCCCGCCAATCAGCGCCACCACCGCTGATTGGTGGGGGTGCTGCTTCTTCCGGTTCCCCCCATCAGCACTTCCAGGTTTTTTGCGCAAGAGACCAGGACACCACAGGCCGTGCCGCCGCCGCCGCTGGTGTGTGTCGCCAACGAGAAAAGTTTGGAAAGCTCTGGGTTAAGGCAACGGGCTAGAAACCAGGAGACTATGAGTTCTAGTCCCACCTTAGACATGAAAACCTGCTGGGTGACCTTGGGCCAGTCCCTGTCTCTCAGCCCTAGGAAGGAGCCAATGGGAAACCAGGAAACTGTGGGTTCTAGTCCCACTTTAGGCATGAAAGCTGGCTGGGTGACCTTGGGCCAGTCCCTGTCTCTCAGCCCAACTCACCTCACAGGGTTGTTGTTGTTGTTGTGGGGAAAAGAGGAGTAGGAAGGAGTATTAGGTATGTTCGCCGCCTTGAGTTATTTATAAAAATAATAACAAAGGCGGGATAAAAATTAAATAAATAAACAAATAAATAAATAAATAAAAATATGTGTTGCTATGCTTCTCTCTAAATTTTTAATATGAATGTCTATATTTTTATGATTGTTTTTATATTGTGGTTTTATTTGATTGTTCTGGTGAGATGGGTGGCTATATAGATGGGCGGGATATAAATGTGACAAATAAATAAATAAATAAATTTGATAAATAAATAAATAAATAGGACCTTTTAATCACTTTGCCTACCAGCTAACATAAACAGCTTTGTGGAAAATTGCCCGCCTGCTCGCCGCCTTCTGCTTGCCCTCACCCCGCCCAGTTGCTTCCCCAAGACACCCTATGGAGACTGGCAAAGATTGCTGTAGCCTGTGCAGATTAAATTAGAATAAAGCGTCCACAGGAGTAACGGGAGCGGCTCAGCACAGTTCAGCCTTCCTCTTTCCTCCTCTGGTTGGCTGCGGCTGCCCCGCGCGACTCTTTTGCTGTGCTCTTCAGCGAACAGCCTCCGCCCCCTTTTCCTCGCCTGGTAAACCCGCCCCTTAAGCAAGGGCGGCTGTTGCCGCGAGCCGAGGGGGCCGTTTAGCTCTTTCTGTCGGAGCCGCTGTGCGTCGGCCTGCGTTAGCTTCTGCGGAAAGTTGGTTGCCTGGGCTTTGAGAGGCGCGACGCCGATGAAACTGATTGATACTGGCGCACCAGCGGGCAACGACGCCTCCACCGCCGGCGGTGCCACGGCCTCTGCTCTTGCCCCGGAGGTGAAGTACATCTTGGGGATAGACGTGGGGAGCACGGTGATACGGTGCCACGTGTACGACAAGGCGGCGGTCCTCAAAGGATTCAGTAGCAAACAGGTGAGAACTCTACGTGCCTCGGGGAAGGGGGCCTGAAATAATGGGACTCCTTTGACGCCGTTTTAGCATGTTTTACTCACCAAGTTCTTTCGGGATTGTTCCATGCTTGCGTAAGATTACAACTCGCAGTGTAGTGCAAGTCCCCTGTCCAAAAATTGTGGTCGCACGAGCCACTGAATCATTAACTACCCAGCCGTGTTTTAATCCAGAGTGTTGTGTGTGCTCAGCTTGTGTGTTCAGTTTATGATTCGGTTCAGTTGATCATCAGAATTGATTCAGTAAATCATGGTTGTGCCGATTTAGTAGTTTACTTGGAAACAAACTCAGTAAGAGTGTCTTATTTTTAAATGGTAGGGAGAGGATTACTGCTTAAATCCAATGGGACTTCCTTCCTTCCTATAAGGTATATACAATTAAAACACTAGAGTTTTCCATAGAATTTCCTTGTTTTCCTTAACATTTTCCTTTTAAATTTTCTTCCTCCCACAATCCAAGCTGGTTTCCTCATAGTCTTTTATATCCTCAGGGCAGTAAGTTTCTGTTTTCACTGTCTTATGAATTAGGAAAGAATTGTTTTTGTTTTGTTTTGTTTTTGTCCTGGTTTATGACTTAGTGATCAAATTTGGCCTTGTGGTTTTTCTGTAATGTAAATTGCAACTTTTTGTTGTGGGTATCATTGTAACATAGTATGTGCTCCTTTTTCTCCCTTTTCAGTAGTATTTTGTTGTTCAGTCGTTCAGTCGTGTCCGACTCTTCGTGACCTCATGGACCATAGCACGCCAGGCCTTCCTGTCCTCCACTTTCTCTCGGAGTTTACTCAAATTCATGTTCATTACATTGGTGATGCTATCTAACCATCTCATCCTCTGCCATCCCCTTCTCCTTTTGCCTTCAGTCTTTCCCAGCATCAGGGTCTTTTCCAGTGAGTCCTCTCTTCTCATTAGGTGGCCAAAGTATTTGAGCTTCAGCTTCAGCATCTGTCCTTCCAATGAGCAGTCAGGGTTGATTTCCTTTAGGATTGACTGGTTTGACCTCCTTGCAGTCCAAGGGACTCTCAAGAGTCTTCTCCAGCACCACAGCTCGAAAGCATCAATTCTTCGGCGCTCAGCCTTCCTTATGGTCCAACTCTCAGAGCCATACATTACTACTGGGAAAACCATAGCTTTAATTATACGGATCTTTGTCAGCAAGGTGATGTCTCTGTTTTTTAATATGCTGTCTAGGTTTGCCATAGCTTTCCTCCCAAGGAGCAAGCGTCTTTTAATTTCATGGCTGCCGTCACCGTCTGCGGTGATCTTGGAGCCCAAGAAAATAAAATCTGTCACTGCTTCCATTTATTCCCCTTCTATTTGCCAGGAAGTGATGGGACCAGATGCCATGATCTGGGTTTTTTTAATGTTGAGTTTCAAGCCAGCTTTTGCACTCTCCTCTTTCACCCTCATCAAGAGGCTCTTTAGTTCCTCTTCACTTTCTGCCATTAGGGTGGTATCGTTTGCATATCTGAGGTTGTTGATATTTCTCCCGGCAATCTTAACTCCGGCTTGTGATTCATCCAGCCCGGCATTTCTCATGATGTACTCTGCATATAAGTTAAATAAGCAGGGTGATAATATACAGCCTTGTCGTACTCCTTTCCCAATTTTGAACCAGTCGGTTGTTCCATGTCCGGTTCTAACGGTTGCTTCTTGACCCACATACAGGTTTCTCAGGAGACAGGTAAGGTGGTCTGGTACTCCCATCTCTTTAAGACTTTGCCACAGTTTGTTGTGATCCACACAATCAAAGGCTTTAGCATAGTCAATGAAGCAGAAGTAGATGTTTTTCTGGAACTCTCTTGCTTTTTCTATGATCCAGCGAATGTTGGCAATCTGATCTCTAGTTCCTCTGCCTCTTCGAAACCCAGCTTGCACTTCTGGTAGTTCAGTAGTATAAGTAAACGAAAACAGGTTGTACATCTACCTGTATAGGTTGTACAAAGATTGTATAGGTTGTACAAAGATTGGATTTTGTTTCAGTATGCTACGTGGCAGCCTCCTGACCCTGAACTGCCTATGCATTAGGAGTTGGAATAGCAGAGTCCACCATGAATGCACGGACTGCACTACATCATGCTGATACTCTTATTGCAGTGCTTATGGGCATCCTGCTACATGTAGTGCTGAAGTACTGTTTTAACATTTTCATAGTGTTTAACCTGTCCTTATTATCACAACATAAGGTAAAGGTTTCCCCTGCACATTTGTGCAGTCGTGTCCGACTCTAGGGGCTGGTGCTCATCTCCGTTTGTTAGCCAAAGAGCCAACATTGTCCGAAGACGCTTGCAGGGTCATGTGGCCGGCATGATGCACATGGAACGCTGTTACCTACCCACCGAAGTGGTACCTATTAATCTACTTGCATTTGCATGCTTTCGAATTGCTAGGTTGGCAAGAGCTGGAGCTAGTGCGGGAGCTCACTCTGTCACGCGGGGCTAGGGATTCGAACTTGCGATCTTCCGATCGACAAGCCTGGCATCTTACCCGCTGAGCCACCACGCCCCTATTTCACATCACACCATAGAAACCGTTAAATTTTATTCAGTCATAAATAGAAACTATCCATGCTGAGTTTGAAAATTTTTCCAAGTTGAAGATGAATTAAATAATTTAAAAATGTAGGTGTTGGTACTATTGAAAGCAATTAACATTATCTTGCTTGAAAGTGCAATGGTAGTGTACAAATCTCCCATGAAATCCTGATTGAAAGGATGGCAAAATGCAGTCTTGACTATGCTACAATTGGCTGGATATGAAGCTTATTGAAAAGTTATACCTATGTCAAGCTGGAAGGAAGTGATGAGTGGCATACCACAGGGCTGAATTCTAGCTGTTCTCCCTGTGCTGTTCAACATATTTTTTAACAGTTTATCCAAGTCATTTAAAATAGGGTTATCAAATTTGCAGACAACACAACGATGAGGGATAACAAACATAGTGGAAAGTATTAAGATTCTGGGAGACTTTTATAAGCTGAAACAATAGGGAGAAACCAGGAAGGTGAATTTCACAGGAAGAAATGCAGAGCAAAATGGATTTTTCTTAGATTGACTAAGAAAAACCAAAGGTATAGGATATGGGGGAAATCATGTTGGGCAGTACTAGATGCAAAAAGGATCTGAATATTTTGGTAAATTACAAACTGAATATGAGTCAGCAGTGTGATGCAATTCTAGGCTACATCCTCTCTATTCTATTTCAGACTGCATCTACTGTAGATCATTGTATCCAATTCTGAACATTGCAGTTTAGAAAGGGCATTGACAAACTGACCAGAGTCAAGCAACAGGGATGTTTTGTTTGTTGTACTTTCCATAAACCGCCAAGAGACCCTCAATATTGTAGCGGGATATAAATAAAATAAATACTGGTAGTCCTTGGCTTACCATGGTAATTGGGACCAGAATTGCTGTCGCTAAGCAACACGGTCGTAAAGCATGATGTCATGTGACTGCGTTGCTTAGCAACAGCAGTTCTGGCAGTCCTGGTTGCCGTTGTTAAGCGAGGACGGTGTGGGTCGATAAGTGAAGACCTCACGTGATTGTGACTTCTAGCTTCCTGCCAGCTTCCTCATTGACTCTGCTTGTGGAAAGCCAACAGGGAATGTCAGAAATTGTGATCACGTGACCGTGGCTTGCTGTGACATTGTAATTGCAAGCTGAACACCCTGAACAACATGATCATGTGACCACAGGAAGGCTGTGACGGCCATAACTGAGGACTGGTTGTAAGTCCTTCTCGTTCAGCGCTGTCGCAAGTTTGAACGGTCACTAAATGAGTGGTTATAACCCGAGGACCACCTGTAAAATCAAATCATGGTGATAAGGGGCCTAGAAAGAAAAACTTAAAAAGACTGGTTGGAGTGTGGGTATGTTTAGCCTGGCGAATACTACAAGGAGTTGTAATAGCTGTCTTCTAGTATCTGAAAGGCTCTTATATGGAAAGTGGGGCAGAATTCATCCAGAAAACAAGTCAAGAAAAGACGTTTAAATTACAAGGAAGTAAATTTTGGCTGGACACCAGGTATATATTTCTAGTGCTAAGAGTTATTCAGTGAGAATGATTCGCCTCTCTGGAGGTGGTGATCTCTCTTTCACTTAAGCTGTTCAGTGTCCTGTTGGATTGGAGTGACATATATGCCCCAGTAAATAAATACACTAGAAGTCTTTGTCAGCCCCACCAGGTAGACCAGACCAGGAAATGAACTCCACAAGAAGGCAAACTATTTTTATTGAGATTGGCTAAAGTAAAAGAATCTTGCACATCTGATTGTGCCATTTCTCTTTCCCTTCCTTATTCAGTACTCCGGTGAATCAGGGAGGCATCTACCTGAGCCACTTCTAAGTATTATCTTATTTCTCTGGGCCTAAAAAATGTTTCAGCTCCCTTTGCTTAAGTAGTAGTTCTTGCATACAGTATTTCCTTCAAAGTTATCTTCCTTACTCTCTACTACAGTGTTTAAACAGAGGCTGAATGCCCATCTTGTGGGGATGCTGTAGTAGTAGATTCCTGCATTGGGCTGTGAGCTGAACTAATAGATCTTCATTCTCTTTTCCAACTATTAATTCAATGTTCTGTGAATTTTTAAAAAATATGTTTAGTAGCTATGCTGTTTGTTACTTGTGGTATAGTTGTTCCCAAAGAAGCATCCAAGTTGCAAACTACCTTTTTTCCATTATGCCTCTGTACTATGCTTCCCAGACCAAGTAATTATAGTTTAGCTTTCCCTCAACTTTGGTCATTCTTGGTGTGTCAAAGTACATATTATGCCAAGTATATGTGTTCATGCATGTCGTTGTCGTTACTACTTCTTTTGTACAAAAAGCCCTCGCTTAATGACAGTCCAAAGTTATGACAGCCTTGGAAAAAGCGCTTTACGATCTGTACTTGCACTTACAACCGTCACAAACCGTTGCACCACCCCTGTGGTCATGTGATCACAATTCGGGCACTTGGCAGCAGCTTGCATTTACAATCAGTTGCAGCATCCTGCGGTCATGTGATTGCGATTTGCAACCTTTTTTGCCGGTTTCTGGCAAAAAAACGTTCATAAGCTGGATTCGCTTAACGCCCGTCGTAAATATGGTCAAAAAATCAGGTCTGTTCGCGTGATGACTCAAAGACCGTACCGCTTAACAACCAATTTTCTGGTCCCTATTGTGGTTGTTAAGTGAGACTACCTGTAAAGGTAGATCCAGTGCTACTGCCTGTGAAACTTGCATATTTTATTATAAAGAGATTTTAGTGTAAGCATCTGATCTAATTAACACTGCCAACTTGGTACACTTAAATTCTCAAGTAACAGTACGGTAATGTAAGATTCATGCAAATTATTGTCATTTCCTCCCCACATTTTGTGTGTAATATCTGACCAGTGTGTGTTGGAAATCCACAGTGAAAGACATAGAAGCTGTATTTGCATGACTCATTGAACCACAAACTAGCTGAACACATTGTATTTTAGTGTGTTACAGGAACCAACCCATGTATTAGTTGATGATTGTATCATGAGAATGCAGAAAACTGGATAAGTTAACCATGGGAAAACATTATCAGAAGCCAGTGGGATCTTGCTCCTGATGAATTAAGTATAGAATTGCAGCGTAAAGAGTTACAGTACACTGTTAGTGTTTCTCTTTCCTGCATATGTTCAAATTTATGTATTTGTTAAGATTTATATCCTGCTTTTCCTGTAGGAGCTCAAGATTGCATAGCATTCCTTCCTCCAGTTTTTCCCCACAACAAACACCTTGTGAGGTAGGTTGGTCTCAGAGGGTGCAATTGGGTCTAAAGTCACCAGTGTGTTTCCAAGGCTAAGGATGGATGTGAACCTTGGTCTCCCACTTCTAGTCCAATACTATACCTCAAACACTGCAAAACAACTTGGTTCCTGAATTGTCTTTTATTTACTCAAGTTAGTAAGTTTCTACTTTATCTCATTTGGTATGAGTGAGGAAAGAATCTTAGTAGCTTTTCTACACAATCCATTGTTGCTGCAACAAGAGGATGCAATCACAGTGTAGAATGTTTCATTTTTTCTTTCACTATAATAGGTAAATGAGAGTAGGTTGTAATTGTACACAGAGTATATGTTTTATTTCAGTATGCTATATGGCAACTAAACAACACAGCAGGAGGTGGGAATGGTGGAGTCTACAGTGTATGATAGAATCCAAAATGGGTTAGTTAAGTAAACCATGATTAAGTTAATTATGTCATGCAAACATACCTTAATGGTATGAATTAGACTGCAGTTCTGTATTTGCTTTCTTGTAAGTAAATGTAATTAAAATAAATGGAAATTGCTTCTGATTCATACAGAATTGTGCTTTTAGTGTTAGGACAGTAGATCATTGTCTGCAACAACTGTCAGCCAAACAGAAATGTTTATTTTTGACCAAGATACTTAAGAAGATTAGGGTAGTTCAGATACTCATAGATGAAACAAAGGGACTTCCGGCGGGGACATAGTAGACTGAACAGCTGTGCCTGCAGGCTCAGCAGGCAGAACTGACAACGCGGCAGTTTTTTCGGGCTCAGGCAGGTTTTTCCTGAAGCCCAGGAGCGTTTTTCCGAAAAAAGGAAAACACCTGGAATCACCCCATCTGTCCTCCGGATGGCTGCTTGGAGCCAGAAGATCGCAAACAGCGTTCGTGCTCAACTGGTAAGAGCAGCCGGGAGGCTGGGATGTCACCATTTTCCAAGCCGCGCTGTAGCCTTAAAGGGACACTAAGACCGGCCACCCCATTTCTAAATCTCCCAATTTATATTTCTTTTAAGTACGCGTACCCTAAGAGAGGCTTTCTACAGCAAGGAGAAGCGGGCTCTCTTGGTGCTTATCGTTATTTTTGGGATTAATTTTTTTAAAAAATATTTTTTAAGTTTTGGACTTTGTTTTCCCTCCAAATATTAAGGAGGATTGAGAGTAAATGATTGTCTCCCTGTTATTATTTTTGTACTAAATTTGAAGATATTAGCATTTTCCTACACGTTGAATTGGCTGTTTTGAACTTTCAGTTTTCTGCTTCTACTTTCCCCAGGGAACTGTCTGCATATCTCACTTTCACTTGTGTAAACACATTCTGGAATTCTTTCATATCTTCGACTTTCGCTGGTTAAGCTCCTAGGGGGCACCATAATCTACTGCATGAGACATGGAGGATTTTAAACAGTCTTTCTTTGACTTCCACCAAGATTTTAAACAGATTCTTTCTGATTCCTACCAAGTTTTTATGCAAGGTATTCAGGACATTGTGGAAAATATGAGGTCTAAAATGTGTCATCTGGTTGGGGATGTCGTGGATGAAACTCAGGAATTTAACAGTGACAGAAATGTCTCTTCTAAGAGTGAGATTGTGATTTCTATTGAAATGCTGGATGAAGATTGGATAGTCGAGTTGGAGAAATTTAAGGGAGAGAGCGGGTTGCAAGCCACAAGTGAAATTGATTTTCTGGTGGAATGCCAGGAAAAAGAAGGGGTTATTATGTATGGGAGGTTTCCTGAAGAGAAGTCAGAGTTTTTGAGGGGGGCAGTTGGGCTGTTTGATCTTTTTAAGAAAAAAGTTCTGTTTACATTGTTGTTGTTCAGTCGTTCAGTCGTGTCCGACTCTTCGTGACCTCATGGACCATAGCACGCCAGGCCTTCCTGTCCTCCACTGTCTCTCGGAGTTTACTCAAATTCATGTTCATTACATCGGTGATGCTATCTAACCATCTCATCCTCTGCCGTCCCCTTCTCCTTTTGCCCTCAATCTTTCCCAGCATCAGGGTCTTTTCCAGTGAGTCCTCTCTTCTCATTAGGTGGCCAAAGTATTTGAGCTTCAGCTTCAGCATCTGTCCTTCCAATGAGCAGTCAGGGTTGATTTCCTTTAGGATTGACTGGTTTGACCTCCTTGCAGTCCAAGGGACTCTCAAGAGTCTTCTCCAGCACCACAGCTCGAAAGCATCAATTCTTCGGCGCTCAGCCTTCCTTATGGTCCAACTCTCACAGCCATACATTGCTACTCGAAAAACCATAGCTTTAACTATACGGACCTTTGTCGGCAAGGTGATGTCTCTGCTTTTTAATATGCTGTCTAGGTTTGCCATAGCTTTCCTCCCAAGGAGCAAGCGTCTTTTAATTTCATGGCTGCAGTCACCGTCTGCGGTGATCTTGGAGCCCAAGAAAATAAAATCTGTCACTGCTTCCATTTCTTCCCCTTCTATTTGCCAGGAAGTGATGGGACCAGATGCCATGATCTGGGTTTTTTTAATGTTGAGTTTCAAGCCAGCTTTTGCACTCTCCTCTTTCACCCTCATCAAGAGGCTCTTTAGTTCCTCTTCACTTTCTGCCATTAGGGTGGTATCGTCTGCATATCTGAGGTTGTTGATATTTCTCCCGGCAATCTTAACTCCGGCTTGTGATTCATCCAGCCCGGCATTTCTCATGATGTACTCTGCATATAAGTTAAATAAGCAGGGTGATAATATACAGCCTTGTCGTACTCCTTTCCCAATTTTGAACCAGTCGGTTGTTCCATGTCCGGTTCTAACTGTTGCTTCTTGACCCACATACAGGTTTCTCAGGAGACAGGTAAGGTGGTCTGGTACTCCCATCTCTTTAAGAATTTGCCACAGTTTGTTGTGATCCACACAATCAAAGGCTTTAGCGTAGTCAATGAAGCAGAAGTAGATGTTTTTCTGGAACTCTCTTGCTTTTTCCATGATCCAGCGAATGTTGGCAATCTGATCTCTAGTTCCTCTGCCTCTTTGAAACCCAGCTTGCACTTCTGGTAGTTCTCGGTTCACATGCTGCTGAAGCCTAGCTTGTAGGATTTTGAGCATAACCTTGCTGGCATGTGAAATGAGCGCAATTGTACGGTAGTTTGAACATTCTTTGGCATTGCCTTTCTTTGGAATTGGAACGTAAACTGACCTTTTCCAATCCTGTGGCCACTGTTGAGTTTTCCAAATTTGTTGGCATATTGAGTGCAGCACTTTAACAGCATCATCTTTTAGGATTTTAAATAGCTCAGCTGGGATACTGTCTTCTCCGCTAGCTTTGTTGTTAGTAATGCTTCCTAAGGCCCACTTGACTTCACTCTCTAGGATGTCCGGCTCAAGGTCAGTGACCACACCATCGTATTTATCAGGGATATTAAGATCTTTCTTGTATAGTTCTTCTGTGTATTCTTGCCACCTCTTCTTAATCTCTTCTGCTTCTGTTAGGTCCCTGCCTTTTTTGTCCTTTATCATGCCCATCTTTGCACAAAACGTTCCCTTGATATCTCCGATTTTCTTGAAGAGATCTCTAGTCTTCCCCATTCTATTGTTTTCCTCGATTTCTTTGCATTGTTCATTTAAGAAGGCCTTCTTATCTCTCCTTGCTATTCTCTGGAATTCTGCATTCAGTTGTTTATATCTTTCCCTTTCTCCCTTGCCTTTTACTTCCCTTCTTTCCTCAGCTATTTGTAAAGCCTCATCAGTCAGCCACTTTGCTTTCTTGCATTTCTTTTTCTTTGGGATGGTTTTAGTTGCTGCCTCCTGTACAATGTTACGAACCTCCATCCATAGTTCTTCAGGCACTCTGTCTACCAGATCTAATCCTTTAAATCTATTCCTCACTTCCACTGTATATTCATAAGGGATATGATTTAGGTCATACCTGATTGGTCTAGTGGTTTTCTCTACATTCTTCAATTTAAGCCTAAATTTTGCAATAAGAAGCTCATGATCTGAGCCACAGTCAGCTCCAGGTCTTGTTTTTGCTGATTGTATAGAGCTTCTCCATCTTTGGCTGCAAAGTATATAATCAATCTGATTTCGGTATTGACCATCTGGTGATGTCCATGTGTAGAGTCGTCTCTTGTGTTGTTGGAAAAGAGTGTTTGCTATGACCAGCGTGTTCTCTTGACATTGTGGGGATATGTAAATGTTCTGGTTTATTTTGAAGGATAAGGGTTAAAGAATATTTATCTGGATTGTTTTTAAGGCTTGGCTGATTTTATTTAACTTTAATGATTTGGATTAAGATTAATAAGGTATAAAATGTCTACTTGGAGGGGTTTGGGTTTATTAAGATTAAGATCATTAAAATTGTTGTATTACTAAGTATAATGGCAGACAATTTATGTGCTTTTTAGTTTGATATTTATTATAGTAAAATTTTACCTTTGGAAGACAATCTTACTCGGCTACGAGTGATCGCCAATGATAATGATGAGTAGACAGAAATGTATAGAATAGTAGTAGGAAGGAAATAAATAAATGTTATCTTTGGGGGGAAGTTGATTAGGAGGTTTATATAATTTTTTTTCCTTTTAATATAAGGGGAGGGAATAACACTATTTAGTGATTTTTACAATGTGCCAGTGGAATGATTTATAGAAATAATGTGATATTGGTTTAATATAGAGTAAGGGATTGATTATGGAAATTTTTGTATATCCTTGCTGTTAAAAGTCGGAAGTCACCTCTTTTTGTAACTTTGAAAAAATTTTCTCTTGTGTTTCTACACTTTTTTAGTTTTTTCTCTTTTTCTCTTTGTAGTTTTTTGTTTTTCTGTAGCTTTTATCTTTGCTTGAAACTTAATAAAATTCTGAAATAAAAAATAGATGAAACAAAGAACTGAATCTATTTTAATAGAACTTAAGGTCTTGTTTGGGCATTAAAATAACCTTGAGTAGCCTGATGTGTCCAAAGAAATAAATCCTGGTGGATCTCCTTGCCTGCCTAGTGGCATTTGGTATAACTACCTATGTTTTTTGTTGGAATGACCCTGTGAGTTGAATGTAGGACACCTGATTTATTTATTTATTTGGTCACCCATCTCATATATACGACTGGGCAGCTTCCAGGCAGTTAAAACAATGTAAAAACAAACAGTACAACAATTTTAAAAAATAATATAAGAGCATATAAAAATCATCACTAAAGTTCATACATTCATAAAATATGAAACTTCTGCTTCTTCCTGCAATAACACTTCTAGAAGGTGGCATTGAAGAGTTTCTTAATATTATGGCACTACAGCGCATTCATATAATCAGGCCCTGATGGGTACCTTTATTTCCAATATTCTTTAATATCCAAATGAAATGGCCAGTTGTCATCCTTTTGAGGTAGGCAAGGTCAGGAAACAGACTGCACGAGTTTAACTGGAACTATACTTTATTAACCGGGTACCGGTTTGCTTCCGGGTACAATTCAAGGTGTTGGTTATCACCTTTAAAGCCCTACATGGCATAGGGCCAGGTTACCTGAGGAACCGTCTCATCCCCAGAACATCGACCCGTCCCACCCGATCAGCCAGAGCGGGCTTGCTGCGGACCCCATCGACTAAAGAGTTCCATCTAGCGGGGTCCAGGAGGCGGGCCTTCTCTGCAGTTGCGCCCGCCCTTTGGAATATCATACCCCCGGAGCTGAGGCTGGTGGTCTCGCTCCCGTCCTTCCGGAAAGGCTTAAAGACCTGGTTCTGCCGCCTTGCCTGGGAGGGAAATGCTAATAGTTCCTCTTGGGGATGGCTGGTCCCATGAAGCCTCCCAGTATTCCATTTTTAACATTTTATTCTTGGATGCTATATTATGTACTATTGTAATTTTATACGTATTTTTTAATCTTGTTTTATTGTGCACCGCCCAGGGTCCCTGATCGGGAGATGGGCGGTAATATAAATTTAATAAAAAAAATAAAATAAATTAATACAAATTATAATAAAATCTTGGAGCTTGATTGTATTTTCCCTTCCTTCCCTCTTGTACCCTGGTGAATTAGGGTGGAGGCCATCTTAGCTTCTTTCTCATGCTTTCTCTGTTTCCTGGGCTTAAGGCATGCTTTTGTTGTCGTGAGCTTCAAGGTAATCTCTGTAGCTCTCCATACTAGTTGAAGTATGAGAGGTGCTGTTGCTACATTGCTGATACTTTGTGTCTTTTGATGTCTTTGATAAAACAATACACATGTTAAACCGATTACTAGAGTTGGTAATGGATGCATAAATAGTATGAACGTTTTGAATATATTTTCTGTGAACCAAGCCGCCTGAAGCTTGAATCAAGTTCAGATTTTAAGAAAGCATGATTAATTTCCATTTCTCCATTCCCTGATGCAGAACTGAAGAGATGCATGCTGAAGACTGGAAATACAGGGAGGATTCATTAAGTGTCTCCTGTTGTAATGTTACTAGAGTGAGATGCCCCTTTGTAATGGGGTTGGATCTCACTGACTGGTTATTTTGTTAAATAATTATACAACATTTAAATCGCAAGTAGTAATTAAAGATGAGATTTCATCTATGAATTGCCCTAGTGAGTTTATAAAAACAATGTTTAATAAAATAAACAATCAGAATAAGCAAACGCCTTAAATATACTTAACTTCGTGTAATATTTATTGTTTTATAATTCTCCTTACACTCTTGTGTTAAGGTTTGGCACTTTTCTACCAAGTTCTTTGGAGAAAAAGAATTGATTTGATCTTGAAATTATATGAGTAACATTTATTTTCTGATAGTCAATCCTTAAGAATTAGTATTGATTTGTATTATTAATGTATTATACTACAGAATTACTTCTATTTTATTTTGTATCTTTAAAGCTAGAGTCTTTTCCAAATTCTAGTTAAAAGTTGGTTTGCAGATTTATGGTGACTTTGAATGCCAGAGAAATGTACATGTTCTGATTCTCATGAACAACAATCTGCTTTAATGGAAAATTTGGCCAATTATGTTATGAGGTACAATACTCTGAAGGTTCCAAAAACATATGTGACAGTGTATGTGCATATTATACATTGATTTCTAATGGCTGGGCTGTGATCATCTTTGCCTACTTTTAAGAGAGAGAATGTGACTTATAAGTGTGTAAGAAATAGACTGAAGAACTTTAATTCTGTTTTAATATGTGAAGTTGCTTTTTTGGAATCTTCATCAAGATCACTAACATCTATGATCTTGGCAAATCTGTTTCCCTTAATAGGTAGAGATTCTTCATCCTCAGCCAGGATGGGTTGAATTTGACCCTGAAGGTCTGTGGACCCAGTTCACTGATGTGATTAAAGAAGCAGTTCAAGGTAATCATGCAATCACATTAATTTGCTCTTTCAAAACATAATTATTGCCATATGGAATATATTTTATATTGATGTGTAGATTAAAGCCAAGGGCTTCACAAGAGAGCTCACAACATATGGGAGTTGCTTTCCTATGGAACAGCCTGCTCTCCACTTATATCACCTTCTAGAAGCTGAATTAACAATTGTGATTACTAGTGTGTGAAATTTATTTTAATGAAATGTCTTACATTTATTTATTTATTTATTGTATTTATTTATTGTATTTATACCCCGCCTATCCCCTCCCTAACGGAGGACTCTAGGCGGCTTACATACATCGTTATACATTATTTCATTAAACCGCGCGCCAAGGAAAGGGGTAAGAGAACCGACTCTTCTCTGGCTTCTGGACTACATGTCCCACGATGCCTTGCATCGGAGCCGGCTGCTGACGTCCTGTTGTTGTTGCTTCGGGATCCGTTGTGACCGCCGCCATTCAAGGGATCTTCAGTTTGGTGGAAGCCGACCCCCGACAGGACGTCAGCAAATTCTCCCACTTAAGGTGGTACCCAATTTATCTACTTGCGAGCTTTCGAACTGCTGGGTCGACAGGAGATGGGACTAGCAACGAGAGCTCACGTTGTGCGGGGATTCGAACTGCCGACCTTCCGATTGGCAGTCTACAGCTTCAGCGGTTTAACCCGCTGAGCCACCGCGTCCCATTTATGCATGTGGATTAATAATTAAACTGAATCAATACCGCCATAATTATTCAGTTACTCTTGTTTAAATTAAAACCATTAAAACCCGACTCTTTACCCAGGCACTGGGGTAGAGTGGTAGAGCCTGCGGAGAGTTGTTGGCACAACCTGGGAGGTTGATCGAGGCGCGGGGTTTTTAGCTTTTATATGTTTGTATGTTTTTTGTAGTTTTATTGCTGTGAGCCACCCAGAGTTGTTTTAAGATGAGCAGCCCTACAAATCTTTTAAAATTAAATAAATAAATAAAAATATATCTTTTAGTTGCAGGACTTAAAATGAATCAAATCTCTGCTCTTGGACTTTCAACACAGCGGGGATCTTTCATTACATGGAACAAGTATGTATGTAGGTTATCACTGATACCTCACTCCTGTATGTGTTGCTAAATGTGGATGCTTTCCAAAATGAATAAAGTTCACTTGTTAGTAATAGTGCTTGATGGCTGTCTAGTCACAAGTATTATTTAATAAAACTAGGAGTTATGTTAATTGCCATTTATGAAACAACAGTCAAAATTAAAGTACTTTGCAAAGATGTCACCCATGATATTAAAAATATTTATGAAATATATTTAGCTTTTATTTGGAACCCTTTGTAAAATTGTATTCAATAGAATGCAGTTAAAACAAACACGTAAAATAAGTGGTTTGCTGCAGGGCAGGTGCTAATTATATGTTTATGTGTGGATGTAAAATATGCTCCTACATAGCTGAAAAGCTTTACTGGTTCTTTAATTAGTTTTAAAATGCCACCTTAAAAGGTAGGCCTCAACTTTTATGTAAAAAAACCCTTTATCAACAATAGCTAGCTGAATCCTATATTTACCATCAATCTATACCAGAGCTTTCCAAACTGTGTGTCGGGACACGTTAGTGTGTCGGCTGCAGTGTCTAGGTGTGTCGTGGCGGCTGCTGCTGCCTCTGAGCCCTGCCAGGATTCCGCGCAGGTCCTAGTGCCTGCCTTGGGCCTGGCTGCCTCCAAACCTGCCCTGCCAGGATTCCATGCAGGTCCCAGTGCCTGCCTTGTGCCCTGCTGCCTCCAAACCTGCCCTGCCAGGATTCCGCGCAGGTCCTAGTGCCTGCCTTGTGCCTTGCTGCCTCCAAACCTGCTGTGATTCTACGCAGGTCCTAGTGCCTGCCTTGTGCCCTGCTGTAAGAGTGTGTCCCGAAATGATTCCCTGTTGTAAGGGTGTGTCGCGAAATGATGCATGTCTAAAAAGTGTGTCACCAACATGAAAAGTTTGGAAAGCTCTGATCTATACACTGTAGTAGATGTTGGTTCTGATGAAGGGAGTTTGTTACCTCTGCTAAACAAAAGCAAAAACCCAGCAATCAAAATGGTTGTTTAATTATTTAGTTGCTTGTCACCCTTTGTGATCTAATGGACACCATCTACATACGTAGGATTGTCTGGCAGCAACTGCTTTTTTGAGTTCTTGTAAGCTCATGTTTGCGTTATCAGTGATAATATCTAGCTACCATGTTTGCTGTTGGCCTTTTCTTCAGTTGCCTTCCATTTTTCCAAACACCAGGGACTTTTCAAATGACTCTTGCCTTTGCATCATGTGTCCAAATTACTTAAGATTTACTTTCATTAATAGTGTTTCCAGTGAGCAGGCTGGTTTTATTTTATCCAGGATTGAATGATTTGCTCTGTTGGTGGTCCATGGTATTCCCAAAAGCTTTCACTGGCACCACAATTCAAAGGCATCAATTTGTCCTTGTTCAGCCTTTCTGATGTTCTAGCTTTCACAGCCATGTTTTACTAATGGGAAAACATTGACTTTGTCTGGGTGATATCTCTGCACTTTAATATTTGGTCTAGATCTCTGACACCTTTCTCTCAAGTCGGAGACATATGTATCTGTGGAAGGGGAGGGGGGGGTCAAGTCACCAAACATGTATCATAATTTCTGCTATAGGTGTCCACAGCTAATCCTATTAATGGAAAAATAATTATGTTTGTGGATGTCTGTATGCAAGAGTGGGGTTTGTGTTATAATATCATCAGCCTGTAGTTGCAGACCTCTTATTTCATAGCTACAGTCATCGTCCCTGTGAAGTTTTCAGCCAAGGAAGATAATCTGTTACTATTGCAACCTCTTCTCTGCCTCCCTGCATTGCTTTGGTATTGCTTATTGACATAAACTTAGTACTGTACTTTTTAAAATATTAGCAGCAGCCTGGCCATTTCAGTCTCTCTTCTTCAACAAATTATTCTCTTTCAATATAAATCTGTTGAATATTAGTAGGATTAACAGAGTTAGCTGTGGACACCTATAGCAGAAATTATGATACATGTTTGGTGACCTGACCCCCCTCCCTTTCCACAGATACATATGTCTCCTACTTGTTGAATATTAGTCTTACCCTAACAGCACGTGACTAGGGTGGTTACTGATCTATCCTTAGAGTTCTCTCTAACCCTAACCCTAATAGAAACTGGCCTCCCCAAAATACACTCATCACTGATTCCATTAAATTGGTTAATATACTAACAGCTTGGAGAGCAGAAAGAACACAGCCTACATGAATCCTGTCAAATAATTGGGGATCTGTATATCATAACTATGGTCTTTACATAAAATACTTTCTGATGAAATACATTATAAAGGTATAATTAAAAGGGTACATAATTACACAAGTTTTAGGAATAAATTTGTATGAATAATATGAATATTGAGATTTCTTTCCTGAATTCTTCAGTTATGAGTCTAGTTTGTGAGATGGGTGGCTCTATAAATTTTTATTTTTATTTATTTATTATCCTGCCTTTATTTTTATTTTTTATAAATAACTAAAGGCGGCAAACATACCTAATACTCCTTCCTCCTCCTCTTTTCCCCACAACAACAACCCTGTGAGGTGAGTAGGGCTGAGAGTGAGTGACTGGCCCAAGGTCACCAGCCGGCTTTCATGCCTAAGGCGGGACTAGAACTCACAGACTCCTGGTTTCTAGCCCAGCACCTTAACCACTAGACCATAGCTTTCCAAAGTGTGTGTTGTGACACACTACTGTGTCGCCTGCGGTGTCCTGGTGTGTCATGCGAAAACCCGGAAGCGCTGATGGCGGGAACTGGAAGAAGCGGCACCCCCACCAATCAGCGCTGCTGCCGATTGGCGGGGGTGCCGCTTCTTCCGGTTCCCCCCTTCAACACTTCTGGGTTTTTGCGCTACACACCAGGACACTGCAGGCTGCGCTGCTGCCATTGGTGTGTGTCACCAACATGAAAAGTTTGGAAAGCTCTGCAGTAGACGAAACTGGCTCTTCAATAATTATTTCAATTATCCAGTCATAGTTCTTCCATATGTGAATAAATTACAGAAATACTACATATCGTGGGAAGAATTACAGCAATAAATTGTAAGTTGAGAAGTAGGGTGGGGAAGAAAACAATCTCTTTCAAACTTTCTCAGTAAAGTACTATTGGTCAGTTCAACTTTTTCTATAGGGAGAAGGGAACATAGCAACAGGTGTGTTTTTAAAACTCTTCCACTAAATAAATCTGGCAGTTGCAAAACCAGTTATTCTACTAAAAGCTACTTATGCAGAAATAGTTTTACATTACTTAAGTTGCGATTAATTATTTTGAATTATATTATACAGAAAGCCCTTTGGTGCTTCTAACATGAAAAAAAATATTTTGAATTCTTTAGATAAGGTATTAAGTTGCCATAGTTAAGATATAATGAAGAAATAAATAGAATAAAGTAGTAAAGAGCTTAAGCTTAATTCTTATAAATTCATGTCCAGTAGATATGGACAATCACATTAAGTCTTGTGTTTTTAAATATATTTCTGCTGTATTGTCATAGTGATCTACTGGGTGTGGGAGGGTGCGCAGGTGGCTGGTGAGGTGTTGCGTGAGCAGGGTGGGCCCAGGGGTGGCTGCTGCTGGTGGGGGGAGGGTGTCTGGTGAGGTGCCGTGCAAGCACGGCTGGGCCGGGGGTTGGCTACTGCTGGGTGGGGGAGACTTACAGGAGCTACTTGTGACCTTCCTTGCCGGCTTCCTCATTCACTTTGCTTGTGGGAAACCATCAGGAAGGATGCAAATGGCAATCACATGACCGCGGGACTCTGCAACCATCCTAAGTGCAACCGGTTGCCAAATGCCCAAATCACAATCACATGATCTCAGGGGTGCTGGGATCGCCAGAACTTCGAGGACCAGTTGTAAGTACCACTTGTTCAGCATTGTTGTAACTTCGAAAGGTCGCTGAATGAGTGGTCGTTAACCGAGGACTACCTGTATTAATCTTCAAACTAATTTACTGCAATGAACATAAAAAGCAACTAGTGAAATATCTAACTGCAACAAAGGCCTTACCTGCACCCTGAGTTAGGGAGAAATGTGTGTTAAAATAGTTGGCTGTACTATACTGCTTTTCTTCACATGGGGCTTTTTTTTACTTTCAAACATGCTATCCCCAACTTGTTGTGTGAAGAGATATAAT
Source organism: Charina bottae (assembly GCA_023362775.1). Lineage (NCBI taxonomy): Eukaryota > Metazoa > Chordata > Lepidosauria > Squamata > Charinaidae > Charina > Charina bottae. The sequence goes on from JALMGJ010000005.1 coordinate 23,114,777, forward strand.
CCAATAGTAGATGAATCAGGAGTTAGTTGGTTTATGTTTTAAGTCTTGTCCTAGAGTTTAAGAGCAGCTTTGCTTTTGACACAGAATTCCCTGCAGTTTTTTCTTTTCTTTTCTTTTCTTTTCTTTTCTTTTCTTTTCTTTTCTTTTCTTTTCTTTTCTTTTCTTTTCTTTTCTTTTCATATATATATATATATATATATATATATATATATATATATAAAAAACACAAAACAATTGTTTGAAAAAATTTGCTTTAAATTCTGTTTTTTTAACAGGAACTGAAATAATATACAATGGTGCTTAAAAGTTTGTGATCACTTTTGAATTTTCAATATTTCTGCATAAATATTACCTAAAATGTGATATGTTTTCTATACAAGTCCTAAAACTAGATAAAGAGAACCCAATTAAACAAGTCAAACATTATACATGTTCATTTATTTATTGAGGACAATGATCCGAAGCTACATATTTGTATGTGGCAAAAGTATGTGAACCTTTGCTTTCAGTAACTGGTGTGGCCCCCTTGGGCAGCAATAATTGCAACCAGACATTTCCAGTAATTGTTTATCAGTCGTGAACATTGGCTTGGAGGAATTTTAGCCCATTCCTCCTCACAGAACAGCTTCAACTCAGGGATGTTGGTGGGCTTCCTCTCATGAACTGCCTGCTTCAGGTCCTTCCACAACATTGCTCTAGGATTAAAGCCAGGACTTTGACTTGGCCATATCAGAACATTAACGTTCTTCTGCTTTAACTATTCTTTGGTTGTACGACTTGTGTGTTTTGGATTGCTGTCTTGCTGCTTGACCCACTTTCTCTTGAGCTTCAGTTCATGGACAGATACCCTGACATTTTCCTGTAAAATTTGCTGGTTCGATTCAGAATTCATAGTTCCATCAATGATGGCAAGCCGTCCTAGTCCAGAGGCAGCAAAGCAGGCCGAAACCATGATACTGCCACCACCATGTTTCACAGATGGTACAATGTTCTTAATTTGGAATGCAGTGTTTGCCTTTCACCAAACATAACACTTTTCCTTCAAGCCAAAAAGTTCTATTTTCATTCACAGAATATTCTTCCAATATCCTTCTGGCTTATCCACATGGTCTTTCACAAACTGTAGATGGGCAGCAATGTTCTTTTTTGAGAGTAGTGGCTTTCTCCTTGCAACCCTGCATCAAAGCTGCCCAAGTTTGCAACTTTATTTTTTCAAGCAAAGTTGGTTCCAACATGGGTGCAAGCAACAGAGGTTTGGGTTTTTTAACACTGGTAAAAACTTCAGAGAGGAGGGGCTGCTTTGCAAAGATGGAATTCATCTCTCTGAGGAGGAAAAATACATCTTTGGACAACAGCTGGCTAATCCTGGTCAAGAGGGCTTTAAACTAGCATACAAGGGGACAAGAGTCATAAAATCATTGGTGAGTAATGATTTGAATGTAGGAGCAAAGCAAAGTGTTTTAACAAAGTAATAAAGGAAAAGGGGAACACAGGGAATCTAGCCCATTACAATAAATGTCTCTACACCAGTGCACAAAGTATGGGTAACAAGCAAGATGAGCTGGATGTTATGAGGCACAAGGGCAAGTAAGGATAACAGGAACATGTGGGATAAATATTGGGCTCAATGAGTACAGCTTCTTTCAGAGGAACGGGAAACGGAAGACAGGTGGTATAATGTTGCATATCAGGAATGAAAGGATCTAGACAAGGGATAAAAGGGCAAGATAAAAAGATCTAGGCTAGAATAAAGGACAAGAATTGATATTTTGCTAGGAGTCTGATATAGACCATTGAAGAGGTAGAGGATTTACTGGAACAGATAACTGAAGCCTCAGAAAAACATGGTTTGGTGGAGATTTCAACTACTGAGACATCTGTTGGAAAATTAATTCTGCCAAACACAAGATGTCAGATAATTTTTTTATCTGTACTGGTGATAATTATCTCTTTCAAAAAGTTTAGATGGACACTAGGGGATTTGCTACTTTAGATTTGGTTCTTACTTACAGGAAGTCATTGATTGAAGATATTAAAGAAGTGAAAACTTTGGGGGTGAACTGACCATGTATTCCTAAAGTTGATCTTAACAAAAATTTGGTAAAAAAAAAGTCAAACTCTGGATTTTAGAAAGACTAATTTTAATAAATGAAATAGTAAGGAAAATGCCACAGGAACAAAACCTTAAAGACAAAGATTTTGTAGCTAGCTGATTTTTCTTGGAAAGAAAATTAAGGATAGTAGTCTCAAATAATGTCAATGAGGAAGAAAACTAGGAAATATCAAAAGGGGCTACTAATGTGGTTGAATAGGCAGCTCACAGAGGAGCTGAGATTAAAGAAATTTGCTTATTCAAATGGAAAAAAGGATTAATATCCAAAGAAATCTACCCATCTTTAGCTCAGAAATGAGGTATAAGGTCAGGAAGGCAAAGGTGGAAAGCTAAAGCTATCTCAAGATTTGCCATTGCTCTCCTCCCAAGAAGTAGACATCTTTTTTTTTTCTTTCACTTTCTTAAAAAGTAATTTTATTATTAAAAGAAAACAAACAAACAAACAAAGACATCAACAACATCAACAACTGATTTCCTGGCTGCAGTCAGCGTCTGCAGTCATCTTTGCACCTAGAAATACAAAGTCTGTCACTGCCTCCACTTTTTCTCCATCTATTTGCCAGTGATCAATCAAGCTGGTTGTCATAATCTTGGTTTTTTTGAGGTTTAACTGCAACCCAGCTTTTGCACTTTCTTCTTTCACCTTCGACATAAGGCTCCTCAGCTCCTCCTCGCTTTCAGCCATCATAGTGGTATCATCTGCATATCTGAGATCGTTAATGTTTCTTCCAGTGATTTTAACTCCAGCCTTGGATTCCTCAAGCCCAGCACGTCGCATGATGTGTTCTGTGTACAGGTTGGATAGGTAGGGTGAGAGTATACAACCCTGCCGTACTCCTTTCCCAATCCTAAACCAATCTGTTGTTCCGTGGTCTGTTCTTACCATTGCTACTTGGTCGTTATACAGATTCCTCAGGAGGCAGACAAGATGATTAGGTATCCCTATACCACCAAGAACCTGCCACAATTTGTTATGATCCACACAGTCAAAGGCTTTAGAATAGTCAATAAAACAGAAATGAATGTTTTTCTGAAACTCCCTGGCTTTCTCCATTATCCAGCGGATATTGGCAATTTGGTCTCTAGTTCCTCTGCCTTTTCTAAACCCAGCTTGTACATCTGGCAATTCTCGCTCCATGAATTGCTGGAGTCTACCTTGCAAGATCTTGAGCATTACCTTACTGGCATGTGAAATACGTGCCACTGTTCAATAGTTTGAACATTCTTTAGTGCACTAAAGAGTTAAAGCTATCTAGGGAGGCAAAATCCATTAAGAAGGATTTCTTCATATATTTCAGCAGCAAGAGGAAGACAAAGAAGGCGTGAACTTATTGCTTACTCAAAATTGAGAAACCTTAACATGATTAAGAGAAAGCATGAGAACTCACTTTTTTGACTCATCTTTCTGTCCAAAGGAAATGATGATTTGAGTAACATAGATGAGGAACACACAACAGCGGAAGTTCAGGCCAGCTAATTTGAATCTACTGGTTAGGCTTTCACATCAGGGACGTCAGGAAATCTGTTGTCTAGACCCAAGTTGCAGCTACCTAGATTTCTCATAAATATAAAGAAAAAATTCCTGATGGTAAGATCTTCATAACCATAAACAGTCAACCCACAGATATTTTTAAGAAGAGTCTGGACAACCACCTCTTGAGGATGCTTTGCTTGTTTATGGGCTTTTTTGCATATTTCAGAGGGTTGGACTAGATGGTCCTTGTGATCCCTTCTTCTTTCACAATTCTTTGATTCTGTGTTGATAATTATATCACAATAACTTTGACATTATTGCAGTACTTGGAAAGTCAATTATCCCTTTTTGCTTTTTCAGAAAGACAGGGAAACCTTTTCATAATTTCATAAGTTGGCAAGATGTGAGAGCTGCTGCCCTTGCTAAATCCTGGAACAGATCTTTTTTAATAAAGGTGAGATACTTCTTTGCACTGAAAAGTAAGTTGGAGGAAGGATGGAACTTTGCATGTGTGCAAATATATATACCCTTACTATAGAGAAGGCTGCTATATTGGGTCTCACTGATAATTGCTTCTTGAAGCCAGTGGCTTGGGAGATCTGTGATGACTTGCAGCTGAGGGAAATAAGGTAGAGCTGCCCTACCTGTATTTTTATGAGGGAAACAGTGTCATAGGTGAGGATGTTTAAATCTTTCCTCCTGTTCTCCTGATCTAAATGGTAAGATAGGGGCTCTCTTCCCACAGCTGCATTCTGTAAACTAGAAGACTAGGTGAGGGAAATAGCCATGAATCTCCTAGCATGTTACGCAGCTTGGTTTTTAGGACTAGATTTAGAACAATGCAGATTTCGTAAGACAAGCTTAGTTACAATTGCCTGAATGAAAATGTTGGTATTAGTGAAGGGGTGCAGATGAATTTTGACTTCTGCAATGGAAAGGTTAAATGTGACTGTTTCTTACAGACTCAGGTCTGTTTTGTGTGTGCAGGAGAATGGAGAGAAAGGCTGTTTTAATACTGTAATAGACTCTCATTTTTTATTTTAAATTGACATTTGTTAAAAATTACCTGCATGTGGAAAACCAGGCATAAACATATGGAAAACCAGAAAACATCTGGCAAGTATCTGGGATATAACTTTCTCTCTGCTCTGCTGGATTTCTGTTTGCAGGAAGTTTATAATATAAGCAGTATTCAAAATGGATTTCCGTGCAAGCAGCCAGAAGTGAAATAGATTCTTGCCTTTCTTTGTTCTCTCTTCTTCCCCTGCACGTGAAGACCTGTAACAATACTTTGATCTAGTCCTACTCACCAGAAAAATTTCTGTCCAACTTGCTTCTTACTGGGCAGCATCTGAAAAGCAAAAGTTATTTTGGACTTGCATGACAGAGAATATTGTACAGGTCCAGATGACCAGCATTTCACCAAACAGTTAAGTAGTTCTGTGTTCATAGAAATTGGCTGTGTTCACAGAACATAATATGTCTCATTTGCTTATCCATGATTTATTGAAAAAAACACACATGGCTGGGTTCGTACAAATTATAGTTTACAAATCACATTGTCTGAACTCACAAAAAAAGCAATAAACAAACTAAGGCATAGATAATCAATCAATCAATCAATTTTTATTCGGTCATAGACCAGCAAACAAAACAGAAGATTCACATCTGGTTAGAATAAAAGAAAAAACACTTAAAATTCTAAAAAATCTAAGAAAAATTAGAAGAGATATTGCGGCGTGCTATACAAATTATAGAGCAATATTTGGCTGTGGTCAATGAAGTAAAATCAGATTGGTCTGATAAAAACAGCTTGAGATAAAAAGAATCCGAACGACCTGGATATTTGGTAAAAAATTGAGATAATAATTCCTGGCGAGCATCTACATAGAGAGGACAATATAAAATGACGTGTTCCATTGTTTCAATTACTCCTCTGCCACATGGGCACAGTCTTTGATCAAAAGGGATATTTCGATATCTCCCTTCAATAACAGCTGTTGGAAGGGCATTGAATCTAGCCAAGGATAAGGCCCTTCTAAATTTTGGAATCGTTATGCAGCTAAGATATCTAGCTGGTTGGAGAAGATGTGCAGAGTGGCCCAAAAAATGTTTTTAGGTAAAACTGATAAATCGGATTGTAGCTCTAAATCGATGGCCCGTTGTTTGAGATCAGCTAGTGCACGTTCATAGCCCAACAAGATGATGGCTGCCCCTGAAAAGCCATATAATTGCAGTTTGGCGTGTATTGCCTGGCACCAAATCATAATCAAAGGGGCCAAGCCAACTGGGAAAAAAGAAAGCTTAAGCCAGTAAGTAAAAGTGTAAATCCAAGCAGAAGTTTCTATTTTTAGTAGGCCAGCTTCACGGTGAAGCACCACGTTGGGGACTCAGTGAGGTACTTGAAAGATAGATCTTAGAAACTTGGATTGGTCTCTTTCAAGAGAAAGGAATGATCTGTAGGGGCCCAACTGAGCTCCAAAAAGGAGCTGAGCTCGGATCTTAGCTGATAAAACTTTAATCGCTGCTGGTATATATTGAGCTCCTTTGGATAAATAGAAAGATTGTAGTGCTGCCGCTGTTTTTTGTGCATTCAGGCTGACAGAATCGGTATGGAATTTGCGGTTACCGATGGCATGAAAAACAATCCCCAAATGTTTAAAGGTCTTAACTTGCTCTATTAAATTATTGTTAGGCCGCCAGACATGTGCCTTAGGGCGCTTGGCAAAAACCATAACCTTGGTTTTTGAGTAGTTTATTTCCAGCCATTCTTCTCGGCAGTGCTCAGCAAGCATACAGAGTGCCCGCTTCAGGCCAATCTGTGTCCGAGAAAGCAACACGGCATCATCTGCATATAAAAGAACAGAGATGTGTCTATTTCCCAGTTTTGGGGGATGAAGAGATGGGCTATCATAAATAATCACTTTTTGGCTTTGTATGTGAACTCAGTACACTAAGCTGTATGCATATATTAATAAGAATATTAGGAATGTGCAAAATATGCAGAACAGCTGATTTTGAGCACTCTGTGCCCAAATTAAAACCTACGTGTTTTGAATGTTGAGGTCCAAATATAGAACAAAATAAGGTTGTTTTGTTCCAGATAGAGAAAAAAAAATACACAGAAAAAAAATCTTAAGACTGAGGAGTTTCCTTGGACAAAGACCTGTGTGATGTTGGAGGCAGGGAAGACACTGGGGGATGGACATGCTGGTGGGACATGCCAATAAGACCTGCTTCCTGTTGCTGAGACCACTGCTGTAAGGGGCAGATATGCATCCAGTATATCAGTGGCAGCTGAGGGAAGGGTAGGAAGAGAAGGGGCAGGATTGGGAGCAGGTAGCCCAGTTAGAGATGCTGTTTTGTACTGCTGAGACCACTACAGGGGGGGGGCAGGTGCAGGGGCCAGTATAGTATCGATGGCTGGTGGAGTGGGGGGATGGAAAGCACTGGGAAGATGGGGAACTGGATGGGCCAGTGCTTAGGCCAGGCAAGGGAACAGGCGATCCTCTGGAATTTTTTTTTTTTGCTGAAATGTGGAACAACCAAAACATTCCATGTTTGGTTTCTGTTAAACTGCAGCCAATTTTTCAGACATTCCAGAATGTATGGTTTGTTCTTTGTTCAGTTCAAAATAAATATTTCATTTTGTATGTAGTCCTAAGTAAATATAACTTGACTTAAATCTAGTAGGACAGAAGCTCAAATATTTATCCCACCAATCTTGTTTTGTAACAGGCAATCCATGGTATTTCTTCATTGCTGCATTTTTTCACTCGGATTAATAAACTACTGCTAACCCGTTCTTTTAGTTTTACAACGCAGCATGTCTCTTTAAGACTGGCTTGGGTTTTACAGCATCTGTCTGAGGTAAGACTCATGTTAAAATTCTCTGTGAGGGATTTCATGTTGCCTGAGTGGTTACTGGCTGCTGGCAATAGTATCTAAGTATTAGTTTATTTGTTCTACTGAGTTGCCAATTGAAGATGAACTTAATATCTGTTCTAATCTTTTCCAGTATACTGTTCTCAAGATGTGAGCCTAGACTGACTGGAATATTGGGGCTTATAGGCCAATATATCTGGTTAGCATGCAATTGGAAAAGATTGATCCAAAATGATCCATACTGGCAATTTGTACTAATTTATTTTCCAAGCTCTACATAGTTATATTGAGAGCCAGTTTGATGTAGTGGTTAAGACATCAGGCTAAAAACTGGGAGTTCTAGTCCCACCTTAGGCATGAAAGGCGGCTGGGTGACCTTGGGCCAGTCACTCTCTCTCAGCCCTGGGAAGGAGGCAATGGCAAACCACTTCTGAAAATCTGCCAAGAAAACTGCAGGGACTTGTCCAGGCAGTTTCCAGGAGTCAAAAACTGACTTGAAGGCACAAAAAAGAAAAAAGAAAAACTATAGTTATATTATCTGATTGCCATTTTATATGGGAGTATAGGAAAAATAGTTTCCAATTTGGTGGTACAATTTTTAACATAGACCAATACAAGAAACGTGAATTATTTTACGAGAAAACAACAACAACAACAACAACAACAAAGTGTTGTGGACATTGAGATAAAATGGCTTTCACAGAATGTGGCCAGTGACAAAATACTCATTTCGCAGAAGGCTAAACACTTCCTCTCAGGATCATCATCCAAACACATGCTGTGTGAATGTACACATCCCTTGTCATGCAAATTTACTCTTTTTGTATCCTCCTCTACTCTCCCCTGTCTCAGATTGCATCAGTGGTAATGTGTTCTTCTCATCCAGCAGTTTTAGTCAGTAGCTACCAAAGTTCCAAGCCTGTTTCTTTCTGATCCCACATTAAATCCAGAAGCATTTTGGTGGAAATAAGAGAAGGGTGGTGGGTAAAGGGACCCATTCGATTGGTCCGCCCCCGGCGACTGATGGACCCGGTTGGGTTCCAGAGGGAGCTGGGGGTTATACCCGATCTGCTGCACGGTCCAGCGGAGGCTCTGGCTATTACCTGGAATAGGGTGGCAGCCGAGGCCTTGGACAGGATCGCGCCTGTGCGGCCTCTCTTATCCTCTTGAACCCGACACTCCCCGTGGTTTACGGAGGAGTTGAGGGTTCTGAAGAGTTTTAAGAGACATCTAGAGCGCCGCTGGAGGAAGACAAAAGACCGAATCCAACCGAACACAAACTAGAACCGCTATTAAGGCCTACCTTGTGGCGGTAAGAGCGGCGAATCGTCAGTATTTCTCCGCTCTTATTGCATCTGCAGAATGCCGCCCAGCGGCCCTGTTTAAAATTACCCGGTCCCTACTGGGGAAAGGGGATACAGAAATTCATCTGCAGGGCTGTGCTGAGGAGTTTTCGGGGCATCTGCAGGATAAAATCGCAGGCTACTGTAATGCGCTCTACATGGGGCTACCCTTGAAGAATATCCAGAAGCTACAGCTGATCCAGAATGCAGCCGCACGGGCAATTCTAGGTGCACCAAGATCAGCACATATGATACCGCTGCTACATGAGCTGCACTGGGTTTTTGCCTGTGATTGAATTCATGCTGTTAACCTAGTAGTTAGAGACTTAAATTTGCTAAATAAAACCAAATCTCTTGTCTGAAGATTTTGAGTGTTAAATAAGTGGTTCTGGAAGTCAACATAACACAGTGTTTTTAAAAGATACCTAAAACACATTAGCATTGGGCTCAGCCATGATGCAGAGAGTTGTTCATCTCATAAAACCATCCCTTAGAAGGCCTTCTTCTGCACTGTCACCAAGCAGCAATTTGCACACTATGGCATAAAGAAGAGGGATTCCTTCAAACTTCATAAGGGCTTAGAAGGCTGATGTAATTGAATATCCTACTGAAGGTAACCACCTGGGTTTAAGGTTTTGTGTACTACTATCAACCCCTTGAAACTGACTGAGTAACAGACTGGTGGCCAGTGCAGATCTATGATAATGTATACTGATGTGGATTATTTTTGCCTTCCTGCAATAAAATGTGACCTGTGTGTTTGTTTACAGGTAGAACAAGCTGTTAAAGATGATGATTGCTGTTTTGGAACAGTTGACACATGGTTACTTTATAAACTCACTAAAGGTGAGTACAGTGATTAAATGGGGGGGAGGTCATAGAGCCACATCTCACTGCTAAAGTTCTTCAAGTGAAGTTTATTCTGACATTGTTCACCCACAGCAGCACTTGTAAAACAGAATAAATCTACTGTCTGCAACTAAAGAGAATAGTCTGTCTAACCAAGCTCAGGGATTCAAAAGACATTTGCAGTGAAAAGGCGACAACAAGTTTTGTCCAGCTCTGATCCAGGATCAAGAACAGATAATACTAAAGTTTCAAAGGTGGAAGCATAAAGCATAGTCAAGAGGCAGAGCCAAGTTCAGGAATCTGGATGAACAAGATGGAATAAGGTGCATAATATAAAAGAGGGGTTGCAACACACATTATTTCTAGAATTTCTATCCAAGGCAGCAGAGGATTCCACTGGAATCCACATATGTGATAATTTTATTCTTAGTCCTAACAGTAGTCCATTTAGGAGATATTCATGATTCTTGGGAAGCTCAGCTTTAAAATCTCACCCTTTTGCACCATGTTATACCTTGCACCACAATTTGAAGGCACTGCCATTCTCACAGACTTAAGGGTTGTGAGGTATCTTCAGGGTTAGGAATCAGAGTTGGCAATTCTAACTCTATGCTCAGATCGTATATTTCAGATAACAAACCTCTCATAGAATCTGTGTTCTCATCTGATTCTCAGTCCTCCTCTGACAAGGACATATACAGAGAGACCATGTTACCTACTTAGAGAACTTTTTCCCCTGCAGGTCTTTACACTTGGAGGCAGGGAAAGTCTTCAACATCTGGGGTGGGACCCAGGGCACAATTCTACAGTCCCTACAGTGCATGTGAGATTGGTTACTATTATACCTATGTACTGTACAGAGGATCAAGAGCACCAATAAAAGAAATGGTGATAGTGGTGTTAATAGAACGAACTGCTCAGTTCTATATTACATGATAAGGAAAGAAAATAACCTCTTGGAAGGAAGTATATATCGTTTGATTATTAATAATTATGTGACCTATTGAGACTGATATATTGTTTAGGAGATCAACCACCAAATTTTAGCTCTGTTTTTTAGTATAATCGTTTTTTCATTTTTCAATATCTAATTGTATATTCTAGGTGCAGTGTATGCTACAGATTATTCAAATGCCAGTGCCACTGCATTTTTGGATCCTTTTAAGGTATGACTAGCTCCCTCTGCCATGTTGTTGCAGTGTGTCTTTACATTGCTTTTAACTCTTTTTTTTTTAATATGCATATGATTTCAGCTGCAGTGGAGTGTACTTATTGGCAAGTTACTTTCCATTCCAATATCACTTTTCCCCCCAATAGAGGACACTAGGTAAGTTTTAATTAATGAACATATATTTTTGCTTTTCCAAATGAAGGCATAAATATTGAAGCATTTATTGAAATATAAATATTATATGAAATGGTGTCAAAGTTCTCTTTAGAATAGAAGTGACATTTTTTCTGTATTCAGTTCATTTGTTACAAATTTATTAAATAAGTTGAAGGCACTAACTTTTACCTTTATTTTAAGCCACATCTTTGGATCAGTTGATGCTGAAATATTTGGAGTGCCTATTGCAATAGCAGCTTTGGTAAGTAAAGAAGCTTTTTCTCTTCAACTTAGATATATTTAAATCCAGTTGGGTATTGACTAAAATGCATTAATCCTTAAATTTCCAGAGCAGAGATTCAAAATAGGAGGAGGAAGGAGTATTAGGTATGTTCACTGCCTTGAGTTATTTATAAAAATAATAAAGGGATAAAAATCTAAAAAAAATACAGGCTAAATCTGAGCTTTATCTACTATGGATGACTCAAATAACTTATTTAGAGCCTTTTACGTTACATTAATTCAGTTCTTGAATTTCAAGGTAAGCTGATTAGGGGAAAGGGAGACGAATCAATATGTACAAATGGATTTGTACAATAGCTGTATTTACTTTTGTAAATCTCCTTTTACTGTGAAGAGCATGCTAATCCTTTTTAAAGACTAAGCATTCCAGTTTTGAAATCATCTTCTATTTCAGTGAATTAAATATTAATCTGAAAATGTTAAACAACTTAAAATTGCACAATGTTATGTTCTAAATGTTCCTGCCTCTTGGATGCTTTGAGAGCCAAGATTCAGAATCAGCATTTATCCAGAACTCTTTCAAAATTAATAAATCACTCATATTTTTAACCTGGACTTAGTAACCTCCTTGATTCACGTATATTATTTGGACAGGACTTTATCTAGGGCCATAACCTGTATTTGGTAATAATTTTATTCAATACATCTGGCATACCTTTTTATGATCTCTTGGACTGGAATCTAGTCAGAACTTAATCCTGACATTAGATCATATATAAATATTTCTCAAACTATTTTTGATCTGTTTATGGTCTCTATGTCAAGTTTTCTCATATGTCAAGGAGATGGGCAAGAGAACCTACTGAAACCTTTTAACACTTATAATTAAAAGTGTGAATATAAGATATATAATGCTGTTCATCATGGCTTTGTCAACTATTTGCTCCTTTCTGTGTGTGTATCTACAATATAAAATATAGATGAACAAGTGCTGCTTTTCATAGCAAAGTTTCTTTAAGATGTGCCAGAAGAGAGAAATAAATATCATTGCTACTGATACACTATATAATCCCTAAATTATTTGTTTAAAAATGAATATAGAAGAGAATAGAAATCAAGCCTAACTGCCATTATAATTTTGTAAATATATGCAATATATTCAGGATCTTTTCCTATCACACATAATATCCTATCTTAGAAAATGTATAAAAATGATACTATGCTTCTTAGAATTGCACTGCTCAAGTAATAGAGTGCTACTTTGTTCACTGAGTCCAGTAATCCTTGTCCCATAATATAACGCAGTGCTTTCCAAAGTGCCGCCGTTGGCGACACACCAACGGCGGCAGCGGCCGCGGGGCGGGGGTGCGTGGGGCGGTGGCATGCATGGTGGCCGTAGCTGCGGCCTCCGCTAAAACGCGGAAGCGCTGATGGTGCACCGCTGCCATCGTTGCCGCCGCCGCCATGCACACCACCGTGCGCCCCCCCCCGCGCCACCACCGTGCATGCCCCCACGCACGCCCCCGCCGCTGCTTCCGGGTTGTGTTGCGGCACACCAAACTCTGTTGCAACACACTAAAGTGTCGCGACACACAGTTTGGAAAGCTATGATATAACGGGTTGGAAGAAGCTATAGGCAGTGTTCTCTATATCTCTTCCTCTGTCAGTGGCCTTTGCAGTGGCCAGCTGGGTTTAGTCATTCTTTTAATTTCCCCACAGTGCACCAGAGGCAATACTAGGGTAAGGACTTGTGAGAAGCTAAAATGTAGCTGGATGCAGTTTACTGGTGGTGTTTGGAAAACTGGAAACAAAATGTAAGGAACCCAGAGCCAGCATCCATAAGAAGCTCTGTCAGAGTTTTAGGGTGTTGATGGCTGTACAGTGGTACCAAATCCTGATGCTACCTTGAATAAAACTTTAAAATATAAATATATAAATGGTCTAGTGGTTAAGGCAACGGGCTAGAAACCAGGAGACTGAGAGTTCTAGTCCCGCCTTAGGCATGAAAGCCGTCTGGGTGACCTTGGGCCACTCCCTGTCTCTTAGTCCTAGGAAGGAGCCAATGGCAAACCAGGAGACTGAGAGTTCTAGTCCCGCCTCAGGCATGAAAGCCGGCTGGGTGACCTTGGGCCAGTCACTCACTCTCAGTCCAACTCACCTCACAGGGTGGTGGTTGTGGGAAAAATAGGAGGAAGGAGTATTAGGTATGTTCGCCGCCTTGAGTTATTTATAAAAATAATAAAGGCGGGATAGATGATATATATATATATAGATATAGATAGATATGACAGTATTTTACCTATTAAAATTATTTTATCTGGCTAATGAAATGGAAAATTATATGTCTTGTTTCCATTCTACTACTTTTTATTTTTTTTTAAGCTTGGCTCATTAGTTTTTCAACACAGTAAAATTACCATGTACTTCTAAATGTTTAATATCTAGGGTAGCTATTGATATCTTGTTGTCTGATTTTTTTACTTGTAGGTAGCAGACCAGCAGGCAGCCATGTTCGGACAGTGTTGCTTTGAAACGGGTGATATAAAAGTCACCATGGGGACTGGTTCCTTTTGGGATATTAATACTGGAAACAAAATTCATGCATCTAAGAAAGGTAGGTTTGGCTGTGCTGTGGACACAACACAGTTTTTACAACAAAATTAAGATAATTATTTTATAAATATAATTTTATTTTATAAAATTTTATTTTATTAAAATGAAAACAATTAATATAATTAAAGTAACATCAGTTAACTATTTATAAATTGATCAGTCAAGAAAACTATCTTAGTCATAGGACTTAGAGAGGTAACTAAAGTTTTGGAATAGGAAATCATTTCTGAAGAGCTCCATTCCGAACCACATATTTTATCAGTTAATTTTTTTCAGTATTTGTGCTAGTCAAAAAATTCTCAAAATATAGTTCTAATAATTCCTAGAAGTAGTTTTTTGTTCCAACTGATGCAGGTTAAGTGCACTTACAATTATAGCTTTCACCTGGACATAAAAAGGAAAAAAAGCAATGCCAGAGTCAGGAAGATATCCTTATGGGAAAGATTGAATGTGAAAGATTGAATTCAAGCTGGAGTATAAAGATTCTCAAAACTTTAGAAAATGTAATTTGAATAGGCTTCTCAGAAGACTTCCATGTTTAGGAGACCCCATGTTAATGTGTCCCCACATTCATTCAAACAGATGTGGAAGAGCATATTATTTTGAATACATTTTAGACTCTAATGTAGCTTTTTGCTATGCTATGTAATAAAGCACTAATTGCATTATTAATATAACATACGTGTGTGTGTGTGTATATATATATATATAAGTATTATTCTCTCACCCCCTCTCCCCATTTACATTAAAATGTGTGACGATTTTCTAAGATCGGAAATTTTGGAAACAACTTACATGTTACTGTGCCAAAGAATATTTTTGCAAAGTCAGTGTATGTAATGATAGGAGTTTTAGATTAGGACCAGGGAAACCACGCTCAATCATGCAGTCATAAGACTCATTGTCTTTCACTCTGACCTTTAAAAAGTTGTTACTGTATGAGACTGAATAAAGAGGGGAGAAAACTCTGTAATTCATAATAAACTAATTAGAGGAAATATGAAATAAACATTGAGTATATCCAGTGCGTGGATTAAGGGGCGTGGTGGCTCAGCGGGTAAGACGCCAGGCTTGTTGATCGGAAGATTGCAAGTTCGGAGGTTCGAATCTCTAGCCCTGCGTGCAGAGTGAGCTCCTGCACTAGCTCCAGCTCTTGCCAACCTAGCAATTCGAAAGCATGCAAATGCAAGTAGATTAATAGGTACCACTTCGGTGGGTAGGTAACAGCGTTCCGCGCGTGTCATGTGGCCACATGACCGTGGAAGCGTCTTCGGACAACGCTGGCTCTTTGGCTAACAAACGGAGATGAGCACCGGCCCCTAGAGTCGGACACGACTGCACAAATGTGCGGGGGGTACCTTTACCTTTACCTTTATATCCAGTGCTGCTTTTTTGCAAGGGGACTATCCCAAATTTCCAGTGTGGAAGAAGGGAAGGGCTCTTTAGTTATTCTTCCAGCCTCTAGGCTGTATTTTCAGAGGCTGTAGGGGAATTTGGTGAAAATTATCCCCATGTCTTCTGTTGATGGCCTGCACTGAATCAAAAGCAGGTAATGGCCCCATTGTAGCACATCTTTGAAAACTTATGTCTTGTTATTTAAGGCTTGTATCCATTGGTTGGTTGGAAAATTGGGCAAGAGGTAACTTACTTAGCTGAAGGCAATGCTTCTGATACTGGAAATACTATAAAATGGGCTCAGAGCTTAGGTGAGTAGCTTCAGTTGAATTATTTAAGCCTATGAATGATAAAGTAGAAAACATTACTTATCAATGTGTTACTAGTTTTTACATAGATGGGTGAGGAAACTGTTTTTTTTTCTTTTTGGTAATTCTGAATATGTAAATTACAGCATTTCTTTTTTGCTTTATTTATGATGCAATACCAAATGAAACACCAGGTTAAAGCAAATATAAATGCATTTAAATGCTTGTATTTTATGTTTTAAAACTATATACTGTAAAAAGTAATGTTATGCTGTAAAGTAATATTGCTTGTATTCTGGCAAAAATATATTTTTAGATTTAGAAACCATCTGACTCCAAAAGATGAGTACTTTATCACCATGCAGTAAAATATTTGCAAGATTTTACTACAGCATTTGCATCTGTAATGCATTTCACGTGGCAAATTGCATGCTTAAGCAATAATGTTTTCCACAGTGTCAGATAATGACATTCTGTACTGTGATCTGTATTGAAAGAAGTTCACATCTAGTTGTATGCTACTTATATTTAGATGTCATACTAAGCCATAGCTAAGTGATCCCCAGGCACAAATGCTCATTCCTTCCATCTCCTCTGCCACAGAGAGAAGAAGGAGCTCCTTGGCTCTTCTGCTACTCTTCCTTGCTGTCATTTGACCATTCACCTGTCCCCTTTGAGAATGCAAACATTGCCAATAGTGAGGAGATGAAATAACATTTCACATTTTCCTTCCCCAGGACAGTAAGCAAGTGGATATCAGTGACATTCCTGAGAAACAGAAAGGGCCATTTAGATCACTTTGCCATAAAGGGGTGCCCATCACCTGGAATACTAGAATATTTTCCAATACTGAAAAGAGAACTGGGGTAATCGTCACTGAGCTAAAGTAGCAGAAAGGACATACATTTTCTTGGAGTTAGTTGATAATTATGTATAAAAGTTTGAGGGTTGTTGATATGGATTAATTCATATATTGTGTGCTTACACAGATCTTTTTGACAATGTTGAAGAGACATCACAAATGGCACATAGCCTAGTAAATTCGGGAGGAGTTTGTTTTGTTCCATCTTTTAGTGGTTTGCAGGTAAAAAGATCGCCTTTGGTTTATTTACGTAAATGACAGTTTGATTTTTTTCTCAAGTATGATTGTCCTAAATTATATATTTCATTTAACTTTCAATATGTTCTACAATAAGTTGCTTTCAAGGTTAATAAAAATACATTCTAAACCATCATATAAATTTATAAAAATTGCCTATATACTGCTTACTGCTGTTTTAATTTTCTTCTTAATATGCTGCCTCTTATTGTCACCTGTAAGTTATTCTTTCCCTAATATTTCAGTCCATTCTTGAGCAATTGCCTATAAAACATATTCCTACATATTTTATTTTAATATCTTTTTTATTTCAGATACCAGTGAATGATCCTTATGCATGTACTTCATTTATGGGGATCACACCTACTACTACCAAAAAACATCTTGTTCGAGCTGTGTTGGAATCCATAGCTTTCAGGTACTTGGACACATCCTGTTAAAAAGGGATGTTGCCTATGTTTGGGCCTGTTCTCAATATGTACTTGTACTGTTTGTGTACACATGCACACCCACACATAGCTACATACCAGAAGTCATTACAACCAATCACATTTGATTTCTATTTTGTTCAGAATTCATAGTTTTTCAGAAAATTACCAAGGTAAATGTACAATGTATCAATTTCCACTAAGTGTTATAAGTCTGTACTTTTGGATTTCTTGTTGCAATAAACCTATTCATTGGCGAGAGAAGGCAACCCAACTCCCTTAAAATACAAGCACACCCATATAAGAAAGTGAATCATTATCATTATATCCCAGGGCATACAAGCTATATAAGCTCAAATCCTTGTTCATCCTCATGACTTTTTTTTGACATGCTTGCTTTGTATGCACTTCTCTTTCCAGTACCCTGCACTTTGTCTCCATGTCCAAATCCAGTTTTCCATTTCTATTTCTTCTTTGGGTCTCTCCAATATTAAAATAATAGACTAGATAAATGGGATTTATTTTGCTTTGCTCCCTGCTGATTAAATTTTAAATTCAACTTGAGCAGTTACAATTTAAATTATAGATTGGCTTTACATTGCTGCAATTAGCAAGTAACGAAATACATGATCACTGTTACCATTTTAGAGTTGCAAAAATGCTTCAATATTTTGATTACTCAGAAAGCTACATTATATTAAGTATATTAATCTTGATTATCACCTCTGCCTTTATCATATAAAACATAAGACGAAAAATTGAGAATTCATATATTCTAATTTGGGAACAGTGGTTATCAGATAAAAACTAGGAACATTTCTCCATTAGTTTTTAGTCTTTTGTACTAATAACACTTTCTTATTAGGTTCATTGGAATTCTCATTAATGTGATACAAAACCATTTGATTTGTTACTAACTTGTTGACTTTTAGTACTTTTTCTATTCATGTTTTATTTTCTGGGGTTTTGTTGAATAGCTCATGTATACTCCCTTGTTGGGGGAGTTGGGCGGTCATATAAATTTAATAAATAAATAAAATAAATAAATACTGCTTTAATCTTATGAAAAAAACAGCCTAAAATGTTTTTAAAGGAACAGAATATAGGTCAGAAATTTGGAGCCCTTGGTTTATTAAGCAGCTCTAATTTATTTTACAATGGCAATTTTAACGTGTGTAAATATCTAGCTAATTTTGATTGATTGTGGTTTCTTATGACATCTTTTGCTTCTAAAGTAACTGTTACTTAGTATATTGTTACTTCTATTGAATTCCCCTCCCCATCTTTTTTCAAGAAACAAACAGCTGTATGATACCATCACAGCAGAGTTGGGCATTCCACCTATGTCCGTTCGGTATGTTTATATTATGTCCAAAATGTCAATTGAAATTTATATTTTAAATAAGCTTAGTGCATGAACTTTAGTGCCCAAGGGTTGTGTTAGAGCCAGTGTAATTCTGTCTTGGAGCCACCTCTTGCTGTAAGCTCCTGCCCTAACATTTCCTAGCTACCTGTAGAGTTGTTAACAAAGCTGTTGTTAGCCTCTTAGTGACTATTTGTGTACTATTTGTCAAACCACTGCTTTCCAATTTATCCTTTGAAAAGCTAGGATATTAGCTTGGCAATCTTCTTGTAGGCACAAACTATGAAACAGATAGTAATTAATGTTACCTTTAAGAATGGTATAGTTTTATCAGAACAAAGTACATAATTGTATTAAGTTCATAACTTGCTTGAGGCACTTCTACATATTACAACACGCATCACATTTGCTTGTACAATATTTATTTATTTATTTATTTATTTATTTATTTCCTATCCCGCCTTTATTATTTTTATAAATAATTCAAGGTGGCTAACATACCTAATACTCCTTCCTCCTCCTATTTTCCCCACAACAACAACCCTGTGAGGTGAGTTGGGCTGAGAGAGAGTGACTGGCCCAAGGTCACCCAGCCGGCTTTCATGCCTAAGGCGGGACTAGAACTCACAGACTCCTGGTTTCTAGCCCGTTGCCTTAACCACTACACCAAACGTATTGCAGTACTCTAATGTAGTGGTTACAAGAACGTTGTCCCTGTTGGCAGAGAGATGCATTTCAGGATGCTGATAAATCTAACCATTGGTAATGCTGAATTTATTATCACTCTCAAGCTGCAAATAGGATCCTTCAGAAAGAGTATTATCCTGACAAAAACACGCTGAATATTCCTGCGCTGGTCAGTTGAACTACCTACTTTCAGCTAACTTTTCAGCAAGCTTGTGAACCTTATAATAACTGGATCTTTCCCAGTTATTTTAGAGTCCAAATCAAATTCTCCACTACCTCAGAAACATCTGATGAAAATGAAATATAAGACTAAATGTTTTCCATGCATGGAAAATCTCAATCTCTTGATAATTACACTCAGTTTTATTTAGAGTTTGAAAAGAGGCAACCCCATTAGATCTTATAACATAGTAACATACCTATTACACATACTATTCTGACATTGTATGTAGCCCCAGATGACAATACTGCAGTGTTTATGTTTTGTCTTTTGGGCATACAATTTAAATCATAAATATTTTCTAGAATTTGAATAAGTGATTTATTTTTTCTCTCCCACCTCTCTACAGAGCTGATGGAGGCATCAGTAAAAATAGTTTTGTGATGCAGATGACTTCTGATTTAATTAATAAATCAATAAGCAAGCCGAACAGTACAGACATGTCTTGTCTTGGAGCAGCTTTTCTAGCAGGCCTTGCTATTGGTATGCATTAGTCTGAATATTTGGGGAATCTATTTTAGGAGAGAAGTAGTTGTTTATTTCATGTAGTATATTCTGCAAGTTAGTTCTGTAATACAAAAAATATTCCAAATATTTAAATGTTATGATGTGTTGTTTACATTATTCAAACTAGATTTATATATTTCTCTACATATGATACAGGCGTTATGGTCAACTTGAGAGTAACATTTTGTATTTCTGTATTTTGTATTTTGTTTTTAGGATTTTGGACTGACAAAGAACAATTGAAAAAGTTGAGGCAAACTGACATGGTTTTTAAGCCACAAAAAGCGCCAATGGAGTATGAACCTGCCATGAGTAATTGGATAAAAGCTGTCCACCGTTCTCTCTCTTGGTATAGCCAGGAATCTCAGTAGTGAGATCAGAATTAGTATAATTTATATGTTGGACAATATAACTCATAACTTTATTTCTGCTTTCGAGTTAACTGTACTAAGTTACTGTTTTCTGACATTATTCAAACAGTACAAAATGTCTACTGGAATAGTAGTGAACACCGTGTAGTAGTCAAGAGATCAAATGCCATAGAATGTATTGTTCTAAGCAACAATTATTTATAATGGACAAACTTGATTTTATGCATGAGATCTCTGTGTGGGAATGTTCAAATACTATCTCAGGAGATTTCGTATAGAAAATCTAAATCAAAACTGTATCATGAAAATAATTTCCACATAGATATGAGCATACACAGATACTAATATACTGTTTTCCTAATGTAAATCGTCTCCTTTTGGTAGAAATATATCTATTGATATTATCTTCCTCCACCCCATCCCCAAATTAATGAGACACAGATGCATCTATACATCTAGATTGGTTCTAAGACAGGAGACTGTCTAGAGTGAAAAGTACTAAAAGGCTTTTAGCTTGTTAGTTTTAAGATTTCTTTTTTGTTGTTATAACCAATAAGATGAAACTGAAACATAACCTAGAAAGCAACTACTTGTCCAATGAGGTTCCTTCATTCATGGGAACACAGGGACCAATAAATCAGCATGTGAACTGACCTTGCCCTTGCAATGATGGCCTTAATTTTTTTATCATGGCTTTAAAATGTATTTTGGTGAAATCTTAAATTTCCAAATTACTTAATTGGAAATTGATCAGCTGTCTGTACTATCTGGCATGATAGTCAGAATTTATGACTTGCAGAAATGGCCAGCATAGTCAGTGTTGTTCAGTAACTTTTGTAAGTCCTCAGATTCTGATCTAAGAGATATGGAAAATCTAGGTATCACTATATTGTCACCTAAATACACAGAATTTTTAGAATCTAGCTTTTAATTTAAACAGAAATGAAAGAATCAGATTTTTTTCATGTGTTTATCCAAATACTGAATAGTTGATGTTTCCAGGCTGAGAGCAAATTGGGATTGTTTTCTACTTATTACATAAGTACAAAGTGGGTCTTTTTTGACTGACTCATTGTTAATTTTCCTTCACTATGCACTTCAGTACCTGATACCTCAGAACTTGAAGACCTGTTGCAGTCACTGTCTATGTACAGTATGTAAAATATTGAAAGTAGAATATTTGTGAAATAGTGCATACCAGCCTAATGCTTTCTGTGGCAGTTTCCAGATTATTGTGGTTAGGGTCACACATTGTTATGAACCATAATATTGGTGTGTTTGGTGGTCTTAGTTTTGCATTAGTACATTGGCATTACATGTGAAAAAGACCACTATCACTTCTTCAGCCAACCCAGATTTAGAAAGTCCTAGCTGAGAATAATGTAGTATACCCAGTCTGTATTTTTATTGGTTTAACTGATTTTAAGAAAAGTATATGAATACACTTCTTTGGTTACATTACTTGTGCAGTGGTATGGAACCCAGTAATATTTATGCAAAATAATTCTTTTTATTTCTTGGAAATTATGCAGCACTTAAATTTTGTCACTGGTAAATTCAATTTTCATTGTAATATTATTGATACCAAAATTCTATATAAAATAATTTTTGAAGGATCATAAATATCTGCTGGCTGAGATTAAGTCTGGTGCTATGTTGTATACTTACCTAAGAAACCACCTTATGCTAATTCAGATCTTTAATCAATTCAGCTCAGTACTCACTGGTAGAAGCTCAGGAGATTCCCAGTTTTAGAAATACTAGGGCAGTGCTTTCTAAAGTGCCGCCATTGGCGACACACCAACAGTGGCAGCAGCGGTGTGGGGGTGGGGGCGTGCATGGTGGCGGTGCGGGGGCACGCTCAGGGGTGTGTGTGGTGGCGGCAGTGGCGGCGGCCTCCGCTAAAACGCGGAAGCGTTGATGGCCCGCCGCTGCCGCCACCGCCATGCACACCCCCACTGCCACTTCCGGGTTGTGTGGCGACACACCAGACTGTGTGTTGCAACACATAGTTTGGAAAGCTGTGTACTAGGGAATAAACTTGAAAACTGTACCTTAGCATTAAAAAAAATACAGGGCAATAAAAATACCTTGTAGTGAAGTGAAATTAATCTTTGGCTAAGATCTCTCTAAGCCAGCCTTTCTTAACTTTTTGACCCTGGAAGAACCCTTGAAACCCCTGCACATTCAGGCTCAAATATAGGCCAGAAGTTACAAAATTATTATATTTGTTTCATGTGTAGGCCTGTATATATGTATTAACAGTGCTCTTAAACTAAAAATAAAGAATGAAATGTACCTTTTTAATGTGAAGTTGCCCAAATTTGAAATATTTTTTTAAATAAATCATGATCTCCTCTCGCAGAACCCTGGTTGAGAAACCCTGCTCCAAGCCATGGATACTGGCTATGCAGTATCTTTAGTCTGAGAGAGAGCTATATCCTTCGCAGCAAGGCAGTCCTTCATCTACAACCTATTCTGTGATGGCTTAATATATTCCTCAGAGATACAGTAGAACCTAACAGAAAGATAACATAAAGGAGAAAATGAGGTTAGGTGTGTTACACATTTGTAGACAAGTCTCAGAAAAGTTGTACACAAACTTTTGTTTCAACTAGTAATAATATGCAACTGCAATTAAATATGAAAATCACAGGAATGTACTGATTTTTTTCTAGGCAGAAATTTTACTGCAAGATTCTTGCTTATGGTTCTTTATATCATAATAGCAATGGTCCAAGTCCCAGAAGAAGGAATGGGACCAACTGGAAGCTTTCCGTGGAAATCTGCATTATAATACTTCCTCTATTTCTTGAGCCAGGACATAATTAGAATAGTAATTACAGGTAGTCCTCACTTATTGACCATTCATTTAGTGACAGTTCAGACTTACAATGGTGCTGAAAAAACCAACTTACAACCGTTGCTCACACACTTAAGACTGTTGCAATGTCCCCGCGGTCACATGATCACGATTTGGGTGGTTGGCAACCAGTTCGTATTTATGACCGTTGCAGCATCCCGTGGTGATGTGATTGCCATTTTTGACCTTCCCGGCTGGCTTATGGCAAGCAAAATCAATGGGGAACCGCATGATTCACTTAACAACCATGTGGTTCGCTTAATGACCGCCACAAAAGGTTGTAAAATTGAGTCAGATTTGCTTAACCGCTTCACTTAGCAACTGAAATTCTGGTCTCAATTGTGGTCGTTAAGCGAGGACTACCTGTATATTTCATCTACATTCTTTTTTGTATTGATTGTATATGTATTTATACATTACAGACTATAGTAGCTAGATTGCTCTATGTGAATTATAAGTAAAAAGGACTCAGCAATGTCTGAGCTGGGAAAGTTTAAGCCTCACCCCCCACCCCCAAATATCATAGGCCAGTTTTCTGGTAGGATGTTTACCACGTGCTACTTAACTGAATGAACGATTTCTAATTTTTAGAAATATGTAATATATTTTAAATTCTGTAATAAAGATTATTGTATTCTGAATTAATTAAGATACTGATTAATTTCAACCACTACTCTGTGTTCAAGCAATTTGTACAGTAACACTATAGACCTAAGAACTGTATTTTGATCTTACATTTATATGACATATGTTTTGTAAATTGAAACTAGCTGTTACAAAGTGCTAAATCAAGGCTGCTTTAATTTATATTGTGATCTCTTCAGATGTATATACTGAATTCTCAGTTGTAAATATAAATTCCAAGCTTGCAATATTTTGAAACTATAACTGTAACAGACTGATTCTCAATATATTAAAGTATGGCTTTTAAGAGGAATCGTTTTGCTTATTAATAGTTCATTCTGGAAGAGTCACGCCCTTGCAAGTGTTCTCCTGTGCTGTGAAAATGGCAACTCAGAAAAATCTGTTCTACTTAATTGCTTTGAGCTGGTGTAAATCTCCCCAATCTAGTTTCATCAGTAAGGTACTGTTATGTTTTCTTCTGGCTTAGGTATAGCTCAAGAATAATAATATCCTCTCTGAAATAATTCCCATTGAATTCAGTGGATTTTATTCCCAAGTAAGGGATTTTACATGTAAATTATTGTCGCTGTAATTTTATATTTTTATCTTATCTTATTATTGTGAACCGCCCATAGTCCCCAGGTGTGGAGGAGATGGGCGGTGATACAAATTTTTTTTTTTATATATATATATATATATATATATATATAATTGCAGCATTAAACTTGTGACTTTAATTCCAATAAAAAGGTAATGTCTCCTTTAAGTTGAGCCTTGATTCCAGATGACTTAATGGATACATCTATATAATTTTCTTGGCAGCAATACAGAAGTGGTTTGTCATTGCCTTCTTCTGAGATGTTTTCAACTTGTTAGACCATCCATGGCCCTGGAATTCCTTTGAAATCTCCCATCCAAATAGTAACCAGGCCCAACTCTGCTTGCTTCCAATGCCACACGATGGCATTAAAAATGCATTCTGAGCCTGCCATATTTTCCTTGATGTTAGTAAGATTTATTGCTGTCAAGCCCCATGAACTTGGCAAGGCCAAAGAAGCAAGAATGACATGGATTTCAGGAAGGTATCTTTAAAACAAGTCGGGGGTAAATAAAGAATTTTGAAAATGGTAAGAATTAAGTCTCGGCTTTGGTTATACAGTAATGAATTAACTTTTCTCTCATGACTTTCACATCTGGACTGAGTTGCCTCTTATGAGATATATATAAGCTTCTAATGCCATATCCCCCACTTTCCCACAATCACCTGTAAGTGTTCGATTGCAACCTTTTAGCACAGTCCAATGTAAAGAATAAATCACATTTCATGTATGCATCATGAACAAAGTACATAGGATTACGGTTCTCTGTGTTCTTTTTTTTTTTTAATAAAGCTTTATTATTTTTCAAAATATAATTGAAATACAAAATACAGAGTATAGAACAGATAGAATACAAGTCTAAAAAGAAACAAGAAAAACAAACTGTAAGAATAGATAGAAAAACATAAAAGACAGGTGACTTCCGACCTCCAACGCAGATATAAAAGCATATAAAAGTTAATCTCTTGCTATTAATTAAACTTTTAGTAACATTATTTCTCTAAAGTCAAACCACTTAATCATCAAAACCCAAAATCAGAACTTCATTTTTTTTCTGTTACAAGCAAATAGTCCAAAAGCGGCTTCCAAATAGAAACAAATCCAGTTACAGTATTTTCTGTTATCAATGCTATTGGTTCTCTGTGTTCTGACAGCATTAGTAAACATGAATCATGAGATTTGAGTTAAGTCTATATGATACAAAGGAACACAAAACTGTTTAGACAGAATGAAGGCTATCTGCATCAAATAAAGCTATCTTTGAAGAGGAGAAAGCCATAAATACATGATTTGTGTCCAAGGGTGTTTCCACACAAGATTTTTATCTTGTAATGGTTCCACCTCATGGAATGTCACATAGTCTGTAGTGATTCCATTTGTAATACCCTGTGTTCTCCCACTGCTTCCCTCCATGGTGAGACAAAACAAAATGCTGGCAAGAAAGAATAGACATAGCTGCATAGAGCAGAACTATCACTTCCTGGTGATCTCAACACTATATCTTGGTTGATGTAGCACAACCCAAGATTGCATGGGTTCTTTTGGCAGCTGCAACACACTCCTGGTTCATACTTCATCTGTCATCTGCCAGGCTGCCCAGATCTTTCTCACAAGTACTACCGCCCAGCTAGATACAACCTATGATGTACCTGTGCAACTGGTTTCCTATCTAAGTGCAGAATCTTACTAGGAAGAGAAAGACTGACAAAATGTCATGGTTGGATAAGATAGATAAGATCTTTAAAAAGGGAGAATTTTCAGAATTTTTAAATCAAACATTTGTATTGATTGCTGGCACATTTCCTTTTTTAGGTAAGAAAGTATCTACCAGTGAAGGAATGAGCAATTTAAAGTTTTAGATCCTCTACTAACATGCTATCAATGGAAATCAATTTTCTAATCAGTAAATATTTGGGAAACTCCTCTAGGTTTTGTATTGGTTCATAAATATATCTACAAATACAATCTGGAAATTTGTGAAACAAACCAATATATACCTTCTGATTTTCCATCCCTTTTCAGTTGTCATTCTAGTTATTCTAGTAAGAGACAAATTAGATCCTTATAGAGGCTTTGTTTACACACTATGTTGAACCAGAAACTAGCCAACCATATTTTAGCCTAGTTGTACAAACCCAACCAGTGTGGCTAGTTCACTGTTCAGTTTGTTGTGCAGTCCCCCTCCCCCCAAATGAGTTAATTGAAAAAAATAGAAAAGGCTGATGCTATTGAATTATTACTGAACCTTTTGCTAGTCATCTGTACCTCATCTGAATCGATGTGTCTCATAGAGAACAACTTGTTTCAAGAAAATGATGCCAATTCCTCTTCTCAGATTTTTTTTCTTTAAAGTGGTATAAGGCTGTATTACAAGCCAGTTGGCTCTGTTAGCAAAGAAGTTAGGCTTAGGCTAAAATATGTGTGTCCTATAAATGTTTACATTCTTCTAAAGCAGTGTTCCTTAAATTTTTTGCTCTCTGGTTAACTTCCTACTTTTAAAAATTAGGGAGGAGCTCAAAAGACCTTTTATTTGTATGGGTTATATTTATTGATATTTACTGTATTAAAAATTAATGCATTCATAGAATATTTATTGAAACATTTAAAAATAACAGTATTAAACCCATTACATATTAACATAAATATTTTTCATGAAAACACTATTTTTTAACAAAAAATGAGAAGAGTGACATTGTTTAATTTTTTGCAAATATCTTTAATATCTGGCAAATAATTTTGTTTTCAGGGTGTTGGAGGACCCCCAGGGGTCCTTGGACCCTGCTTTAAGAAATGCTGTTCTAAAGGATTTCAATGTTTACAATCTTGCAAGGGTAAACTGACAGGCGGTGCTCATAGCAGTTTCTTCGACCGCCCTTCCCGGTAGACACGGAAGACGAGTTCAAGGCTTTATTTATTTTATGTTACTTTTATTTATTAATTTTATACACTGCCCATCTCAGTATAGAAGTTACTTTAGCCCCGTCCCTTTGCTTTAGGTTGTCCAATGACCCATGAGCAGGTTGGGAACACATAAGCTGGTAGCCAATAGGGTTGTGATTCCACTCCAGCCTGTCGACCAATGGGCGAATTCCGCTCGCAGACGCTGCCAAACTTGTGTGGGGGATAGACGCGGAGAGTAGCCTGACAGCAATGGAGGCTATTGGGGCGGCAGGGGAAGGGACGAGGCCGGGCATCCGGCCCAGAACTGGTGAGAATGGTGCGGTCCTTGCTGTCCTGGAGGGTTTCTTAAGGCCGGGTTCTATTTCTTTGTCTGCCAAAGAAGCCGCCGCCGCCTCTATTTTGGGACTATTGGGACTCCTGTAGGCCTCACCTCCTTCCCCTCGCTGATGGCCTGGCAGGAAGGGGGAGAAGACAGGAGAAACCTTGGTTAGCAACGCTTCGCCTTTGCCTTTGCTCCTCTTCTTCCTCTAGCCTCTGAAGGCACTCCCCTGGGCCGGCGAGGGTGCTCTCCATTGACCCATACCGCCGGTCATCTGGCCTTCAGCTTCTCCCTCCTTGTTTCATTGCGCCCTCTGTCTTCTGGCCTCGGCCGAAGCCCAGACCCCGACACCTGGCCTGTTAAGGGGAAAGCATGGGGGTCCTATAAAAAGCAATGAGTGACTCAGAAATGAGGTAAAGAAACCTTTTGAGTAGCTTAAAGTGCTAGCACATTGGCATTTATGAAAGAAAGGACAGTTCACTTAACAAAAGGTTTAGAGGTGGAAAAGTGATACAAGAACTGAGATGCTGTTATTTTAGTGTTTTAAGCACATCCTTATTTGTAATTTCAAATGTAATAATTATGATCCAGCAGTTTTCCTTTGCTTTACAGAGCAGCAAAGGTCATAAATGCGAGGATGGTCACAAAGTTACTTTTTCATCACTGTTGTAACTGTGAATGGTTGCTGTACGAGGCAGTCATTAAACAAGGACTACCTGCATTTCATCCATGCAACAAAACCTGTAATCTCTAATTGCGTAATTGGCCATATGGTTGAAAAGGATGATATTTCTGGAAAGGTATTCTAGGAGATACTTAGTTTCAAATTACCTAATAATCTATATTATGCTGCATTCAAACCAGCATTTTCCAAATTAATTGATGCCGGGCGTGGTGGCTCAGCGGGTAAGATGCCAGGCTTGTCGATCGGAAGATTGCAAGTTCGGAGGTTCGAATCCCTAGCCCCGCGTGACGGAGTGAGCTCCCGCACTAGCCCCAGCTCTTGCCAACCTAGCAATTCGAAAGCATGCAAATGCAAGTAGATGAATAGGTACCACTTCGGTGGGTAGGTAACAGCGTTCCGCATGCGTCATGCCGGCCACATGATTGTGGAAGCGTCTTCGGACAACGCTGGCTCTTCGGCTAACAAATGGAGATGAGCACCGGCCCCTAGAGTCAGACACGACTGCACAAATGTGCGGGGGGAACCTTCACCTTTACTAATATAGCCCAAACACCTGATTCCAGTCCAGCTTTATCTACCAGCCATTTTAGATAAAACATGACATTTGTTGCTTTTGCATCAAGCATGCAATTCATTGTGAGCTATACATTATCACAAACCCATTTTTTAAAATAATCAAGTCACCCACTACTAAGTGTTCCTTAACTTCCACAGATGTATTCTCCATAAGATAGAAATCCTTTTACCAATTCATCCTACCCCATGGAAATAGTTCTCATCTAACAGATTTTGAGAGCCAGTTTGGTGATTAAAGGCACTAGGCTAGAAATCAGGAGACCATGAGTTGTAGTCCTGCCTTAGGCATGAAGTCACTGGGTAACCTTGGGCCAACCACTCCCTCTCAGCCCTAGGAAAAAAGCAATGGCAAACCACTTCCAAGACTGAAGGGACCTGTTGCCTGGAGACAGGACTGATTCAAATGCACTCACATACAAAAGCCCTTTTTATCTGAGACTCTTTTGCATGACAATAGAGGAACTGTGAAATATGACATACACCCAGGCTCCTTAAACCTAGCTAAATTAGAGATTAGGGGTGTTACATCTGCATTAGGTTCTAATTAGTAAGTTTTGTTGCAAGTGAACATCCCTTGAACTGGATGGAGATAAACAATCTCACCCTTGTATATGATGCTAAAGATAGTGGCACATTCCACTCTGTGTTTTATCTCTTCTGGAGTAGCAAAATCATCATCTCGAATCCAGAGACAGGTTTTGAATAATTTTCCTCATAGCCAGCATAGGCCTATAATCTATAGAATAGGACTCCAGATCCCAGTAATTAGGTCAACTCCCAAACCTCGCTGGAACTTCCAGAAAGCCGATTGGAATACATATGCCAAGCACACTGATGCTAACATCAGATGGATCAAAGCAGTCCCTGTGAACTACGATCAGTTTGTTGGTCTAATGATATCTGCCGCTAAGAGGAATATCCCAAGAGGGTATCGTAAAGACTATGTGCCTGGGTGGAGTGAGGAGACAAGTTCCTTATGTGCTGAGTTTGAACAAGACAGCAACCTGGAGACAGCAACTGAGTTGCTGAAATCTCTGGACTGTGCTAGAAAAGAGAAATGGTTCAGGACTGTTAAAAATTTAAATTTCACCCACTCCTGCAGGAAAGCCTGGTCCCTCATCCGTAAACTGGATTCATCATCTATACCATCGAGAGAACATTCCACCATTAACGTGGAATCTATAGCTAATCACCTTGTCTCCACCTCAAGGATGACGAGACAAGAAATTAATCAGACAGGTTAGATCTGAGCTTAGACGACTGAAACATGGTGCTCTACCTCATGCCATATACTCACGCCCATTCACTCCAGAAGAGGTGCAGATGGACTTGGATTCACTACAAAATGGTAAAGCTGCAGGATTTGGTGGTATGTACCCAGAGCTGCTGAAAAACTGTGGACCAGCTACTAAACGCTGGCTTGCTTCCTTTTTTAGCTCCATTCTACACTCAGGACGGTTACCTTCTACTGTATATTCAAGAAGACCAAAATTATTGCAATCTTGAAACAAGGAAAGGATCCAAAACTCCCCCAAAGCTATAGGCCAATCACTCTTCTTTGTGTCACCTACAAACTCCTAGAAAGACTCATGCTAAATAGAATAGCTCCGGCAGTAGATTCTGTAGTTCCAGTAGAACAGGCTGGATTCTGCTCCAGTCGTGACTGCAGTGATCAAGTCCTCGCATTAACTGCCTATCTGGAGAATGGATTCCAAAGGAAAATGAAAAATGTCTCCGTCTTTCTTGACCTCTCGGCAGCCTACGACACTGTCTGGAGAGAAGGCCGCCTCCTTAAACTAATCAAGGTCGTACCTTGCTGCAACACCATTGCCTTAATTGACAACATGCTGAGCAATAGGTTATTCCAAGTCTTTTTAGAATTTGATAGTAGTAGATATCTTAAGCTGAATAATGGTTTACCACAGGAGTCAGTGCTATCCCCTACTCTTTTTAATCTCTATATCCATGACCTGCCTGAAACTGTCTCTGGGAAATTTATTTATGCTGATTACATCAATTTCACTGTCCAAAGAACTAACTTCAATGAAGCAGAGGCTATCCTCTCCCAAGACCTGCAAAAGATGGATGACTACTTCAAAAAATGGCGCCTCCAACCAAGTCTATCAAAAACAGAAGTAGCCACATTTCACCTCAGCAATAAGCATGCAAACTATCAGCCCTCAGTGAAGTTTAGGAACCATATTTTACAGTGTAATAACTCTCCGAAGTATCTGGGGGTAACATTGGACAGATCACTGACCTATCGACTGTCAGATTTCTTATACTATATGATATTGGTAAATTGGATTTCCTTTCAATGCAAAAGTGTTTTGGCAAATTGCATCTTTTACAAAGCAAAGCCAAGCATTCTCATGGTGACGTGAATGCCAGGTGGCTGGACAACAGAGAAGCCTTGGCGTTGTTTACGTCCTCATGAGATAAGGAGCGAGAAGGTACCATATTATGGCTAGCAATGGAAATCTTCCCATGAGAAGATATCCTCCTGATGTCCTTCCGTGGGAAGACTTGCCAAGGCCCCCCCTGAGCAAGGAGGAGGGGGAACTCATGCTGTGTGCTTTGAGGCCTAGTGTGTGTCACAGCTAACTTCCAGCCAATCAGAATGCTAGAAGAACTGAATATACAACCATGCAAAATGGTGTTCTATGTCTTCTTGATTTCTAGTGTCTTTTAGCCATGTAGTTCTTCACGTGTTCACTTCCTGTGGACTGGGCAGAGTGAGCTATGCCTGGCTTTGGGTATAGGCCATGGCAGGAACTCTGGCCCTGGGATCAATACACGGAACTCTGCTTATAAGTTTGTTTTGTTTTTCCTTTTACAATGATGTATCCTGTATATTCATCTTTTTCATGTTTGCGATAATGTACTGTATCTGCATTATTGCCCTATGCTAAACAGTAAACACTGTTGGCCCTAACAAGCTGCATTCTTGTCTGTTTATTCTCAAGCCTCGGGTTTTTCCCCTTTAAGCCAGCATATACCCCATCAGGTTATGGTTGCCCAGAGAGAAATTTGCGTTTTCTTTGCTGCGTTGGACCTGGCTGTAAAAGGGAGTTTGTTTTTAGAGGCTGGTTTCAGAATAAACATGTTTTCTTTGAGTGGTCAGCAATGGCTGAACAGTGTCTGGTCAGTCTGCCATTTGAGGCTTTAGATGGCACAAACTATCTGACCTGGTGTGTGGAGATGAAATCATTCTTTTTGCAAGAAGAAGGTTTGTGGCAGTAAGTGGCAAATCCACCTCCAGAGAATTTTTCTGAAGAAGTGCAAGCATGTTTGGACTGTGCTTATGGCGTTTTTGTTTTTGGGACTCAACTCCTCTGAATGGAATTATTTCAGCTACTCAGGACTGAGAAATGGGTGCTGAGAAGCTGTTGGAGCCTTTGATACACGGTGGAGCTCTGTTGCCCTTGGTGGTCTATTAAGACAGCTTTATGGTTTGAAGCTGCAACCGGTGAGACTGTGATGACCCACCTTGGTGAGTTCAAAACTTTGTTAGCTGCATTTGAACGAGAAGGCTTGTTTTTCTGGCACTGTGAAAAAGCGTGCATGATTTTTGTCAAACCTGGAGCTACTGGTCGAGAAAGCAACATTATTGTACAAGCCACTTCCAGAAGCTGCATTGCCAGTCATCTGTTCCTGTTTCTACGATTTGCAAAGAGTGTTCCAGCTGAAGTAAAACCTGGCATGGAATTTACATTTGCCGTGGTTTGCTGTGATTCTACAAGGCTGTTCCCTGCCCCGATGTCCAGCGGATGCAAGAGGCCTGGTTTACGAAGGGAGGGGACGCCAGATGCCAGGAGTCAGCTGAACAACGAATCCGAGTTTTCTGCTCTACCGGCTGCTGTCATGTGTAAGCATTTCTCTACAGAGACTCTGTTTTTGAATTCAGCTCACTGTAAAGTTTGTAAACATGGACGGTTATTGTTACAAATTTTAGCCTTGAGTTCAGCAAGTCATTTTAGCTGATATTTCTGTGTAAGAATGTATATGTGTACACTTGTTGTTTTTCTCTTCTCAGTGTTCCAGCCCTGGTCAAGTCTGAATGCAGGTGCTGAATGTTTCATTGCAATATGAAACTGCTTATGATATGAGGCTGAGTGTGTTAGAGACAAACCTGTAAAATCAAGTGTGTGAGATGCTGTGGAGATTGTGTGGACAGGACATTGTGTGTTTAATGTTTTCCCCACATCATAAATGCATCCATAAAGTTTTCACAAAGTACTGGGGTATCCCGGGATGGGAGAGTGTGTCTCAGATAGCCAAATGCATTCTGAGTTAGAACCCAGGAGATGGTGATGAGGAAGTACAGTGGTCATTCCTCATGGGTCCTCTTATTCCAGGGTGTGAAGCCTGACAGATTTGTGATTTAGCAGGTGACAGTGTGTCAAGTTACCTGAGAAAACCCAGTCTTTGCTAGATGTGTTGCTCCTGCCTTTGAGAGGCAAGGAGAACGTTGGAACACAGCTGTGGATAGTCAGTTCGAGTTTTGGTGAAGTGTTAAAAGTAACCAACCTATCCTTTGCTTTAATAAGCTGTAGGTTCCAGATGAGTGTTCAGAAAGACATTTCTTCCTGATAATACTCTGCAGTGTAAAACAGGTGTCCATTTACATATTGTGATGTTGGCACAGCATATTTGAATGTAGATCTCCCTGAAACAGTGTGTGTAAGGCAAGCTTTTGGCTGTACAATTCATTGACTTAACAGGGTGCTTTATGGATTTTAAAGCAGGCCAGTCATTGATAGCATGGTGCAGATGCTAACTGGGATGTGAGAACAGTCACGTGCTGTTTTCTATGTGTACATAAGAAAGTGTAGAAGTTTGTGTAGGACTTCGTACTTATGTGAGTTGTTTTTCTGCTTAGAAACTGAAGTTTTCCACCTTGTATAAGAATTTGTCAGTCAGCTGAAATAGAATTGCCAGCTGAGGAAGTTAGGCACAAATTCAAACGTTTATCTTGGTGTTGAAGTTACAAAAGCCCAGAACAGAGATGGTTCTTGGTTTCCTACAGAGTGTCATTTGTGTAAAGGGAAGCTTATCCTTAATTTGTTGTACAGTATATCACTCTGCAGAACGCAGTTGCCCTGAATTAGTTTTGCCCAAGTAAAAAATACCAAGCTGCGGTTTTTTTCTTAAAATCAGCTAACAGCATGCAACAGGATTGGAATTCCTTATCTATGCTGGCTGTGATTTTTGCAAAGGAGGGGACAGAACATTTGCGGGCAATGTCTTTCTGTTTCTCTTTGACTGTTTCTGTTCCTGCATAATCTGTATTATTTGATTATTATATATTTGTATGTATCTGAATAAAACATTGCATGAAATGTATGTTGTGCATTATACATATGTGTAACAAGTGTTTTTAAACCATTTTCTAGTGTTGATGGCTATTGGTTGTAAAAACCTGTAACTTGAATAGTGTGATTATTACATGCATTAACCTTTGTTGTTTCTGTTTCTGTACAAATGTATTTTAAAGCTTTGAACAACTTCCATCATTGTTTGCATTGTGTCGAAATCCAATGTGGAGGGGTGTCAGATTTCTTATACTATATGATATTGGTAAATTGGATTTCCTTTCAATGCAAAAGTGTTTTGGCAAATTGCATCTTTTACAAAGCAAAGCCAAGCATTCTCATGGTGACGTGAATGCCAGGTGGCTGGACAACAGAGAAGCCTTGGCGTTGTTTACGTCCTCATGAGATAAGGAGCGAGAAGGTACCATATTATGGCTAGCAATGGAAATCTTCCCATGAGAAGATATCCTCCTGATGTCCTTCCGTGGGAAGACTTGCCAAGGCCCCCCCTGAGCAAGGAGGAGGGGGAACTCATGCTGTGTGCTTTGAGGCCTAGTGTGTGTCACAGCTAACTTCCAGCCAATCAGAATGCTAGAAGAACTGAATATACAACCATGCAAAATGGTGTTCTATGTCTTCTTGATTTCTAGTGTCTTTTAGCCATGTAGTTCTTCACGTGTTCACTTCCTGTGGACTGGGCAGAGTGAGCTATGCCTGGCTTTGGGTATAGGCCATGGCAGGAACTCTGGCCCTGGGATCAATACACGGAACTCTGCTTATAAGTTTGTTTTGTTTTTCCTTTTACAATGATGTATCCTGTATATTCATCTTTTTCATGTTTGCGATAATGTACTGTATCTGCATTATTGCCCTATGCTAAACAGTAAACACTGTTGGCCCTAACAAGCTGCATTCTTGTCTGTTTATTCTCAAGCCTCGGGTTTTTCCCCTTTAAGCCAGCATATACCCCATCATCGACAACACCTGGAAAAAACAGCTGCAAAATTGAAAAGCCGCAACAACCTACTGAACAGACTGGCTGGAACATCCTGGGGTGATGATGCTAACACCCTACGTACAACAGCCTTGGCCCTGGTTTATTCCCCAGCCGAGTACTGTGCTGGTGTGTGGCTTAACAGCTCCCACACCCAAATGGTCCATGTCCAACTTCGCCGGACAATGCGCATTATCTCTGGCACATTACATTCTACCCCTGTGTACTGGTTACCAGTGCTCAGCAATATTATACCACCCCATATCAGAAGACAAGAAGCCCCCGCCAGGTTATGGTCAAGGATGCTGAACAATAAGGCTCTCCCTATTCAGCAGGATATTGCACTGACCACCACAAGATTGAAATCTCGAAGGCCAGCTTGGAAAACAGCCATACACTTAGCATCTACCCAGTTCAAACCTAAGAATGCTTGGAGAGAGGAATGGTCCAAGTTGTTCCCCTGCGGCTTGGTCATTAGTGATCCCTCTTCCAAACTTCCCAGTTTTAACCTGCCTCGCTCTGTCTGGAGGAAATTGAATAGAATCAGATGTGCGTCTGCTCTGTATCAATGGGGCTGGAAGGATTCTCCTTGTTGCGATTGTGGTGCCGAAATGCAAACTATTAAACACATTGTGCAAGACTGCCCATGACATGCGTTCCCTGGCTCCTTAGAAGAACTGCACGAAGTAATACCAGAAGCAATTGCTTGGTTAGCTGAACTGGACATCCAGTTATGAGACTACTCTGTATCCCTGCACAAGTTTACATATAATTGTGTGGATTGTGTGTATTTATTTGCCTTCTCTTCTGTCATGTATTCCTCATACGCTATATATCCCTTGAACTAAAATGGAAGAACAAGGGTCAAGATAGTTTTGATCTGTATTTTGAATTAGTTCTTTGTAAGAATTCATCTTGTAATCAGTGTTCTTTATCTTTACAGTAGATGGCAGTAGAGTAGAAGCAAAGACATAGAAGGTAGTGTCTGTTCTGCAGTCAAGGGAAAATACAGCTTTCTCAGTCTAAATAAAATCTGATTCACAAAAAAAAAAACACAATTGAAATTAAATTGAAATAAGACATTCTGCATCAACTATAGCCATAGAAAATAATATTAAAACAATATTAGCATTTTTGAATCATATTTACCTTCTAGTCAAGCAATGTGATTTGTGACATCAGCAAAGAAATTACCAGTATTGTTTAAAGTGTTCAGTTCCAAACATATAAATAAATATCACATGAGAGTGCTTATACCTGCAACCAGTAACAATAGATTGGAGATGAAGGAAGGGGGCTAGAGTTGGATGTCTGTCATCACACAGTGTGATTTATTCTATTAAAATGAAATTTAGCACAAATGATTCACTTTATGAGGTTTGTCGGCGATGGCCGACAGGAAGCTCTGGCGTGGGCTGGTCCATGAAGTCACGAAGAGTCGGAAGCGACTGAATGAATAAACAAACATGAGGTTTGTAGTCTGATTCAGTATTACAACATGAGGGATTATAGATCACATCATGTTACATAATATGGATGTTAAGGAGGCAGCATGTAATTTCAGTGCTCAAATGCAGGATTAAATTTGTAACAGTTTTAATTTGTCAAACTAAAAGATTTTATCCTAGTATTCCAGATAATACTGATCTATATACTTGTTAAAAAACTAAACTTACCATATGGTAATCTCAGCTGAGTACAAATGGCTATAACTCCAGCTGCTGAGATAACCCACAGCTGAGAGAGCAGCCAAGGACAGGTTGCTAAGCCTGTTACTTTACACATGTGTAGGCAATTCATGCCTGCCGATAAGGGAAAAGAGGGAAAAGAGGAAAAGGACTTTATGAAAACTCATAGTAACTGTAGACAAGAATTTTTAGAATTAGATGCATATAGAAATAGACACATAGTAAATTGTTATAGGTATAGCGCATAGCTTTCCAAACTGTGTGTCGCGACACTTTAGTGTATTGCAATACACAGTCTGGTGTGTCGCCACACAACCCGCCACACAACCCGGAAGCGGCAGCGGGGGTGTGCATGGTGGCGGCGGCAGCGGCGCGCCATCAGCGCTTCCGCGTTTTAGCAGAGGCCGCCGCTGCCGCCGCCGCTGCCATACACACCTGCCCCCGCGCGCCCCCCCGCACCACCACCGTGCACGCCCCCACCCCACGCGCGCCGCCGCGCTCCCGCCGCTGCCACCATTGGTGTGTCGCCAACGGCGGCACTTTAGAAAGCACTGGTATAGTGCTTTGAAATAAGTAGGTATCACATTTTTTGTTTCAGTAAGACTTGTTTTTGAATTTTAAAAATTCCTTTGTAACAAAGGAAAATAAAAACACTCCTTGTCTGTGGTCTGTACCATTCCCCACAAAGAACTCATCTTTGGTAAGTAAAAGGATGATTGATTGATTGATTGATTGATTGATTGATTGATTGGATTTTATCACCACCCATCTCCTCCCAAGGGGGGACTCTAGGCGGTTTATAATAAGATCATTATTAAAATTCAATATCCATTACAAATATAAATATAAATAACAATAGAAATATGGATGAAATAAAAACCAGATGGCTAAAAGATCTTCGTCAGTGTGCGAGTTTAGGGGCTATTCCAGGTCATTCTAGGGCACTAGTCATCCCCAGGAATTACTGTTCCAGGCCAACTGCCAGAGCCAGGTTTTTAGCTTTTTACAAAAGTCCAGGAGCGAGGGGGCCTGTCTCACCTCTGGGGGAAGAATGTTCCAGAATTATTTTAAAATTTATATTCTGGTTCTGGGGAATGCAGTTTCCTGAGCCAGTAGGTCAAAGAGAATATTTTGCTTTCAAGGATGTATGCCTGTTTTGATTGATGTTAGGGAACATGGGCCTGCCAGTTTAACAGCATCTGCCTGATATTCTCCCATCATGCTGATTTTGTTGCAAAAGTGTTTCTCAAGGTGGCAGCAAGGATTTTCTTTGTAGTCTTTTTGACTTGGGATAAAGGAACAAAAATGTAGAGTTTTTATTTACAGTAAGTATACAATTTTAAGAGTTTACTCACATAAACTTGCAGGGTGTAGTACATAGCTTTCCAAACTGTGTGTCGCGACGAAGTGCTTCTGGTTTTCGTGCGGCACACCAGGACACTGCCACTGCCGCTGCCGCTGTGGCGTGTAAAAGCCCAAAAGTGCCGCGGTTGTGGCGCGCGAAAACCCAGAAGCGCCGCGGTGGTGGCGCGCGAAAACCCAGAAGCACCGTGGTGGCGGCGTGCGAAAACCCAGAAGTGCCATGGTGGCAACGCTTCTGGGTTTTCGTCCGCCACCGCCGCTGCGGCCCTTCCGGGTTTTCGCCCGCTGCCGTTGGTGTGTCGCCAACTGAAAAGTTTGGAAAGCCCTGGTGTAGTATATCATTATTTCCTTAGCAGGGTTCAGGTTCTGAAAATAAGGAGAGTTCCATCTGTGCACTTACACAATAAAAAGTTGTTTTCATACGTGCAGTGTTTTTCATCATGTATACTATAAATAAAAAGGTAAAGGTTCCCCCCGCACATTTGTGCAGTCGTATCTGATTCTAGGGCCGGTGCTCATCTCCGTTTGTTAGCCGAATAGCCAGCGTTGTCTGAAGATGCTTCCACGGTCATGACGCACACGGAACGCTGTTATCTACCCACCAAAGTGGTACCTATTCATCTACTTGCATTTGCATGCTTTCAAATTGCTAGGTTGGCAAGAGCTGGGGCAAGTGCGGGAGCTCACTCCGTCACGCGGGGCTAGGGATTCGAACCTCTGAACTTGCAATCTTCCGATCGACAAGCCTGGCATCTTACCCGATGAGGCACCATGCCCCTAACAAGCCAGTTGGCTCATATAGTAGAATTCTGCTCTGCACGGGACTGAGCCTCATGAGTCAGTCTGAGAAGTAGCCTTGTTCTTCTTCATCTGTACTCATCAATAATTATTCTAGCCATGTTTTCTTCCAACATCACAACACCATCAGGGGAACCCAGAAGATCAAAAAGGAAAGAATGTCCTGATCCTCAAACACTCTACGCTTCATTCGGGAGAAAGCTACACCCACAGAGCTCAGATGATGCTGAATTTCAGCGTTGATGTCAGCTTTTGTAGATAGATGGCTGCCAAGATAAGAAAAGTGGTCGACATTTTCTAGTGACACACCTTTAAGCTGGATTGATGGCGCTGCGGAGGGATTGGTTCGAACTTGCTGGTAAAGCACTTTGGTTTTTTTAATGTTAATCGAGAGGCCGAGCTTTTCATATGCGTCCGCAAAGATGTTTAGGACAGTTTGAAGATCTTCCTCTGAGTGTGCACAGACTACGTTATCATCAGCATAATGAAGTTCTATAACAGAAGTTGTAATTGCCTTATTTTTTGCTTTCAGCCTACTAAGATTAAAAAGCTTTCCATCTGTTCAATATATAATTTCTACACCAGTAGGAAGTTTCCCTTTAACAAGGTATAGAATCATAGCGATGAAGATAGCGAATAAGGTTGGAGCAATAACACATCCCTGTTTAATGCCGGATCCCACTTTAAATGGATCGCTTTGAGAGCCATTACTATTCAGGATTGTTGTCATCATGGAGTAGCCGCAAGTTGTTCACAAATTTATCAGAGCATCCGATTTTCAGAAGGATGGTCCAGAGAGCAGTACGATTTACAGTATCAAAGGCCTTAGTCAGATCAATAAACGCCATGTACAGAGGGCGGTTTTGCTCCTTGCATTTTTCTTGGAGCTGTCGTGTAGTGAAGATCATATCCACTGTCCCACTGGAAGGGCGGAAGCCATTTTGCGTTTCAGGGAGGATGTCTTCTGATACAGATAGGAGACGGTTTGCGAGGATCCTTGCGAGGATTTTGCCTGCCGTAGCTAGAAGGAAGATGCCTCGATAGTTTCCACAGTCTGTTCTATCACCCTTTTTAAAGAGAGTGATAATTATGGCATCCCTAAAGTCTGCTGGAATCTCCTCCCTCATCCAGATTTTTTTGATGAGCTTATGAAGTTGTTGTGTAAGCTCAGGCCCGCCTTCTTTAAAGACTTCAGCAGGAATCCCATCAGGTCCACTAGCTTTGTTATTTTTCATTTGATTAGCGGCTTTACTGACTTCCTCCAAACTAGGGGGTACTGCAAGTTCATCTCTTACTTGTTTTTGCGGGATTTGCAAGAAGACTTCATCAGCCACAGTAGAGTGACGATTAAGGAGATTGTAGTAATGCTTTTTCCAGCACATTTTACAAATACAAATACAAATGACCATTTGTAACCCAGTTTGATAGACTTCTTTGGCTACCAAACAGTCTTTGGGCCCTGAAATTATCTGATCAGAGGTAAGTGAAGATTTTGAACAATTTATGGATATCTACATATCTAACAGTTTTTTAAGTTTATTAAGTTTCAAACAAAGATAAAAGCTACAGAAAAACAAAAAACTACAAAGAAAAAAAAAGAAAGAACTAAAGTGTAGAAACACAGGAGAAAAAATTTCAAAATTACAAAGAGGTGACTTCTGACTTTTAACAGCAAGGATATACAAAATTTTTCCATAATCAATTCCTTACTCTGTATTAAACCAAAATCACATTATTCATATAAATCATTCCATTGGCACGTTATAAAAATCACTAAATACAGTTGCTCCCTCCCCTTATATTAAAAGAAAAGAAAAAATATAGATATCCTAATCAACTTCCCCCCCAAAGATAACATTTATTTAATTATTTCATTCCTACTATTCTATACATTCCTGTCTACTATAATAAAGATCAAACTAAAAAACATAAAAATTGTCTGCCATTATACTAAATAATACTACAATTTTAATAATCTTATATTAAACCCAAAACCAGACATTTTTTTTATTATACCCGAATAATCTTAATCCAATGTATAGTCGAAGGCTTTCACGGCCGGAATCCAATGGTTGTTGTGGGTTTTCTGGGCTGTGTGGCCGTGTTCTGGCAGATTTTGTTCCTAACGTTTCGCCAGTAGCTGTGGCTGGCATCTTCAGAGGACAGGAGCACAGCTAGAAAATTCTCTCTGTGCTCCTGTCCTCTGAAGATGCCAGCCACAGCTACTGGCGAAACGTTAGGAACAAAATCTGCCAGAACACGGCCACACAGCCCGGAAAACCCACAACAACCATCAATCTTAATCCAAATTGTTAAAGATAAATGAAGTCAGCCAAACCCTGAAAGCAATCCAGATAAATATACTTAAACCCTTATCCCACTTCAAAATAAACCAGAGCATTTACATATCCCCACAATGCACACATAGCTTTTTTCTTTAAAAAATCGAACAGCCTAACTGCCCCCCTCAAAAACTCCGACTTCTCTTCAGAAGGCCTCCCATACATAATAATCCCTTCTTTTCCATGACGTTCCATCAGAATATCAATTTCACTTATGGCTTGCAACTCGATCTCTCCCTTTAATTTCTTCAACTCGACTATCCGACCTTCAACCAGCATTTCAACAGAAGTCACAATCTCACTCTTAGAAGAAACATTTCGGTCACTGTTAATATTCCTCAGTTTCATCAACATCCCTAACCAGACGACACATAGTAGACCTCATATTTTCCACAATATCCTGAATGCCTTGCATAAAAACTTGGTAGGAATCAGAAAGAACCTGTCTAAAAGATTGGTGACTGGGATCCGTCGCTGGATGCAAGGTTAAGGGGAGACTTGCCGGGTGCCTTTCAGACCTCCTTACCAGACAGTTACTTTTGGGGGATCTCCCAGGGTCTCCTGGCCCTCATGCCCGGCGTGTTCATGCTGGGGGCTAGTGAGGCCGGACAGAATCCCCAAGACGGGACGCCGAATGAGCAATGCAGTGTGGCAAGCCCCGGCGGTGCGGAGCAGCGAGCCCCGGGAGACGGTGACTTTGGGGGGATCTCCCAGGGTCTCCTGGCCCTCATGCCAGCTGAATTTCAACTCTGGCGGGGGTCTGAGTGGGCCGGTGAGCCCCCCCCCAGTGCAGGGAGTCGAGTGCCGCGGTGGAGAGCAGCGTGGCACGGTGAGCCCCGGTGGCGCGGAGCAGCAAGCCCTGGCAGACGGTGACTTTGGGGGGATTTCTGCTGGGAGTGCGCTAGGCAAACAGCAGGCGCTAGCGCATTCCTTTCAACATGTGTTCTTCATTGTGTGCCTGCTTACTGTCTTGTAATCCTTTCCTCTCCAATGAATGTAAACACAAACATTAATTCCCTTCTTGCTAATTATCCCAGCACTGGGGTGAGCATTCCAAAAGGCAGAGGAGTGGGGGGAAAGGAAAGCTGTAGTAAAATTGTAAGTACAGTCACGGTCACATGATTTTCCACTTAGTGACTGCATCACTTAGCAGTCAAGTTGCTGGTCCCAGTTGTGGTTGTTAAACAAGGACTACCTGTATCATCTTTGCATCCCTGAAAAGTGTGTGTTGGTCTGAAATGCGAGGAAGCATCAGTACTTTTTCTAGTGAGAAATAACATCAAGGATTTTTTAAAACATCTGGTAGCATAATCAAAATATAGCACAATTTATTCTGCAAGAAAAAATTCCCTTATTGAAGAAGGAAATGGGCTGCTATGGCATGAGTCAGTGATTTGCTTAAACGTAGCCTAAATTGTAGTCCTTTGACCCATATCAAGAATAACTTCAAAGTTATGTTGTTGTTTTTTAAATCAGTACCCTTTATAATATAATAGAA
Source organism: Charina bottae (assembly GCA_023362775.1). Classification (NCBI taxonomy): domain Eukaryota; kingdom Metazoa; phylum Chordata; class Lepidosauria; order Squamata; family Charinaidae; genus Charina; species Charina bottae. The sequence continues at coordinate 23,157,566 of JALMGJ010000005.1, forward strand.
CTTAATTACATGCTTATAAAACAATTTGTCAAGAAATTATGTCACAAATATTGTTAAATATTACAATTATAATTGCTGCAACTTTGTTGACTTTTCTGGTTATCAAAGATTTCTTCAGTAGCATCTAGTTATCAAAATAATAGAAATTGTACCTAATTTTTTTTTTGTTTGAAAATTTGGGACATACAACTTATTTAAAAAGCTGCTATTTTATTTAAACTGAAGTTTAATCAAGATTACAGCCTATTTTACTGGACATTAATTTCCCCAAATTGAGCTTAATATATTAAACTATTCAATTAAGCAAACAAAATGTTTAGAATTGTTAAACTAGAGCAGAGCTTTCCCAACTTTTCACGTTGGTGACACACCAACGGCGGTGGCAGCCTGGCCTGTGGTGTCGTGGTCTGTCGCGCAAAAAACCCAGAAGCACTGATGGGGGGAACCGAAAGAAGCGGCAACCCTACCAATCAGTGGCGGTGGTGCTGATTGGCAGGGGTGCCGCTTCTTTCGGTTCCCCCATCAGTGCTTCCGGGTTTTTGTGCGACACACCAGGACACTGCAGGCGACACAGTAGTAGTAGACTTAATGGAATCCGATTTTTCAGAAAGGTTTGTATTGTTGTTGAAATGTATATAGAGTTGCCATAGAAAAATATATGAAAAACTTCAATACAGATAGTCCGCACTTAACGTCTATTCATTCAGCGACCGTTCAAAGTTACGACAGTGCTGAAAAAATGGACTTGTAACGAGTCCTTGAATTTACGATCATTGCACCGCCTCTGTGGTCATGTGATACAAATTTGGGCCCACCCGCATTTGCAACCGCCCTCCCTGCCACCGCCTCCAGCTGACCTTTCTCCCTTTCCTCCTCTGCTTTCAGCAGTCTCAGCCCACCCCAGGCCCTACTTCAGTCCCAGTGCCACCATGGAGGGGGAGCCTCAGTGCCTGAAAAGCTCCAAGAGATGGGGGTCATCATGTAGATGAAAGGAAGAGGGAATATATTGTATTTTTCTGCTGACATTTAAATCCCTTGGATTTAGTTCAAGAAAAGGTTCTGGCCTAACCAAGATTTTTTTTTGCTCAATTTCAAATTTGTTTAATGAGGGAGTAAAGCTTATAAACTCCTATTGCCTTGTATGAAAAATGTGTTTTAATTGGAAACTAGCATTAAAACCTGCTGCGATGGCAGTTGCACAAATGCATGCATAGTGTTTGCTGAACCTAGTTATGTTTTAAATACATCTTTGAGTTACGAAGTAATCAAGTGAATGTAATTGTACTTGAACACCTATTAACTTATAATTTAGAAAATGCAGTTAAGCTTCTGTAGGAAGTAACCTCTGCCACTTTTTCTCTCTTACAGATTTGAATACCTTTTCAATTTTGATGATGCTTTTGAAATCCATGATGACACTGAAGTATTGAAACAAATGGGAATGTCACTTGGCCCAGAGGCAGGCAAATGCTCATCAGAAGACTTAAAAAGTGCTAAATCCCTAGTGCCAAAAGCTTTAGAAAAGTATGTCACAGGTAAGGTAACTGTTTTTTGCATTTGCAGATTAAATACAAAGCCTTGTGGCTGTTGTGGGTCTTCCGGGCTGTGTGGCCGTGTTCTGGAAGTTGTGGTTCCTAACGTTTCGCCAGCATCTGTGGCCAGCATCTTCAGAGGGTAGGAGCACAGACAGAAGCGAAATCTCTGTGCCCAGGTAGAGTGGCAATGTTTTGTTTGTTTTCTATTTATAGAGCTAAGTTATAGGAGATTAGGTGGGGTTTTTTTTGGGGTTGAAATGTTAACGAGTGGCTGATGAGCATGATTAGCATGTTCATTGTGAGAAGTATTCCCATGTCCTGGTGGTTGGACTGAGTTCGTTGACCTTTTGCAGGCTGTGTTTTTCAGGACCGATAGCCAGGTTTTGCTAATTTTTAGACTTTCTTCTTTTTTATTGTAACTGTGCTGGTGTTTTTGAATTTCAATGGCTTCTCTGTATAATTGTCACGGGCTACAGCCAGGGTATCGTATTTCACACAGGCAAAGATAAGCCGGCAGCCAGGAACACTTCCCCGGCTGAGGAATGCTGCTGGCAATAAATCAACAGTTGTAGGAGCAGGCAAGAGAGAGAGTCAGAAGTCCATACCAGAAGAGTCAAACGCCAGAGAGAGTCCAGTCCAGAGCCAAGTTCAAGGGTACGCACAAGCAGGTCCACGATATATCCAAGCCGAGTCAGGAGTCTAGAGAGTAGAATGCCAATAGTCCAACCGGGGTTCAAGGAAACAGGTAACAAGGTCCAGCAGAGGTTCGCGTAGCCATAAACTAGTTTGCTCCCTCAGAGGGTCCTGTGTGCCTGCTGCTTAATTTATGGTCCGCTCATGAGCTGCCAGCCGAATCATGCAAAGACTCCAGCTCTGCTCTCCAGAGGTCTCTGGCAGCTAATCTTGCGCTCCGGCGTTTCTCCTTTAAGGTGAAGCGTGCACTCCTTCGGCGTTGCCTCTTTGGAGAGTCTGAAGAGCTGCCAGGTGTGTGGGTCATGGGTAGCTGCTGAGCGGAGGGCGGGGGCAAACCCTCATCCCTGGCTTGTTCTTCTGCTGACTCAGCTGCAGCTGCCTCCTGACCATCCTGGCTCCCTGTTTCAGGGGCCATGCCTGCCTCTGGGGCTGCCTCTGGGTCAGTCCCCTGGAGGTCCCACAGGGGCAACTCATCCTCTGACTCCTGGCTGAAGTCCTGGGGCAAGGGCTGAGGCTGAACCACGACAATAATCTGGTGTAGTGGCTTTTGGTGTTGTCCAGTATTTCTGTGTTTTCAAATAGGATTTTGTGTCCCGTTTGCTTGAGAGCATGTTCAGCTACTGAAGATTTTTCCGGTTGCTGTAGTCTGCAGTGTCTTTCGTGTTCTTTTATCCTGGTGTGAATGCTTCGTTTTGTGGTTCCGATGTATACTTGTCCGCAGCTGCATGGTATGCGGTATACTCCTGCAGCGGTGTGGGGGTCCCTTTTGTCTTTTGCTGATTTTAGCATTTGTTGTATTTTCCTGGTGGGTCTGAAGACTGTTTGAAAGTTGTGTTTTTCCATCAGTTTTCCCATGCGGTCAGTGACTCCTTTGATGTAGGGCAGGAATACTTTGTTTGTGGGGGGCTGTTTTTCTTCAGTTGGATGTTGTTTTCTTGGTTTGATGGCTCTTTTTATTTCATTTTTGGAATAGCCATTCGCCTGTAGGACCCAATTCAGGTGGTTAAGTTCATTGTTGAGAAATTGGGTTTCACAGTTTCAATTAGCACGATCCACCAAGGTTTTGATCATGCCTCTCTTTTGTCGTGGGTGGTGATTGGAATTTTTGTGCAGATACCGGTCTGTATGGGTGGGTTTTCTGTATACTTTGTGTCCTAGTTTGAGGTCTGGTTTGCGTATGACCAGCGTATCTAAAAATGGAAGTTTGCTGTCAGTTTCTTTTTCCATAGTGAATTGTATATTGGGGTGGATGCCGTTTAGGTGGTCCAGAAATTTCTCCACTTCTTCTTCAGTATGACTCCAAATTGTGAAGGTGTCATACACGAACCAGAACCAGACTGTTGGTGTAATGGGAGCCGATTCCAAAGCCTGTTTTTCAAAATGTTCCATGTAAAAGTTTGCTATGACTGGGCTCAAGGGGCTTCCCATGGCAACGCCATCCATCTGTTCGTAGAACTCATTCTCCCATTGAAAGTAACTAGTTGTTAGGCAGTGTTGAAATAAAGCTGTAATGTCTTCTGGGAACTGGCTGGACACAGCCCGGAAGACCCACAACAGCCATCGAACTCCAGCCGTGAAAGCCTTCAACAATACAACAAAGCCTCATGTTTGTGAAATATTTCTAATCATGTCAGGTTGCATGAGGATGGAAGTATTGAATGATTTATAAAAGCTGGCAGATTATACAACTAATTGGTACTTTGAATTTTCTGAAATTGGAGATTTAGAACTCATAAATGGTGATATTTAAATTGGCTACTATTCCAAACGGCCTCATCAGTAATTCTTCATGTCATCCTGCTAATTAGGAAAAGGGATCTATCTGCATATTTTAGCAGTTCTGTGAAAAATTTATACAGCTTATCAGAAAATTTGCTGCAATTCTTTACTCAAAAACCGGTATGATGATTCGTTTTGGAATCTAAGATACCAACTGTGGGAAGAATCAGGAAACTAGGTATAGCAGATAATTCTTAATGCAAAAAGTCTATCTGGTAAGAACCTTGTTTCATGTAACTGAAACAGACATACATTTTTACCATGCCTGCTCAATAGAAACTTGGTACACATCATGTCATTAAAAAGTTAAGCTAAAAAACACTCTTGCTGTTAAATATATAGACACAGTCATATTTAACAAATAAAAGAGGGTATATGAAAAAGTTGTTTGATTCTGACTATCCTGAAAGTGATAGAAAAAAGGGTATGGCATGTGAATAAGAGAGATAGGCATATTTTTCAGTAGGCATATTTCTCTCCATCCATACTCCACCTTTATGTCAGTATTTTCTGTTTTTCCAGATTCTAGAACACCATATTGAAATAAAATTCTGTATTTATGCAACATGATATCCAACTGCAGTAGTTAAGTTATCCTTATTTCTAAATACAAGGAGATAAATCTTAATCTTTGTGAGATTTTAAGAGTTATGCTGTTATTTTTTCTACCATTCCTATGTTTAATTAAAAGTATACTTTTGGCTGGTTTCAGTAATTGATGATGTATTTATTTATTTATTTATTTGTTTAATTTATATGACCGCCCATCTCCCCCCATGGGGAACTCTGGGCGGTTCACAATAAATAAGTTAAAATAAAATCTAAAAATATATAAAACCACAATATATACAATACAATAAATAATTATAAAATCCAGATGGACGAGGTATTCTTTAAAAGAAGGACATTAAAATTAGGGGATTAGCCACCCCCATGAGGAACTATCCCTTCCTCCTTCCCATGCCAGGCGGCAGAACCAGGTCTTCAGCTCTTTCCTAAAGGTCGGGAGGGAGGAAATCTGTCTCAACTCTGGGGGCAAGATGTTCCATAGAGTGGGTGCTGTCACAGAGAAGGCCCGCCTCCTAGACCCCATCAGATGACACTGGATGACCGGGTGGGGCGGGTCGATAACATGGGGATAAGACGGTCCCTCAGGTATTCTGGTCCCATGCCATGTAGGGCTTTAAAGGTGATAACCAACACCTTGAATTGTACCCGGAAGCAAACCGGCACCCAATGTAGCTCGCGGAGCAACGGTGTTACATGTGCAGATCTTGGAGCACCCAAAACTGCCCGCGCGGCCGCATTCTGCACCAGCTGAAGCTTCCGGATAGTCTTCAAGGGTAGCCCCATGTAGAGCGCATTGCAATAATCTACATGGGAGATGACGAGAGCATGAGTGACTGTACGGAGGGCGTCGCGCTCCAGGAATGGGCGTAACTAAGGTAAGGTATAATAAGGTATATAAAGTATTATACGTAAGGTATAATAGAATAAAACTTGCCAGTTCCATATCTTATTCACTACAGCACACTGCTCAAGGAAGACAGCAAGAAAAGTGTGCATAAAGTCAATTCAGTAAATTCCTGTTAGTGAGATTCGAGTATTCCAGTTTCCTCAGTTTATAAAGAAAGAATGGTGCTAACTCTGCTGAGGAATAGACTATAAAATGACAATAGCTATTTAGTTAATGTGAAATATTACAGGAAATAAAATACATGAAATATTACAGGAGAGTCTCATTTATGGAATCATAATTACACAAACTAGAAAAATTGAATTCATATTGTGTGTTTTAGGCTTTTTATGGGAAATATGGTACAATTCTTTCCCGTAGTGTAGCTAATGGCAAACATATTTTGCATTTGGAGAAGTCATGGGTACCATAAATCCAGCTTCAAAGATTCACAGAACATGCTTCTTAACTGTAACATAAAGTAAAAGCTGAGAGTTGTTTCAGACCTATAGATTGATGAATCAAGGAGGAGGAATATGATTCTGAATAGAAAAATAATCTGGTTTTGTATTTATATTCCATACATTTTGTACACATGTTGGATTGTAATTGACTCTGTGATTTCTTTTAGATATGTCTACAGGAATGAATTGGCTGAACCAGGAAGTAGTGTTAAATTCTGTTAAATCAGGTTCCACCGCATGATGGTAATTTTTTCTTCAGTTCATAATTGGTCTCAGTTGATGTGATAACAAATCATTTGAAAATTCTGTCTTCAAATCTAGTAAAGACTTAATCACACATGCCACATGGATTCAGTCTTTTTTGTTGAGAGGCGATGAACATGCATGTGTGAATCAAGCTGGTCATGATAGAATTTAGCGGAATGTAATTTTTAGCTATTTATAAGCTATAAAATGGAAAGCACTGTTCCCTAATAAGTTCTTTTGTTTTTTAGTCGTGAAAATTCAGGACTATGTCTGGATGCTGAAGCAGCCTTAGCAGCAGGACGGTTGTGGCCCTCCAGCAGCCAACAGTCCAGCAGTGCAACACTCTGCTACTCAGAATCATGTGGTGAAACTGCTTGTTCATTAAGTGAGGAGGAGGATGAATATAACCCATCTTCATCTGAATAAAGATATACAACCTATATGAAATTCTGCCCTTATACATTATTCATGTCGGCTTATGTTCTTTATGTAGTTTTCTTCCACATTTTACCTCTTTAATGTTGTTAAAGTTTAGAAAAGATGCATCTAATATCAGAGGTTGAAAACTATTTATAATTGTGCACAGAAGGTGTACCAATACAAAGCAAGCAAATAATATGATAAGTGATTAACCTGTGAATATAGGAAACAACGTGGAAGCTTCCTAACAGACAAATGAACTTTTTAGAACATTCATTGTCATTGGAGCACGTGACATGCAGGTACTGTATATTGGCCTTCCCAGTACACTAGGCCTCCAGCAAAGGAGATCGTTACCTTGTCGTGGTGCTGGAGCTTGAGCACCTCAATGAAACCATGAGCTAAACCGTGAAGGGACACCCAAGACGGGAAGGTCGTGGCAGAGAGGTCAGACTAAATACGATCCCTGGGGAAGGTAATGGCAACCCACCCCAGTATTCTTGCCATGAAAACTAAATGGATCAGTACAACCAAAGATATGTCGGTATACCATCGGAAGATGGGACTCCCAGGTCGGAAGATGGACAAAATGCTACTGGGGAGGAACAGAGGATACGTTCAACTAGCCCCAGACGTGATGACGCAGCTAGCTCAAAGCCGAAAGGACGGCTAGCGGCCGACGGTGCTGGTGGTGAACGACGAATCCGATGTTCTAAAGATCAACACACCATAGGAACCTGGAATGTAAGATCTATGAGCCAGGGCAAATTGGATGTGGTTATTGGTGAGATGTCAAGATTAAATATAGACATTTTAGGTGTCAGTGAACTGAAATGGACTGGAATGGGCCACTTCACATCAGATGACCACCAGATCTACTACTGTGGACAAGAGGACCACAGAAGAAATGGAGTAGCCTTCATAATTAATAATAAAGTGGCTAAAGCAGTGCTTGGATACAATCCAAAAAATGATAGAATGATCTCAATTCGAATTCAGGGTAAGCCATTTAACATCACAGTGATCCAAATATACGCCCCAACCACAGATGCTGAAGAAGCAGAAGTAGATCAGTTCTATGAGGATCTGCAGCACCTACTAGATAATACACCAAAAAGAGATGTTATTTTCATTACAGGAGACTGGAATGCTAAGGTGGGTAGTCAGACGACACCTGGAATTACAGGCAAGCATGGTCTGGGAGAACAAAATGAAGCAGGACATAGGCTGATAGAATTTTGCCAAGACAACTCACTGTGCATAACAAACACTCTCTTCCAACAACTTAAAAGACGACTTTATACATGGACTTCACCAGATGGTCGACACCGAAATCAGATTGACTACATCCTTTGCAGCCAAAGGTGGCGGACATCTATACAGTCGGTAAAAACAAGACCTGGAGCTGACTGTAGTTCAGATCACGAACTTCTTATTGCAAAATTTAGAATCAGACTAAAGAGAATAGGGAAGACCCACAGATCAGTTAGATATGAGCTCACTAATATTCCTAAGGAATATGCAGTGGAGGTGAAGAATAGATTTAAGGGACTAGATTTAGTAGATAGGGTCCCGGAAGAACTATGGACAGAAGTTCGCAACATTGTTCAGGAGGCGGCAACAAAAAACGTCCCAAAGAAAAAGAAAACCAAGAAGGCAAGATGGCTGTCTCCTGAGACACTGGAAGTAGCCCAAGAAAGAAGGAAAGCAAAAGGCAACAGTAATAGGGGGAGATATGCCCAATTAAATGCAAAATTCCAGAGGTTAGCCAGAAGAGATAAGGAATTATTTTTAAACAAGCAATGTGCGGAAGTGGAAGAAGACAATAGAATAGGAAGGACAAGAGACCTCTTCCAGAAAATTAGAAACATCGGAGGTAAATTCCAGGCAAAAATGGGTATGATCAAAAACAAAGATGGTAAGGACCTAACAGAAGCAGAAGAGATCAAGAAAAGGTGGCAAGAATATACGGAAGATCTGTACAGGAAGGATAATAATATTGGAGATAGCTTTGACGGTGTGGTCAGTGAGTTAGAGCCAGACATCCTGAAGAGTGAGGTTGAATGGGCCTTAAGAAGCATTGCTAATAACAAGGCAGCAGGAGAGGACGGTATCCCAGCTGAACTGTTTAAAATCTTGCAAGATGATGCTGTCAAGGTGATGCATGCCATATGCCAGCAAATTTGGAAAACACAAGAATGGCCATCAGATTGGAAAAAATCAACTTATATCCCCATACCAAAAAAGGGAAGCACTAAAGAATGTTCAAACTATCGAACAGTGGCACTTACTTCACATGCCAGTAAGGTAATGCTCAAGATCTTGCAAGGTAGACTCCAGCAATTCATGGAGCGAGAATTGCCAGATGTACAAGCTGGGTTTAGAAAAGGCAGAGGAACTAGAGACCAAATTGCCAATATCCGCTGGATAATGGAGAAAGCCAGGGAGTTTCAGAAAAACATCTATTTCTGTTTTATTGACTATTCTAAAGCCTTTGACTGTGTGGATCATAACAAATTGTGGCAAGTTCTTGGTGGTATGGGGATACCAAGTCATCTTGTCTGCCTCCTGAGGAATCTGTATAACGACCAAGTAGCAACGGTAAGAACAGAGCACGGAACAACGGACTGGTTTAAGATTGGGAAAGGAGTACGGCAGGGCTGTATACTCTCACCCTACCTATTCAACCTGTACGCAGAACACATCATGCGACGTGCTGGGCTTGAGGAATCCAAGGCTGGAGTTAAAATCGCTGGAAGAAACATTAACAATCTCAGATATGCAGATGATACCACTTTGATGGCTGAAAGCGAGGAGGAGTTGAGGAGCCTTATGACGAAGGTGAAAGAAGAAAGTGCAAAAGCTGGGTTGCAGTTAAACCTCAAAAAAACCAAGATTATGGCAACGAGCTTGATTGATGACTGGCAAATAGAGGGAGAAAAAGTGGAGGCAGTGACAGACTTTGTATTTCTAGGCGCAAAGATTACTGCAGACGCTGACTGCAGCCAGGAAATCAGAAGACGTCTACTTCTTGGGAGGAGAGCAATGGCAAATCTTGATAAAATAGTTAAGAGCAGAGACATCACACTGACAACAAAGGTCCGCATAGTTAAAGCAATGGTATTCCCTGTAGTAACCTATGGCTGCGAGAGCTGGACCATAAGGAAGGCTGAGCGAAGGAAGATAGATGCTTTCGAACTGTGGTGTTGGAGGAAAATTCTGAGAGTGCCTTGGACTGCAAGAAGATCAAACCAGTCCATACTCCAGGAAATCAAGCCAGACTGCTCACTTGAGGGAATGATATTAAAGGCAAAACTGAAGTACTTTGGCCACATAATGAGAAGACAGGATACCCTGGAGAAGAAGCTGATGCTAGGGAAAGTGGAAGGCAAAAGGAAGAGGGGCCGACCAAGGGCAAGATGGATGGATGGTATTCTGGAGGTGACGGACTCAACCATTGGGGAGCTGGGGATGGTGACGGCCGACAGAAAGCTCTGGCGTGGACTGGTCCATGAAGTCACGAAGAGTCGGAAACGACTGAACGAATAAACAACAAAGTACACTAGGCCCATATGTATTCAGTAGATTGAAAGGAAAAAATGAAAGTCTTATGCCCTTTAATCAGATCACCTATTCACCCTTGTGTTTGGCTTAGTCCTCACATTGTTTGCAGGTTTAACAGTTAAGTATATATATTTTACTCTAGCCTTTGTCAAGGTGGGGAAAGGACAAAATAGTGCAAATATTTAAAGAAACTACAGGTCTGATTAAAGTATTAAAAAAGAAGAAAGTTGGGAAATGATACATTTCCACAACTTTAAAAATCTGTTCTCAACTTTTAAAAACATTTAATAATAAAGCCATAACAATATATCATTGTAAAACACGTAGAGCTAATCAGAAAACAAATTCTGATTTGATGGTTGTTGTGGGTTTTCCGGGCTGTGTGGCTGTGTTCTGGCAGTTTTGGTTCCTAACGTTTCTCCAGTCGCTGTGGCTGGCATCTTCAGAGGACAGGAGCACAGCTAGAAGATTCTCTCTGTGCTCCTGTCCTCTGAAGATGCCAGCCACAGCAACTGGCGAAACGTTAGGAACCAAAACTGCCAGAATACGGCCACACAGCCCGGAAGACCCACAACAACCATTGGATTCTGGCCGTGAAAGCCGTCGACTATACAAATTCTGATTTCTTCAGAGTAATACTATGGATGGGAATATATCATTACTCATGACAGTGAACTATAAGCTAATGAACATTTTTTTAAAAATAAGCCATTTCAGCCAAAAGCATTGTGCTTTGTTTCAAGGGTAATGAAAGAAATATTTTGTGTTGGGGTATGTCTATGAAGGTTCTCAGTCATCCAGGTGGAATTGTCTGTAGCTTGAATCATGTCAACTGGATTTCTATTTTCTCAGTGGAAACGTTTCGCTCCTTATCCAAGGAGCTTCTTCAGTCTGAGCAAAGTTGGTAAGGGAATCCTAAATATGTTTCTAGGTAGCTGTGTGACCTTACACCTGGGGTCATGGTTATATTGAGATGTTATTTTAAGCCCTTTTATTATCTAAAGGAGGATCGTTAAGATCACCATGCTGCTGTTGAGCTTGTGAAATGGTCTTAATCTTCCTAGGCACAGAAGACAAAGCAGGGAGGAAGATGGGGGAGAGGTTGTGCCTGAGGCCCCCACCTCTATTCAAGGAAGGATTTTCCAAGTTGGCATAAATGGATTCCTTGACCCCTCTCTCAAACCACCTATCTTCTCTGTCTAAAATGTGAACATTAATGTCCTCAAATGAGTGTCCTTTTTCCTTTAGATGAAGATAAACTGCTGACTCTGGTGTTACTTCTCCTGTGTTGGGCCATCCTCCTGTACAAAAGTTGTTTGGTTTCTCCAATGTAGATGGGTATTACATAACAGTTTTGTTTTACAGTGACCTTTGTTTTGTAGATGAACAGCAACTGCTATGTTTCAGCAGGTGTCAAGAACCGGCTCTGAAGCTAAGCAGGGCTGGGTATAGTTACTATTGATCAGAGATCATCAATAGTAGAGCGGTAGGCTACATTGGGAAGTTTTTTAAAAACCCAGAAGACAACTATGGTAACTACTTTTGTACTCTGCCGCTGCCCCCCGCTGCCCCCCGCAAAAAAGCATAGCTATGTTAACATGTCACCAGGAGTCCATCTTGACTTCAGGATTTCTTTTAGGTCCAGGCATAGAGTGTTAAATAGCAAACGCTATTTAATTGAAGTTCTATGTCAGAATGCTATCTAATGAGACAAAGAGTAGTGAAACTTTAAAATATTGCATATGGCCCAATAGCATGCTGCATCTGTACTCCTTTAAAAAGAACAATAAAGGCAGTCTGTCCTTCATTATAGTTCATATTGCAAATGATTTTGACCAAGGAATTTGGCTATTGTGAAGTATACAAAATCTGGGGTATAGCTAAGAGTAGATTTCTGAACTCTGTTGTAGAACTTGTTTTTAATTCTTAGTTGGAAATGAATCAAAGTTTTTGTTTACAATCTCCCCATCCTCTGCAGAAAGAAAACAAAATTACAAAAGGCACCGCAGATAAAATATGAATTTATTATAAAATCTGAAGAAGTTTGAGCTGTGGCCAAGGTTCTGATACTGTTTTAGATTTCAATGAACACTTGATACAGCTTTAGAACTGAGCTTTTTGAAGTAAAGCTTTATATGGAACTATTGGGCTTGCTGCTTTTATGGCTTAAGAGGAAATAATTCCTATACATAATACATTTTACATACATACAATTCCAAATCCATTACATTTTTATGCTCTAATTTTTTGCAGGTATTTACCCTTTTGCATAATTCTGGTTGTGGTAGAACGAGGTGCAAAGTCAGGTAGGACACACGAGTCCTGGCTCTATTGTCTATTTATCGTACTTGCCTGAGACCCCAAGCAATTATATTCACATACTTTCAAGCATATAGACATAACAATATGGACTGAAAAAATGTATAAATTAATTCTGTAATGGGCAGTAGGAATAACCTTGGGAAACAGGAGGAAGAGCTGCAGATAAAATAAATTTGAGTCCGGGACAGAAATGTAATTTGAGAAAGCGGCTCAGACTTGACCCTCCATAATTTTCATGAAGATGGAGGGAGGGAGGGAGGGAGGGAGGAAGCATACTCCGTCTGTTACTGTAACCATACTATAAAAGTAGTATAAGCATTCATAACTTTGGTTTTCTAGTGGTCTACCCTGAAGGGCTGACAAATTCTCAGCTGTATTTTGTACCCATTCCACATTCTTTGCTTTTTTCTGCATCGAAGGTGGTTGCTGTATTTATTAATCAAATGCAAAAGAAAGTTTTTGCACAACTGCAAAATGGATTTGCTCAGTCCATTATTTTCCTAGCATAGCATTGGTATGCATAGGGTTCTTTAGAAAGCAGAGCAAACCTTGTTTTTCCTCTGGTTGCCTTAGAATGGTTCTAAGTTGTTACAAGGAATAAGCAGCCTGCTGTCCTTGATGTGGGAGGACTAAAGAAGACATCCTATTCTCTATAGTAGTGTTGCAGTAGGAACTCTAGAGGAAGGTACTGCACTCAGAGTAGGACTGAGTTGAGTATTAAATTTAATCAAAAGTAATTGGCAGTGGTGATTGGAAAAAGAAAAACATTCCTTAGGCAAAAAAACGGTCTATATGGCATTGATGTAAGACAACCTTGGCCATAATTTAGGGACTTACTCATTTTGTACTATTTTATTGGTAGGGGACACATTGCTGGAGAAGTTTACTTATTTAAAAAGTCGATAAATATGAAATAATCAAGGTAAAATGGATGTTCACAAAATATTTCCTATTTGTGTTTGCACCAATTTTGGAATTTTACTCTGTGAACCTAGTCATTATAAACAATTCTGAAATATTCTTTATAATGCTTATAAGCTGAAGCTATTATCTGATATATTTTTCTGTTTGTTTGTTTATGGCATACTTGGAATTAGTTTTATCTTTTGACAAAAATTCCTTAATTCAAATTTAATCTTACCACCAATAATTTTCATGCAAATTTAGCACTGTAACTAATACAACTGAGATTTAAAAGCATAATATGTTAAACCTTGGAAAAACATTAGAATATAATATTGTTATCAGTTTCATAAACTGCAAAGCTCTCTAACTGCACAGAATAATTGATTGATTAACTAAAATTACCTAAGGATTATAATCTGTTCTGTGTAGTAAATTGCCACTATTTTATATTCCATATGAATAATGTCCAGTAGAAAGTATCCTATTGTTTTCCTCTCAGCTTTTTAAAATAAACTTTAATAGTGGGATTTCTCCCAGTTAACTGTGTACACATTTCTCTTTCTTGAAAAGTTTGGCAACATGGAAAATATGATTCAAGAGGCCAGCTCCTATGCATAGGAAGCAGTGACAAACATGTTATCACCTGACACTTCCGGTGGGAATATGGTGGACTGAGCAGCTGTGCCCGCGAGCTCCGCGGGCAGAACTGGCACCGTGGCTTTTTTTGGGGGCTCAGGCTGGTTTCTCCTGTAGCCCAGAGCTTTTTTCCGGAACAAGGAAAATGCTGGGAATCAACCCATTCGTCCTCCGGATGGCGAGTTGCAGCCAGGAGATCATGAACAGTGTGCATGATCAATGGGTAAGACAGTGCTTTCCAAACTGCTGCCGTTGGCGACACACCAATGGCGGCAGCGGCGGCACGGGGGTGCTCATGCATGGCGGAGGTGTGAGGGGTCGCGCGGTGGCAGCGGCATGTATGGCGGCGGCAGCAGTGGCGGCCACGCTAAAACGTGGAAGCGCTGACAGCGCACCGCTGCAGCAGCCGCCACGCGCACCCCCACACCGCTGCTTCGTGACACACTAAACTGTGTGTTGCGACACACTAAAGTGTCGCTACACACAGTTTGGAAAGCTATGGGGTAAGACTTCGCCGGGAGGCTGGGATTTCACCATTTCCAAGCCACGCTGCAGCCCTTAAAGGGACAGTAAGTCCAGCCACCCCATTTCTAAACCACCACATTTATTTTTCTTTTTAAGTTTTGTACCCTAAGAGAGGCTTTCTACAGTAAGAAGAAGTGGATTCTCTTGGTGCTTATCATTATTTCTGGATTAAATTTTTAGAATCTTTTAAAGTTTTGGCTTGTTTCCCCATTGAATTAAGGAGAACTGAAAATAAATAATTGCCTCCCTGCTATTAATTTTGTACTGAATTTGAAGGATTTAATATTTTCGTACACGTTGAATTTGCTGTTTTGAATCTCTAGCCCCCCGTTTACTTTCTCTGAGAGCTGCTTGTTAGTACATTTTCTCCTGTTTCAATTTTACTCTGAGGTCTTTCATTAACTCATTAACTTCTATCTGCATGAGCCAAGTATTTAGGGGGCACCATAATCTATTGCCTGAAGCATGGAAGATTTCAAGGAGATCCTCTCAGAATTCTGTGGTGAGCTTCACTCTGATTTTAAACAGATCTTTTATGATAACAGTCAAGCTATTCTGCAGAATATTCGGGACATTGGGGAAGATATTATTTCTAAAGTGTGTCGTCTGGCTGGAGATTTTGACAGGGATGGAGATCTTTCTGTTGACGGCGAGATTGGAGCAATGCCAGACGAAGACTATATTTTGGTGCTGAAGGGGTTAAAGGGACAGTCTGAACTGCAGATTACAAGGAGACTTGTTTATCTGTGGGAATGTTATGGCTTTCTGAGAAAATGTTTTGGGAGAGAAAAGAACCTGTTTTGTGGGAGTGTTTTTGCTGAGAAGTCTGAGTTTTTAAGGGGGGCAGTTGGGCTGTTTGATTTCCACAAGAAAAATGCCTTCGATGTAATAGGGAGATATGTAAATGTCCTGGTTTATTTTGAAGTGGGGTAAAAATTTAAGAATGTGCAATTGGATGGATAATGAGGTTATGATTTCATTTCTCTTTAATGATTTGGATTAAGATTTACTGCATTTTTGTTAAGGTCTGTTTGATTTGTACGATTTACAAGATATCTATAAGATATAATAATTGCTTGGTTTTTTAGGTTTAATAGGGTTAAGATTGTAGTAGTATTATTAATTATAAAAGCAGACAATTTATATGTTTTTATAATTTGATTTTTATTATAGTGGATAGAAATATATAGAATAGTGGTAGGAAGGAAATAATTAAATAAATGTTGTCTTATGGGGAGGGAAGCTGATTTAGAAACTCATATATATATATATATTCATATAAAGGGAAGGAGCAATTGCATTAGTGATTTGTATATGTGCTAATGGAAGGATTTATAGAAATAATGTGATCTTGGTTTGATTTAGAGTAAGGGATTGATTATAGAAATTGCTGTATATTCTTGCTGTTGAAAGTCGGAAGTCACCTTTGTATGTAATCTCTAAAATTCTTTTTTCTTGTGTTTTACACTTTTATTTTTTCCTTTTTGTAGTTTTTTGTGTTGTAGTTTTTATCTTTGTCTCAAACTTACTAAAATTCTTATTAAAAAACAAACAAACATGTTATCACCTCAAGAATGTAGTGTTGAAGTATGTAAAAAAATCCAGCACCTTGTGATGAGCTATGTTTGTCTCTCACAATTAATTTGCAGAAGACTTAATGCTCTCTTACATGACTACCAACTGCTTTTACTTGCCCTATTGCTATTCTTTTGCAGAGAAACTGCTTTTTAATAATATTTTTATTGCCACATAATATATTCAGTTGATGTGGCTAGTTAAAATGAAAGATTTGGTGTGTTTGATTATTTTAATACCTGGCAAGATAGATAGAAAGAAAAGGACTTTAATTTTGAAATATTTGCTAGTAGAAGTATAATGTGTCTGATCCAATAAGAAAATGTTACTTTGTAGTATGGCACCTTTTATAAATAAATATCATTTTTTATGGAAAATTGATATAAAATATATTTCTGTATATCTCAAGTAATTGCTATTTTATTAAAAGGTGAAATGGAGCGTGCAGAACAGGGCATGTATTTGCATTTGATTGAAGTGAAAAGCATGCATATTCTGAAGAAAAATAATATCCAGCTGCTTGTGACTTGAGAAGTAAAACTAAACTGTAGAGCAGAATAAAATAATTTAAAGACAACTGGGGTTGCTCTTGTTTTCAAGCAAAACACCGTAGCAGAAGAAAGCTGTCAAAGGTTAGCGTTTGTTGCTTGTGTTCTCCATCTCAGAAAATAATCTTACAGAGTAAACTACAGGGGAAATGGGGTCAAGCCAAATTGATATTTTCAAAACAAATATAAAGCTAAATTATTTTCAACACTTCATAGGTTCTTGCACACCATGCAGTTGGTTGTAATTCTTAATTATAATATGGTTCCTCTCATTCCATTTTACATATTGCTTGTAATTAAAATATAATGAAATAGGATATTTTCTGAGAATCCAATCCTATTAAAGTTCATTTGAAATCAAGTCCCAATGAGATTAGTGAGAAGTGCTCAGAAGTGAGTGTGTTTGTGACTGCAACCAAAATAATTTTAACAGATAACTATAACTTGGCTGAGAGCAATAAATACACCATGCAAAAGTGAAGTGCTCCAAGGATGAGTAAAATATGCCATAAAAAATATTTGGATCATATGCTCAAACATTCAGAATTGATAGTATATGTAATCCTGCCTACAGATTCCTTTTGTTTGCTCACTTGTGTCTAGTTTAGAAAGTGCATGTCTATGATAAAACATAAGGCAGCTCCTTTGTTGGAAGCTCTCATTCCATTATCCCTAAAAATGAACTTTTGAGATATTGTTTGATATGCTAATGAGAATTACGTAAACGATTGCTCAGATAACCGTCATCTTTTTGTGGTCTTTGGAGTAAAAGCTCCCTCTAAGTTCAACTCCTGGTGACTGCATCCATGGATAATTATACTGCAATATAGGAATCTAGCAGTAGGTCATATTTTATATTGTTCCTTTATTTTTGTACATCTCCCACCACATTATTAGTAGAAAGCAGTGCAAAAGTACAGGAACAGAGAAAAAAATTAAATTGTATACATTTATTCATTAAACTGTTTCAACTCTACATGTTGGATAAAAGGCCAAGTTTTTTTTTAAAATACTTCAAAAATATTCTAGAAAAGCAGTGTTGGGAGAGGCTGTACTGATTAAAAGCAAGAGTCTCTTCAACAATCTACACAGTATTTATTTATTTAAATTATTTATAGAGCCATCCATCTCACAGCAGTGACTCTGGACAGCGTGCAAAGATTGAAACCTCCTCCACAATATATTACCCCTGACACCTTGGTTAAAGCAACAGTCTCCCTCAAACAAAAGACCCACATCACCAGCAGAGCGCTAGCCCAAATGCCTGAGGGAACGGCCAGGTCTTCAAAGCTAACAGGGTCAGAGGCATCCTGATCTCTGGATCAAAAGTGTAGGATGTTTTTTAGGATCTGCTTGAATTCCCATCCAAAACATCAGTCCCTGTGTAATGCTTAGGTTAAAGAAATCAGTTTTCCTATTACTACTGAGGTTTGTATGAAGCATAGTCTGGTCTCTTACTGTGGGAATTATGGTTCACACTCCCATTCTCCTTTTCAAAATGTTGGATTCTGTCTATTTTATCATTTATTTTATTTGTAGACCATTATATTGAGTGCCTTTCATGTGACAAAAAATCTTTATAAAGGAAAGGATTAAAACATCCCAATTGTTTTGGCCAGAAAAGGTGCTACCAGACTCCTCCTGATTTGGGGTTACACAGCTGTCGTCCTAGAGTGTCCAGAGCATAGTAATCACACTTGGTATGTCTATACCCGATAGTATCTCAGAATTAAAAAACATTATTGCTTTAGGAGTACTAGAAAGATGTTGCTGAACTTGTATTAGTTTATGAATTGAGTAAATTATCACACAGTATTTATTTATTTATTTGTTTAATTTATATGACCGCCCATCTCCCCCTATGGGGAATCTGGGCGGTTCACAATAAAATAAGTTAAAACAAAATCTAAAATACATAAAACCTCAATTATACAATACAATAATAATTATAAAATTATAAAATCCAGATGGACGGTGGAATTAATTAAAAGAAGGACATTATGTATGGTCTACCATTAGGAGAAAATGAACAATACAATCCTAGATGTGTTTACTTAGTGATCAGTCCGTATTCTTTGTTGTTGTTGCTGTTGCATAACAGGTCTGGGCAGACCTTAGGCTTCATTTTTGTGAGAACATTAAGATCCATCATCCAACCCTGGATATAAAAGACATAAGTCTTTAACTCCTTTTTTATTATTCCAAATTCTGAAGATAAATAGTTGGAATGAACTACCTGACCCCAAGATATTAAATTTTAAAATTTTAGATTTTTTGTCATTTCACTAGTATAATTTAGAGCAGAGAAGAAATCATTTTTTATTTAAACAAAAGAGGTGGGAATCCTTGCTGATTGACCTTCTGCTAGTTCCTTTTGTACAACATATACATTAGTTTGTTGAATGGAAACATGAATTTTGAACATGCACTTAACTTTCACTAGCTTTTCTACAATCTACTTATTTTTGATGTTAAATTCTATCCTTAGTGATTAGTGCAGTGCTTTTCAAACTGCAGCTGTTGGCGACACACCAACGGTGGCAGCGGGGGTGCGCGCATGCACGGTGGCGGCGCGGGGGTGCGCATGGTGGCGGCATGCATGGCGGCGGCCTCGCTAAAACGCGGAAGCGCTGATGGTGCACCGCTGCTGCGCGCGCCCCCGAGCCACTTTGCAACACACTAAACTGTATGTTGCGACACACTACAGTGTTGCGACACACAGTTTGGAAAGCTATGGATTAGTGTGTTCAAGTTGTAGCTGTCTGGGTTGCTTGGGGACTGTCAGTATAAGGCTGCTGCAAATACAGATGAAAACACTCCTTGTCTAACATATTAAAAATGACATACTGCTACTTTCAGCTGGCTAACTGCCGATTAGCAATGTTTGACTAATCCAGGGTTTTTGCTCATAGAAAGGGATTAGTGCCATTAGATTGAGTCTTCTGATTGTATGCCAGTTTTGTAACTACCCAAGCCTATTTGTAGCTTGAATCATGTCAACTGGATTTCTATTTTCTCAGTGGAAACGTTTCGCTCCTTATCCAAGAAGTGTTTCCACTGAGAAAATAGAAATCCAGTTGACATGATTCAAGCCACAGACTGTTCCACCTGGATGACTGAGAACCTTCATCGACATACCCAAGCCTATGAAATAATTTCAGTTAAAATGACTGATTTGCATCCATTTTATCTATCAGATAAATTGCATCTGCTGTATTTTATCTATAAATTGCATCTATTTTATCCATCAGATAAATTCTATCTACCTTATTCAGATAAGAACTGGGATAAATTTGTTTAGTTCTAGGGGAAACTGGGAATTATGTTCATTTTTATAGTAGCTGCATTCTTTTCGTCTCATATTTTGTCAGAAAGACTGCTGAGATTTTTGTGTGGAATAACAGCTCAGCCTAAATTAACACCAGCTCCACTGGTGCCCCCTAAATTGCAGCATAATAAAAACATACTGATAAGAGCAGAACAACGAAGTTGAATTCATGCTCTGCAACTGTATTACTTCTGAACTCACATCTCAGAATTTTCTAGTGCAAGGCAAGGCAAGTTCTGGCCACTTCTCCCTTTCCGATCCTCTTATCAATTTTGTTGTGTCAGAATATAGGCTAATGATTTATTAATTGCCATGTCGACAAAATGTTAGTTGCCATGTTGAACAATCTATTTTTGAAAAAATAGATTCTACTTCACTGCAAGACATTTCTGGATTTTATACTTGATTATGCCTGAAATTACTATGAAATCCTTTCTGCTAGATGATGGCAACTGTACATATTACAGAGCTTGATCATTCCTAAAGTTTATATTTGTGTGGCTATATATATATATATATTAACAGGGGTAGTCGTCCCTGTGAATGCTGAGAATGTCAAATATATATTGCTAAATAATAACTTTAAGATTAAAGGCCATTCTCTTTGTATATTTTACTGATACCTTTGCTTCTAGGGGTTCTTTTTTTTGCAAATATAAATATTGTAAAGCTATCATTGTCTCATTTCAGTGAAAAGGAAAGACATTCACTAAGCATGAAATGTGCAGGAAATGAGTCAGAAGATCTAGCTTTAATTAATGTGCGCTCTTTGGCAATATTTTGCCATTAATTTGACTACCACTGCTCAGCACTACCTAACACCCTAGGCAGAAGCAGGTTAGGACAGTTATTGTAGCCGCTAGCATGGGCAAGTTAATTACATAGATCAACAAAAAGTTAAAAGGGTGTGTACTTCCTGGAACATTCTGAAACCAGTACCAGCTTAGGATTTGCTTTAAACTTTCATGCCAGAGAGTATGCCCCAACCTGCAGATAGTGTTTTGGCTTTTGATACTGTACAATTACCCACACATACTCTAATTAAGGAGTCAAAATTACTGCCTTCAGAGATGTGGATTTATTATTGTGATAATAGAAACTGCATGTACATTTTTTGTCATAAAGATATTTTATTGCTATAGAGTCTGCTTTTTAAAATGTGTATCATTTTCATCCCTTGTTAGGTAAAAAAGAAAAAAAAACTCATCTAAAGTAGATTATCTATTGTTGACCTTGTGGCTTTGAATTTCCAGTTGGAATTTATAGGAAGATCATGGAATAAAGGCTGTAATGCTGGTAAAGATGGAAGGAAAGGGGAGGAAGACCAGCAGCAAGTTGGTGGATGGACTCAGTTACAGTGGCGATGAGTGGACCATTGGAAGACCTGAAAGAACAGGTTAGGGGTAGATCGTCATGGAGAAAGTCTATCTGTGTGGCTGCTAGGAGTCGACAACCACTTGATGGCACATAATCAGTCAATCAATCAAAGGTTCATCATCATATAGTATAAAATATTGATGCATGTAGCCAAAATAGCTAAAGGATTTTTTTTTCCTTTGAAAGTCTCTGAATTAAAAAAAAATGATCAGGAAACCAATAGCTGAAAGTCTTATCAATGTTGTCTTGGCTGTCTGGGGTTGTTTTGTTTTTTTGGAGGAGGGTAGTCAGGAGCAACTTAACTTTGCTAGCAGTTACTGAAAAAACATCACAACTGTTAGGATTAGAGTTTTGTCTATGTTGGTTCAGGACCTGAGAATTCAAATGATTTGAAGAGGCCTTAAACATTTTTCTTCATGTGGCCTGTGATCCCAACATTGTTTTCAAGGAAACTCATGTCTGATAAACATGGCAAGCCTCCAAGATTTAATTGCTCCCTAAAATGCATCTCCCAATCATTCAGACAAAGCAATACAGATCTAGGTTTTTCCCATCCATTTCCTTGTGCATTTTTCATTCATGATCTGTTGAGAAACGTTTTCTTGTCATTTTCTCTAGCTTGGTTGTAAATCTCTTAGATTTTTTTGTACTACTGTTCTGGTTTTGTCAAAAGGAAGATAAAAAATACTGTAGAAAAGTACATTTAAACAGAGGCAACAAATTATGAAGCAGAATTCACAATACTGACTCAAATGACAGAAGCTTGAAAATACATGGAAGCAGAAGATTTAGGCATTTGAATGGGGGAAAAAAGGAGGTAAGTACAATTATTGCAAGGCTTTTATGTCTAAAACATTGCTAAAGGTCTTCATCACTAATAAATCAAGGTCTCGAAACACTTTTTCTAATAACAGGTTGAAACTTTTTGCCTTTGTACTTTTGCTGGAATAAAGTAGTTGTCTAGAACTAATTTTTCTCTGTGTAGAGGTGCTTTAATATAAAAGTGTTCAGCAGTGCTGAGTCATAATAATACTTGATGATCTAAGCCACAAATCTGGCAACACCTTAAGTAACACAGTAGAGTTGTAAAACAATAGCCTCTTGTCTCGTCAGGTTTCTATCATGCAGTTAAATTGTTTTCCTTCCTTCCTAAACGAGAACACCTTATTATAAGTTTTTTGTTTGGTTATATTTTGTCCTCTTTCCTCCAGCATATTTTGATTCATTTGAGGTGAAACGTAAAGGCCTGTATATTAAAAGAGAGGATTAAAAAAAATTCTGGCAGTGCATTTCTGTAAAAGGAAAAATGGCATTTATATATTAATGAACAGATAAAAGAAAGGCATACTTAGAATAGGGTAGTGCATTCTTAATATGGTTTGGAAGAAGGACTCGAGCTCTTCTGTGAGCTTGGCACCGTGCTGCTAGTCATTAAGGCGGCTCTTTTCAAGGGCGAGCCTGAAAAAAATATGGCTGTTTTAAGAGTGGCAGAGGTGCTGGGCTCATTTGCAAGATCCAAATCACTGTAAATAATTTTGAATCTACTCTAAAGCAACCACACTTTCCTCCTTTAGCTGAGAATGCTTTAATTGCATCAAAGGAGGTGACCAGGCAAGTACTGCAGGGCCTCTGCGACAATATACTGGTTGGGAAAGTCTTCCCGTACTGAAGCAGCCAGAGAGGAAACTGATCTGATCTGATATTTGGGGGGAAACTTTGACAGCAGCTTCCTCATGCTGTGGGATACAAGAGGAGGAAAACTAACCTTTTTTATATTAGCATAATGATTAGGTAAAGGTAAAGGTAAAGGTTAAGGTTCCCCCCGCACATTTGTGCAGTCGTGTCCGACTCTAGGGGGTGGTGCTCATCTCCGTTTCTTAGCCGAAGAGCCAGCGCTGTCCGAAGACGCTTCCACGGTCATGTGGCCGCATGACGCACGCAGAACGCTGAGCATAATGATTACATCTAGCTAAATCAACATTTACATCAGACCCAAGTAGACTGATAATCTGTTAACAGCTATGTGTTTTCTTAGTGAATAGAAGTGATCTGACTTTCTTTCTTTCTTAAACAAATGTATGTTGCTGCCCATTTAACCAATTGGAACTCTGGGCAACAATGAAAACATGATTACCAGTAGGGTGTGAAAAGACTCAGCAGCACCCATATAGGGCTAGTGCAGCATAAGCTTTTATACAGAACATATGGCAATCATATTCATTCAGTGTTTTTCTTCCATAGCCAAATAAAAAGAAATGTAGACAGTAAGAGTAATAATTTATGACAAGTGCACATAAAGCTTAAACGTATATAAGATATGCTAGCACACTGACCCTTTACAACAGCAGTAACAGTTAAAGTTAAGCTGGGCTTGCATGTAACGTCTGCAGTTGAAGAAGCCATTGTCTTAAAAGGTAAAGGTTCCCCCCATACATTTGTGCAGTCGTGTCTGACTCTAGGGGCCGGTGCTTATCTCCGTTTGTTAGCCGAAGAGCCAGAGTTGTCCGAAGACACTTCCACGGTCATGTGGCCGCATGACGCGCGCGGAACGCTGTTACCTTCCCACTGAAGTGGTACCTATTCATCTACTTGCATTTGCATGCTTTTGAATTGCTAGGTTGGCAAGAGCTGGGGCGAGTGCGGGAGCTCACTCCGTCACACGGGACTAGGGATTCGAACCTCCGAACTTGCAATCTTCCAATCAGCAAGCCTGGTGTCTTACCTGCTGAGCCACCACGCCCCAATGCTAGCACACTGACCCTTTACAACAGCAGTAACAGTTAAAGCTAAGCTGGGCTTGCATTTAACGTCTGCAGTTGAAGAAGAAGCCATTGTCTTATTTCAAGTCTAAAATGGAATCAGACTTACTGGTAAGTTCCTGTGCAGCAGTTTCACCATGAGAATTTGCTTTGGTGTGGAATTCTTTATTTTTATTTAATTTTTTTATCCCGCCTTACGTTACTAGCAGAATCATCTTGGAAATTGAAATCTGACAAAAGGTAATGTCCAAAGACAGAAAGAGAACAGATAAACTTTTCAGGAATGCTACAGCATGAGACTGTTAAGACTGAAAAGTAGATTTGTTTACCTTCAGTCCCAAGGAACAAGTTCCTTCTTAGTTTCAGTAACTGTACTAGCAGAGCACCGGGTACATTGCTTCAGCGCAGCCCCAGAAGAAAAGGTGTTTGTACTGTTGGTGTGCAAAAACATTTTAAATTCAAAATCTTTCAAAAGCTGGCCCCTCTAAACTGCTCTGACCCTTCTGGAAGTCTTCCAAGCTCAGAACAGTATCAGAACATTTCTGCTAAAGTTGGAACAACCTTGTTGGAGTTTGTTACCTCAAGACTACTGGCATCTTTGCTCAGGCATAGCCCTGTATGCTATTCTCAATCCCTATTTTTTGTTTTTTTCTTTCGAAAATGTACTTTTCATCTGGTTAGTCACAGGAGAAATGTTTAAGTTGCATAAGAAGGATTAATATTAAGATTTAGCAATAGATTCTAGAGCAAGGCTCCTTGGCAGCAAATTCTAGAAAGAGAATATATAGTTTAACGGTATAAACACATTCAGTCAACTTTCAAATGGCCCAAACTAGAAATATCAGCATAAGAGAGAGCTTTATAGCAAAGGCAGTGAAGTACATATACTTTTATAAAAACAGAATGTACATAGTACAAAAGGGGATATTTAATAAAAAGATGCAACAAATAAATACATGTTGTTCTAATTAATTTCTTGGCTGGATGGACCCTTTAGCACAGAATTCATGCTAAGTTTTAAGACAAAGATAAATTCACAATTCAGTGTGTTCTGGAGAAAGACGGACCTTAAAAGATGGCAGAATTTAAAAGATAACCAGACCTTTGTTTCATAGTCTTTCCTTAAAGTTTTTAAAAAGATTGAAATGCTTTAAACTGAACCAGTCTTTGAAATTTACTGGTGGCTACTGCTATTGCAGTGTAAGATTCTGACTCATTCCTAGCAAGCAAGCTAGTAGTAACAAGATTCTAAATTATCGACAGAGTCTAGGTATATGTACCCTAAGAAATTGAACTTGGCAGTTAACAGGGAATGAGTGATGGTGACCAGATCCTGGGGTTCATGTAATTTCACCTGATTTGATATTAGTGATATAAAGCAGTTTTTTCTATCTACTCTGCAGAAGCACTTCCGTGTTCCATGTGTCTTCATTAAGAAGGTGCAATCTCCTTACACACAAGTAATCACTATAGGTTTATTTAATTCCAAAGAGCCCATATTGGAAAACCGTTTTTTTTTAATGTTTTAAAGTTATTTGTGTTTTTTATAGAAAGTATAGAGAAATAATGGCAGTTGGAAAAAAGTCTACTGGAGACAGGCAGGTACATCCTTTTAAATCTATCATAGAACCAAGAGAGATTTCAAAGTAGCTTTTGTTTTATCACTATGATTGCAGATGTGTTTATCAAAATACATCTGCCACATGTCTAAGAGACCCATAGCAATTTGAAACAGTGGCACCTATTCAACCTTCAACCTGGATTCCATTGCTGTGCTACCCACAGTGCTCTACAAATTCAATTGTAAATCAGCTGCGACTCCCTTCTCTCACTTCACAAACATTGGTGCACCTAACCAATGCAGTAACCTTGATAATTAATGGAAATTGTAAGATGCCTCTTGGCGACTACTAGCAGATTTGCTCTCCAAGGATAAGTTGTGATGTTTTCATCACCAGGCTGCTTAACGAGGCAAGATCTCATCACACCCACAGTCAGCCAGATGAAAAGCCAAGGAGGCAGAACTGTTTTGTTTAACCCTATTGATTTCATAGCAGCAGTAGTGTCCTTAATCCTGGGGTGAGGTAGTTTAAAATATGGAGAGAGTCTTTAAAGGTTTGCAGTTTGTTCCAGAGCAAGAGCTAATGCAGCAGTATCTAAAGATAAATATGTCAGAAATCCTCTCTGCTCTTGCAAAGCCTATTCTCCTTTCAAATATGCCTTCCCTTCTTGTGCTTAAGTAAAAGTAAAGGTTTTCCCCTGCACAGTCGTGTCCGACTTTAGGGGGCGGTGCTCATCTCCGTTTCTTAGCCGAAGAGCCAGCGCTGTCCAAAGACGCTTCCGCGGTCATGTGGTCGGCATGATGCATGCGGAACGCTGTTACCTACCCACCGAAGAGGTACCTATTAATCTACTTGCATTTGCATGCTTTCGAATTGCTAGGTTGGCAAGAGCTGGGGCGAGTGCGGGAGCTCACTCCGTCACATGGTGCTCGGCTCTTGAACCTCTGAACTTGTGACCTTCCAATCGACAAGCCTGGCATCTTAACCGCTGAGCCATTGCGGCCCTTCTTCTTCTTGTGCTTAGGCACAGTTAAATACAACATAGTTGGTATGGGTCATACAACACAACACAACACAACACAACACACTGCACTATATGTGCAACAGCTTGGTTCACACAGCATACCTGGCAAACATTTAACACTCCATTATGACTTGGTACAAACAGTGAGCCTTATCAATGCCTCAACAGGCTTTCAAATGGCCTTCCCCAGCTGAGTATCTTGGACTACAACTCCCATCATATATAGCCAGAAAATTGGAAAGTGGTTGTATTAAGGGGATGATAACTGGAATTGTATAGAACAAAGTATGTGTAATAGGTGAAAGTTCATTAAAAAACAACAGCTTTGAACTGTATATCCCATATATTTTCTAACTTACTCTAAGAGGATTGCATTCAGCTGAGGACATTTTGCTCCAATGGAGGTTTCCATGAAAGGAGGGTAGGAAGGTCTCCTGCCTGCTTTTTGGTAAATTCATTTCTCTTACAGCACCTCTCAACATCGAGCCATCCAATTTTTCTCTAATAGTTTTTTTCTTATTTCTTTATTTAAAAAAAAAGAAGGAAGCTGTTATTTTCCACAGGTTACAAATATAAGGTGAAAAGAAATAAGCCCCGTCTATGGTTGTGATCATATGACACACTGAACCAAAATAGTCAATGGCATTTCTGCCCAGCAAGTTGTGCAAACCTAGCCTGTGTAGCTTAGGATTTTGGGTGTCATATAGATTCATGAATAACATCATGGTTAAGTTTACCAAAGATTAGCATGTTATGTGAATAGTTTATGAGCCAGGGGTATGTTCCTATAGCTTTGCCTAGAGACACCCACATTGTTCCCATCCTTCTGGAGTAGGACTGACGGTGCACAGGGATAAGCATATGTACAACATTTTTAAAAAAAGTTCTCCAAGCTGAGAACAAAGCAGCCTCATTCAGAAGATTTAGTCAGAAGAATTGAAGCTGGTTGTGTTCTTATCAAACATAATTCAAGATACTTCTTCAAGTGTCATTAAATTAGGAGTGATGAGATTCACTCAACCTACAGAAACATTTACCAATTTGCCAAACTTTAAAAAATTAAACATTTAAAAATCCCCACAGGAAACAATGGAAGCAAGTTAAATACCATTTTTGCAGTTTGCCGCCTGCACAGTTGCAGAATGCCCCCCCCCCCCAGCAACAATAATGGACTCACTTCAATATGCTACAACAACAAAATAACTTATCTAGCTATCAGCTTGAGGGTTCTTGGAGTACATGCACATGCAGGCTTTTGCACCCGGCAATCTTTCTGGGGGGAAAGCACAATACTCAGGGAATTCAGAGGGAAAGCAGCACTATATCTAATTACCCTATAGCAAGGAATTTTAAAAACCACAATAAACTCACCTTCCATCAGGTAGAAGTCTTACTTATATTAAAAATTATTCTGACTCACTGAAGACATACTTAACGGACTCTCCCTTACCCCACCTCTTCTCTCAACTAGTGCCAGCCAATATTCTAGCAACAATGAAATCTGTGCCCAGAGGCTAATGAACTCTCAATGGCTTGGAGAAAATAAAGGAAAAGCAAACAAGTCAATTACAGGATGTCAAAATACTTGAAACAACAAAAATTCCATTGTGTCTTAAGACTGGTACAAAAAATCAGAACAAGCCTCTGTTCCAAGCTTAGAACACTTGAAACAGCCATTTTGTGCTTGGAATGTTTTGCTCTGACTGTACAGAGAGATCTGCTGATTAGTAAAAATATGTATCTTTTCATGGAAGCGCCACTGTATTAACAGCCTTCCGTGAACACAGGAACAGTCACAATTCTGTTTTATGCCTTACTGTATCTGCTGTATGCAGCTCTTTAGAGTCTTGCAGGGAGCAATTTGGCCTCATGATTCAGTATGCATCAAGGACAGCCTGAAATAAATTTTTACCATTCTTTAAAACACAAGGAGTCCTACGTTGCCATAAGTTTGGCTGACAGATTTTACTTTCATCTTCAGATGAGTAATGAAATATATGTACATGGTTATTGTCATGTGTGCATTGTTTCAGGAATTTCAGCAAGTTAGGAAATCAGGACACATGAGATGGTCCAAGATACAAGGTGGATGAAAATTTGCTTCCTAAAGCAAAACACCAACTAGTTCTTTGTAACTCACATTACGTCGTATTTTGGCACTTGAGGTCTCTCATCATGTGCCCCATTCTGTTACTCCCAGAATCTGTGCTTCTCTCTCATGGCTTAAGAAAGCAATTGGATAAGCTCATAGAGAACAGGTCTATCAAGGGCTATTAGTCTTCAGTGATACTTCTGAATTGGAAGTCATTTAGAAATGACTTGGGACACACGATTGGCAGAGACTAGAGTTCATCTATCTTTCTGGACTGGTTCTACCTTCATTGAACTTCTTTTCTAGCTAACTTGAATATGCTCAATATGGACCTTATGTATTTCAGACAATTGAAAACTTTTCCTCTCAGAACTCGTTCCATTGTTAATAGCTTTGTTATTGACATTTTATACAGCAAATGAGTTCGTTACCTTGTCATGGTGCTGGAGCTTGAGCACCTCAATGATGCCATGAGCTAAACCGCAAAGGGACACTCAAGATGGGAAGTTCGTGGCAGAGAGGTCAGACTAAATACGATCCCTGGGGAAGGTAACGGCAACCCACCCCAGTATTCTTGCTGTGAAAACTAAATACAACCAGAGATATGTCGGTATACCATCAGAAGATGGGACTCCCAGGTCGGAAGATGGTCAAAATGCTACTGGGGAGGAACAGAGGATAAGTTCAACTAGCCCCAGATGTGATGATGCAGCTAGCTCAAAGCCGAAAGGACAGCTAGCGGCCGACGGTGCTGGTGGTGAACGACGAATCCAATGTTCTAAAGATCAACACACCATAGGAACCTGGAATGTAAGATCTATGAGCCAGGGCAAATTGGATGTGGTTATTGGTGAGATGTCAAGATTAAATATAGACATTTTAGGTGTCAGTGAACTGAAATGGACTGGAATGGGCCACTTCACATCAGATGACCACCAGATCTACTACTGTGGACAAGAGGACCACAGAAGAAATGGAGTAGCCTTCATAATTAATAATAAAATGGCTAAAGCAGTGCTTGGATACAATCCAAAAAACAATAGAATGATCTCAATTCGAATTCAGAGTAAGCCATTTAACATCACAAACATACACCCCAACCACAGATGCTGCAGAAGTAGATCAGTTCTATGAGGATCTGCAGCACCTACTGGATAATATGCCAAAAAGATATGTTATTTTCATTACAGGAGACTGGAATGCTAAGGTGGGCAGTGAAGTGACACCCGGAATTACAGGTAAGCATGGTCTGGGAGAACAAAATGAAGCAGGACATAGGCTGATAGAATTTTGCCAAGACAACTCACTGTGCATAACAGTCTCTTCCAACAACCTAAAAGACGACTTTATACATGGACTTCACCAGATGGTCGACACCGAAATCAGATTGACTACATCCTTTGCAGCCAAAGGTGGCGGACATCTATACAGTCAGTAAAAACGAGACCTGGAGCTGACTGTAGTTCAGATAATGAACTTCTTATTGCACAAATTAGAATCAGACTAAAGAGAATAGGGAAGACCCACAGATCAGTTAGATATGAGCTCACTAATATTCCTAATGAATATGCAGTGGAGGTGAATAATAGATTTAAGGGACTAGATTTAGTAGATAGGGTCCCGGAAGAACTATGGACAGAAGTTCGCAACATTGTTCAGGAGGCGGCAACAAAAAACGTCCCAAAGAAAAAGAAAACCAAGAAGGCAAGATGGCTGTCTGCTGAGACACTGGAAGGAGCCCAAGAAAGAAGGAAAGCAAAAGGCAACAGTGATAGGGGGAGATATGCCCAATTAAATGCAAAATTCCAGAGGTTAGTCAGAAGAGATAAGGAATTATTTTTAAACAAGCAATGTGCAGAAGTGGAAGAAGACAATAGAATTGGAAGGACAAGAGACCTCTTCCAGAAAATTAGAAACATCGGAGATAAATTCCAGGCAAAAATGGATATGATCAAAAACAAAGAGAGCAAGGACCTAACAGAAGCAGAAGAGATCAAGAAAAGGTGGGAAGAATATACGGAAGATCTGTATAGGAAGGATAATAATATCGCGGATAGCTTTGATGGTGTGGTCAGTGAGTTAGAGCCAGACATCCTGAAGAGTGAGGTTGAATGGGCCTGAAGAAGCATTGCTAATAACAAGGCAGCAGGAGACGACGGTATCCCTGCTGAACTGTTTAAAATCTTGCAAGATGATGCTGTCAAGGTGATGCATGCCATATGCCAGCAAATTTGCAAAACACAAAAATGTTCAAACTATCGAACAGTGGCACTTATTTCACATGCCAGTAAGGTAATGCTCAAGATCTTGCAAGGTAGACTCCAGCAATTCATGGAGCGAGAATTGCCAGATGTACAAGCTGGGTTTAGAAAAGGCAGAGGAACTAGAGACCAAATTGCCAATATCCGCTGGATAATGGAGAAAGCCAGGGAGTTTCAGAAAAACATCTATTTCTGTTTTACTGACTATTCTAAAGCCTTTGACTGTGTGGATCATAACAAATTGTGGCAAGTTCTTGGTGGTATGGGGATACCAAGTCATCTTGCCTGCCTCCTGAGGAATCTGTGTAACGACCAAGTAGCAATGGTAAGAACAGACCACGGAACAATGGACTGGTTTAAGATTGGGAAAGGAGTACGGCAGGGTTGTATACTCTCACCCTACCTATTCAACTTGTACGCAGAACACAGCATGCAACATACTGGGCTTGATGAATCCAAGGCTGAAGTTAAAATCGCTGGAAGAAACATTAACAATCTCAGATATGCAGATGATACCACTTTGATGGCTGAAAGCGAGGAGGAGCTGAGGAGCCTTATGACGAAGGTGAAAGAAGAAAGTGCAAAAGCTGGGTTGTAGTTAAACCTCAAAAAAACCAAGATTATGGCAACCAGCTTGATTGATAACTGGCAAATAGAGGGAGAAAACGCGGAGGCAATGACATACTTTGTATTTCTAGGCACAAAGATTACTGCAGACGCTGACTGCAGCCAGGAAATCAGAAGACGTCTACTTCTTGGGAGGAGAGCAATGACAAATCTCGATAAAATAGTTAAGAGCAGAGACATCACACTGACAATAAAGGTCTGCATAGTTAAAGCAATTATATTCCCCGTAGTAACCTATGGTTGTGAGAGCTGGACCATAAGGAAGGCTGAGCGAAGGAAGATAGATGCTTTTGAACTGTGGTGTTGGGAGGAAAATTCTGAGAGTGCCTTGGACTGCTAGAAGATCAAACCAGTCCATACTCCAGGAAATAAAGCCAGACTGCTCACTTGAGGGAATGATATTAAAGGCAAAACTGAAGTACTTTGGCCACATAATGAGAAGACAGGATACCCTGGAGAAGATGCTGATGCTGGGGAAAGTGGAAGGCAAAAGGAAGAGGGGCCGACCAAGGGCAAGATGGATGGATGATATTCTGGAGGTGACGGACTCGACTGTGGGGGAGCTGGGGGTGGTGACGGCTGACAGGAAGCTCTGGCGTGGGCTGGTCCATGAAGTCACGAAGAGTCGGAAGCGACTGTACAAATAAACAAATATTGACATTTCATTGTTTTTTTAAAAAAATACTGGTGGCACAAAAGTTAATGGTGTATTTTAATGCACATTCTGAACCACTTATTTTTGGTTCTTAAACTGCCTGAGGTGAAGAGAAAATAAGAAACATATCCAGGAGTAGAGAGAGGTTTTTAAAATACATCTTGAAATGCAGAGGTCTGAATGTGCCTATTAGAAATTAAAACTAAATTTCAAATACTACTTACAGAGAACAAAATTCATCTGAAACTATATAAATTAAACAAAGGAATGTTTAATCTGGACAGTCCTTACTGAGTTTTAAAATGTTTAAACAGACATTTCTCCATTCTGGAATTTTTTTTATTGGAAATTGTACATCTAGTCTTATATTGTGAGGTCTTTTTTTTCTTTCAAGCAGCTTTATAATACAACTGTTACCAAATCTCTAAACCATACACATTGTAAAGAATTTGTTTCATATTGATAATTCTCAATTAAAAAGTTTTAAAAAGTGACATTGTATTGGTTTTATCTGTGCTCCATGTAATAGCAATTAACACAATAATTTTGCAACTAAAATATCAAATCTAGACCAAACATTGCATGTACACACAATACTTGCACAATAAGCACAACACACTACTTCAGTATTTAAATAATGTCAAAAATCAATGCTAACACTTAAAATCCACTTAAAGTTCCCCACTACCTCCCATCCAATATAGGATTTAAGGCATCTCTGCACAAACTTAATTCATTGTGTTGGATTGGATAGTCTGAAATCATCTTACTTCTCACTCTAAGACTGTGTTGGTATTGATATGATAGTTAACCAGTGTTAAACCAATACAATATTTACATAGCACAGCACATACATTATAGACACTCACTTGGGGATAAAGCCCACATTTTGAACAGGTCAAAGACCACCATGATTACATGTTTGGAATCTATTTACAGGTCACTAAAGTATCTGTACAATGGTCCAATAGGGCAAGCAAAAGCATGATTGGCAGTTATGTTGTGACAAATTGAAAACATGATTTGGAAGCACATTATGCTACCCTGAATGCCTTGTTCCATCCCAGGCTTCTTATGGGTGGTCTCATCTTTCAGAATGGCAGGTCCTGCTGATAAGGCTGACTTTATGGCAATATTGGTGACTTTTATTCAGATATCTGAAATTTGAATGAAACCCGTCCCAGAAACTTGTCGCGCTGATCGTCATTTTTTAAGTTGCCTGCTCCCATGATCTTGCATTCAATTGTTACGTCTTCTTTGGTACTGGTTGTGTTAAACGCTAGTTGAATAGCCACTAGTGGCTGTAAGTAGTCAGGCTGGTTCAAAAGAGGCAGAAATAAAAATGGTATTTTTTTAAAATACAAGCGCAGACTTAATGTTACTTAAAACAAGCTGTAACTGTTTAAGCTTGGTTAAAAACCTGGTCACCCTAAATGTGACTTAATTATGCCAAACACATATTAGTTCAGTGGAATTTTTCCAAGTAAACATGTACACATATTACAGTCCTCAAGTATTAACTCTGAGAAAGTAATTAAAGCTATGGCGAAAGGCAAGAAGGGAAGTAAAGCAACCATCAGCCCTCCTAAGAAGCCAGCCCTGTCAGTCTTGGCCCCTCCAGAGAAGCCATTTAACCATTCTTGTGGCAGGAGAATACTAAGAATTTGGCTTATGAGTCTTCTCATTTTTCTTTTCCTGCCCCCCTTTTTCCTTATTGCATTGTAGTGTAGCTTTTTAGATAGTCATCCCTAAGGATAGGAATTGCCGTGTGAGTTGTACTGGGAGCCCTTCCAGCTGAAGTATGGGATATAACTATTTTAAATATATAGAAATAAAATGAAATCAGTATGTACTACTGAACCTTTTCCTGCCATTTTGACTGGCAAAAGACTTCCCTAGAAATAAATAAACAAATCTGTGTGGATAGATTTCCACATAAAATATATTTTATTAGTATACTAATATTAGCATATTCCACATAAAATATATTTTATTAGTTTATTAGTATCACATTCCAAAAAGCTAATACAATAACTAATGGGGATACATAGGAATTATTCTGCAATTAAAAAATAATACATGAAAAAGAACAAGTTGCTCACTTGTAAATGTTTCTCAAGTGGTCATCTTTGCATTCATATATGCTTGCATGCCTTCTAGAGTGATATGGAACAGGAGGCCCCACAAATGCATATCTTCCCTCTTTCCCTTCAGATCTCTAAGACTGCTAGCCCAGGGAGAAAACAGGTAAATCTAGCGGGTGAAGCAGCTGAAGAGGGGTGGGTGGGAGAAAAGAGTGCAGAACAAGGCAGCTGCTGCTGCTGATTCACACAGCCCCTCTCCACCTCAAAGGGGTTGCCCTGAAAGAGCCCAACTAACGTGGCTGATGTCAGTTGAAATGTTCATTTTCTGTCCTTCCCGAAGTTGTGCTGGAGAAAAGTAACCAGGCTGCTGGGAAAGCAGCAGGAGAAGAGCCTGACCAGCTCATCTCACCTACCCGCATCCACATCAATATTCCCAGGACCTGGTTGTTCAGACTTAGGGGACACAGCTGCACCGGTGGCTGGCGTATTCAGCCTCACTCTGGCTTTCTAGAGCACACAACTAGACCCACAGCTGGCCAGGCTAACCCACCTTCCCCTATCCAAGTCCTTTGGATAAAAGGGACAGGGGGAAGTAAAAGCTTGGAACAAGACTGATGGAAGAAGCAGAGGCAGCAACGTCAGAGTGACCAAGAGCAGCAGCTACTACTGCTAAAAGGCAGCAAGTCCTGTCCCAATCCAAATATCCAGCCACTGGGACAAGGGCTGCAATAAGCCGCAGGGGCTGTGCTTGAAATACTGCTTGGAGCTCAGTTTGGGAGCTCAGCTTGATTCTCAGCAGCTAGCTGGAAAACAGAAGACCTTGGCAACCAGCCGAGACTACGCCAACCGCAAAGTGGCCAAGTAAACCTGGCAAGAGACAAGGACTGAGCTCCCTTTTAAACTTTGAGAATTTCAAGGGCCAGAAAGGGTTGAGTAAGTCAAAGCTGAATGGCCTGATTACCTGGCCAAACCAGGTAACTATAAATGGGAGGGTGATGTTTACCCTATGCGGAATAAACTGCACCCACAAGAAACAGTGGAGAAAAGGGGATTAGAGGCTTGTATTGGGGGAATTCTGAAACACAATGAAGTTGTAAAAAAGTCTACCTAGCCTATGTGTCTATCTCCAGTCATAGCCAAAAGAATCTACTCACAGAGGGAAAGGGAAGATAGTTGTGTGAATGTACAGATGACCCCTTGAAGAACTAATCTAAGGGTATTGCAACTGAACTGCAAACTCCTGTCAAAAGACCATCACTCCCCAAAATCAAGCTATCATTTTATTAAATTGAGCCTCTTCTGGGAAGTGATTAAGGATGGTTATTTTACCTTCCTTTTTGAGGATAGAAATATCCTGTAGAAAACTGTTTTTACGACACATTCCCAAGAATTCTAATTGGTTGACTGTATGATCATACTTTTTTTCCAAATTCATCCAAAATCCATGTCATTGATAATATACTAGGGTGGCCTATATACTGCCCAGACAATTCTGACTAGAATGCCATATATAGAGATAAAGGAAGTCAACTGAAGCCAGAAAGAAGTATCAGTATTATCATCATCATCATCATCATCTTGGACTAAAAGGTAGTTCATTTTGAAATATCTTTTAGCAAGGTATTTGCTTGATCGTTTAAGGTCCAGGGATAACCTTTATACTTCCATATATTTTGGACATGAAAAAGAAAACAGAGTACAGGTAGTCCTTGCTTAACGACCACTTGTTCAAAGTTATGACCACACTGAATGAGGAGACTTGTGACTGGTCCTCGCAATTACAATGGTCACAGTGTCCTGCGGTCATGTGATCGCGATTTGTGACCTTCACTACTGGCTCCTGACAAGCAAAGTTGATGGAGAAGCCAGCAGGAGGTTGCAAATGGTGATCATGTCACATTGCGCTTAATGACCATGTGGGATTCGCTTAATGACAGCAACCAGAACTGCCCCAACTGCCGTTGTAAGTCATCGGTTCCAATTGCGGTTGTTAAGCAAGGACTACCTGTACAATCCAGATCTGCCTAAGACTTGGAAATTGGCTGTATAACTTTGATCTCTATTACATGCTGAGTAGCTTTGAGAATGTTCTAGTATTTGAATGGATTCTTAAAGAGCCTGATGAT
The DNA here is from genome assembly GCA_023362775.1 of Charina bottae. NCBI lineage: Eukaryota > Metazoa > Chordata > Lepidosauria > Squamata > Charinaidae > Charina > Charina bottae. The sequence goes on from JALMGJ010000005.1 coordinate 23,194,130, forward strand.
GCAATTAACTCGTTTCTTGACTGGTAAATTTCAAGGAACAATCTCTTGAAAATATAATTCTGATGAATGATTCATCATGGTGTCTGATCAAATTTGAACAAAGTTGAGGAAGTGGCCATCTCTTCCTGGACTGCCATGCAAGTATGTTTTACATCTGAGTTTTGGTCAATATAAAACTATAAAAGATGGATGACTGAGATGAATTTTTGTCTCTATTTCTATTGCATGTCTACAACTTACATGCACCTGAAGCCCTACAGAAATAAAAAGGCCAAAGGATTTGAATCTGTAATCTTTATTTTTGTCTTTATCAATATTGTCTTTAATGTTTTCCCAACATTATTCTCTGGGGAGAGGTTACTGTATGGATTCCTATTCATTCTGATGCTATGGCATGCGCTGTCCATTTGGGGTGGGCCTGTGCAATTACTGTTCTCTGAGCTTACAAGATTAAGAGGGACACAATCCACATCATGTCTATGCCCAGTCTGATGAATGATAGGGATCACTGTTTCTCTCATGTTTACTGCCTGCTCCTTTGCCCACCAAGGCAGGCTCAGATCACCATTAGGAAGAGGAGCTATTGCTGCTTCTTAGCTAGAGACTAGTTGTCTCTGCACAAGTTGTGAAGCAGCAACAGAAACAAATACCACCCAATCTCCATGCCCACTATATTGCCTCTTCTTAGCACAAGCCAACACATAAGGCATCCCTATGAAAATCCCGGCTGATGTGTTAGAAGGGAAGAAGGGAAGGGAAGGGAAGGGAAGAGAAGCTAGGTCAACCAGATAAGAGGTTTTTTTTTAAAGAAATCATGCAAAAGCCATATTATATCTCTATAGGTATAAAGACTGGCTATTTAGGAGCTCCAGCAAGACCAGATTGCTTTGCTCACAAAGTAGAAGCTAGGAATTGGGCCAGCCCCCCTCCATAGGAGAGGCAATGAACCCTGCCTGTTTGCTCCAGAAGAAGGGAGCATTCCCACAGCTGCACATCCTAATTTTTAGTAGAATGCAGTTGAGTAGAATGAAATTATTAGTGAATCCAGTTATGTTCTCATAATGGTATCAACATGAACAAAGCAAATGTATCAGACAGAGAATTAAGACATAAACTCACATGTAGACGTTTTCCATAATACGGGAAATACATCAAATCAATTGTTCCATTAACAGGAAAATAAGTTATTGTAGCCTTGCCTTCTTCCTATAAAGGATGGAAATTAGTTTATTAGTTTATTTTTACATTAGTTTATTTTTAAGCAGTACATGGACAAGTGTATAGCAAGAGTTTTAAGGACTAAGATTTATTCAATTGTCTATTCAAATTATAATAAGCTGTTCTCTGACTTTGTGATACTAGGGAAAGGCCTGTATGTGTTATATAAAAATAAGTAATATTCAGTTACTGTAACTCAATCAGCAAAAAACCTTTAATTTAACAATACTTTAAGCCAGCATACAAAAGTAATTGGGAAATATGTTAATTTCACAACAATATAATTTTGCCATACTTATTTGTGAAGTATTGTCTAGCAAGCTTTCAAAGTCTGTTCCAATTTCTTTATGAACTTCTCATCTTATGGAACAAGCTCAAATTCACTAACAGAGATCTGTGAGGAGAAAATATGTTTCCATGTGGAGGTCATCCTTCAAAGGTGAGGTAAATTTGGGGAAGGGAAAACTACCCCTAACAACTGGAAATTCACACATATAAGAAAACTTATGTATGTTTAACCCTGGAGGGAAGGGAGATCTTCATGTATACCATCTCTGACTTGCTAAGTTTGAGTGTCTTTGGATCAGGATCAGAACGTTTCAGGAAACTAGAAAAATGTCAAATGACAACAGCCCAATTCATAACTTATAGGGAGCAACTGGTATTTTTAATATCAGATATCACAGAGCATAATCAAAACACCAGGTATTAAAAACCCTAAAATACAATTTTAATCAAAACCAAAGACAAAACAATTATTTTATTGAAATATGTTGATTTGAGAGCTCCAGTTATCAATCTGAATGTACCAAAATAGGGATGAACAGAACCTTATAAAAGGGTTCGGCAAGATTCCTTACTTTTGAACATTTGTATATGAAATCTTACCTACAGCAGTTATAAATGAAAAAGAAAACACCATTATTAATACAAGAGTATTAATGTACCTATAATAGGCAATTTGCCGATTATGTATTTAAAACTTCAGAGAAAATGTTGACAGAATTATTAATTGAGTTACATTTTATAATTAATTATTGTTTCAATAAAAAAGTCTGACCCATTACTTGGCTTTGGGAGGTAAAGCAACAAGTATAGTGAATTAAACTAAGAATAAAGTTGTATATTTTGATGTGTAATTCTATCATCACTATTCACAAATAAATTACATATCCATTTTTCCTGGATTTTTCAAGCACAAATAGATTTTAAAACTCACTATAAATAAGACATTTTATATGAGCAATGGAACAGTATGCAAATTATGTCCCCAAAGTTAGTTGGGCTGATAAAAATTGACTAAGTAAGTGAAGAATAAATATAAGAATGCTGCATTAAAGAATGACATGTTACCAAATATGACAAAATATTTTCAAACAATTCTGAAAGCAATTTGGATTACAGGAGCACATGAAAAATTTATATATAATAAACATTCTATAATAATATTTAAAACTCTTTAACAAATTAATTAGGATGCATAAAACTTAACAGTAGATGTTACAAATGTCAAATTGAAGTACCCTTAGATATGATAAGAAGATAAAAGTGTGACATTAAGCTGTTTATACCCAATTATTTTTTATGATTCAAAATACAGGAATAGAAAAAATATTAGAAAGAATTCTTATCGTTGGAAGCCATATACTAGCCAGAACAAATGGAGGACATGTCACACTTCGAAACAGGAATTTCGTAAAAGCTGGCACCATATTGATGAACAGTGTTATGGCAACCATGCATGTATTTGTGAAAATGTATCCTGGCATTTATCTGAAAAAGTATCAAAAATAAAATACAGCTGTGTGCAATGTCCACTGGTCTGAGGATTACCTCAGGTTTTGCATGCCCTGAAGGGTTATATTCCCAAAGTAAGCAGAGGCAGGCATTTTTTTGAGGAGGGCTTAAGGCATAGCTTTCCAAACTGTGTGTCGTGACACTTTAGTGCGTCGCAACACACAGTTTAGCGGCGGCACAGGGGCACGCGCGGCAGTGGCGTGGGGGGCGCGTGCGGCGGCGTGCCATCAGCGCCTCCTCCCAAAACGACAGTTCCGTGTTTTAGCGAGGCCCCCGCCACCGCCGTTGGTGTGTTGCCAACGGCGGCACTTTGGAAAGCACTGGCTTAAGGGATGAAATAGGATCCCTACCCTAAGATACAATAGGATAGGGCCCAATGACAGGTGTTCCTTGTGCGGGCCTCCCTCTTTAGGGCAGCTTGCCCCCCCCCCCCCAGCAAGGATGATTTGGCATTATTCATTTATAGGGGGACCCTGAAGGTTAGAAAGGGATGCTGACTAGTAGCGTTATTTTCACTCTGGTTTAATAAATGTATGTTACAGAGGAAAAGACTTTAAAAAAGTGTAAGTACAGGTACATACAATTATATTTCAGTATAAAGTAGAAGGTGCATTTTGATTTGATTATGTAAAATCATTTACATAAGAAGAAACATTTTCAAGACATGTAACATTTATAATGAATAAATTTTGAAAATAATGGAATGATTACAAATGAACAATTTCACAGTGCAAACACTAAGATTTCATATTGGGCTTTAGTGCTCATTTTCTTACCCATCATAAAAATATTGTGTAAGATGCATTTGCAGCATGGAGAGAAAAACAAAATGCTGGTTATGAAATGAAATAAAACAAAAAGCAAGTAATTATGAAGAAACCATATATCTTCTAAATAGAGACTGTAACATAAAATTTTAAAATTAGTGAACAGAGGTCTAAAATACAGAAAAATAATATAATTAAGACTAATTTATATCAAACTACTTTCCCCTTTAATAACATAAAAATGGGCACATTTTTATTTTAAAATGCTTACCTTAGATTTACACTCTATGTATGGATTTCCAGTAGGCTTTAATCCAATTATCTGAAAGGTAGAAAAAATGTTATATAACTTGGAGTGGAATAAATTTTAAAAATAAATTACATGATAACACTTTCTGGTAGTCCAAGTTTTTAATTTTAATATAATGAAACTATATTTCTTTATATAACTATTTTGTGGTATAGTTTACACAGAGGTTACTGTGTCCCATTTTAGAAATCAGTATATTCAAAGTATAAGGTAATAGTAATGAAAATCGTTTTAAGTTTCAACCATGTCAAAGCTGTTTATTTTCAGTACATTAATGGATATCCATAATTCCAATACAACACATGTATTAATGTCCCTGCAGCTATCAAAAATATATATGTTTGATGTATATACAAAACTTAAACTCTACAACAATCTCAGTGTGGATACCAATTCAGTTGGAACGGTTTTGTAAGGTGTACAGCAAATATGCACCTTATTCATTAGTTATGTTATGTCTGCATTTGTTGCTAGGCAGAAAGTTCTCAGCAAGGAAGGGAAATAATTATCGGTCTGCAGATGTAGGTGTTTTTAACATAATCCTGTTTTAAAGTAGAGTCACAGAAGCACTCAAGAATGTTTCACTTCCATGTGACAATTCCAGCAACAGCAGTTCATTATTTCAGATTAGGCACATAACATTAATGGCTGAATCCAGAAGGCATAGACAAATAGCATGTCACATAACACATAGTTAACTGTTGAAAAAGTGAAATATTTAACTACAAGTAAGTGTGCAGCAGAGATTTTTAAGAAATCAAATGACACTCATCTGTTTTTGATTGAAATATATACTGTGTATCCTTGTGATGAACATTTTTGATCAGTAGATAATCTCTTGTGTGATATACTTAGGTGAGTTGTTCTTTCCTGACTATATTATTGTTGTTAAACCCAGAAACACACAATATGAAATTTAGTGTTTTAAGCACAAAAGTGACATGATTTCTTAAGCAACTGGGAATAACTGGTAAAATGCCATCCAACTTTAATATAAAAACTCTGAATTAGCAGCTCTAATATAGGCAGGCTAAATCTTTTCCATGAGCGCCTATCCTCAACATAGAAATCAGTGAAGCTCAGAAAAGAAGGAATTCTAAGAGCATGTAGTAACACACACACACACAGAAATTTACCCTCAAGCAAATACCATCCAGCTACAAATTTTGAACAACAGTTTTCCGCAGGAAAATCTGGAAGCCTTATGAAATCCAAAAGAGTAACTGAACTTACTCTATTCATTTTTATAATAACACATGGTGTTCCTCTGTCATAACCAAAATTTTCATCCTGTAGTCCAGAGCATGGTCCCAGGCTATCACGATTAAACTCGCATGCCGATTTATTTACAGAGTTCTGGTCAAAGAGCTTCCCTGGAGAACACCGAATGTTTCTGGTTTGCTCTGATTCATTATATGCTAGAAAAAACAATTCAGTGCATGACATTAACTGTTTAATAAACATACAGACTACAGAATCATTTAGCAGATGAAAACCTTTCATTTCCAAATTTTGAAAAATTCCATTTTCAAAATATTCATTTCCAAATTTTGAAAAAACATTACTGTGCAGAGGTGTTCAACTTGTCAAGAGCTGGGACCCATTTGAAGCCTGAGCACAGACCCAGTTCCAAAATTCATGTGTTTAGGGGAATTACCAAGGAGAAAAAAGCAACTCAAAAGTGTTTCAAAAACGCTAGCTGTGACCAGATTAACTTCCAAACACTGCACAATACTTGCTTTGCAATCACTACACTAATTGAAAATGTCTGATAATTCAAATAGTATGGATGGTATTTTTTTTTCCAGTGTTTGATTCAGTGTACTTTCCTGGAGTACAAGGAATGCTTTCTGGATTTTTTTTTTGGTTCATAATAAAACATGTAACTATTAAGGCTCTCCTTAATTTTATTTGACAAAGACATGCTCAAAGATACTGAATACACTGAATAGCAATAGAATCATACAGCATCACTTACCATCTTTTTATTAACAGAAATCCAAAAGTTAAATAAAATTTGTTGCTGAATTTACAACTTTAATTTTGTGCCATAAATTCATAGAATTTTCTCTTTAATTAATCTCAGACTTCAGTCTGTCTACATCCACACTGTAGGCAATTTTACTCCATTTCATACCTTCACACAAATCTTGGAGTACAAGTCGCCAAACTGGTCCACGTGCTGCATTACATCTCCTTTGTAAAATTGTTCTAGCATTTTCTTGAACATACATCTTCCTTACATTACCAAGAAACATGACATTTCTCTTTATATTGAGACATTCAGCTCATTCAAACAACTAAACCTGCCTGCAAGGTATGCCAGTTTCAAAACCAGGACTAATTTGTCAAATAAAAAAAACTTGAGCCGATGACTTGTTTCACACAAGAGAACACATTTTTGTATAAGAAGTCTCAAAATTGCACACATTACTGTTAATATTAAAAACTTCTATGTTTCCCTAATACCTGATGTGATTATCTGTGTAAGTACTGTATTTCTCTGTATATGAAGCAAATGAATCCGTTTTAAGTTGAATAGTACAAGGTAAATCAATACATTTTCTAGAATGAAATTGCCCAAAAATTATTTGCTGACATAATTTTGGCAACCAGTCTTTAATTTTTTTTTCAGAAACATATCTCAACTATGCAAGAATAATACAGGTAGTCCTTGCTTAACGTCTATTCGTTCAGCGACCGTTCAAAGTTACGACGGAGATGAACAAAGGGACTTACAACCGGTCCTTAAAGTTCTGGCTGTTGCAGTGCCTGTGGTCACATGAACAAAATTCAGGCCCACCTGCATTTACTACCACCTACCTGCTGCCCCCACTGCCCAGCCCTGCCTGCTGCTGCCGTGCCGGCCACACTGCGCAGCACTACTGTATCGGCCAAGGCCTTCTTTCACACCGGTGCAGCCAGGGCTTCTCTCGCGCCCCGCCCAGGGCCTCCTTTTGCACCCAACTAGGGCCTTCTAGCTGGGTCCTTCCTTCGCACACTGGCTGGGTCCTTATTTCACGAAAGCAAGCCCTGGGCTCTCTTTCTGAGAGAAAAGCCCTAGCTGCACCAGTATGAAAGGCGGTATGAAAAGAAGCACCGGCCAGTACAGCAGTGGTTGTGGTGCAGTGGGCATGGCAGCAGCAGGGGCAGCTGGTAGGCAAGCGGCCAAAAGGGCAGAGATGAGGGGGAGATGATGGATGGGGGGAGTTGAAGTGGAGGCAGTCCCTTACCTTTTCCCAAGAATGGCTTGGATCTGGATGGGTCCCTGCCTAACGACCGTGTGGGATTCACTCAGTGACAGCAACTGGAATTGCTGGAACTGCCATTGCTAAGCAGAGCGGTCAGGTGACGTTTTGCTTAATGACTGTGTTGCTTAGCGATAGAGCCGCTGGTCCCAATTAGGGTCATTAAATGAGAACTACTTGTACACAATATCTGTTGATTCCTCTTAATGTATTGCAAATGCCTTAGTTTTTATATGTTTATATGGCCTTAAATCATTGGAAGTGTTCTCAGATATTTGACTGTGGTGTGCAACAAAAATTTAGATTTCAATTTTGAAGCCACTACTAGATATTTCAGTATCCATATTAATTGCAGTTTGCAACAGAAGTCTCTTATTTTTAGTCCAATTGTTCATTTTTTCTCCACATTAGAATTGAGAGTTCTGCAACATTGTAATTGTGGATTCTAGTGGACGTTCTTATGAAGTTGGAAAATAGAGCAGTTTTCACGCTATCTCAGGCTTCTATTTATCTATATTTTTTCCTTATTGGCTTTTTATAGCTGGAATGCTGCCTCAACAGCTTTGATGGTTTCAACATTTGAAATGTCATATTTGCTAATGTCTAATATATAACACACGCTGTGGTATTGGCAATCTACTTCTTCCAGCACAAGTAATCCTGTACTTAATTTAATGTCGATTAAAGCAGCATTTTCACATTTGCACTTTCTTACCAAAAAGGCATCTGTAATCACTGAAATCTATTTCAGTTCACTTCTTTTTAGTTTGCTTTCTCCTCTATCATCTTCTTTTTCTTTCACATTTTTCTCTCGTTTACCTTCTATTCATCTCTCCTTTCACCTTCATCCTGCCACCGCCTTTGCCACCTTTGTTCATCTTTCTGTATTTTATCCTCTGACAATTCCTCTCATTTTTTTCACTTTCTGTCACTTTTACTTGCCCTCTGACTTTCCTCTGCCCTCTTACTTTCTCATGCCTGCAACATGTAAAATACAAAAATATGAGGGTGCTCAAACACACGAAGCTGACTACAGCCAAACTGGGTATCATCTGCTTTCAGGAAAGTTCTGAATGAGATTTCTGAGGCTGATTCTATGTATTCCCAGACATGCCTTCCTTGCCCTTGTTTCAGCACTTTCCTATGTTCCCTTCTCAACTAAACACCGCACAGTTAAGACTTTCAGCTCTCTGCACACTTATTTCAAGGACGCGCCTCTGAACAGTGTGCGACTCACTTCTCCATAAATATGCATAAGAAACAGTGACCCTCCGAGAAGAGTTCTGCAGGAGTGCATACTATCTTATCTGCACAGGTTTTTGGTTAAACTAATCAAATGCAGGCTGCATAATAAAGCCCTTGTACAGCTTACAAGGGCCTGCAATACAGAAGTGATGAAAGTGATTTTATTATCTTTTATCAGCAAACACTTAATTGTCCTTTTTCCTTCCCTCCTCCATTAAAAGTTTGTTAATAAACAGAATATATACTTCAGAGATATTCATAAGTAAAGCAACAAAAATTACATTACATTTTCACATCAAGCCATAATTTAATAAATATTCATCTTAGCAAATTTAATAATCGAAGAGAATATTTGTAGCTCAGGGTTGAACTGTGGAGTCCATGGTGCTCTCTGAGCCTTGTTGTTTTCTTGCAGACGTTTCACTGCCAGGCTAGGCAACATCTTCAGTGCGAAAAGGGAGTGGGACTTGCTCTCTGTTTATATACCCTGGCTTGTCCTGCCTGTGTTGGTGGGGGTGTTGTACTCTCCTTGGTAGTACTTTGATTGGGTTGTTGTTTGCAGCAGCAAAGGGTATATAAACAGAGAGCAAGTTCCACTCCCTTTTCGCACTGAAGATGTTGCCTAGCCTGGCAATGAAACGTCTGCAAGAAAACAACAAGGCTCAGAGAGCACCATGGACTCCACAAATTTAATAATATTAACAAACCATTAAATTGGCCTTAAGTCAATCTAATTAATGTTCCAGAAGCTTCCAAAAGAATTTACTTTTTAGCACAGAATGTAAACAAATTTGGCCATATTTTAAATTCAGGATATATCTTTACCAGTTCACAGAAAATTTGCTTTTCAGACATCAGTAATTCTGACAACCTTAAGAAAACTACCTAATCATCAGAAATATAGGTGTTTTTACAAATAATTATTATTAGTGTAGTGCTAGAAAAAATTACAATCCACTGAAAGAAGGACACAAGTTATCTGTCTACTGTCCCTTAGTAGTTTATATAAATTACTTGTAAAAGAGAGAAAGTATACATACCTCCTAGAAATTTATGAAGGGCTTCTACATAACGATTATAATTATAGCTTCCTGAGTTATTTTTGTTTATTGAAAATTCCAGTGCGGTTTCTGGTTTTGGTGAAATCATTAGCCCTACAAATATAAAAATTGTTCATCCAAAGTATCTCTCAAAAATGAATATTTCTTAATGTATAAAAATAGCTTGAATAAATACTTTAAGAACTGGGTTTTATATAATCACATGGGAGAAAACAGCTAAATATTTTCATTATTTTACATTAAATTATCAAAGGATTTCATCATTATATCACTGAACCGGCAATACCAAAGTTATTTAAGCAGAAACACTTGCAAAGTACATTTTACTTTTGCTTATCTATTTATTATTATATGAATTAGTATGGCTGCCCAATCAACACACAACTCTAAACAGCTAAAAAGCAATAAAACAACTACACTGACAATTAAAAATAATTTAAAATAATTATACCAAACAGGCTCATTCATTACTCAGGCTCAATAATATTTCCATAATCCAGATTTTATTTCAAATCAGTAAATCTTGATTTAAAAATTAATAATATAGACATTTTTAGCTCTGCTTTATAATTTCAGTTAAGAATTTATTAGTTTTTTAAACTTCACCCATTTGGACACGCAACCGGTGCCTGTAACACATTACATTTTGTAGACAGTGTCCTTCAATTAAACCAAGTTTATTTGAACTATGTCATTAATGTGTATTAGCTGCCTCATAGAATAGAAAGCTGGAAGGGTTTTGTACTAATTTCATGATAAACATGTATTAAGAAAAAAAAGTCAAATCCTAATTATCCATTCAGGAAAGGTCATGTAGAACATCAGAGCACTGGAGACCTACATTAATCAGAAATATAGTCAGACAATTAATTTACCACAAAAATTGGTAGTACAGAAGAACTATGAGGATGGGCCACACTTTATGATAGCATGTAAGAAAATTTTAGGCGAATTAAATATTTAATAGGGGCTGGGATCATGACTTTCAACTTCACCTTGTGTAACCCTGGTAGAAACCAGAGAAAAGAGGCTAATAAATAAATAAACAATAAAATAATGCTTTAAAAATTAGTATTCTGGTACTGGGGTATTAGATTCCAAACCAGATTTGGCAATAATGGATTGAAGCTAGATTCCAATGCTATCTTAAGAAGAAACACAAGCCAGTTCAGAATTCAAAAGTTAAGTTTACACGGAGCATAGCATCAGCCTCTGGTGAATGTGGCGAGACTTGTGTCTCTCCCTACTTTAAAGATGTAAATGTGGGTTGGGGTTCATAGTGATCTCTGCAGCTTCAGTAGGTTCAAAAAGAAAGGATAGAATGACAGCTGAGTAAACAATGTCCAAAGTATCTCAAGTATACAGGACAAAACCAGGAAGCACTTCTTCATTTCTCTTCTGAAGCACAGAAGCTAGGCTGAAGGTTCTTGCTGGAAAGCATTCCAAACTCTACCACCAAAGTATGACTGATACTATTATACATCTCACCTCCCGTTTTACAGGAAAAACATAGCAGGAATCTTTCTTCAACCATTTCAGAAGAATTCAGAATTTCTACTCTAAATACTGGTTGACACTTGCCTGCTTCTCCATTGCCTCTGCCTTAGAAAATATTGGCTAGAGATATTTTATTTCCATTAAATCATCAAAAGGATGGAACTGATTACTACTATTTTTACCTTGATTGATCAGGCTAAGTAGGAACTGTTCCTTGTAAACCAATTAACTGTGCCTATTGCTTGTGTCTAATAGATAATTATCTATTAACTGGTCAGGAAAGCTTATTTCTGTTTATGGAAAATAATGAAGCTTACATTATATAACATAAGGGAATCCTCAACTCACTGTTGCTTATGCCATGTATTTACTGATTTAGATCTTCTTTCAAGTTCCACTTTCAGCTCTAGCTTGTATTTTTGCTACGTGGAATAATGCTATCCATTAATTTGTTATATTTCCATTCTGAGGTTTATGGGAATATTCTAATTATAGTATTATAATTATTTGCTGGACTGCCTCTCCCTGAGGGTATCTGCCCATTTCACTGAGTCAGGTAGGGTGGGCATACTCCAGGTTCCTTCCCTTACATACTGCCATCTCTAGAAAGCATGCCCAGCCCCTGCCCTGTGCAACACCCTTCCCCAGGGATCCAGCAGGCCCCACCCTTTTAGCCTTCTGGAAAGCCATAAAGAGCTGGCTTTCTCCCAAGCACTGGGATAGGGTGAGGCTGGACCCTGGAGATTGTCATTGGATGTACTGGAGAATGTTGGTTGAGGCATCAGGTTTTGATTTTACTGGAGCCGCCCCGAGTTGTATTTCATAAGGTGAAATAAATAAAAAATAATCAGTACAAAAAACTAGAAACTCAGTATTATGACGACAGTGGTAAATGTTGACAAAATTAATGTAAGTAAAAACACTTTCCTAACACTTTATATTGATAATTTCATTTGGACATACTTACCTGGAGTATTAATCAGGTCACGATACTTGGGTATATCACTTCTTAATGTCTGGAGCATAACCCACATTGTGAATGAGAAAAGTGCAGCTAAGAAGCCATAGAAGACGAGATAAAATAGCAAAATTAAGCCTAAAAAAGTAAAAACAATAAAAAATATAAACAAAACATGCATTCAATAATTTAGTTTGGTCACTTACATTGCAAAGCCTGACATTCAGCTGACATCTGATACAATATGAGACATAATATTATATTAACTAACAGTATTATTTAGCCAAATATTTCAGTTTCTGAAATTGGTTTCTCTTCTAAATAATACTAGCTTCCAAAAATATAATTGTGTTAACCTTCTGCACAAAAAGAGAGAAAGAGAGAGAGAGAATTTTGTGGCACTTTCAAGATTAATGTATTTCATTATTACATATCGTGAAATCTTATATAATAAAACTGGTTATTCTTCAGGGTGCTCTAAACCGTTTTGTTTTAAAAACAAAGACTGGGATGTTCATTTTCTCATAGGTGCAAAATAAATATTACACAAACCCTATTGACTAAGTGATCCTATTTCTAAGATATGACTCTCGGAAGACAGGTTATAATTAAATCTGCTTGTGCCAGCAGAACACATCTAAACTGGCACAGCAATACAATTATATTGTATATGATTGCTATATCAAAGGGGAATAAATGAATTGATTTGAGGCATAAAAGAGGATCATAGAGCTAATTTGCATCTTATGGCTTTCATAACAGTTGTTCCCACTGCCTGGATCAAAATAATTAATATTATGTAATAAGTATCTATGTTAAGGTTGCATCACAGTTTCAATAAAGAGGCAAAAAGTAAACACTTAATACACACATGAAAAAGCTGCAGCCCTAATGTAGTTATTATAGCTGCTTTTAATCCTTGAAAATATTGGAAGGTCAGATCATAGATCTTGAGCTTCTTGTGATTTGCTCCTGAAAATCTAATATGCTTATTCTCCAACAATATTCATATATACTGTATATAGGACTTCGGGGAGGGGTATGGTGAACTAAAGACGTCTCCGCAAAAGCAGAGCCAATGACCGCGGCAAAGACCAAGGAACTGGTGAATGGACCGGTTCCTTGGAACCTCTCCAGATAAGGCAGTGCTTTCCAAAGTGCCGCTATTGGCGACACACCAACGGTGGCAGCGGCGGCGGCAGGCGTGGCGGCCTCACTAAAACGCGGAAGTGCTGATGGCACGCCGCTGATGGTGCGCCGCCGCACACACATGCGCCCCCTGTGCCGCCGCTTCGCAACACACTAAACTGTGTGTTGCAACACACTAAAGCAGAGCTTTCCAAAGTGCCGCCGCTGGTGACACACCAACGGCGGCAGCGGCGGCGTGCGCGCACGGCGGCGGTGCGGGGGTGTGCGCGGCAGTGCGCGCACGGCGGCGGTGCGGGGGCCGTGCGGCGGCACACGGCGGCGGTGCGGGGGGCGTGCGGCGGCGCACGGCGGCGGTGTGGGGGGCGTGCGGCGGCGCACGGCGGCGGTGCGGGGGGCGTGCGGCGGCACATGCGTGCACGGTGGCGGCCTCCGCTAAAACGCGGAAGTACTGATCCCGCGTCGCTGCTGCTGCCGCTGTGCACGCGCGCGCCGCCGCTTCCGGGTGGTGTGGCGACACACTTTTGTGTCGCGACACACAGTTTGGAAAGCTCTGCACTAAAGTGTCGCGACACACAGTTTGGAAAGCTATGAGATAAAGAGAGGATGGGAGATCGCCCACATGTGCTCTGGACAGCGGCTCCTCACAAGGAGACCGCAGGACAGCAGTTTGCTATGGGTTTGAGTGCAGGAAGATGAAGGAATCAGCCATCTTGCTTGCAACCGTGGCAGAGCCTTTTAAAGGACACTAAGTTGCAAACCTCATTTTCTAATCTCTTTCGGAAATTGCCTATTAACCATCTTAAAACTATTAGAGACCTTCGTAATGACAAGTTCGAAAAGTCATTGGGTGAGTTTTATCTTCAACTGTGAACAAAAGAATAATTAATTATAAGCTTAAGAACTTAAAGAATTTGAAATAAACAGTAAAAAGCTAAATAAGATTTTGATCTAAAAAAAGTTATAAATGGATTACGGGTCCAGATAAATTTGGAATATTGACTTTTACTATAAGATTTTGGAATTAACTATAAAAATATGTAGCTTCGGATCATTTTCCTCAATGAATAAATGAACAAGTATAATGTCTGACTTATTTGTTTAATCAGGTTCTCTTTATCTAGTTTTAGGACTTGCGTGGAGAACAGATCACATTTTAGGTCATATTTATGCAGAAATATTGAAAAGTCAAAAGGGTTCACAAACTTTTAAGCACCACTCTATATCATGTATATGAAAAATTATGCAGTAGCTAGATTGGATAACCTAATGACTGAACACGGTGGTTGGTGTGTTGCCGCGGGAAAACTTTGGAAAGCCCTGCTGGGAAGTAAAAAACCCTCTCAGAAAGCAAGAGCATACTGCTTCTACAACTGTGACTAAGGAAACTGACTAAGGACTTGACTAAGGAAGTCAAGATCAACTCAAAGGAGACTTTATTTTATGATTTGTAAATGCTTCACGGTGGGAGATGCAACATTTTGCAAATTTAAATAGCTATGGTAAAACCAGAGTTGAAAAACATGCTCTTAATTACTGTACACTGTATTGGAGTATTTCTACCCCACCTCTAATATTTCATTCTTTCAAAAGATGCAAAAGCATATAATGGCTTTTCAGCTTCAGAGTTTTTCAGGATAAAACAAACTACGGACCACAGATTATGGTATTTTTAAGGACTGTTTGACACAATCAATGACGAGTAGTATCCCTCAGGACTTTATTTTGGCCATTGTATTATTTAACATCATAATAAAGTTAGTGGGAATATCACCCGGGTCACTGTGACACTGAACTTTTTCCATTCTCACTCATCTAGGGAAAGTGTCCTAAGTCACTGGCTGGAAATGGTAATGGACTGGACAACAACTAAGAAACTAAAACTGAATACAGATGAAACAGTGCTGGTGGTATTTGTAGAATTTGCCAGTAACTGAGGTTCCACCTGAGTTGGATAGGGTTGGGAGTTACTCTGCATCTAGACCTGGATGTCCAGGGCTTCTTTGGTTATGGCCAAGAATACCTTTGCCCAGGTAAGACTTGTGTGTCAACTACAACTCGGGAATGCAGAACTGACAAGACTGACACATGCCTTGCTTATATGATGTTTGGTTTACTCCAACATACTCTATATAAGACTGTCTTGAAAGTACTGGAAAAATATAACTGGTGTTTCTGATACAGTAGCATGATTGCTCTGACTCCCTGCAGAGCTTCTGTGTTAAAACAACTGCCTTGCTTTCTATTTATTTCTGTTTATAATTCAAAGCTCTAGGAGTTACCTTTAGTCTTGGAATGGTTTAATATAGGGGCAGAAAAACCATGCTCCTGAATCTCATTTTTGCAGCCTCCCTCCAATATCTTACTACCAAAACTCTGCAACAAAACACTGAATAGCAGCAGTGCATAGCCTTGATAGTCCTAATATATTTACACAAGTAGCCACAGTAACTTGGCATTTCCTTCTTCCCTTTCCTAGGTAATTAGGAATGGGAGAAAAACAAGGTTACATTTATTATTCTATTCTTCTCTATCACAAATTCTGAAATGATGCCATTTTCATTTCCCTATGACACACATGTAATTTCTCATACACTTAACTACAACTTAGAAATTGCTAAGTTTGCCTAATATTGAGTGTACAGCTGGCATCTAGTCATTACTAATAAGCTTAGCAAATGGATTTTTTTTTCCCATGGAAAAATAAAGTGGAAAATTTTCTACCCTACAACCCTACAATACTGCTCTGAGATAGTCCAACTGAAATCTGAAATCCAAAGAGTGGCTCAGAAAAACAACTCTCTTCTCCCATAGTTTAACATGGAAAAAACAAATGGGTATATCATTTTTATTTTCCAGCACAATGGGATAAAATCTGCAGGAATCAGGGCAGGGATTTTCAAGCTATACGTCTTTAAAATCTACTGTTCAAACAGATTCAGTCCCCTTCAGGGTAATGCATTTTCCCAAACTTCAAACAAGCTATGTGTGCAATGGGAAGAAGTCTTCATAAGAAATTATATTTCACCTGTTTATTAATGCTGTGAATAAGATGGTTGAGGTTGCAGTGTAAGTATAAATTTAGTGTTTCCTAATGTAACCCATAAAATAGTCAAGATGAGAAACCAGGCAATACTGTGGTAACATTACAGAATGAATGGTTCCCCCATACCCTAATAATCTTGACATCCAACCAGACGTTGTAACTGGGGCAACCAATGACAGACTGATTTGAGGGCAGACCCATTGATTACAGAATGCTCCATTCTTTCCACATTGTGTATTGTGTGCTACCAGGATACCATTAACTGTAGCATATAAAAGCTCAGACCTGTAATCTTCCTCAGGTAAATAAAAATCTGCTCAAATTATTCTGGTTTTTCTAGAAATCTGAGTTTTTACTGAGTCTGAAATGCAGTCCTGTGAACTCTCTTTTTAGGATATAAAGTGTCCACCACAGAAAATATTTTTTTCACTATTTATCACTTAATTAGAACAGCAAGTAAGCATACTGTATATTTGTATGAATGTATATTACATTTAAACTAACATTGTACTAAAGAATGGGCTTATGGATCAGAGGACCTCATCAATCGTGGCGAAAGCCAGCTGGGCAAACACTACATTCTATGATTTGAAGGGGAATGTATACTCCAAGATCCAGGGCCAGCAGAATACATGGTCAGGTTGGTAGATTTTGCAAGCAATTTTCATTCTCTTTTCAGCTCATATTTGGTCTTACATATTTGTGCATGTACACTGTAATTTAGCATGCTTGGCTTATATTTACTCAATAAAAAACAATACTGTGGAGATTTTATGTATTCTTGAGATTTAAAGTTTTTCTCCATATTCAGTGCAAGTTAATTAGCACTGTATATTCAAAAGTTTGAATCTTTACTTGATAGTTGTTTGTTAGAATACTTATCTTCCCTGCTAATCTATCACACAAACTGGGTTTAAAAAATAAAGCAGAGGAAAGGCAGTGGCTTTCAAATGCAAATTTTGTGTGTGCACAAGATAATATGTGTTCCTGAAAGCCAAGGATGGCTCAAGACAGCTTTTTCCAAACTAGTACCCTCCAAATTTATTAGGACTAGAACTCCTATTGATAAGGGATGATAGCTGAAAGTATCATGGGTATGTTTGAATAAAGCTCTTTGTTCAACATACTGCAGTGACTTTGGTAACAGACAGAAGAACAAATCTCTACTTGTCTTTCTTGCCTTCATATACATGGTAAGCTTATTTCCCTTATAACTGGTGGAATGAGAAGGTAGAACTAGGATTAGAAACAGATTAACATTCAAACACAGTGCCACTGAAAATCTATATATTAAGGGCATCTACATCACAAGCGAAGATCTGAACTACATTCTTCCAGCTAATATCTTGCATGAAAGTTTATTCATGCAAACAAATAAAAGTGCAGAAAGTTGAACACAACAGAGCTAGAAAGCTGTACCAAGTCATTCATTCATTTTATTTTCAGTCAGTGACCAGCAAATTATGTAGCAAGTATCATACACCTGCCATATAAACAAGTATGTTCCTAAGGGATAAAGTTTATCCTTGCATTTAATTACATCTATATTCTATTTTTCTGTAATACATTAATAATATTTATTTATTTTATTTAATTAAATTTATATAACCGCCCATCTCCCCCAGCGGGGAATATTAATATATTAGAGTGGCTAAAGTGTTGGACTAGGATTGGAAAGATCAATATTCAATTCCATTCTCAGCCATGGAAATTCAGAGTGACTTTGCATCAGTCACCATCTCTCAGCTCAACCTTATCTCATAGCTTATTTCAGGAGGAAGTACTACATCTGTTGCTTTTAGCTCCTGGACAAAAGATGGCATAAAATTAAATTAATAAATATTAATAAATAAAGCAGCACAAAATACATATTAACAGTATGCTAACATTTCAATAAATAATTTAAATACAATATAATTGTATAAGCAGACAAAATATTTAAAAGGCTATTAAATCAGATTTTCTTAAGACTCAAGAACACTAAAAAGCAAAAGAAAACTCCTGTCACAGCCTTCTGCTTTTCCAGTGTTTGTACAAACTGAACCAAAGTATTCTGAGAAAGCTCTTAATACACATGGAGGTCAAGCGGAGAACGCAATTCTTCAGGTAGTTGTTCAAGACTTTATCTACTCTACAAATTGTTCCTTATCTCCACTGCACCCACCATCAGATGTAGCTTCCCTGATTCTGAACAGTGTAAGAACCAGTTCCAGACATTTTAAATGCTGCATAAGAATTGTTTATTAATAATGTGGATATTCTACTTTTATTTCTTACATGTGATGACATGAATATAGCCTCAAGGAGAACAGCAGTATCCAGCCAACCTTAGTTGGTCTCTGAAGGTAAGTGAGATGATTAGTATTTGGATGGGAGACCATTTTGGAATTCCAGGACTGCTGTCTTGGCTAGATAGTTGAAAATATCTCAGAGGAAAGCAGTGGCAAACCATGTCGATAATACTGCCAAGAGAACTGCATGGATGCAGTCACCAAAAGTTGACCTAAACTCAAGTGGTATTTTCCTTTTCCTTTATGAATAGTTATCATCTGTTGCATTCAAAATTAGTACTTCAAAATTCTAGCTTCTGAATAAGAGTTCTGCCTATTTACATACTGCTGTGATGTGAATGCTAATTCACTTGTCATACCCTTTCAAAGTAGCATGAAAATTATTTTACTTTTTCTGAATTAGCAAGACTTTCAACTTCATTCTCAGGCCACACAGAAAGAAGCAGCAGATCAAGCTATCCCAGTGCCATAATGACAGAAAACTCCCTGCAGACGATGAAATCTTATTTTGCTTCATAATCTCCTAACCAGAATCTATAGAACAGGATAGAATAATCATGCTGCTCATTTCCCAGTGATATAGATGATTCTTGAAGAGAGAATCTCATTACTGTGATTGCTATCCCACAGCTTTTGGAGAATTAGAAGTCATTACATTTTCCTTTGCTCTTTCTTAATAATAATGGAAGCTAAATGGAAAAGCTGCCTTTGCTCCAGCTTGTTTTTGCCTCAAATGCTTAATACTTTCAAAATTCATGAAACTCAGAATAAAGCAGCCACGGAAACTTTCCAGCTGAGTTTTGTAGCACAAGGAAGACTTGTAGTCTTTACCATGTTAGGAAAGATACAGCTATGCTTCCCCTGTGCATCAAGGGAGAAATCCAAGTGTTTCTACAATCTATCTTCAAAGTTTCCAAGTCACAATCCTGCATCACTGGAGATAAGCCTCACTATACACAATGCAGTTTAAATAGGCATATGCAGGATTGGTGTTATGAGGTAATCCAAAATCCAAAAATAAAGCTGACATGTCTTTTCCCATGCAATATTTTATTTGCTTGGAGACAACCCTTTGGGACTTAAGGATATTCAGGTTCCTAGGGAAACTCTCCAGGGGGTGTATGGCTCAAGATTGATTTAATGTTGGTCAATGGTGGAGACAGTTTTTATTCTGAGATTTTAGAATGTGTTTTAATTATTTTTGTGTTTCTTGTTATTGTTTTACTGTTTTTATTGTTTTACAGTGTTCTGAGCTGTCTCAAGTCCTGGATAAGATGGCATGTAAATAATGGGAAAAAACAAATAAAAAATGAGAAAAAGACACTAAGCAGGAACAGCTGTAGGTAATTGCTTAGCACACATAAATACCCAGAAGTGAGTTAGAGAAACCATAACTGACAGTTCACTGGTTTTCAATAAGACTTAAGAAAAAGATAGCATTCATCTTTGAATTATCTATAATTTATATGCTTGCCAACACTTATATTTCTGGCTTCCAGCCTGAGAACAATAAGAGGTCTGCATTATCAATAGGTATCTCCTCCTATTTAGGCTTCCTAAAATGACCAGGCATCACAGCTTAAGTATATAGGCAGCTGGTTGGAAGATTATATATTATTTCAAATTGAGCACATTAAAGAGCTCATGTAATTAGCAGGCATAAATTGCAAGTATAGAAGTCAACCCCCGAGTAGGATCTTAGACAAATAAAGGAAGGTATCTTAGAAAATCAGGACACTGATCTCATTATGAATGGTAACCTATTAGGGATGTGCAAAATTTGTCAATTCAGGAACAGTCTGTTTCCCTGTAGAACATTCTGTTCTGGGGACAGTTCAGTAGTTTCCACAAATAAACCCTTCAAACCAGAAAAGCTCTGAGGTGTTCTGGTCAAAACAGGCCTGTTTCAGGGCAGGGCTATCCTGGGAACACCTCAAGCAACTTCTGGTTCAAAGGATTTACTTCCAAAAACCACTGAACTCCCCCTGGAATGGCATGGTTCAGAAGGAGTTGTGGCAAAGCCTAGAAGAAAATGTAACATTCAGATCTCAGATCAATGAATATTGTATATATTAAATACAAATCACTGGTTCTGTTCTGTGATTTAGTTAAATAAAGCTTTTACTTTCATCTGCATTTCATTCAGGTATACTTCCAAAATAATCTGGTACAACAGTATAACTTAACTTATAGAAATTGCATAAGTTTTAAAAATTGATTATGGTTATTTTGAGGAAATGCAGACCTCTCTGTTTCCAACAGCAAGTAATTGGAAGGCGCCAATTAGACCAACCACTTCATTGTTGTTGTTTATTCGTTCAGTCACTTCCGACTCTTCGTGACTTCATGGACCAGCCCACGCCAGAGCTTCCTGTCGGCCGTCACCATCCCCAGCTCCCCCATGGTTAAGTCTGTCACCTCCAGAATATCATCCATCCATCTTGCCCTTGGTCGGCCCCTCTTCCTTTTGCCTTCCACTTTCCCTAGCATCAGCTTCTTCTCCAGGGTATCCTGTCTTCTCATTATGTGGCCAAAGTACTTCAGTTTTGCCTTTAATATCATTCCCTCAAGTGAGCAGTCTGGCTTCATTTCCTGGAGTATGGACTGGTTTGATCTTCTTGCAGTCCAAGGCACTCTCAGAATTTTCCTCCAACACCACAGTTCAAAAGCATCCATCTTCCTTCGCTCAGCCTTCCTTATGGTCCAGCTCTCGCAGCCATAGGTTACTACAGGGAATACCATTGCTTTAACTATGCGGACCTTTGTTGTCAGTGTGATGTCTCTGCTCTTAACTATTTTATCAAGATTTGCCATTGCTCTCCTCCCAAGAAGTAGACGTCTTCTGATTTCCTGGCTGCAGTCAGCATCTGCAGTAATCTTTACGCCTAGAAATACAAAGTCTGTCACTGCCTCCACTTTTTCTCCCTCTATTTGCCAGTTATCAATCAAGCTGGTTGCCATAATCTTGGTTTTTCTGAGGTTTAACTGCAACCCAGCTTTTGCACTTTCTTCTTTCACCTTCGTCATAAGGCTCCTCAACTCCTCCTCGCTTTCAGCCATCAAAGTGGTATCATCTGCAGATCTAAGATTGTTAATGTTTCTTCCAGCAATTTTAACTCCAGCCTTGGATTCCTCAAGCCCAGCACGTCACATTATGTGTTCTACGTACAGGTTGAATAGGTAGGGTGAGAGTATACAACCCTGCCGTACTCCTTTCCCAACCCAAATGAAAGCATACACAGTTGGTTGCCTGAACACATTTAGTAAACAGGACCCCACTCCCTCTCAGACTAATTGGTTAGGACTGTGCCATTTCTAATGTTCAACTGAAATCTGCTCTTAACTTAAAACCATTATTCTGTGTTCTACAGTCTGGAATGACAGAGTATCTTAACCAATTTCAATGTGACATCCTTTTAGGAACTCTCTTATTCACCTTAAATCTTATTTTCTGAAGTCTAAACATACACATTTCCTTTGGTTTCTCCTTACAAAATGAGACATAGTACTTGAAATAGAATATGACATTTGATGTATAAAGTATACAATTACTTTCCTTGATTTGAAAACAATATTTCTGTTGAAACTGTCTAAAATGGCATTTGCCATTTTTGCAGTCACATCACATTGCTGATTCATATTCAGTCTGTAATAAACTAATGTTCAAGATCTTTCTCACAAGAACAATTTCCAATCCAGGCATCCCACAGTCCATACCTATGAATTTGATTTTTCTTTTCTAAGTGAAGAATACAACATTTGTCTCTGGAAAGTTCTGTTATTCTAACTCAATTTCTTTAATCTATCAAGATGGTCTTTAATTTTGTTTTCTACAGTTTTAGCCATCTAAGCCATGACTGTATCAACTGGATATCTGATAAGCATTCCCTCTAATATAAATATTGAAAAGTAAGGAGTCCAGAACTGAAACTTATGGTACCCCGCTCAACACTTCAATTTGAGGAATCGCTGACAAGCACTCTGTGACTACAATTTTCAGGCTACCATTTAACTGTTATGCCATCTAGAGCCAGTTTGGTCTAGTGGGCTAGAAATCAGGAGACTGAGACTTCTAGTCCCGCCTAAGGCATGAAAGCCAGCTGGGTGACTTTGGGCCAGTCACTCTCTCTCAGCCCAACTCACCTCACAGGGTTGTTGTTGTGGGGAAAATAGGAGGAGGAATGAGTATTTGGTATGTTCACCGCCTTGAGTTATTTATAAAAATAAATAAATAAAGGCGGGATAGAAAATAAAATAAAATAAAATAATAAAATAAATAATTAATTAATAGGGCCAACATAGCTTAATTGCAAATCAGAATACTTTGCTGTGAAATGAAGATACATGACATCTACAGAATTTCTACAATCTATCAACACAATTATTCAATCACAGATTAAGGAAAGATGAGCATGGTATGTAAATTTTTGACAAATCCATGCTGACTTCTGGGAATTTCATTATTCTCAAAGTGCTTCCAGATCAGTATTTGCGATATGCTCTAGAACAGAGCTTTCCAAACTTTTCATGTTGGTGACACACTTTTTAGACATGCATCATTTCGCGACACACTCTTACAGCAGGGCATCATTTCGCGACACACTCTTACAGCAGGGCACAAGGCAGGCACTAGGACCTGTGCAGAATCACAGCAGGTTTGGAGGCAGCAAGGCACAAGGCAGGCACTAGGACCTGCCAGGAGGCAGCAGCAGCTGTGACACACCCAGACACTGCAGCCGACACACTAACGTGTCCCGACACACAGTTTGGAAAGCTCTGCTCTAGAATTTTCATGGGTAATTAATGTCAGACAGACTTACAGTTTCCACTTATTCAGTCATCTGGCACTTCACCATTCCCTAGAATTTCTCAAAGATAATTGGTAATGGTCAGACAGATCATTACCTATTTCCTTCAGTACTATGTCATTCAGCTGACCCAGATATTTCTTCACCATGCTTTTTCTTATCAATCTCAAACTTCAATCCCACTCCATCTTGCTGTTTTCTTTCCAATGCTTCTGAACATATCTAAAGAAACCTTTTTTGTTATTCTTAGCAATTTTTGCCAACCTCAGCTTATTCTGAACTATTGCTCTCCTAACAAGTCTAAGATTCTGGGGCTACCTGTATGTCCTCTTCCTTTTTCCATCTCTTATCTGTGTTCTCTTTTGTTTTCCGATATCCACTGTCTGTTATACAGCCACATTTGTTTCTTCTGCTGTTCTTCATTTTTTTTTCTCATTAGAATTGTTTGCAATTATGTTTTTTGTATCTCTTTTTTTATGAATTTCAACTCATCTTGAGCCTGTTTTCTCCATTAACATTTCCAGCCTTGGAATTCTAATTATCACTGCTCTGAGTTTATTAATTCATTTTTTGGAAGTCCAATCTTGAATAAGATTTTAATAATATTACAGCAAGCATTACCAGACAAGTGGTACATTCTGTCAACCATAGTGCCCACTCTAGTTGCTATTTTTTATGGAGATTGAGCTCCAATAAGATTTGGAATTATGCAATATAATGCCACATCATAGCTTGGTGTTACAAGAGAGTCATACCAAGAAACTCTCTCAATTATATTAAAATAATATGTTTCTACTTTAATCAAAATCTTAAACTGTGGTTAATCTTGACTATCATTAAAGAAAATAAACATGTTTTATAAACCAGTTTATGCCACTAACCACAATTTAAATTAATTAGCTTATTGGGTCTCAATGATAGTACAAACTCTCCTCATAGCAGTAGAGAGAGTCCTCGACTTACAACCACAATTGGGACTGGAATTTCTGCAGTCGTAAAGCGCAACATCATGTGACCGCATTGCTTAGCAACAGCAATCCTGGCATTCCCCGTTGCTGTTGTTAAGCGAATTCCACCAGTCATTAGCCAAGGACCCACCCCAAACAAAGCCATTCCAGGCTTGGTCCCTCCCAGCCCTGAGCCTCAGTAAAGTGAGGGACTGCCTCCAAGTCCCCCCACCTGCCTATCTCCCCCCCCCCATATCTGCCCTTTTGGCTGCCCTGCACCCCATCTTGTGGGGCAGCAAGCAGCCCCAGAACCACGTGACTCTTGGGCTGCTTGTCACACTGCAGCTCAGGGGCTTCTCGGCACGCTGCAACTCTGGGGCTGCGAGTCCAGACACACCTCGTCAGCGGGTTACCTGTGCTGCTGGGCCAGGCATCCGTGGCATGCCAAGGGCCCAGGAGTGCAGCACAAAGGGCCTTCTTGTTGTGCCGCAGGCCCCGAGCCACAGCGCAGCATGAAGCCAACCCCAGCCCAGCACAAAGGGGCTGTTTGGCGCCAAGGGCCAGGCCAGGAATGCCTTATCAGCAGCAGGAGCAAGACGACGGTGAAGGTCAGCTGGGGCGGGAGTGCAGGGCAGCAGGGGGCCAAAAAGGCATAAAAGGTAAAGGTAAAGGTTCCCCCCGCACATTTTGTGCAGTCATATCTGACTCTACGGGCCGGTGCTCATCTCCGTTTGTTAGCCGAAGAGCCAGCGTTGTCCGAAGACGCTGCCACGGTCATGT
Source organism: Charina bottae (assembly GCA_023362775.1). Taxonomy (NCBI): domain Eukaryota; kingdom Metazoa; phylum Chordata; class Lepidosauria; order Squamata; family Charinaidae; genus Charina; species Charina bottae. The sequence continues at coordinate 23,219,249 of JALMGJ010000005.1, forward strand.
GGCTGGCATGACACACACAGAATGCTGTTACCTACCCACCGGAGTGGTACCTATTCATCTACTTGCATTTGCATGCTTTCAAATCGCTAGGTTGGCAAGAGCTGGGGCGAGTAAGGGAGCTCACTCCGTCACGGAGGGCTAGGGATTCTAACCTCCAAACTTGCGATCTTCCGATCGACAAGCCTGGCGTCTTACCTGCTGAGCCACCACGCCCCTTCTATTCAAAAGGGCATAGATGGGGGGAAATAGGTGGGATGGGGGAGTTGAAGTGCCCTTGCGGTCACAAGTGCAGGTGGGCTGCCAAGCACCCGAATTTTGATCACGTGACTGTGGGGGCGCTGCAATGGCTGTAACTTTGGGGACCGTTTGTAAGTGCCTTCATTCAGTGCCACTATAACTTTGAATGGTCACTGAATGAATGGTCGTAACTCGAGGACTACCTACTAAAAGGAGAGGAGAAGCATACAAATCCAAGGCTCGGTGACAAATTAGTGCCCTCCATACATTTTGGACTATAACTCTTATAAAATTCATTGTTACCTATGTTGGCTCAGGCTGATACGAACATACAAGTATTAAATAAAAGGAAGGCACTCCAGCATGGTCAAAACAAAGCAAATTTCAGTTGAAAAAACAAAGATAGAACAGTTGGAATTTAGTATGGACTTTCTATAAGAGGCAACTACTAAACTTTCAGTACATTTTAACCTTCCTTAGGATGCAAATTTTAACTTAACATTATTTTGCATCTCTTTTGTTAGTATGCATCAACTTCAGCCCTGAATCCAAAACAGCAATAATACTAGAACTAAGCATCACACCTAAATCAAGTACCAATGCATAATAAGAGTAATTCAGAACATTTTTCATTTAGGTTGGTGGGGAAAAATCTGAAATCATCATCTATTTCTATGACATTTGGAACACTGGTCTACTCCTAATGGTCTGGTTTTCAAACAATGTTCATGTTATTCTAGTGGGAAAAAACCAGCCATTGAGTTTTTCTTATACCAGATTTTGGGGGTGGGGGAGGTCCCTCCCTTGATTCAGGGATCATATCAGATCGGTCAACCCCACTAATCCAGAGTACATCAGGTTATTTCTAGAGCTCCAGATCCAGCCTTCTCAACCATCCTAGCAGTAAATAGATGACGAAAGAATGGAGCTGATTATTTTGGATTTTTACCCCTTAATTCAAATAGCATACAAAACTTCTGTATAATCCAGTTTCCCCCTAACTACCTGCTTTCCATGAATTTTAGAACTCTATGGAACATAAGAGCTGGATAACAACATTTAGGGAAGGAAGAAGAGTAGAGAAGAGCAATTAAACTTATTAAACATGGTAGACTTACTTTCACATGTTTACAGAATCATAAATTTTCATGATGGCATATTGTTTATAGATATAAAGACTTGAAGGGGGGGAGTGTTTTTCCCCCGTTTTTCTAGATCTTTCATGCTTCAGGTAAGCCTATTAAACTCATTAGGATTTACTTCTGAATGGACATATACAAGATTGCACTACAAGTTGTTTGTTTTTTTTTTACATAGAGAGAGTAAAAGGCTTTTAAAGAATCATGTAATTAAATTGAGAGTATCTACAAGTATTGAAGTTATCCACAACACAGAGAGGTAAGAACTATCTCAAGTCATACAGGCAAAACAGATTTTCTAATATGTGTATCTACTTTGTTCTCAAGTTTTTCTCTCTAGCCTCTGTAAAAAAAGATGTTCCTTAGATAATTCATTTTACAACCATAGTAGTAAATGTCTCTTCACAACTGGATTTTATCCATTTCATGTATGAATAAATTTATACATGAAAAATATACTGACTCCATTTTAAAATTTAATTTTGTGCAATGCAGTATGCCATGCTTTTAAAACAGACTGAATAATTCAAATGTTTTATTTGTACATAGAATATACATTAAGCATGAAGAATGATATCACACTCAAAAACAAGGTGGAATGTCAATTAGCAAATATCAACCATATTACCAGAAGAATATGTATTAAAAAAGCTTGTTGTACTTACTCTTTAGAAAATCCATTTTAATTAGAAAACACCCTTTTATTTAACAGAATAATAAAATATTCAAAGATTTAATTTATTATGGTTTTAAAATATAGGTCTGTACAAGACTTTTATTTTTTCTTGCTGCAACAGATTAATATATCTATTCTATTGGGAATAATCAAAGGAAACACCACCTATATTACTTTGACATACATAACAGACACATTTAAAGAACTGAAACGGTGAAGATCATTTCACAGTTTATCAACATGCATACATTCCTCTATGTTCCTTGTTAACAGATGCTCATTTGTGAGTACATAAGGTAATAGGGGTGTGGTGGCTCAGCGGGTAGGATGCCAGGCTTGTCGATCGGAAGATTGCAAGTTTGGAGGTTAGAATCCCTAGTCCCGCGTGACAGAGTGAGCTCCCGCACTCGCCCCAGCTCTTGCCAACCTAGCAATTTGAAAGCATGCAAATGCAAGTAGATGAATAGGTACCACTCCGGTGGGTAGGTAACAGCATTTCGCGCGCGTCATGCCGGCCACATGACCGTGGAAGCGTCTTCGGACAACGCTGGCTCTTTGGCTAACAAACGGAGATGAGCACCAGCCCCTAGAGTCGGACACGACTGCACAAATGTGCGGGGGGAACCTTTACCTTTTTAAGGTAAACCAGGGACTGAGATAGGTCATTAGGTCAGAATGGAAATTTCCTTTCTAGTCCTTAATTTCCAAAAAAAGAGAAGAGGATCCAATTTCTGTAGGAATTAAGAAAAGTTTACAGCACAGTAAACCCTCTTCTGACAGATGGTCTTGGCAATAGAATCTACATGTGTATTCTGTTTTCAATTCTTCCACATCATTTTAGAACATGTGCCCAAAGCACAAAAAGAGCAAAACTAAAACTTCTCATGCACTGAAGCTGCAAGTTATTCTTCAAGCGTGTCTTCCAGTTCCATGATTCTGTCATATTTCTGCAACCTCCCCATTTTACCCTTTCTTTCAATGAACTAATTAAACAGCAGCGCCCCCCCCCCCCAATTTAAAGTTTCAAAGGAAAACTGTGAAAAAGAAGTTGTAATATTAAGGTGTTTATTAAACACTTCTGTAAGTAGACCATGGCTGGTAGATTCAAAGCATCAGCCACAAAACACACATGAGGGAAGAAAAAATGCTTGAAAATGAACGATCTGGATGAAAAGAAAACAGGCTGTGGAAAAGAGAGCGTACACCCCATTGGGCTTTGAAGGTTTCTCCTCCACCCGTGCAGCTTCCAGCAGCCAAGAGGGAGGCATCTTCGAGTTGTAGCACGTGGCAAGCAGCAGTTCCCAAAACGCAAAGCAGGCGAGGGGAGAATCCTTCTTCTAAGTGCCTAGCATGGGGGGGGGGGCGAGACACTGCCCCCCTGCACACTGACGCAGCTGCCAAAAAGGAGGAGACTGAGGGTGGCAGGAGGTGGTCCCTTTGTAATCCCGACAGAGGAGTGGGGCCAGCAGGAAGAGGAAGGCGGGTAGTCAGATGGGGACACGCGTTAAGAAAATACCCCTCCTTTCCTTCTCCCAAGGAGCCCGCATCTGCTGAGGCTCTGCCCAGACGGCTTTCCCGTCCCCTCCCTGCAGAACAGGAGGGGAGGGAAAGCCACTTCTCTGGTGGGTTCAAGGCGCCTCCTCCCCCTCCCCTCCCCTCCCCTCCTGCAGCTTCTCGCTGTCACGCTCGGGCTATTTTTAGCTCGGCGCTCGCGGCAGTTCCCGACCCGCCGCTCGCCTCATGGTCTCCCGTCAGTCCGGGGCTGCCCCGGGTGGCAGGCGCTCCGGTTCCACCAAGCAGGTCCCGCCGTCCCGCGCTCCCCTTCGGTGGACTCAGGATGCCCGCTCCCGCCGCTCGCCCTTACCCCAGCTCTTGGCCGTGCGCCCCAGAAACTCCCCGCTGTTTCGGTTGTAGATGAATTGCCGCCACTCAGCCATAGACTGGCGGAACGGTTTCTTCTCCTTCTTGGCCATAGCCGTCAGAGCCAAAAATGCGAGCGAGAGATGGGCAGGAGGGGGCGGCTGCTTCCCGGGCACCCGAGCGGCGACGGCGGTGACTCCCTGCCGAACTAGAGCGGATCCTCCGAACCGCTAAGTAACTATCCCTCAGGCGCCCGGCGGGAGAGCAGAAGAGAGGAAAGGAAAGAGGGGCTGGGCCAGTCACACGCACTGAACTGCGCTGCTCGCGCCGCCTCTCCCCACCCTGACAGATACGTCAATACTCGGAGGAGCCAATCGCTGCCCGCGTCGGCTCGGAGTTCTGGTCACCCAAACTGCCATCTACTGGAGGAACGGGGAGGCGATCGAAGCCGAGAGTTGTCTGCTCGCTTGCTCGCAATGCTGCGGGCGGCTGAGCGGGTCTTGGAAGGAGAAACGAGGAGGGGGAGGGGGGCTTACTACGGGCGTCCTTAAGTCCCGCCTCCTCCCGTTTTTTCTTCCAATCCTGGTCTCAGAGGGGAGACGAGGTGGGTTGTCCGCGTGCGGCGGGTCGCGGGCTGCACCCCGAGGCTATGGGTTCTAGCGGTCAAAAGTAGGACGAGAAGAGGAAGGCATCGCTTTGCTCTTTTTCACACTTGTAAGCCATATATGGCATGAAATGTTGCAATACTTACACTGAAAGGATTATGGTTAAACACACACACTCGCTTCTATTTCCAAACTCAGCATATTAGAACCTAAAGTAAAAAATATAACTTAAGGGAGAATTTTCAAAGAAACTTACTGGAGTTCTGACTCCTATTGCATATGCAAAGATTGGACGGATTTCCTTGCTAAGCATAACTTTCCTGTTACGCAGGTGTAAACGGAGCTCTGTTGCAAATCAAAAGTTGGCAAGTCTTACAACGGTTGTGTAACCAATCATTAGGAGGCAATTCTGCACTATGACCAACACAACGGCTCAATGTTACTGCAAATGACAAAGCTGAACACCCATTACATTTCTAGGCAGTTTGAGATCCATACTACTAGGAGGAGAATGCTGTTGCCTTGCTAAAAAAAAAAAAAAGGTGAAACATATCCATGCCACCGTTGAAATGGTAAGTTGGAGTGTAAGATGGTAAGATGAAAGTCCATAGACATTCCAACTGCCCTACTTCAGACTACTTTTAAGTACACAATATCCCCTCAAGTTATTCCTAGTGTTCACTCAAGACAATTTGCTGACTCAAGTGGAGCATAAAATGCTTCCATGCTAAATCTGTCACTTTAAAAATCTTGTTGCTCCATTTGAACATCAGTCTCTCCCTTCATCTAAATTTGGCTGCTTGACACACTGACTTCACGGTGTTGCCTGATACAGCCAGCCCAAGCTCTTCACAATATATCATGGCAAAAGAGGAGCTTTTGGGGAATTGATCTGGGCAAATCCATATAACCAAGTATCCATTCTCATGAGTTTGACATGAGGTGGTACTTGCTGGGTAACAGAAAAACAACCACCAAGTAGCAGGTTGAAATAGCTTAGATCAAATGTTTACTTAATAAACATAGCAACAATGTTAAAATACAGAGAAGTGCCCTTCTATTTAAGGGGGCGTGATGGTTCTATTTACAGCACGGTAACCAAAGATGGAATAAATGCAGTTTCTCCTTTCTAACATAAAACTAAGTCCATCAGTCAAACTTCATTGTGGGTCATGGTCCTAGACTTCATTAAAAAAAAAACAATACAGTATGTGGTACAAATATATATATATTTGTACCACATACTGTATTGTTTTTTTTAATGAAGTCTAGGACCATGACCCACAATAAAGTTTGACTGATGGACTTAGTTTTATGTTAGAAAGGAGAATGTGTGTGTGTGTGTGTGTGTGTGTGTGTATCTTTATCTGCCAAAAGAAGGTGCAGATGGAATTCTTCTGTCCAACCTGGAAATAGGTTAAGAAGCGGTATTAGTCACTAATTCCAGTGGCTCAGTAAAAATGGCAGTATAGTGGGATGGGTTCCCAGGATTTGTTGCTCCCATCTTTACAGGGACAAAGCCTAGAAAAAGGGGGTCTGACGGATCTCAGGGGGAAAGGTATTCTACAGGGTAGGGGCAGCTACAGAGAATGTGTGCCTCCTAGGTCTCACTAGATGACAATAGTTAAGGACCTGGAATGCACCCACTCTCTCTGATCTAGTTACCCTCAGGAGAAGGCAGTCCCACACATAACCTGGCCCCATGCCATTCAAGACTTTAAAGGTAATAACCATCACCTTGAATTGCACCCAGGAAGAAACGAAGCCAGTGCAGCAGCAGTGTAATATAAGCAAACCACGGGGAGCCCAAAACTGTGTGCTGCTGTGTATTTGGAAAGGATATAGGCATGGAAGAGACCTGTTAGGAATTAAGGTGCCATGAAATACTACCAATCAAGGATTTGTAAACCTTGATCGTATCCACTTATTCACACATTCTATGACATATGTGATTCATAATGAGATACAGAATCTTTTGAATAAAATTTCCAGGGACATTGGGCCAAACAATTGTATACAACTCTGGATGGAAGCAGGTGGGCTGAATCACCCTCTTTTCTGTTAGGAACAATAGGGGTAATTTAAACACTGACAAATTCCTGAGCCATGATGAAAGTATGTTATAGAGCAATGCAGATGTGTTGCGGTGTGGTGATTTATAGTTAGTGGTCATGATTATTAAGAACAAAGAGGGGCGTGTTTATTTATTTATTTATTTATTTATTTATTTATTTATTTATATTTCAATTTATATACCGCTCCATCTCCCCACAGGGGAACTCTGGGCGGTTTACAAAACACAACAATTAAAATCCAACAATTAAAACAACCTAATAAAATACTCTAATATAGTAAAATTAAGTATAAAAATCCAAGATGCGATTGTTTGGTATTTAGATGTTTAAAAGGGCCCTATGGTGTTCTTAGAAAGTTAAGCACCATGCTGTTCAGCCTGGTTCTGGAGAATAAAAAAGATGCCATCTGATTGATTTTAACGGAGAGGATGAATTACTATGAGTAATTGTATAGGTTTTGTACGATAAGGACAATGAGATGTTCTAGGATTCCCATTTTCCTAAGAACATTCCACTGCTTGACATGGTTGACACAATCAAAGGTCTTTCTATAATCAGTGAAGCACACTTCGCACTTACTGTTTTGTGCCCTGCACACCCACTTCATGACATTCTTACTTCAGACATGCACAACAGTGGCAGTGGAAGCCATGGGTAAATTTATGGTGATTGAGGTGTGACAGAATTCACAGAAATAGCATTCTTCAAGGAAGCCAGTTTGGATTCTAGTGGTTAAGGCTACGGGCTAGAAACCAGAAGACTGTGAGTTCTAGTCCCGGCTGGGTGACCTTGGGCCAGTCACTCTCTCTCAGCCCACCTCACCTCACAGGGTTATTGTTGTGGGGAAAAGAGGAGGAGGAGGAAGGAGTATGAGGTATGTTCCCGCCTTGAGTTATTTATAAAAATAATAAAGGTGGGATAGAAAATAAATAAAATAATAATAAAATAAATAAATAAATAAGCCCTTGATGGTTTTAATCCTGTAGTAATGATTGTTGTGAACAAAAGGGACAACAGTTTTTCCTGTTGAGGCCTCCTTGTGACAAAAACATCTATAATCCTGGGAAAAGTAGAAGGAAAGAGAAAAAGAGGATGACAAGCAGCAAGGTGGATGGATTCAGTTATAGCACTGATGGGTGCACCGTTGGAAGATATGAAGATCTGGGTTGGGGACAGATCATCCTGGAAAATGTTTATCTGTGTGGTTGCTAAGAATCAGTACCAACTTAATGGCACATAATCAAATAATCTTACATCCTCAGCTTGTAGCAGTAAGCAAATAGAAAGGCCTTTACCTAATACATACATATATCGCAGAAACCTGAGCACTATTCTTATTATTCAAAATCTGTTTTTCCAAGGTAAGAAAATGGCAATGTTCACTCTGAATTTCAAGTTCTTGGTTTTATTCTGTTGCCCCTGTGACCAGATGCAAATTGTCATACTAGCACAACGAATGTAACTATACAATACTATTGTATAGTTTACTACAGCCCCCAGGCACTTGGACAGGGTGGTCACTGCATCACTTACTTCACCCGGGATAGAGATGTATAATTGGGTATCATCGGCATATTGATGATACCTCAGCCCGTGGTGACGGATGATCTCGCCCAGCGGTTTCATGTAGATGTTAAAAAGGAGCGGCGAGAGTACCGAGCCCTGCGGAACCCCACAAAGAAGGGCCCGTGGGCTGGCTCTCTCGCTCCCTATCTACACCGACTGGGATTTGCCCTGGAGGAAGGAGGTGAACCAGCGTAAAACCACGCCACCCACCCCCAACTCCCTGAGCCGTCCCAGAAGGATACCATGGTCAACGATTAAATGAATTCCTCCTGACTATCACCATCCTCTTCAGAAGAAATGCTGTGACACATCATTTTATAATATGCACCCCTTTCTGGCCACTCCATATCCCAAAATCAGACCTGCAATCACAAGCAGGCCAGTCTTCATTTGAATTACAGCACTCTGGATCAGTGAAAATAGTTCAGCCTATTAGAATTGAATCACAGCCACATTCCAGATCTGAAAAATCCTCAGATTTCTGACAGCAGCAGTCATCACAGTAATATAAATGCAGTCTCATTTGAACTGCAAGCTTTCTAGGCAGAGTTAATTTAGAGACTGCAAAATATAAATCAAATCCTTTAGGGTGAACTCCAACCATTAGTATTTACATAAGAAGTAAAAACCAATTACTTATCAGAGGTACTTTACAGGGATCTAAAGGGGGCTATTTACCATTTCACAGATTGTCTGGTAAGTACTATATTATATTGCTTCCATTTTCTACTGCTGCTCATCAGCTTCATCAGAATTGCAACACTGCTTATGGCAGGCAAACAAGATACGTCTGTACAAACAAATTTATTCATCAAAACTCTAATATTAGATTTTATTGCAGTTGGTCAGCAGTTGCTGTTCTTTCTATGGAAGCTGCACCTCGGCAGATACTGAAGAGTATCTCCAGTGAGGTTTCTAGAATTTTAAAGCTCTTCTTTGATATTCATGGTTGCCAACTTCAAAACTATAGCTATTTATTTTTCAAAAGCACACAGGACTTTAAAACGTTAAAGTCAAATGTGGCCTCTGCTGATGTGTGCCACGGCATAGAAACAATGCCCCCTTTACTAAGTGACATTTTTACCCTTCCAGAGTATGCTCTGTGTATGCGTAGAGTATTTAGTCTGAATGTGCCCAGACACGTAACAAGCCTTCTTCTGCAGAACATGCTTTGGGCACGCCAAGAGTACTTGTGCTGGGCATGCCCAGACCCATAATAAATCTCCTTTTGCATTTTTTCATTGCTTTCTGGAGGGTTGGAAGGATGTGTGTTTCCAATTAAATTTTGCAAAATTTTGCAAAAATATATGTCTTTATATATGGGGTTGAATGAAAAATAATGCCTCCAATGTTATAAGTCACCAAAAATGTATGTCTTTAGTTTCCTGAAATGAAAGGAAAACAGCACCCAATGCACACACGTACACACTATGGATACAGTGGACACATGTTTGGTGAGCTTCCCAGAGTAAGGAAAGACTGCCACAACAGAAACTAAATATGGTTTTCAGATTAATAAAACATGTCCCCAGAGTCTTGTTCGCTGCAGATTTTTTTTAGCCAACACATGCTGTAAGGAAATGCTTAAATTAACCTATAATCTGAAGTAATTTTGCTGTAGCTGGCAACCCAAATCAAACAGTTACTTGTGTTACACTAGAAGCCTTCCTTCTGCTAAGTAGGAAAACACTGACTGTCCTGTTCTGTTAGAATTGTTAATCTCACCTTTTGTTCTGTCTGGCTTCTGCATATGCCCTCCTGTGAAACTCTGGAACTAGATGTGAAAACAAACTTTGTTTATAGTGTTGGAGAACACGTATAATGATAGTCCTGGAAGGCATGATTTTCAGTCTATAGTTATGTCCATAAAATCAAACAGTTACTTGTGTTACACTAGAAGCCTTCCTTCTGCTAAGTAGGAAAACACTGACTGTCCTGTTCTGTTAGAATTGTTAATCTCACCTTTTGTTCTGTCTGGCTTCTGCATATGCCCTCCTGTGAAACTCTGGAACTAGATGTGAAAACAAACTTTGTTTATAGTGTTGGAGAACACGTATAATGATAGTCCTGGAAGGCATGATTTTCAGTCTATAGTTATGTCCATAAATGCCTGGCAACTGATCTTTTTTTTAAAAAAATAATAATCTGCCTTACTGGAACCCCCTGTGTATTCAGGAAGCAGAAAATATTAATAGGTTCTTTCCTGTTTCTTCCTTTATAGTAGTGTGTATATCTCTGTGTTATTACATTTAATTCTTTCCATAGCATTCAGACCTCTTCCTATCAAAGATTTAGCGGGAGAAAGATTAAGGCCTAAATATATCCAAATCAAATCCTTAGCATTTTCTTGTTGCTGTACTATCATATAGAACATCTGCATTTTACCAAAACTAAAATAATAAGTCTGCAGATCACTTTCTTGGACATAGGCCTTACTATATTCCATGAGAGTTGCTTCTGAGCAGACATGAATGGGTTTTTCTTCATTAACAGATCAATGGGCTGAAGGGATCATAGGTTTACAGATCCAGGCTAGTAGCAGACTTAAATTCTAGCCTATGGGTTGCAAGAGGACACTTGCATCCAGAGGTTAAAGCATGAGTTAAAAATAGAAGGTGATCTTTACCTTCCCCATTTCTTGGCAAGGAGATCTTCCTGCAAAATCCCTTTTCTCTTTTGTGCATTTTTAACCAATGATACCCAAACTGTTGGAGATCCTGACAAATCCAGCATGCCTCATCAGCATATGGATGGCTGCTCTAGGATGCAAGCTCTCCATGCTTTTGAGGAAGTTGTTTGTGGCCACTCCCACTTCCCCCCCCCTCTCCTCCTTGGACCGGGAGCAAGCACATGGCTGTGTGCTGCTCCATTCTAGGCCATGGATGGGCCTAGGAGATTTCCCCCCCTTTCTACACGCATCTCTTGCAGCAAGCAGGGCAAGAGGTATTAAGTTTAGGGAAACAAAGGAGAAATGGAACATCATTTATCTATCAAATTGCTGTACCTGCAATGAAGGACTCTTTTGTACTTACTTTTCATACCTGCCATGTGTGAAATACGTGCCTTTCTTTATGCTTGGGTGGGCTACTGTAAGGGTGTAAGATTAACCTGGATCTCTCTAATATGTTCATGGGCTCTGTTTTTAAACAATATTCTTTTTCTGTACACAAACTCAGCAGCTCTGCTCCATTTCAGTAGTTCTAACAGACTGCTGAATGGGCTTCACAAACATCTTTTGTTCTGTTACACCTCACTTATTTATGAATGTTATTATTACAAAATGGAAAACTGGTTTTAAAAGGTCTTAACGCTTTAGCCAAACTATATTTAAAAATGCATTATAGGTGCACGGAATGAAAAATTTGGCCATCACCTATCGAAATGATCTTAAACCTCTTTATTGATTCAACTGGATCAGCCCATGATGGGTACTTTCCCAAGCTTTAGGGAAGTCTCTGGTCTATTTTCTTCCTCCTTTTTTCTCTCCTACATTCCAGACACAACACAGAGTTAACTTCTAATCAGAGGCACAGGGCAGGTCCGCCCTTCAGCACAAGCACAACCTCCCCATCATTTCTGGAGGATGGGAATGCACGACCTGCTCCTTCACCAACCTCTACCTGTATTTTCTGGCTCCACATCAAAAGTAATGTTTTCTGCCTGTTTGGTTGCTTGTTTTTGTTTTTACAAATTTACCAACGGAATGATGAGAAGCTGGTTTTTTGTTTTTGTTTTACAAATTTGCTGTTAGAACAGTGGAATAATAGGCCTGTCTTTGTTTCTTCTTATTTTGTACCCGGTTGAAAGTGACAAAAATTCTGCCACTTTCTCCTTCCAGCCCAAGTAACTGTCTTCATTCCTCCCTCCCTCTTCCAGAAAGGGGAAGGAAGTAGGGGATAGGGGAATACACTAAACACCAAGCTATCACCATGGTCAAAGCAAAGGAAGGCATTGAAATCCAGAAACAAATTTATTAAGCTGGCTTCATTTCCAGCCAGTTTATACATGGGAAAGGAAGCAGTTGAAGGGTGCAGTGTAGAAAAGTCCTTAGTAAGACACAGGTATTGTAGAACAGATTTGTTATCATATTCCATAAACTTCTCATAATCTATGAACTCATTCTATATGAGTTGCAGAGTAATAACTGATGAAAATAGTAATATAAACAGTGAGGCTAGAGAAGCAGCATTAGAAATACAGGAGGAGGGGGGAGAAGAATAATGTGGGCAAACACTGCAATGAACAACAGGATGTTCCTGCCAAGTTATCTGCTTCTAGCTACATTTTCCAATTGCTATTGATTCTTAGCACTTTTGAATCCTGCAAAAGGACTGTTTATGTCATGTAATATTTTTATATTGTAATAGTATACAATTCACATGTAGATTACCATTTGTAAATCATACATATGTTTTTATTCATGCAAAATAAGCTATACGTGTATGGAATTGCATGAAACACATTCTGTAGTAATTCCTTCAGAGAAACATTTTACATTTAGAAATTTTGTAATGCAGGAAGTTGATTTTAATACTTAAACTTCTGATGTCAGTATTTATCTTTGTCCTCTTGTAAGAAAAGAGGCAAAGAAATGTAAGGGACAAAGCAAATAGAAGAACGGCTAGTTCTGTGATCTCTGTGACAAAAGAGAAATCATGGAAAATAGTTTTCTGTTGCATTTAAAAAAACTGTGGTGGACGTTTTGAGAAACATGCTTCTACAAATTATCCACAACCATGTGAAAGACTTCCCACTCCAAAGCAAGGATGAAAACCTCTGTGTCATTGTGAAAGCAAAGGTCTGGCTGGCTGCCGCTGAATCAGATGAGTACTGCCCGGCAAAATGGAATCATTGTATAAATTCCCATAAATACTCCCTACGCATTGAGGCAAGGTTCTGTTCTGACATCAGAACAATGGTGAGAAAGCCTAGTAACCAACAGGGAAAAATGATTCCAATGCTCAGTTAAACGTGATAGCAATTCTGTTCTAAAATAGTTGCTTCATTTATATTTGTGGTTGTAAAACATTGTCACTTTCACTAGGCCTCACCGTGTTTTTAAGGCAAGTATTTCTGTACTATACTTTACAAGTTGAAATTGTGGTGGAGTGGGGGAATAGATACATTTCCAAAAAGCTATAATTAGCTTTACAAATAATTTCATAAATAGTAAGAATAGCTGCTTTGTCATGCTTAAAAACCAACTTACTATTTTACAAGATTCCTGCAAAACTCAGTTTGAAGCATGTTATGGAAACATAACTGGTTGGGTTTCTTAGTTTTACAGGGCTGAGTTTTTACAACATGATCTAGCGGCACCCTAAATGAATGCTTGTGAGTCATGAGGGACTATTAATAGACCCTGCATGCATACATGCAATAATCCCTAAGAAGGATTTAATTGATGGAAGATAGCTTTTATATAGCTTCAATAGGAAGAAAAGTTAAGCCACTGGTGGCTTCCCGTGGGAATGGTGGATTGAACGGCTGTGCCTGCTGGTTCAGCGGGCGGAGCTGACAATGCAGTAACTTTTTTTGGGCCCAGGAAGGTTTTCCTGAAGCCCAGAAACGTTCTCCAGATCAAGGAGAATACCTGGAATCACCCCATCTGTCCTCCGGACGGCTGCTTGCAACCAGAAGACCGCAAACAGCGTTTCGTGCTTGACTGGTAAGAGCAGCCGGGAGGCTGGGACGTCACCATTTTCCAAGCCGCGCTGTAGCCTTAAAGGGACACTAAGACCGGCCACCCCATTTCCAAATCACCAATTTGTATTTTTTTTTAAGTATATGTACCCCAAAAGAGGCTTTCTACAGTGAGAAGTTGGTTCTCTTGGTGCTTAGCGTTATTTTTGGGATTACTTTTTTTAAAAAATTATTTTAAGTTTTGGATTTCGTTTTCCTTCCAAAGGAAATTCCAAAGATTGAGAGTAAACAATTGTCTTCCTGTTATTATTTTTGTATTAAATTTGAAGATATTTGCATTTTCCTACACGTTGAATCAGCTGATTTGAACCTTCAGCTTTCTGTTTTCACTTACCCTTGAAAACAGTCTGCTATTTCACTCTCACTTTATGTAAACACACTTTGGAACTCTTCCATATCTTCGACTTTCACTGGTTAAGCTCCTAGGGAGCGCCATTATCTACTGTGGGACATGGAGGATTTCAAACAGATTTTTTCTGACCTTCACCAGGATTTTAAACAGATTTCTTCTGACTTTTATCAAACTTTTACGCAAGATATCCAGGACATTGTGGAAAATATGAGATCTAAAATGTGCCATCAGGTTGGGGATGTGGTGGATGAAATTGAGGAATTTAAGAGCGATGGAAAGGTTTTTTTAAAGAATGAGATTGGGAGTTTTATTGAGATGCTGGATGAAGATTGGATAATGGAGTTGGAGAAATCTAAGGGAGAGAGTGATCTGCAAGCCATAAGTAAAATCAATTTCCTGGTTGAATGCCATGAAAAGAACCTGGAATCTTTGAGGGGGGCAGTTGGGCTGTTTGATTCTTTCAAGAGGAAAGCTCTGTGCACATTGTGGGGATATGTAACTGCTCTGGTTTATTTTGAAGTGGGATAAGGGTTGAAGAATGTTCATCTGGTTTGCTTTAAGGATTTGATTGATACTATTTGCCTTTAAAGATTTGGATTTACTGTTTTGAATTGGCTTTGTTTTTTTGGTTTATTAAGATTGGGATTATTAAAATTGTTGTACTATTAAGTATAACAGCAGACAACTTATGTGCTTTTTAATTTGATTTTTATTATAGTAGACAGAAATGTATAGAATAGTGGTAGGAAGGGAATAATTAAATATGTTTTATCTTTTGGAGGGGAGAAAGATGTTTAGGAGGTTTGTATGAATTTTTTTTCTTTATTTTAATATAAGGGGGAGGAGTAACTGTACTTAGTGATTCTTATTATGTGATAAAGTGGAATGACTTATAGAAATAATGTGGTGTTTTGGTTTAATATAGAGTAAGAGATTGATTATGGAAATTTTGTATATCCTTGTTGTTAAAAGTCGGAAGCCACATCTTTTGTAAATTTAAAAAAAAATTATCTTGTGTTTCTGCACTTTTTTAGTTTTTTTCTTTCTTTGTAGTTTTTTTTTTGGTAGTTCTTATTCTTATCTTGAAACCTAATAAAATTTACTATAAAAAAAAAGTTAAGCCACTGGTGTGTTTTACTCTCTGTCAGATTTATTTATTTAACTATGAAATGTTCATCACAATCTGCCCATATATTTGCTACAGGTAGTCCTCACTTAACAACAGTAATTGGGATCGGAATTTCCATCACTAAGTGATGTGGTTGTGAAGCGCAATATCACATGACCACACTGCTTAGCAAAGGAAATTCTGGCACTTCCGGTTGCCGTTGTTAAGCTAACTGCAGCTCAATGGAAAGTATGCTTATGATAAAAAATTCAGCTATCTGTGAATGTTGCACAGCAAAAATTCCAGACACCTTTTCACAAATAGGAATAAAGACAGTAGGTATTTTAATAACAGTATCTATTGAAATATAAAAGAAAAAGTTTATTTTCTGAAGTAAAAAAAGTACAGTACAAATGGCAGAAAGAGAAGATAATTACTATGTTATTTAAAGGAATAGCTAAAGCATGTTGTTGCAATACAACAAATGGAAAGAAAACTAGTAGGGATAAAAGGACCAGTAAGATATTGGTGATGACCACTATTTTACTATATTTTTATTCTGCATTTCAGAATATTAACTTTCAAATATCTCCACTGATACGAGTTTTGAAATGGGGGTGGGGGGTGGAGAGGATGACTACTAGAAGGCTTACAAAAAGTTATACGTGGAAAACATGTCTGGTTCTCAAAGTTCAGAACAAAGTGATAAAGAATAAGCAAGGTGGTTTGTTCTTCCCTCACTGAATGTTTTTGATTGGACACCAACAGATGTCTCTTGTTCAGTTGGCTGGCGCTTGACTCTAGGGCTCTTTCTCGCTTTGATTTCAATACAACCCTGGGTGTTCTTTCTATTAGGCAGTATGACAGAAGCGTCTTGCTTTTCTGGCCAATGAATAGGCCAAATTAGTCTCTTTCTCACTTTGATTTTATTCCTGGGTCTAGGAATGCAGCTTTCCAGTGTTAGAAGACTGCATTTTTCTTCTGCTCTCCAGTTGAAGGACAATGTAAAAAAAAATTCAGAAGCAGATCTCATATGCTAAGATCACAGAAGTCAAATGAAAGAGCTTGCATTAGGGAAAGTAAGGTTAACTTAGGCCTTTGTACAAGTAGAAGCAAAACAAAGCAGCATATAATTCTATGAGCACTTATTCAAGCATGCTTGTATATTCTGCATTTGTTTCACTGAGGAAAATGATATGCACATATGAACTTTGAGATTAGTTTGATCAGATCTTATTGTACATTGATTTTTACTACTGTACAACATGTAATAACTGTTTAAAACCAGACTTTCATAAAATCGACGATTGTGGGTTTAATCCAATAATAAATCAGCGTTACATGTATTAAATTCAAAAGTTTTGATGAAAAGAGAAACTTGCATTGCTTTTAAAATCCCCCCTAACCATCCACCATTCTCCAATCCTCTTCACTATACTTATAGCTGAATAGTTCAGTCACTAATCTAAACTGATACAGTTAAGTTGAAGGAAACTAGTAAAGAGCATAGATGTAGAGCTTGCTCCTGGAATAAGCATACTTTCTGAGAAAGTGGAGTTCTAGCAACTAAGTGTTATGGGAAGCCAAGTGAATTAACTCAGCACCAGGAGAGAGGGAGAGGGAGAGGGAGAGGGAGAGAGAGGGGGGATTATCTGTTAAGCCACTTATAGTATGGGGTCCCTCAGCCATCACTGAAGTGAAATAAGACTGTCCTCATTACTGTTATTTTGGCATAATGATGGTTGGATGACTCTTAAAGTTGCTGTAAATCACTAGTGGATAATTACAAGTTTTCATATATTTCTCATTTCAGAATAACAGGAAATTGTGACACTGATTTTTTTTTCACTATTGTGATTCCAGGACAAAAACAAACAAACAGTAGTTGGGAGTTATAAGCAGTCCTTAGAATTTGTTGCCTGCTCTTGTTCTATGGCATCAAGACAATGACTGAAAAGGTTAAATTTATTAGGCACATAATGTTTGTCCTATCCAGGGTATCTGAGAGGAGTATTTCCATAAATCTTAACTAGTAGGGAACAAAGAAACTGTTCAGAAGCACATACCTTTGAAATCATAAGGCAAGAATAAATAAATGAATATCTTTATTACAGTCTTTGACCAGCCTTTACAATAAAAGAAAATAGTTTAATCCAACAATTCAGTGTCAAGAAAAAGGAAAACAATAAAAAAGTAAAACAATATATCTAATTAAAAGTTTTGCATAATTGCATAGCTTGATAAAAATATTTGGCCACCTGGTGTGTGAGTATAGAATCAGCATCCCTTAAAAAGAAATAAACATAAAATCTATCAGTATGACCCACAAATTTAGAAATAATTGGGGAGATCAGAGCACATCTTGGGACACCGTATGAGGACATGAGCAAGAGTTTCTACCTCCCTGGATCCACAAGGGCAAGGTCTCTGAATAAGGAGTCCCATGAAATCTTCCTGCCAGCAGTGCTGAAGGGAGGGCATCAAAGCGGGCTCTGGAAAAGGCCCATCTATATTTGCTTGAGGAGAGATTGTATAGACACCCTGCAGTAGAGGATTTGTGGCTATCTAGAATTTGACAATAGAATTCGGGAGCATTTTGGCGATCAGTGTCCCTAATTCTTTCTTTTACTATTGATTTGGCCTTCTCCGGAGTTAGTTGGCCTAAATATTCAGGAGAGAGGCCAAGACTGCAAAGCTCTTTTGTACAAGTACGGTGCCAATGAGATTGGTAGCTGTCTGACAACAGCAAAGGCATCAGGCCTGTAGGGTCGAACATGATTCTGAGTCCTGAAGTTAAAATCCTGATCCAGGCCTGAGCCTTAATACTCGGCATGTTAGCTTCAAGCCTCAAAACTGCATTGGGGGTGCATTTTGGGGTACCAAACAAAGGTAAGGTAAGGTTTCCCCTTCCAGTTGGCTCTAGGGGGCGGCGTTCATCTCTGATTCTTGGCCGAGGGAGCCAGCATTGTCCATAGACGCTTCCGTGGTCATGTGGCCAGCATGACTAAACGCCAAGGCGCATGGAACGCTGTTACCTTCCCACCGGAGTGGTACCTAAGGAAAAGACCTAAGGAAATTTGATTGGATGGTTTCATAATCCCTTAGGTTTGTGTATGGGCCAAGTTTTATCCCATATAGTAGTTGGGCATATATATTCAAAGTATATAAAGAGAAAATGGCCTCTAAACTAAGCATCTTTACAAACATTAGTAATATTTTGCAAATTGATTCCTGGTAGCACTTTTTCTCTAGCTATTTTAATGGCTCTTCTGGTGCTATCATCTTTGTCAATCCTCATCTTTTATTAATTTACTAAATGGGTTTTCAGAAAACAATCTAAGAAAGAAGAACACTAAAAGCCCCTCCCTTTGAAGTGAAAAAAACATAATGACTCAATGTCAAATCTAATTTAAAACTGAAATTGGTACATTGTTTCTAGTAGATGCTTTTGTTTGTTCCTATTGAACAATCTTTTTAATAGCAACAATAAATAACTCTTGACTATATTGACTGAACACAACCCTAACTACTTTTGCTTGAGATATAGATGGCAAGTTACTATATCTTAACCGCTAAGAGATGTTACTTCTTAACCAACAGCTTATTCATCCTTATGAGTTTGCTTCAAAAGGGGATTAGATAAATTCATGTATGATAAAGCTAATATTAACTGTTGGTCATGGTGACTTAATCTTAGCTCCAGTACTGGAATCAGTGGCCTTCTGAATATCAGATGTTGGGGAACATGAATGGGAAGGAGCACTATTCCATACAGTATTGGGCTTCTGATAGCCTTCTGGCTGGCCATTATTGAAATAAAAGGTGTTCTAAATCTGTGGTTAGATCCAGCACAACGTTTGTGTCTTCTAATCTTATAATTTCAAATGAGAAGATAAAATAGGAGATGTGGAAATGAACCTATTCTCTCTCTCTCTGTGTCTCTCCCAATCCCCTAAGCAAGTGCTGGGGTTAGATCACCTGGCAATGCCAACACTGGGGACATTGTCCCTGCGTTATGATTCTCCCTCTCATGTCTAGTGTTGGAAGGATTCAAGCAACCCCCCCCCCCTTTTTTTGTCCTTGGCAAACTGCCATTTTTCAAACCGCTATCTTCTCCCGATAGACGCTTCCCCCCAAAAACACTTCCCCAAAATCGGGTAAGAAGTCAGAAACCCCAAGGCATAAGACTAAAATTAAAATAGAGGGGAAACAACTTAAACACAGAGGAGCCATAAAATAACCTCCCGCTAACCTAATCAAATTCCCCGTAAGCCGATCAGGTCAGGAAACTGAGAGGACAAAGGCAGAAAGGCAACACCTTAGCATAAGTAAAGGAGAAGGGGCTTCCCCCTCAGAATAACAATAATCTAAGCCCAACAGGCAAAAGCCACAGCCCTGCAGAGAGCTTAATTGACTAAAGAACAAGAAAACCGCAAAACAATAGGGGGCGCAACCACAGAAATGCCTCTGACCTTTGATCAATTAAGCTCTCTCCGAATTCTTAGAAAGCGCCCCTCCCAGGAAACCGACTAAGCGCAATCCGCCTAAAAACGTCTTTTGCGCTCTTTTTACCAACAAAAGACCTGCGTCTCTATACAAGGGGCTGGTGAGGGAATACTAATGTTATTAGTTATAATAACTAATTTTATATAATTTTATATATTTTATAATTTTATAATAACTAATTATAATAACTAATAATTATATAAATAAATATTTTTAAATAAATATTATTTATTTATATTTTATATTTTTATAATTTATTTATATTTTATTTATATTTATATTATATATTTAAATAAATAATAAATAAATATTATAAATAAATATAATTATATAAATAAATAAATAATAATATAATAACTAATAATAATAATAAATAATAACTAATAATTTTATATATAATTTTATATATTTTATATATTTTATAAATATAAATATATAATATATATTTATAATATAATATAATATAATATAATATAATATAATATAATATATAATATAATATAATATATAATATATAATATATAATATATATATAATATATAATATAATATATAATATATAATATAATATATAATATATATTATATTATATAATATAATTATATTATATAATATAATTATATATTATATATTATATAATATAATATATATTATATATAATAATATAATATAATATAATATAATATAATATAATATATAATAATATAAATATATATTTTATATTTATATTTATATTTTATAAATAATTTTATATATTTTATAATTTTATAATAACTAATTATAATAACTAATATTAATGTTATTAGTTATAATAACTAATGTTAGCGTATTAGAAGAAGCGAAAACCACCAGCATTGAAACAATGATCATCCAACATCAACTTCGCTGGACCGGTCATGTTGTTCGAATGCCTGACCATCGTCTTCCAAAGCAGCTACTTTACTCCCAACTTAAGAATGGAAAACGGAATATTGGTGGACAGCAAAAGAGATTCAAAGATACTCTCAAAGCTAATTTTAAAAAATGTAATATCAGCATTGAGAACTGGGAAGCCCTAACACATGAGCGTTTCAATTGGAGGTCAGCCTTTATTAATGGTGCTATGGACTTTGAAGAAGCACGAGTACAGGGCGAAAGGGAGAAAAGAGCTAAAAGGAAGGCACGTCAGGCAAACCCTCATCATGACCGTCTCCCACCCGGAAACCTATGCCCTCATTGTGGGAGGTTGTGCGGATCCAGAATTGGCCTTTATAGCCACTTACAGATCCACTGTTAAAATTTTACCTTTGGAAGACAATCTTACTTGGCTACGAGTGATCGCCAATGAAACAAGTGTGGCCACCTCCGACAGCTGACTTCTCTGTATTTTGCACTCTAGGACAATAAAGCAATCATCTCTGTTCAAGCAACTGCCTGCGTATCTTCATTCCCAGCTCGGAATGGACCCTGGTAAGATTTCCTTCCAACACTAGTGCATAAACATATATTGTGATATATCAGTCTGTTTGAATATAGGCCCTGCCATTATGATCCATCACCCTATGTATTCCAAGTGCACACAGGTAGGATCAGATACAATGACTTTACACAGAACTCTTAGGACAACCACTGATCATGCAGTAGTTGTTTGTGGTGTCGGGAAGGGTAGGCACTTGCAAAATTAGCTTCTCTTCCTCTAAAATCTGAAGCTCCAAGCCCAGCAGAATTTCTGCTTCAGCTCTGAAGGAACAGGAAGTGTCTACACAAATTCCTGCTGGCTGCCACTCCAACCTCAACAAGCTCCGGCTTGAGCAAGACTAGGAAATGTAAATAGCAACATTTTAGAGGCAGTGAATAGATTTCTGGCCATACTGAGTCTGACCTCATTAAAAAAAATTCTGTTCTCATTCATTTATCTCCCTGACCCACCCATGAATGCTTGTTATCTCCTTTACCAAGGAGATTAGGATGCTCACAAAGAAGGGACTGTTAATTAGCCCCTCACACAAATGCAGTAGGTTTCATCTGATGGAGTTTTGAAGGTTAATAAAAGAACTCCAAGCAGCTAACAACAGTCTTGCAGAGTAGAAGCGTGAACCAGCAGGGAACTTGCACTTTAAGCTTAATTGCGTTCAGAAATAAATTCAGTCTTCACACATTAGTTAGATGAAGAAAAATAGAGATAGCTTACATTTATTCAGTAGATCTGGATACGAGAAGATTCATAGTCGATCTGCATGCAAGCGAGATGGAATGGACAAGAGCTGCATTGTGAAGCCCTCCTGCTTGCAGGTGTGCCCAAAGCGTAATGGAGGTTGTTAATCCCCCAAACCAAGAAGGAGGAGGAAGAGGAAATCAGGTGACTCAGGTAACATCCCACAAGCACAGTAGAGATGCATTTACTAGAAAGACCCCCTATTATGCTTATGAGACAATGCTGAGTTGACTGCTGATAATCCCAACATCATCAGCCCATCAGTAATAGGAATTAACCCATTACTGTTTGAAGCATCCCACCTTTGTCTCAATTCCTTTGGAGAGGACTCCAACTGTGGGGAGCAAATTTGAAAGGCCTGCAGGAAGAAGAGGAATGAAATATTTCTTATGTGAGTGATGTTGAATCTTGTCCAATGTCAGATATTCTGCTTTCTGAGTATGGGGAGAGGGTGAGAAGTACAAGAAAGAAACTTCAACTATGAGTTTATGCATGGGTTTATGTATGAATCTGCATATTTGTATACATGTGTGTATACTTTTATGTAGATTTGTGCATTCTGTCTGCTTTTATGTATATGTGATAATTGGTAATATCACCGAACAGTGCTGACCACCAATCATCTGTGAAGTTTGTATTAATGGCTCTAATTTTTAAATTACTCTGCATTCTGGTATCTGTATTTTAATAAAATGTTTTGTATTGTTTTTACAGATGTAGGAAATATAATGAGGGCTGGTGAAAGCAGTCAAAATATTTATTTGAAAACAGTTTTAAGTGAAAAGAAATTCTTCCCTTGTACTAGCCACTCCTGCCTCAAAAAAACAAAAACAAAACCTTTTGATGGATTCTTCTTTTTTACTTAATGGCTTATCTAGGTAATTATGGTGTTTTACGATAATGCACATTTTGGCTATGATCCTGCAATAGACTCATTAAAGTCAATGGTGGGAGTCTTACAGTGCTCTGTTGATAATAATGCAATATTCCGATCATACTGAGGCATGACTGAGGTAGACTGAGTCATAAAATGCAAATATCTCCCCTATTACTTAATTAAAAATGGTTAGTTATCTAGATAAGAAAAGAATGGAATCTAGATTCCTTCCTGAGTGGACTGAAGTAAGATAGGAATTATTTGAACATTTATTGTAATAATATTTCCAGTCACAATATATTTCCTGTTAAATAATACTTCCTTTCTTGTACTGTTAGATTTTTCATTGTTCTTTAGAAATAATAGGATAGTTGCTATTTTTAAGCAAGCAGGAAAATCTTGAGAGTAACACATAATTAAAAACTGTTTTTATAAACAATGAATGGATTTGCGGATAGCTTAAGAGACAATGAAGCTTGAAGGTCTCCAATATATTACTTGATTTATAGCAGCCTTTCTCAATCTGGTACTTTGCAGATATGCCGGACTGTAATATACAGTAATGGTCTTGCTAGCTAAGGCCATACTTTCTTACTAAACTAGAAAACAATAATTGTAATAACAACCACAATATTTTCAAATGTCAAAGTGATTCACATACATTATCTTGGAAACCGTTACAACAGACCTATAAATAGGGGTACCTGGACCCCCTACAGCTAAGCCATCTTAGTGGCCTGGTGCCCTCACACCATGTAAAACATCCCAGATTCTCAAAATGGTTTGATTCACCTTTTAAAAAAATTCTCCAATAGAATGAGGGGAAAATGTTGAAGTTCAAGTTTGCTATCCTGATTTGATAGGACTGACCCTGATTTCAATCTTTTTCATCTTGTAGAATGACATAATGCAACATTTGCTCATTATTATTTCTTCTTCCTCTTCCTGCTTGCAACATATAGTTTACTGGAAAGAGCAAGAGCTAAGTTCTTCAGAATCTTTTAACGCACACTCCTTAATTTCTCTGATACACCAGCCTTCTTCAGTTTGTCCTTTCCAGATAAACTAGCCAGAATGGGTGGGAATTTATTTGTTGTTTTGTTAGAGTTGTATCCTGCCTTTCATTCAGGAGAATTCTGGAAGTTATAGTCCCAGAATCTCCAGAGAGCCTCAGGTTGGCTTGAGCAATATGTAGCACAGTAAGTTGGGTCTATAAAGAAAGAAAATATCCCTTGGGACCATTCCTCTCATAAATAGTTGAGTAAAGAATTTCCCTCTTTTGTTCCTGATAGAATGTGGAGAGGAAGAAAGGAGGCAAAATAACATGTGTCTTGTTTTGCTCCTCAATAGCTTGGTACTAAACAGTTGTGATAGAAAATATGGGCATGGGTAAAATGGTTGTTTGCGTAAGTATTCCACCCATGGTCCAATATACAACACAGTTAACTTTATGAACTATTGGATTCATGTATAACCAGTTCTCTTAACCAGTTACCTTGCCAGACACCAAGTGAAACTGTACTAACTTTATATATGAATGGAGTGGGTGTGACTTGTGTACACTAGGCTATGTGTAGAATGCTTCTTATGGCAGGAGCTTTTTAGTTGCCCCCAGCACACTTGTTTTAGCCTGTACAGTAATCTTCAATCCTATGCATGCACATTTGGAAATAAACAGTATTGACTACTGTTCATTGTGCTCTTCCTGAAAAGCATTTCATATTATTTCTTCTCCTGGCTCGTAATACAAAAGAGTGTTAACCTTTTTATGCTATAAACATTGGGTTTTTTTGAGCACACTCACAAAATGGCGGCCAGTGAGAAAACATCAATTTTCCAGAAGGCAAACTTGTAAAGTTGCTCCCCATCATCACATTCTAATTTCCAAGGATAAGCCATAATACCCCTTGCTTACCTTTTATCTTTTTTTTTTAAATCAAGTGGGCCTAGAAGCATGAATGGAAATAAAGATGCTGTTGGAAGCTGACCCTGAATTCCAATATGGCAACTCTCATTTAATCCAAAAATGAAAAAATGTTAATTTTTAAAAAGTCAGATCAGAAAGGGAGGTTGAGAGGCACCATTTGGAGGCTATCTGGGGAGCACTGGTGCCCATGGCGTCACATTGGGGTCTCATAATTAATGTGGTGGTGGTGTTTCATAAACAAGACTCCAGGTGTACTAAGCTAGAATATGAAACCAGCAATTTTAAATGTAACTCCGAGTTAATTATATATAACATGAGATGAGGAACTAGGGTTGTAATAACTTGTGAAGGAAGAATAGTACTGATAAGTTTTGCTTACCGCATTCACTCTTTCCATTCCCCAAAGGTAGCGTCTTTCTCCCTTCCCCTAAACGCAGAGCAAAGCTTCATACTAGAAGTAAGCTTGGCTGGTGGAAAAAGGTCAGGAATGGAAACGATTGGAGGTAGGAGGTGTTTCACGGTCCCTTCTAATAATAATGAGTCGGAGGTTCATTTATACTGAATGTCTTTATTAGCTAACAACTTCCACATCTAGCCTCCTGCTCTAACTACTTGTTGAATAGCAAAAAAACGAAACTACTTCCCAGGCCAAAGGCCGTACTTTCCAGCAGAGGGCGTGCTTCCCCAATCTCAGTCCTTCCTCTGTTACAAACTTTGTCCTCCTGACTCTACCACTTAGTTCCACCTATTGATACAGGAGGTAGGAGTTTTTCTAACTCTTCCTTACACTTGACCAGATCACATCAGACAAACTTTAGAGACAGATATCTACCTGAAAGATATTTAAGTTTGTTTTTCTTTGCCAGTAGGTTGGTATTCTTTTCTATTCGGCCAGTCTCTTTACTAGATCTCTTTATTTTGACTTTTCGTTAGTTCATGTTTTCATCACTTCATGTTTTCAGATTCTCATAATTTATACTGCTGTCTTCTCCACTAGATACAGCAGGCCAATACTCAAATCATGCAAGCCCTAGAAATTCCCACTGTTAACAGAATTAACAGTCTGTGAAAGACATGTACAGGTAGTCCTCGCTTAACAACCGTTTGTTTAACGACAGTCCGAAGTTCTGATGGCCTCAGAAAAAGTGCTTTACGACTTGTACTCACACTTACGACTATCACAAAATGTCACACCACCCCTGCAGTCACGTGATTGCAATTTGGACACTTGGCAGCTGGGTCGCATTTACAACCAGTTGCAGCGTCCTGTGGTCACATGATCGCGATTTGCGACGTTTTATGCCGGCTTCCGGCAAAAAACATCCATTGGGGAAGCTGGATTCACTTAACAACTGTCATAAAAATGGTCGTCAAATCAGGTCTGGTCATGTGGTGACTCACTTAATGACCGCACCGCTTAACCAGTTTTCCAGTCTATATTGTGGCCGTTAAGTGAGGACTACCTGTATTGCTCGTTAGCTGAGCACATACTTCTATATCTAAAAATAATGTTTAAAAAAGCAGAATTAAGAGCAACAGTGCTGGTGAGAGAAAATCCAGGATTGCTTAACGCTGTTGCTTAAGCTGGTTTTGCTAGACCTCACCCACACAGCGTGTGTGCCAGCACAAGAGCTGGCAAGCAAGAACACAGGCAATGCAGTTGATGTCTCTCTTGGTAGGGAGTCAGAGTTCGGTGGTATACCTAGCACATCCTTCTAGCATGTTTTTACAGAACTCCACTGAGAAAACATAACTTAATCATCCGTTTCAATCACTGCTGTTTTAAACAGTTAGCCTATTATTGTTAACTGGGTTAACAAGTTAGAACAAGGAACCAGAGTCATCACAGCAGTATTTCAAAAGCATTACTTTGATCCAATAACGTTAATCCAACCTAGAGGGCATGAAGTATGTACCTTCTGTGTACCCCAATCATCTTTTGAAACTGATTTAAAATGAATGCGTCAATTTTAATTTTTAATTCAGTAAATATTGATAAATA
Organism: Charina bottae; assembly: GCA_023362775.1. Taxonomy (NCBI): domain Eukaryota; kingdom Metazoa; phylum Chordata; class Lepidosauria; order Squamata; family Charinaidae; genus Charina; species Charina bottae. The sequence continues at coordinate 23,246,075 of JALMGJ010000005.1, forward strand.
TAACCCATAAAACAAAAGTTCTTCTGGGGTCCTCCAAAATTTTTAAAAGTGGGCAGGGAAAAAATGTTTAAAAAACACTGCTTTAAGGTATTGCTTTTATTTTACTGTTTGTACTGCAGTATTGTGGGTAATCAGAATCAGAAAACATCCTGTACAGCCTACAGAGCAGAGACTGAAAATCAAGTCCCTAATTACAGTGATTCTCACACTGAGCAGTCCTTCCCTGCTCTCTAAGGGAGAAAGGAAAAGAAAGCCAAGAATCTTGCCCTTATGATGTTTATGTCCTATTGGCCATAGGATGCCATATTGGAAAGAGAACTATATAGTTCAAGCCACAATACCCTGCTGGGATCTCTAGAAAGAAAGAGTGGAATTGCAAATCTACAGCTACAGCATAATCTACAACTACACAATCTACAGCATGGCTGGGGAATCCTGGGAGTTGAAATCCACACGTCTTAAAGTTGCCAAGGTTAAGAAACACTGCCTTAATCCCTGTGTTGCCTGAAGGGATTTTGATGATCAGTTCTTACTTTCAGCATTAATTTCACAAATATAGGGTATGTTTGTTTAAAACAGAGCTTTCCAAACTGTGTGTCGCGACACGTTAGTGTGTCGGCTGCAGTGTCTGGGTGTGTCGTGGCTGCTGCTGCCTCCAAACCTGCCCAGCCAGGATTCCATGCAGGTCCTAGTGCCTGCCTTGTGCCCTGCTGTAAGAGTGTGTCGCGAAATGATGCCCTGCTGTAAGAGTGTGCCGCGAAATGATGCATGTCTAAAAAGTGTGTCACCAACATGAAAAGTTTGGAAAGCTCTGGTTTAAAAGAATACACTCTATGCAATAAAATGTTATTTGTTGCAGAACCTGCCCATTCAAGCGGCACAATATTGGTTGCATGACCTTGTTTTTCAAGATGCAACAACTTAAAAACATGTTCAGCTGGGATTTCATCATCTCAGATAGTCCCAGTGAAGAACTACTTCATGCATTCATTAAATTTGATGCAACAAGGAAATAAGGCTTTCAGTCTTGCCCTCTTGTATGCAAATTACTTTCTCTATGCATGAAATAAAAAAAAACATTTGCCTAATAATTTTACTTCTCCCAAATGAGGTTGTAACGTCATCTAATTACAGATTTCTTGTAGCAACAATTAAAAATGTGTGCACTGCCAGCGTCCCCAGCACAATGAAACACATGTTGTTTTCATGGTGATAGTGCAGCGACAAAAATATGCTGGGAAAAAGGCATCCAGGCTTGATCTCAAACCAGAGGTCAGCAGAATAGTGTCTGCCAACTCTTATATTAATGTACTTTTAAGAAGAGTTTTAGCATTGTTTCTTGATCATACACAAGCTCTGTAAGAGGTTAAGGGAAACAGAACATCTATTTACTTTTGCTTGGTCATCCAAAAGGTTGCAACATACACCTCATTACAGAACACAATTGCATTATACAACATAATAGACATACTATGTTCAAGGCACATCACTGAAATGAACTAGGAAGAGCTAAAGAAAGAAATATAAGAGATTTTTAAAAAATCAATCCAGACTGCTAGCATTATATAGGAACCACCCACATTTTGTCCTTCACAAACCAAAGAACCATAGTGTGCAATAAAGAAACAAAAGGGGGAAAATGCTAAGACAGAGTTGAGTGTCCTAACCCTTTAGTTAACCTGATCTTAGATGTGTGAGGAATGCTCTCCCATTTCCAATGCTGCATCAAGTACCATTCTGTTTAGGTGTTGGAATGGAGGTGCCACTTGGGTTTTTGGCAGTCCTGAGTGTTTTGGGCCAACCCTGAAGCTGCACTGTAGGAAAAGATAATGACAATGATGATGACTGCACATAGCTCAGTGGTAGGCAAAGTGTTGTGCATTCTGAATGTTCAAGGACATAAAAAGAAGTCTATAGAACTTAAAAGCTGAAGAAAACATCTCATTGAGTTTATAATTGATTAAGATAAATGCTAAAGAGTGCTCAGTAGCTGAATAAAATGCTACATGCTTGTATTTTGTATTTTGGGTGCCAGTTTGCTTCCGGGTCCAATTCAAGGTGTTGGTTATTACCTTTAAAGCCCTACATGGCATGGGGCCAGGTTATCTGCGGGACCACCTTATCCCCATTACATCGTCCCGTCCCACCCGATCTTGCAGAGAGGGCATGCTGCGGACCCCCTCTATGAGTTTCATCTAGCGGGGTCTCGGAGGCGAGCCTTCTCTGCAGCAGCACCTGCCCTATGGAACATCCTTCCCCCAGAGATAAGACAGGCCCCTTCTCTCCTGGACTTCAGGAAAAAATTAAAAACTTGGCTCTGTGATCTCGCCTGGGGCAAGAGGGAAAGTGGTCAAGCTTGGGGATGGCTGATTTCTTAGAGCCACCTCAAATATTTTAAATATGTTTAGCTTCACTGTATGAACCACCTGCCACTTGGTTTTTATTATATTTATTGTATTTATATTTTTATTGTGTTTTTATTGTATTTTAATGATGTTATTGTGGCTGTGAACCGCCCAGAGTCCCTCCTTGAGGGGGAGATGGGCGGTCATAGAAATTTAATAAAATAATAATAATAATAATAATAATAATAATAATAATAATAATATTGTTCTGATGTAGTCAGACCAGACTAAGAAAGAGACAATTGCATGCAATAAGTTCAGAGTTTGGTACTCTAGTACAGGGCTTTCCAAAGTGCCGCCGCTGGCAACACACCCGGTGGCGGCGGCGGCGGCGACACGCGCGCGCACGGCGGCGTGGGGGGGCGTGCGCGCGCACGGCGGCGGCGCGGGGGGCGTGCAGCGGCGCGGGGGGCGTGTGGCGGCGCGGGGGGCGTGTGGCGGCGCGGGGGCGTGCGGCGGCGCGCGCGTGCATGGCAGCTGCCGTGCACGTGCGCGCCGCCGCTTCCAGGTGGTGTGGCGACACACCACGCTGTGTGTGGCAACACACTTTTGTGTCGTGACACACAGTTTGGAAAGCTCTGCTCTAGTACTTCAGGAAACAAGTGGCCTATTTAGGCTTCATGTTGCTTTGGTTGACCCAATGACTTTTTGGAACTACCAAAAAAGTAAGGGGAGAACGTTCATTTAGGTCCTCTTTGCATCCTATGTCCCATAACATACATTTAAAAAAGGACTACCAGCCCATGTAGAGTTTTAATTAACTAAAGTACTGAATATACAGAATATTTTAGTCTTCTTTTACCCATTCAAAACATGATGTTCTAGGATTATGTTCTAGGACAATGATGCAAGGCATTCAAAACTCATGATACAAGTAGTCCTCAACTTACAACCACAATTGGGAGAGGAACTTCTGTCGCTAAGTGATGCAGTCGCCCGATTTTATAACCTTTTTTGAGGTGGTCATTAAGTGAATCACCATGACTGTTAAGTGAATCTGGCTTCCCCCATTGACTTTGCTTGTTGGAAACCCCTGGGAAGGTTGCAAATGGCAATCATGTGACCCTGGGGCACTGTAACCATCATAAATACATGCCAGTTGCCAAGCGCCCGGATTTTGATCACATGACAGTGGGGATGCAGCAACAGTTGTAAGTGCGAGGACCAGTTGCAAGTCACTTTTTTCAGCGCCATTGTAACTTCAGACAGTCATTAAATGAATGGTCGTAAGTCGAGGACTACCTGTAATTTCCTTCTAATTCCTCCTTCTTCTCCCCTGCCCCCTTTGCTGTACTTTCCTCTACTACGCCAGTTTTTATCCAAAAAGCCTACTCTTCAAGTAATTACGCTATAAGACTTTGTTAGTACTGTATATGGTTGTGGTTAAGTGAGTTGGGGGATGGGCTAAAATGCAAAAAGAACAGACAATAATGTATATTTTCTGAACAATCCATCTCTAACAAAAATATTCTGATTAGAAATATGTGTGGGCACAACAGGAAAAAAGAGAAAAGGACAGAGATTTTATATTTAATTTACTTTGGGGTATTTGTATAGTGTTTTAGCACATCAGCTTATCAAAAATTACAGTGACCTGGGTCACTATTTGCTGTGTTTGAGTCTAACACTGTTCCTGCCCTGGTGTTCTGGATTCCCTCCCAGTCTTTCGGTGGCCATTTAGGAATTGTGATGGCATTATTTGCCCTGTAAGTAGAAAAAAAGGTTTTGCTTTTTTTGAAGAATAAGACGACCATTACACAAGATGGAAGACAAGAAATAGTAAAACCCAACCAGAGGTATAGACTGAAGGTGTTGGAGCCACATGACTAAAAATGTTGTGCAAATTATGCAGAAGTCATGTATATTTATTTGCTAAATAAATAAATAAATAAATAAATAAATAAATAAATAAATACATAAATAAATAAATAAATAAATAAATAAATAAATAATAAATAATGTGTCTTTTTTGGATCTTGAGATGTTTTAGCCCTAATACATTCTTAACTGAAATTGCTTAACTAAACATCAGCCACATAAATAAATTGATGAACATAATATTATAAATTGAAATAAGTGTTTATTTCACTTGATTCTTATATTGAAGAAACATTCAATAAGTTGAATCGGAAACATTTCGATAAGTTTGTGTGGCCAAAACAGTGTGGCAATATGCGTGTAAATAAGTTTGGAAACAAGTTGGAAAGTATTCTGAAACATCATTGTGGATATGTTTTGTTGTTTCATATTAATGAGGGTGTAGCTCTGCAGATTCTCCAGCCATCAATTAGCCAAGATGTCTAATTGCTTTTAAATTGTTTGTTCTGTAGAGTTGCCACATATTAAAAAAAATGAGAATTTAGGGAGGGCAAATTGAGTGAACTTTTCCTTGTATAAATATTATCCAGTGCAAACATGGAAATTTACTCTCAGGGAAGCTATTTGAGTCAGTGATAGTTTACTCTCGGTGAAGAACTCCAACATTCTTTGGCCTAGTTTCAGAATGTCAAATTTTGGATACGAGACATTCACAAAGCATTTTATAAGAACCAGATGTATATGTTTATACTATACAAATATATTATTTTTCAATGTTTTAATGCACTTGTAAAAATCGTTAACAAATTGTATTAAATTCACTGCTCTCTGAATAAAGTTTTCAATTCCATTTGTATTTCTCTACTTAAACACCAGTTACAAACTGGCGTGGTTAATTTGTTTAATTTAAACTACGGCTTTCATCAATATGAAAAGATCATATCAGGAAATCTGATAGGAAATTGTAATCAGTATTTTAAAAATTACTTGACAAATTACTGCTTAATCTATAATGCACATAATCTATAAGGATTAGTTAGTGGTTCTTCCAGATGAGAATTTTATTGTGTAATTGCCCTGTCTTATTCACAGCATTTTATATGAGATCCAGACATTTTTCTCCTTTATTTATGAACTTCCCATCTTTTCCCACCAGTTCTAATGTTTATTTTCAGAGAAAATCTGTTAAGAAAAAAAAAGTGAAGAGTTGCATAATGCTTTTTTATTAGTCCTGTGCCTGAAAGCACATTAAGTATGTGTTCTGAGTTCTCTACATCACTGAAATCAATTTGGATTTTGTTGTTCTTCATAAGAGTGGTGTCCATTTTATAAAGAATTTGGGTGTGTTGCTATGGAATTATAATAAAATAGTAGCAGTCCCAAATAGACTGCACCTAATAGCTAAGATTGTCCAGAAACCACCACAAATTCTTAAATTATTTCACTATCATAAAAGAATCTTGAAGTTTCACTGCAAAATTTCCAGCACAGAAAGGGACAGATTACTCAGCTTGCCTTTTTGGTGTCAGTGAGATCTTGCTAAACTCTGAGCCTTTGAAATCTTGGAAGATTCAATTATGTATTCCCACCTTTTATGTTACTAATTTAAGATTTATAGGAGTAAACAAACTCCAGATTTGGAGTCACCTTCAACTACTCTGTTGGGATTATTCAGTTCTTCAAATAGTCCTGTTTCAATAACTTCTTCTTGCCAGGGTATTGGGACAGCACCAGTAGCAAATCTCTTAAAGAATTCAATGTCTTTTTCATCAAACTCAATTCCCCGAGCTTCAGAGAAATCAGCAATGTCTGCAAGATCTTTGGCATAGACGACTGATGGATCTGGCACAAAGGGAGGATCAATAATGCCTGCTTCCAGCCTATGAAAATTTATTGACTTGAAGAATGCATGTTTCCTGGGATCATCATCATTATTCCTGTAACAAAACAAAAAACTGTTTCAAATTTTATTTTCAAATTTTGCCACCGCCCATCTCCCCCAAAAAGAGGGACTCTTTTTGATAGGAGGAAATAGGAAGAAACTAGTCCTGTATAGCAAAGTTACAGTCAAGCATGCACCAATCATAGGTAAGTTTACCAGTGGGATCAGAGAGAAATGATCAAAGGTGTGTTAGTTAATTAAGTTTGAGGTTTTTGTTTCTCTACAAATTAGAAGCTTTAATAACTCAGTGGGGAAAAATATTCCATAAATAAGTTTTTATGCAGATTAATATACATATATTTTCCCAGTCCATCCAGATCAGCATATAATAAAAATTTGTTAACCATACAGTCTAAAAGAAGCAGAAACTAAAAGCATTTCCAGTGTAAAATATGAGCAATTACAGATTTAAAATTTGTTGCAGTTTAATCCTGTTCTCCTTCATTAGTTTAGAAAACATTAACAAAAGGTTTGAGAGCCCCATCTACAGATTCTATCAAGCTTATATCACATTCTGGTAGATCTTCTCCTTTGGCTGAGAATGTCTAGTACTGTTGTGTTCATTAGTGAAATACAGCACTGCCTTCTTTCCCTGTGGATAACTTGAGTAGCATTAAAGAAACAATATACTCGCCTTCCCTCAACCGGTGATTTACAGATGTTGTGGACTATACTTTTTATCATCCCCAGCCACTAACTTTGTTGACTGGAGATGATGTGAGGCCACATGATATTAAAGGGTACTGTGAGATTAAATATGAAAATATGCACATGGTTACCTTTAAGTATTATAAACACGTCTCTATTTCAGTCTATGAATCTGTGATGTATAGGTGTGAGGGAACTGTAGTTAGTATTAGTGGGCATGTATAGAATCTCAAAGGAATTAAACAAGTTATCAGAAAATGAGCAGTGTATTCCATAGATTCTATTCATAGGTGAGAAGGTCAAATCATGATTACTGACTTGGAGAAACCGCGAGCTGCACTGGTTACCAGTCTGTTTCTGGGTAACAAATTCAAGGTGCTGGTCATGGTCTATAAAGCCCTACATCTCATGGGGCCAATTATTTGTCTCCTGTGGTTTCTGCCCAGCTGATAACTGACAGGGTTGGTGCGCTTCAGGTCATTTTGTATGTCATTTTTGTCACCCTATTTTATCTTTATAGGGGGCGTGATGGGTCAGTGGTTAAGACGCCAGGCTTGACAATCAGAAGGTCGGCGGTTCGAGACCCGAGCGCCGCATGATGGAGTGAACTCCCGCACTCGCCCCAGCTCTTGCCAACCTAGCAATTCGAAAGCATGCAAATGCAAGTAGATAAATAGGTACCACTTCGGTGGGATGGTAACAGTGTTCCGTGTTTGTCATGCTGGCCACATGACCACAGAAGCATCTTCAGACAGCGCTGGCTCTTCGGCTAAGAAACAGAGATGAGCACCGCCCCCTAGTATGGACACGACTGTGCAGGGGAAAACCTAACCTTTATTTTATCTTTGCTTCTTTTTCTGGGCAGGTGGACATACTTCCAAATAACGTACTGGATTGCAGCTACCTTTTGTTTTAATCTAATAATGGTCCTATATACTAGAAGCATTATTTCAAATAAAGTTATATTAAAAACTAATGTTACCTCCAGATATTCAGGCTGCCTCTTTGAAGTTCCATTAAGATGTGGCAGTTCCATAAAGCATCTGAAGACAAGATGGAAAACTATGTGACTCCTGGAGTGTAGGTGCATTGGGATGGATGTCATTATGTGTTTGTTTTGTTTTGTCTTCTATTGTTTTCCACCCTGCTTTTTATTGGCTGGATAAGCCAGGAGGGGCACCTTTTCTGTCACAACACCTGCCCTCTGGAATGAAGTTTCCCCTGCGATCCGGGTAGCTCTCACTTTGATGGGTCTGGAGGGCCTTGAAGATCTGGCTGTTCTCCTAGGCCTTGGGCTAGGGTGGTAGAGCATCTTGTGAATGTTATTGTTGGTCAGATTCACCATCTTGTTCTTTATCTGCTTTTAACTTATTTGTTTTGCTAGTTTTGTTTTGAATTGTTGTTATATTTTATCTTTTTTTGTTATATGGTGAGACACTCAGATTCATTTGGAGTTGGACAGTGCCTAAGTCAAATAAATTCAGTTAATTTGAAAGAAGCTCCTTGCCTTTGCCCACCTAGGATGGAGAGGATGCATCCTGAATCATATTCAGATATGTGCACTTACATAAATCCAGAACAAAGAAAATGGTATAGAATTGACTTCAATCACTGAATTTCATTACTTGGGGGAAAAAAATCAAGTGTTACAAAACAGGTAGCAAACCATGCAACTGAGTAGTATTAAAGAACATGATTTTCTGTGGACATAATCATGTAAAATAAAAAAAATGTGTACATTTCTATGCATTCCCTCTTTTTAATGCTGATGTGATAAAAACACAATCACACAGGTGCCCAGCTATAAAATCTTGGCTTCTTTTTTCATAATCCACAGGTCCTCTAGTTCTGACATCCAAGTCTACTTGATATTTTCCTCTGAGTTGTGTGCCAGCAGGCTGTGTTAGGGAACAATTGTTAAAGGAAACTCAATGGCCATCACTTTGTCCTTTTTAGAAACTGACATTTTAGCACCACCACTAGGCCTTTGCATGCATGTACAAGAGTCACCTAACAGCATGGTGAACGGGAGTATAGCTAGAGGAGGTTTGCTTATTTGTAAACTGGTGGAGCTCTACCGGATGCAGATTTAGACTGAGAAGGCCAAATTCTAGTTCACTCACTCGTACTAAGTTACAGTTTCTTTAATCTCAGTTTGTTGAATAAGCCATAGTTGGCTGGTCACACACTGAACTAACCCATAAACAAGCTTTAATGTGTTTAATTCATTTGCTAGATTAATAATAATAATATTTATTTTACACTTTTATTTAGTAAACATGCAGATTGGTAAACATTTTGAAAAGAAATCCCCAAACACCTTTACCTCTTCTCTAGCACTATCTTTTCATATTACTTCCAATTATCATGATCATCTATGAGAAACCCATTGAAATTACACTTTCTAGAACACCAGCTTGTAGAAAATTATACTTTCTAAAAAAAACCTAGATTCCTTGGAAGTTGAGCACACTCAGGTGCATTGATGTCAGGCCAAGAAAACTACATGGATCTGTTCATGAAAACATCAAGAGTCAAGCTCTGGGTGAACGAGATTTTTACTTAAGTTCATCATGAGCACATTGTATATTTTCTCCAAAAGAATGAACGGTTAGAAAACGAATATATTGAAGTGTTTTTATTTATTTATTAATCAAATTTATCACCACCCATCTCTACTGCAGTAGACTCTACACATTTAGCTGTTCTTTGGACATGCTGTATGGTTGGAGTTCTCTGAGCTAGATTGGGGTACAGCTGTTTCTTTACTGTAGTAGTTTCATTAACGTAATCATTTCTGGAGATGTGGTTAGCAAGGATTGTATCTCTCTTCCTATTATGTCAGTTACAGACATAGGTGGGAGAGTGCTGTGCATGGCAGTTGATTTGCATATAAACTAAATCTTTTATATAAACTAGGCCATAGCATGTATAATTATATTTGTCTTTCTTATCCCACTTAATATTTTTTGCTAATGTGGCATGTAGTGAGTATCTTCTGAAAGAGATTCACCCAATCTTTTTCAAATGCTACATCTCGACATCTGCTAGGAGCACCGCTTTCTCAGTGCTTGCCCCAGTAAAAATAATGCTTTTCTCTGGACAGTATATTGGGCCTAATATAGGCTGCTTTTCTGAAACTGACAAATACTTATTGATTGCATTTAGCCTTGGAGATAATGACTTAATAACCTGCTGGAGACCAATGTTTAATTGGTGTCCTTTGTTGTTTCAGCTGTTACATTGTGTTTGTAAATTAATTTTGAAAATTGGTGTGTATCAAGTAACAACTAAATGCAACTCTTATTGGATTAACCTGTTAATATCAGTTTCCAGCTCCTACATATATGTTTTTTTTTCATATAAATGAGAAAGGGAAATAAAATATTTTTCTGCTTCTTTCTGATTAGTGAGCTGCTTCTCTTTGCATGGCCCTGGTGGAAAACCTAGTTCTACATATCTGACATAGTTGGACCCAGAAGATTCACCTCTTATGACCCTTGGATTGTTGATGTTTGCTGTTAATCAGAACCTTTTTAGAGGGTCAAGTGTGCAAATTAAAGCTGCCTATAAGAAGCTTTAACTTATGCAATGCATACTTAAACAGATAACCCAAGGGCTCAATGACCTTACCACAATCTTAAGTTAATCTTTATAAAGTTGTTCTTGAACAATATCTCTAGTGTAACAAGCATAAGCAGGATTTCTGCTCCCTCCAATATACAATGAATGTTTTTTCCCCTCAGTCACAATATCTTACACATAGTGGCAGTAAAAAGCAAATGACAGACAAGCATGTCATTGATGGATTTTGATAAATGCATGTGTAGTACTTGTGGATATCAGGCTGTTTCTGGACACAATGAAAAAATGTATTGTAACCTATAAATACTCTATTCACTTTGGGTATAAGCTCTTTGGAAGCCCACATTTCCTATATGATCACATGTAGGATTTAAGATCCCCATAAAAGTTGTCTGTTTGGGGCCCCCATTTTGTGAGAATGAGACTGAGGATCTTCTCAGTGGAACTCGAGCCAGAAGAAGCCAAGTCTCCTCTTTCTTTCTATTAATTGGGAGGGCTGTTTATTTATTTTTTATTGATGCATTCAGTCATAGTTTAGTGTATTTATGTTAATGTTTTAACTGTAAACATAATAACATTTTCATCTGTATTTCGCTTGTCAGCCATGCTGTGTTGTTTTTGGCAAAGGAGGAGAATATAAATTTAACAGATAAATAAATAGCACACTTCAAATTATTAACTATGGTGACTAAGAGATCTCTGCTTTGCAGTTAGTATTTTCAGTCAACATTTTAATTCCAGCATTTCCTTGTGTTTTGGTATAGCCTGCATCGATTGCTCCAACCATTGGCTTTGAAAGACAGTTTAATCGTTAGGGGCTAAGCAAAATCTCTTTGCCATGACATGGAAAGATCACAACTGGTAAAGAATGCTAAAGCAGCACATTTGGCAGTATCAACAGCAGCATGAAAAACATCTGCACAAATAATTATTGCAAGGCAATTCCCTGATCCTTTAGAGGTTAATACAACATTCAACAAACTGGAGTAGAAGGTACAGGATCTAAAACGCGCAGGCATTAAAATGTGTCTCTGCCCTTTTACTGAACGATTGGGACAACTTTTCCCCAAGAAAAATATAGGGTGGGATTAATAAACAGTTATTAGCCACAAGCAGAATAGTAGAAGGATTCAAAATATATTCATTATTTCGTTAGCTTGATAGTTCCTTTTGTTTTTAAACTTTCTTCGTCAGAGGTGTGGTTGGCTGCCTTATTCATTCCAATGTCCCATGTTTTCTTTTACCATTTTTTTTTAAATTAGTGTGCTAGCAGCCTGACTGCATCCAACTTTTAATTTAATTTATTTTTTTTAATTTATTTTATTTCTTTCTAAGAGTTTCATACTGCTTGGTTCTTCAGGACTTTTAAGATCTGATTATAGTTTACAGCTGTTCCAGATACAATTTACTGTACAAGGACTTCTTATTATTTCATTTTACATTTCATGTTTTCTAGTTTACATTTTAGGGGGCTTTTAAAATTAGGTTAAAATTAACTTTTGCCCTACCTGACATTGGCTAGTGAGCTGGGAGAGGTATCCAACATACCTACATTTATATATTATATATTTCATACATTTATGAAATGCTGGTATAAATAATATTAATTCTTTAGACACAAGAATGTAGCCATAAATATTATATTATTATATCTCTGACTGAATAAACGTTTTGTGTGTATGAAAGATGTTGCCCTTTTCTTCAAGCAGAATGTATTTATTTAAATATTTATAAGCTATTCTGTTTGACATTTGAAGCAGTCACTGCTAAAGACTTCTCCACGGTTCTATGAAAAGGTATTTTCTCCCTTTGCACAGCTTCGCCGCTAAATGTTATCAGAGCTTCATAGGAGTCCAATGATATACCAAACAAGTTGGTGCTTATTTCATTTATTTCATAAACAAAGCATCCAACATGCAATGTGCCAGTTTGAAAAAAATCACTGCCCCCCCCTCACAATTGTTACCCACTATCCTTAAATTGGCATCACAAAAAAAGAAAATTTAAAGCTCTTTTTAATTTAATATCGCTTTGTAGTGGGGCAGGCCTGCAGGATGAAAAGCTAGAAGTCCCAAGCCTCCTTTTCCAGGATGTTGATTCATCTCCTGCTTTGGAGTAGCAGCTTGGTAGTTCCTGCTGCCACCACCAGCCTTCAGGGCAAGCCTCACCTGTTCTGCTACAGATTCATTCATTCATTCATTCATTCATTTAAAAGATTTATATGGCTGCCCAATTTGTGGCACACAACTCTGTGCAGCTAACAGCAATGATAAAAACACAAGCAATGCAAACAGTACAAAAAAGAAAAAAAGAAAAAATCAAGAGATGAAGATCCCTCAGATGAGGAGCCCCTTGCCCAAATTCTCTAGGAGGGGGTTTCAAACTATTATTACACATCACAAGAGATTCTAAAGAAAAAAAAATATCCTTAGGAACACCGCCTGAAATATGGTTGAAAACTAAAATTAAACACCCAGTTGCATAACTTGTTCAGAGAGAGAAAGGACGCAAAACTTCTCACAATGCAGAAAATAGAAAGCAAAACCTAGCACATATTCCTAGCTATACTCTTTACAGTTTCTGCAGAGCAAATGATCCTTTGCTTCAGTGTTCCTGGACTCCTTCAGCTTCTTTGAGATTCCAAATTTCTGGGAGATGGGAACCAGCCTCTTTCCATGGAGACCAAATCTTTTCTATGTCCCACAGGCAGAGGGTTGGGGTCTCTGGCTCTATATACATGACCAAGACTCATGTCTCAGTTGCAGGGAGGTGGACTGCAACTCCGCAGTTTGTCATGCAGGCTACAATCCCTACAGGCTCATTCCCTATAACCATATTTAGAGCAGTGATGAGCACAGCTGCCATTTTCATTTCTAAAAAGAATACTTGAATTGGGATGTATAAAATGCCAGCCACCTATCTTTCCTAAGAATTCTTCCTCAAACCCTAACTTTCGGCTTTGGGTCATCCTCAACTGTAACTAAAGCTTAAATTGCATATGATGGCAGAATCCTTTGTGACTGGAGCGGACTTTAAGCACAATAAAATAAATAAGTGTAAGGGAATTTGTCAAGATCTTTCCTTCCCTGATTGTGTGATTTTATAACAGACTTTGGTACTGTGAAATTATTTAACATCATATATCCATAGACAATACAGGTAGTCCTCACTTAATGACCACAATAGGGACTGGAAAATTAGTTGTTAAGCAGTGCGGTCATTAAGTGAGTCACCACATGACTGGACCTGATTTTACAACCATTCTTCTGTTGGTCGTTAAGTGAATTCCCCAATGGATGTTTTTTGCTGGAAATCAGCAAAAAAGGCTGCAAATCGTGATCACATGACTGCAGGACGCTGCAACTGGTCGTAAATGCAAGCCAGCTGCCAAATGCCTGAATTGCGATCACGTGACGTAAAGCACTTTTTCTGAGGCCATCGTAACTTCGGACTGTCGTTAAATGAATGGTTGTTAAGCAAGGACTACCTGTATGCCTATTTTTCTCTTAATGCCAAATTCCTTTAAAATGTCTTAGAACTGAGAGTATGGCTATTCGACCATTTTCACCGTAATGTGGCATTTATTCACTTATTGCATTTACATACCACCTTTTCACCTGGGAGCTCAGGGCAGGGCTGGGCAGGGCACATGTGAGGAATGCTCTCACACCCTCATGTTATCACAACAGCCCTGTGAGAAATGGAACTAGGAGTGAGAAATTGGCCCCGAAGTATCCAATAAATTCTGTGGTTCAGCAGGGGAACTGAACCTGGGCCAAATCCAACAAAAACCAAACACTGTTTTCTCAGATTCTCCTATGTGCTCTCTAAGGGCTCTTCCCCACAACTCAGTTAAAATGCTATTCACCAGTCCTTCAGCTGGCAGCATAAAATGTGCTGCTGCTGCTGCTGCTGCTGCTGCTGCTGCTGCTGCTGCTGCTGCTGCTGCTGCGGATCCCTATCCTACAACAGGAAGGATGTTACCAAGCTGTGTGGTTCTTTACTGTGTGAAGGCCATGTTAAGAAAATGGACTGGTGGATTCTTCTTGCTTTGATTTCCTCCCTCCTCAATAAGCATCAGCTAGTGGGAAAATATCCATCAATTATTCTCCTTAACAGGGCCTGGGGCAGGCAGGTTTTAACAGTTGGCTTAGACGTGCAGATTCAGCCATCTGTCAAAACTTACTCCAAGTTTTGCACACATTCCTGCTGATCCCCAGGCTGTGAGGAACTTGTATAGATCTTAAGATATGGAAAGGCCAATATGAGGAGAGACACCTTTTAGGAGCAATGGGAAGAGTTAACATTTATGACTTTTAAGTAAGTATCAACATCTTGAATTGAGTCTGGAAGCAAAGAACCAACCAGCTCACTGGGGTAAAACGAACAAAGTTGTCTATAGCAGTTAAAATACTGACTGCAGAATTCTACATCACGGAAGCAGTCAAGGAACCTTCAAGGGCAGCTATGCGCAGTGCATTACAGTAATCCAACCAAGGAGAAGGGGATTACTGTAGCTAGATTATCTTTGCACCCAAACAGATTTTAGCTCTTTAGCTTAAGCAGTCTTAGAAAATTCTACAGTATTGGCATTTGAACTTCAGTTCCTTAAAAAATTATGGTAGTACCACTCAAAGAGAAAAAAACATACCTGTTTCCCAAACGATCTTCAGGATTCTTTGCCAAGAGGAGTTTACAGATACCTTTTGTTGACTCATCAAAATTAGCATGCTGGAACTTCACTTCGTCTCCTAAGGTTCTTCTTTTCACTTCATCTTTCTCAACCTTTTCTTTGAAATCCTTGAATGGTGTTCGACCAGCAACCATCTCATAAATACTGCACCCCATAGCAAACCAATCTACAGGGTAGGAGTAACTTTCTTCCTTTAAGATTTCAGGAGCCATGTATCCATTAGTTCCAGCCTGTGACAACATAAAATAGTTTTAATGAACAGTAATCCTAATTAGTGATGTCTTTGAATGAGAAGCAGCCCATTCCTTGGATGAATCCCACAGAGCTCCATTTAAATGTTAGTCATGAAAAAAGTATCTTGATTTGAGGCATGACATAGAATTTTTGGCAAAGTAATCTGAAAAATATTATTACATATGGCTGCTTAAAAACAGTGGTGGGCAACATTTGTGGCTTTGGGTACTGCAAGGATTCCTCAATTAGGAATACATGCACATGTATCCAACACTGGGTATATATCCATTTGCAAACACTTCATTCTCTCTCTCTCTCTCTCTCTCACACACATACACACACACACACACTTTCTCCCTTTCTCACACATACCACTCTCCTGAGCAGGTCACTGAAAGGAATAGATAAGTAATGAGGTTCCTGTCTGTTAGTAAACTGCTTGCAGATAACTCATTTCCTGTTGAGGAATCTAGCAATTTTAAATAATCCACTGGAAGGAACAGGGAAGCCTAGTTCACTCCACTTCCCAGTGACCCAGAACAGAGTTGGGCAGAGAAACTGGGATACAATGAGGTCTCCCATTTGGGTCACCTAATGCTGATTTCTCATTGCAGGAAACCAGTAATTTTAAGCATGTCTACTGCCAAGGAGTGGGAAACCTCATCTATCCCTCTAAGGCAGTGGTGTCAAACTCAAATAGAAATGGTGGCCACTAAACCATGCATAAGGATCCCTGCAGGCCACAAATTGACTTAGGAAACCAAACCTTTATATATTTATTTTTTATTAATACATTAACACATTAAAATCAGATAGGAACTAGATATAACCAATATATTAAAAAAAGAAACACATTATCATTAAGAATCTGACAATTTGCTTTCAATATTTATGTGAAAACACATATTTATATATTTATATGTGTGTGTGTGTATATATATTGCATATATACAGTATGTGTATGTGTACACACACACACACACACACACACCACCACCACCACCACCCCTCTTCTTCCTGGCCTCCTGCCAAATTATCAGGCAGTCCAGCTCCCCAGCTCTTACTCCCACTTATCACCTCCCTGCAATGTTCCCCCTAATTTCTGACATCCCATGAATGGAAAAAAAATGTTTTGTGCAGCTGTTCCCAAACCAAGTACAAATTTGTGCACCACAATATAAGAATATGAGTAAACTGTAAATACATGTAATAGTGACAGGTTAAACTATTTACCTATTTTTTAATTAAAATATAGAAACTAGGAAGTATAATAGTAAGTCATGCACCGTACCTGCTTGAAAGTTGTGCTTTCAAGTAATTTTGGACTCCTGGCAAGTGGCCCCTGCACTTCTCTCGGCAGCATTTTTCAGAAGTGACCTGGCAGCTCCTCCTTCCCAGGGCTGAGAGGGAGGGACTGGCCCAAAGTCCCCCAGCTGGCTTCCTGTCCAAGTCAGGACTAGAACACACCAGCCCCTGGTTTCTAGTCTGACACCTTAACCACACCACCAAATTAGCTGCACACATACATGCCTACAGATTATAAGATAAACTTACTAGTTGCTGATAACTGCAAACAATGTAATGCTTTTGTAAGCATTTAAATTTCTTTTTCTTTTTGGCTGTTGTGGGTCTTCCGGGCTGTGTGGCCGTGTTCTGGAAGTTGTGGTTCCTAACGTTTCGCCAGCATCTGTGGCCAGCATCTTCAGAGGGCAGGAGCACAGATAGAAGCAAAATCTCTGTGATTTTGCTTCT
Organism: Charina bottae; assembly: GCA_023362775.1. Lineage (NCBI taxonomy): Eukaryota > Metazoa > Chordata > Lepidosauria > Squamata > Charinaidae > Charina > Charina bottae. The sequence goes on from JALMGJ010000005.1 coordinate 23,263,152, forward strand.
ATCTGTGAGATAGAGATTTTGCTTCTATCTGTGCTCCTGCCCTCTGAAGATGCTGGCCACAGATGCTGGCGAAACGTTAGGAACCACAACTTCCAGAACACGGCCACACAGCCCGGAAGACCCACAACAGCCATCGAACTCCGGCCGTGAAAGCCTTCGACAATACATTCTTTTTTTTCTTTTTCTTTTGGAATTTGATATTGTAATGAAAGAAAAAATTAGAAAAAAGAAAGAAAAGCATTATGCAAAAAGCATTCACCGTACATACTCACAGATAAGCCAAGAATTTTAGGTGCCAAAAGACGTCCAAAAAATTGGGTTTGGCTTACCCACAGACGGGCTTATCTGCAGGTATATATGGTAGGTTTTCCCCTCACATTTTAAAAAGTACCTGTATATCCCATATATACTCGTGGATAAGCCCATCCATGAATAAGTTGACCCTCAAATTTCTAACCAAAATGCCATGAAAAATGTGCCACCCCCCGATAAGCCAATTGTGAAAATTAAAACATACAAAATTTCAAGGGTTGGCTTATCCGCGAATGGGCTTATCCGCGAGTATATATAGTAGATTGCCCCCTCTCTTTCATTCCCCCCCCCCATTCTTTCCTTCTTCTCTGGATGTATTTTGAACTTACTTAAACTTTATTATTATTAATTTAAAAGTTGAATGTTTTATAAAGTTAACAACAATCACGGACATTTTGTAGCCTGAAACTCAACAGATGTTAATTAAACCTTTTCTGGAGGGAGGAGGGAAATTCAACCTGTTTTGAAGGGAAGAGAGAACTTAATTTAACCTGTTTTGGAGAGAGGCACTCCTCTGTGCGCTGCAGGCTCTGGGGGCCGGAGCAGGTCCGCTACCAGCGCAAGGCTGTCTGTCTGCAATCTGGGGAAGAGGCCCAAGCTCACTGCCTCAGCTTAACGGCAGCTGCCCTCGGTGCTTGAGGCTGCTGCCCACCAGACTGAGCAGGAACTCCTGTCAGGTGGTGCTCTTGCTCAGCTTGTGCCCCGGCAGTGCCAGGCAATCCTTGCTGCTGCAGTTAAGCCGATGTAGCAGACTTGTGCAGGACTCCTCACGAGTCGCAAGCCTGGAGTTTTGCTGATTGGTGACTAAATTTATTATTATTTACCTTTAAATTGTAATATTATCCATGTTTTATTGTATTCTTATTTTATTTTGTTAAATATTTTCAAAATGTATTTTAATCTGGTTTGGGCCACACCCAGGAGTGTTGTGGGCCGCATGTGGCCCATGGCCTGTGTATTTGGCACCTCTGCTCTAAGGGATCTGATCTCTTATTTCTCGTAGACATAATATATGATTCCATGATGCTTTCCTTTCCTTCCAGAGAAGCAACTTAATACTTGTATTCTTCCTGCCTGTTGCATGTTGTTTGAAAAGTTTCTGTAATCAATGATGGAAGCTCAATGGCAGTCTTAAAAGGAATAATTGTTAACCTAATCTACACCACAGGGAGTTGCTGATATGTCAGAAGACAACCTGGAATGATGTATAAAAGTATTATACATATGGAACAAACAAATGAAAATATTTGAAGCAAAAATATGGAAAACTGAGGGCATCTTGATACAAAATACTACTTGTATTTGGCAACTTTTTAACATAACAAATATTCTTCAACTAACTATCAAAATGCTTACAGAATCACATTGGCTAACTCCATTTCAGGAAAGACTGCCAAATCCTGTGAAATTCTATGTAATCCCTTCATCACAACAGCAAAGTGTATTTTCCACATTTCTTTCATATTAACCAGTATGTCTATACATGATAATTATCTAAAAAGAGGAATAGTTCTTCCCCAAATACCTTATTGTTAAAAGGGAAGGGCCATTTATTGGTAGAGAATATAGTAAAGGAGCAGTTAAGTTTTAAACTGTCTTTAAAAGTGTCTTCCTTTTGGGTAAATACAGAGCGTATGGGTACTATGTATATACTCATCCCCGAAATCAAATGCAACAATCTACTATTTCACCTCTAATCTGGTGCAGAGGTGTACATCGATAACCTTGAAGAAGGCATACAAGAGTGGTTACATAAACATGAGCTGAAAGAGAGGACAGGGTGAAAAAGAAACTCAAGATTGCCCTGTGTTGATTCTCTTCGGTATAAAAGAGAGGACAGAGAAACTCTGTCAGGTTTTCAAGATTCTGTTATTACATCCTATGACAATAAAGTAGAATTCCAATGGTTCTTGTGGTATTTGTTTCCTGACCTTGCCTACCTCAAAGGGCTGACATCAGTTTATGTTTATGGCATGTTGGCCAACAAAATTATGTACAGATTGTTTCAAAGTGTCTTTTGATCTGAGTCTGCTGAAAGAAGGGGCATCCAAAGGGCTGTGCCCCTCACTGAGGGCAACGATCCATTACAGAACAATTACCAGAACTTCATGCAAAGTTTTAGAGCTCATTTGATGAATCAGCTCAGATAGCAAGAGCAAACAGAGAGATTCACAAACTGAAACAAGACAACCACAGAGTTTGTAAGTACAGACCAGATTTTCAATTATTTGCCATAGATTTGGGGTGGAATGATCTGGCTCTAATTGACCAATTTCAAGGAGGACTCGCTGATGAACTGAGGAACGTTGGAAAGACATTCTAGGGATGGACAGTTTAGTGCCCTGCTGTTGTTCTCAAGTTCAGTTCCCAGCTAGCATGGCTATTGGCAAAGGATTATGGGAACTATACTACAAAATATTTCGAGGGCACTTGCTTGCCTTTCCCTGAAAGAATACTAAATTCAATAGGCCAATTAAGGGGCTGTATGCTTAATCTTATATGGAAATTAATTAAACTTATCTACTCAAGCAAACCATAACCACACTGAACTAATTAAATAAAGTTATGTTGATTAGTCTGTTTACTTTTTTTCTTTCTAGAAAAGAAAGGTTATCTTTATTTCTACACTGTGGTTGTTTTTTGCTTTATAAAATTGCAGGGAGGGAGGAAGAGAGAGAGAGAGAAATCTAGTAATCCACACAAAAAACAGTGCAGTGACATTCCCAATACTGATGATCTGCAAAATAAAACACACCCACTACCCTTCTGTACTAAAATGATGCCTCAAAATACCATTAGTATTTGTACTTTAGGATCTGCAGCAGAGGCTCTCTTTTTTTTTTATTGCTGTGAAAGCAGTCCAGTTGGCAGATACAAGTGAAGGAATTTTTTTTATCCAGAGTTATTGCATGTGCAGAAAATAAAAATAATGACATGCAGATATATTTGGTTATGTGTGAAATATGATTTCCTTAATTTGCTGTGTGAAAACATCCATGCAAAATGAAGCATGTTAGTGATTATATTGGAATTTGCATTTGCATTGTTAAGCCAGTTAACATGATACTGGTTAGTATCACACTACCATCACACTACCATCTTCAGAGGACACATGTTTAATCCCTTCATAATTGAGACCAGGTATATGACCTGTGGTTTAGAATATGAAAGTAATTTCTTACAGCTTGCATGGAGGATTTATCTGTTAGACAGACTTTTAAATAGGATTAAGTAACAGAAAATAACATTGTGAAATTCCTATTTTTATTTATAGATAAGATAGATAAGACTGGAAATTCAAATGCTTTTCAGGACTCTTAGGACACTTCAACATGAAATGTTTTTGTTTCCTAATTCTTCCACATCATGTTGAAGCTGGCCATGGAATCATCTTTACTCCTGAATACCTTGGAGTGCAGAGAAGAGCCATGGAATACCATATCAATGTTTCCTCTCCAGGTGATCAATAGAAGAGTGCAAAAAATATAATTTCCTCGGTCCCAAATCCAAGTTTCTGCAAATCGTGAAGTGATAAAATCCACTCACAAGCTAAACGAAAGAAAAATGCATTGCTGGCACCTTTCCACCCATGTTTTCAATACAAATGAGCATTTGAAGAAAAAAAAGGGTTGTCATTATAGCCTGAAGCTGCATGACCACTAAGCCATCATCCCTCATGTACTGAAAGTCTCATTGAGAGCTGTGAAGATAGCATGATATTGTCATCAGTTTCACAGCTAGGTGTTTTCCCCAAAACCTCTAACCATAGCTGTGGGCTCCAGTGCAGAGGTGGTGAAGAGTTCTAAACAATGTCTACAAACAGGCACCAAGAACCGGACACTGAAGATTGCCTGGGGTGGGGGGAGAGACAGATGGTCCTGGAGCAATTAAAAGGGGTGGGGGAGTGAGAAGTAATTTCTAGTACTCTCCATTCACAAGAGCCACACACCCAACAAATCCAGGAGAACTGACATTTTGCCCCTGCTGGAAAAGGCAATATACGGACTAAGGTAAAGATAAAGCCTTCCTTGAATTGAGTTTGACTCCTGGCGCCTAAATGGACACCTACATAGTTTTCTTAGCAATAATAAATAGTTTGCCGCCGTCTGTCTGTCTGTCTGTCAGTCTGTCTTTCTTTCTCTTCCTTCCTTCCTTCCTTCCTTCCTTCCTTCCTTCCTTCCTTCCTTCCTTCCTTCCTTCCTTCCTTCCTTTCTTTCTCTTTCTCTTTCTCTTTCTCTTTCTCTTTCTTTCTTTCTTTCTTTCTTTCTTCTCTCTCTCCCTCCCTCCCTCCCTCCCTCCCTTCCTTCCTTCCTTCCTTTCTTTCTTTCTCATTTTACAATCCATTGGTTTCCTAATGGTCTCCCATTAAATTATCAACCAAATCCTACTCTACTTAGCTTTTTCAGCTAAGCCAACACCCATTAGGTGCTAGAGGACGAAAAAGGGAGGAAAACTAGACTTCACCATATATCCATTTTATATAGCTATATATTTGATATCAGGGTGACCAGGGTCACACTTAATATTTTAGGGACCTTAAAGATCGTAGTAATAGATGGGTTGATTACTGATTGTGCAAAATGGTCAGGGCCACGTCATACGTGTAGTTATGATTAGAATTTCTTTCTTCATCTTTTAGAGGTTTTGGGGGGAATGTGGTAAAGGGAAAACCTCAGCCTCCTTGTGAGGAAGCCACAGCAATAGGGAATGGGTATTTGCAGACTCAGTGTGCGCTGAGCATAAAGGCTGCTGTGATGAAGGAGAAGGGGTGGGTGTTAGAGAAGAAGGATGGGGGAGATGGCAGATACCAGAGATTGGCAAGAAGAAAACTAAAGACTAGGGAACAGTGGACTACCCTTATCAGGCCTATACAAACAAACTCCCCCACCCTTCTAAGCTGCCTGGCCTTGAGGCAACGTACTGATCAGGCAGGAAATAAAGCTGGTTTCTCAAGATGGGACATCAGGAGGGAAGAAAGGGTGCCAGAGACAACACAAGTAAGGAGCTGTTTACAACACACAGCTGAGCCTGGCAGGCTTATTGAGGCCCTTGGTGAGAGAGCAGGAAAGCAAGCTTCAAACCTCTATAGCCAGAACACTTTATCTTCTTGGTTAAGCATTTTGTTTGGAACGTTAGTTTGAGTTCTTGGTTTGGCCTGCTGAGTTCTTGGTTTGGCCTGCTACAACTCCAAGAGTCTGTTTTTCTTTTCAACCCGTCCCTGAATGTTCAAGAGACTGGGGAGAATAAACTTCTGCAGGTTCTCTACATCTTGGAGGGTCCAGAGTTCGCTTTCTGTTACAGTATTCGCTAGTCAGCTCCTCATCTCTCTGTCTACAAGGGTCTCTGTCACAGGAAGAACTTTTTAAAACTCTAGTAAGCCTATGTTAGGGATTGGGAACTACAATTGCACTTTGTGTTTCTCTTCAATTGGTACTTTGTGTTTTTCAGCAATTGTGACTGGATGGGACGCCAAAGCCCCCCCCCCCCCCGCAAAATGTAAAGGCTGAATATGAGCTTAGAACTGCACATTGTCCACTTCTATTTCTACCTATTAATTTTATTCTATGTAAATATAAAGATTTCCTTAAGTTGAGCTTGACTCATGGTGACTACGTAGACCCATCTACAGTATGCAGTTGTCTTTGTAGCAGCCTTGCAGTTGCCTTCAGGATGTTGTTGTTGTTGTTGTTGTTGTTGTCTCCTCCTTTTCCCAGTCATTGATATAGCTATAAATGACTGGGTAATTTTCTGTTGGTCTCCCTTCCAAATATTAACTAGGTCCAACTTTGCTCAGCTTTTGGGGAGATCAGCCAATGTCAGTTGGGTGCTGCCACCTGCTGTAGGATATTTTTCTATTCACTGAACTTCTTACACTGTATCAAGCTAAGTATATTAAAAAAATAAACATATACAGTTAACTGTTTTAAGAACATGATAAAACTTTAACAAGGAGGAGGATGGGATAGCTGGAAAATAGATACTAAACAAAAGTTCTCAAAAGTTCTCTTTGCCTCTTTGTCAAAAAAAGATTAATTCAAATAGTTTACGAACAACACAGCTTCAAATCAGATATAAATTAACTGTCCAGTTGTGAGAGCCAGTTTGGTGTAGTGGTTAAGGCACCAGGCTAGAAACTGGGAGACCGTGAGTTCTAGTCCCACCCTAGGCGCAAAGCCAGCTGGGTGACCTTGGGCCAGTCATTCTCTCTCATCCCTAGGAAGGAGGCAATGGCAAACCACTTCTGAAAAACCTTGCCAAGAAAAGTTCAGGGACTTGTCCAGGCAGTCTCTGAGAATCGGACACGATTGAACAGATTTAAAAAAAAACCTGTCCAGTGGAGTATAATCATTTTTAACCATCCTCTGTGTGTGAAAAGTCCAAAAATCCTGGATGTCTTGGTATATTCCAAGTATTTGGTATATCCCAAGTACATAGCCAAGAAGAACATATGCATCCTTTATGAACAGTGATCAGACTGAAGTCATGGTAGCATTCCTGAAGATTTCAGCCTCAAATGTATCAACAATAGAACAAATGCAGACGATGCATGCATATTCCCCAATTCCTAAATTATATCCCCTAAGGTAACTGCAATCAGCTCAGTTAAAGCATTCTACATGACATTCAGGGCAAATCACTATTTCTTCACTTTCCATTTGTATTCTGAGCTTATCTAGCATTATAAAATCACACATATAAAATCACCCCATATATATGATGTACCATTACAGGGATATATATTTGGTAGCATCTCCTTTGCTGCAAAAATGTTTTATTTTTATAAGTCACATACCAAAGCAAATAAGAAACTGACTGAGTTTAGCAATACTAAATAAACCTAGTATACAGAAGATAATTTTTCAGAAATCTGAAAGAGCCAGAACTGAAACCCGTTTCATGTACTGGGGGAAAAATGTCCTGCTGATGAAGTGTTCTCCTAAAGTCCTGGCTAAAGTCTTGTGGTATTTAAGCTCCAAAAATTGGGGTGGAGTTGGTTGGTCACAAAGCAGCTGTCCTTAGGGGTTCCATCAGCATAGGAAAATGTGGCTTAGATCGGCTCACATTTTCCCACAGCTCTTTACAAAACAAGCACAATCAGTCTCATAAACCAAACAGAGATGACAATCTGTGTGTTCAACCTTTATTTGCCATGGCAAAAGAACTGTTAAACAGGAGGAAAAAACAAGCTGAATTTAGCCCTATCAGCTATTTTATAGAGCTCACTCCTCCCTTCCTTCACAGGGTGCCAGTGACTGCTTTGTTCTCCATTCCAACTGTTCCATCTTTCGTTAGTAGTGGCCTTAACAGACCTTGGAGGAATGTCACATTGGACCACAGGAAGCTGTCCAGTATGTTTGGTTCAAAGATTTATTTCTTTCTGCTTACAACTAATTCTGCCATGAATTGTGTAAGAAAGTGGCAGAAATCAAGACTCATTCCTTTCCTTTCCCTGACAATATACCAGTAATAATTGGTTCAGCGTTCAACTAGCCATTGAAAGGATGACATTTCCTGTTATCTCATTGATAAATTTTGCTATAGTGCATAGAATATTCAGAATTCAATAAATAGAGTAATGATTTCAACATCTGGCATTCTTTCTTTACTGCTGCATGTCTTGCAAACTGAGCAAACTGTAGTTCTGCTGATGTGTTTGTGAGTTTGCTATTTTTGTAGGCCCTTCTCAACATGAGGTAAGGAACCTCTTAAGGAAAAGGGCATGTGAAGGCAGATTTTGTTCATAATAAATATATTCTTACACATGGAAGGTGAGAAGTCCAATTGTTTTTTTTCTATCCTAGACATACATACATACATACATGCACACATAACACAAACACACACACACACGAACACACACACATACAGTATATGTAGTATGTATGCATTTGTGTGTTTGTGTATATACTGCTTGAATCCCTCTCTCTCTCTCTTGGCTTTATATATGCACTAACCCTATCTCCCATTCAAATTTATGGCAAAAAGCCTTTAAAGAGCCAGTGTGGTGTTAATGCAGTTGTGGTATTGGACTAGGAGTGGGGAGAACCAAGTTTTTGTTCACCCTGAGCCACAGTGAGTGACTCTGGGTCAGTCACTTTCTCAGCCCAATCTATCTCACAGGGTTGTTGTTGTAGGAAAAATAGGAAGCAGCATCACATATGCCACCCTGAGCTCTTGAATCAAAAGCGGAATATAAATGTAATAAATAAAAAGTGTCATTCTGTTATATAACCTTTGATTGTTGTGCTTGGCAGCCCGCCTGCACTTACGACCGCAGGGGCACTTCAGCTCCCCTCAACCGCCTATCTCCCCCCCCCCCCACACACACAGCTGCACTCCTTGGAGGCAGTGGTGGTGCTGGGGCCGAAGTAGAGGCCCAGGGGCAGTGATGGCCGGCTGAGACTGGTAAAGGCCCTAGGCCTCTACTTCAACCGCAGCACAACCACCGCCAAGGAGTGCCGCCTCAAGCCCCACGCTGTAGCCAGCCATCCCAGCGCCACAGCGCAAAACCCCAGCCACCCCTATCCTGTGCTCTGCAGACCCTGCTGTGCTCAGCTGACCTTTGCTGGCTTCCTTCCACTGCTGATGAGGTGTGTCCGGCCTGGCCCTATGGGAGGCAGCTGCTGGCCGTGCCAGGCCATCTTCCTGAGGCCACTCGCACTGTTCTCCAAATGGCATGCACCATTCTCACAACGCTTTGGAAGGCTTCTGACACCTTCTGAAACCTTGTGAGAAGGCCGCGCCCACCATTCTCCAAATCAAGGACTGACGGCATTGCCGTTGCTAAGCGATGCAGTCACGTGACATTGCACTTTATGACCACATCACTTAGCAATGGAAATTCCGGTCCCAATTACCTTTGTAACTCAAGGACTACCTGTATCTGTGTTTCTGCAAAATAATCTTGGGTGACTTCCTTTTTTTTAAAAAATAATGTTATTAAAGATTATAATTGTAATAGTAAAAACAAATACAAACTAAATGAAAGAAAGAAGAGTAGAAAGAAAGTAAAAAGTGCAAAGGAAAAGAAAAAGCATAAAGAATAAATGAATGAATGTGCAAATATAGTAAAGAAAAAGAAAATAAATATATAAAGAAATGATTTCCAACCTTCATCACAACAAGTATAAACAATTTTGGTAACTTTTCACCTTCTCTTAATTTACAACCAATCATCTCTTCATCCCATGTCCCATCTCTTATATATGAACAAATCCATAAAGCATCATCATTTAAGTCCTGGTGTCAGCAAAAGCCCATTAAAGGTTGCCAGAAATAACAACATTTCTATTTTAACCTTTATCAAATAAAACCAACTTTATATTTCTTCCTTTTACTTCTAATAATGTTAAGCTTTAGTTCATTCAAGTACTGTTGTAGAACTTGAATTATTTTCATTTCTTTTTTATCCCTTCTCACAAGATTCACCCAAGCTTTAACCAACCTCTTTTGCAAATCCAATATAAAAGAATTATCCAGGTCACTCTCTTGGTTTATTATTTGTAATTTCCTTTTGATTTTTAAAGTATCAACCGATTTCTTTTGTGTGTCCAATTAAACCTTTTTCCATGTCATTCTTGTAGCCATTCATTTGTAGATCCACTTTCAGTGTCAACTCTGTCTCTATCTCTGTCTTGTCAGATAAAACTTGTTCCTCTTCTGCCATTTCTTCCAAAACATATTTTGGACACAGTCCATCCATAGAAGCAAACATCACTATTGACATTGTTGATATTAACTTCTGATTCTATTTTTCAAAAGTATCCATCAGTATTTCCAATGTTATAATATTTTGTGTCATTGTGTAGCTGTTAATCAGGTTTATGTATTCTTCTCCTTTAATTAAAATTTTTAGTTCCCTCTAGTGTCCAATTTTTGAAATTGTTTATCTCTTTTATGTTCAAAACAAATCAACTTTCCCACAGGAAGGATTCTTATAATTAATTCCAAAATCTTATTTCAAATTTATCTGGACCCTTAATCCATTTATAACTTTCTAAAATCAAAGTCTTAATTGGCTTTTTGCTGTTTATTTCCATTTTTTAAAGTTCTTAAACTTGTAGTTAAATTTTTATTTCATTAAGGATTGAAGGCAGACTCACCCAATATTTTCAGACTTGTTGATCCAAAGGTTTCTAATAACTGAAAAGTAGTTAATAAGCAATTTCCTAATGTGATTAGAAATGGAAGTGTGTAAACTTAGTGTCCTTTTAAAGGCACCCACCGTGGTTTGAGCAAGATGACTATGCCCTTGTCTCCCAGTGCTCAAAACCCACTGGAGACCTCTGTTTGTGGTCCCCTCATGAGGAACAACTGTCTGGAGCACTTCTGGGCAACCTCCTGTCCTCTCTTTGTCTGGAGAGGTTCGAAGAGAGGTTCTTTCTTCACCGTGGTCGTCAGCTCCACTTTTTGCAGAGCTGTCTTCAGTCTGCCATTTCTTCCTCGGGAAGCCAAAAATAATATTGGGTGACTTTCAATGGTGTCTTGTTGCAGAACAGCACTCCCTGTAGGCAGGGTATCTTGCATAAATTACTGCTAATTAGACTTGCAATGTAATTCATAGATTAAAAGAACCAAGGATTTTAAAAATTTTAACAAACAGGTATACAAGATAATATACTACTTAACAGAAAATGCTGTATCCAAATTAATATATTTGTAAATCCATAGTTGTTACTTCTATCTAGCACTCGATTTTCCAACTAAGAGAGTAAATGCCTAGAACTTCAGAAAGGCTCTTCTGACGTTTGTTTTTTTAAGAAATTAAACCTCAGATGCAAACAATATTGGAGTGGGGGTGGGGACAGGGACATTTTAACTCAAGTTCAGTCAAGACATTTTTTTCTATTAGTAATATCTTCCAAACCATATTAAATAAATTTTGGAAAGATTATTTGAAGTTGCTGTTAATGTTATTTGATGCTCAAAATTTACTGAGAGCGGCATACTGAAATACTGCTAAATAAAATTCAACTATGAATTACAAATTTTACAGTAAATTGCAAATTTACTGTCAATTACCTTATTGACAGTAAATTTAAAATCCCAAAGAAAATTAAAGGAAAAGTATTTTCAAGGGAAGAAAATAATTTATGATATGCAGAGATTAGTGGATTTTAGTTACATTTTTCAGAAATCTCTAAATGATCCCAGACTATAGCTATATTTGCACATACCTTCTTATTGCTAATTTAACCATGGTTTACTCAACCCAATTTTATGGGTTTGCATGACATAGTGAATGATAGGCTTGATTTATAACATACTAAAATGTTAGGATCAACAATCAACAGTAAAGGAACAAGCAGTCAAGAAATACACCGCAGACTAGCATTTGGTAGAGCAGCCAGGAAGGCCTTGGAAAAGATATTCAAATGCTGTGTTATGTGTATACCTACAAAGATCAGAATCATGCAGGCCATGGTATTCCCTGAGACACTCTATAGAAGTGAAAGTTGGACTTTAAAGAAGCAGGATAGGAAGAGTATTGATGCCTTTGTATTGATACCATGGACAGTCAAGAAAACAAACTGATGGATCATTGAACAAATCAACCCAGAGTTCTCACTCGAGGCACAAATGACCAGGCTCAAATTATCCTACTTCAGACACATTATGCGAAGACCCAGCTCTCTGGAAAAGGCTCTACTGCTGGGAAAGGTGGAACAAAAGAGAAGAAGAGAGCAACCAGCAGCAAGGTGGATGGACTCAGTTACAGTAGTGATGAGTACACCCTCGGGAGACTTGAAAGAACAGGTTAGGGATAGATCGTCATGGAGAAAATCTATCTATGTGTTTGCTAGGAATCCAAAATGACTCGATGGCACATAATCAATCAGACCAGCAGAATCCAAATGCTTATCTATGGCCTTTTGACATCATCCTCCTGGAATGGTAGAGTTTAATGATACATTTCTATTTCCCTTGTGGAAAAAATATAGGAACATCAACCTCCATTTTCTGAAAAGATGTAAAGGAGAAATTAAAAAAAACCCTAATAGTGGAATAAAACAGGAACTATTATTTTTTTAAGGCAAGGTGAAGATGTGGAAGAAGCCAAATGAACTCTCAGATAACTATTTAAGGAAGTATGTCTATGAAGGTTCTCAGTCATCCAGGTGGAATTGTCTGTAGCTTGAATCATGTCAACTGGATTTCTATTTTCTCAGTGGAAACGTTTCGCTCCTTATCCAAGGAGCTTCTTCAGTCTGAGCAAAGTTGGTAAGGGAATCCTAAATATGTTTCTAGGTAGCTGTGTGACCTTACACCTGGGGCTAGGTCATGGTTATATTGAGATGTTATTTTTAAGTCCTTTTACCATCTAAAGGAGAATCGTTAAGATCACCATGCTGCTGTTGAGCTTGTGAAATGGTCTTAATCTTCCTAGGCACAGAAGACAAAGCCGGGAGATAGATGGGAGATAGATTGTGCCTGAGGCCCCCACCTCTATTCAAGGAAGGATTTTCCAAGTTGGCATAAATGGATTCCTTGACCCCTCTCTCAAACCACCTATCTTCTCTGTCTAAAATGTGAACATTAATGTCCTCAAATGAGTGTCCTTTTTCCTTTAGATGAAGATAAACTGCTGACTCTTCTCCTGTGTTGGGCCATCCTCCTGTACAAAAGTTGTTTGGTTTCTCCAATGTAGAGTTCAGAGCACTCCTCACTGCACTGGATTGCATAAACTACATTGCTTTTCTTGTGTTTTGGAGTTTGATCTTTGGAGTGTACAAGCCTCTGTCTCAGTGTGTTGGTGGGTTTGAAATATACAGGTATGTGGTGTTTGCCAAATATCCGTTTTATCTTTTCAGACACGCCAGCCATGTAGGGAATGACCAGGTTCTTTCGTTTTCTCTGAGTCTCAGCCCTATCTGTCGCTGTTTTAGGTCTGGTAGATTTAGATTTGGTGAAGGCCCAATTTGGATATCCACAGGCCTTCAGGGCTGTTCTCAGGTGCTGATTTTCATTCTTTTTGGAATCCATGGAGGTGGGGATGGTTTCTGCTCTGTGTGACAATGTCCTGATGACTCCTAGTTTGTGCTGCAGTGGATGGTGGGAGTCAAACATCAGATATTGATCTGTGTGTGTGGGTTTCCTGTAGATCCCTATTTCTAGCTTGCCACCGGTCCCAATGAGGACTTCACAGTCTAGGAATGCCAGTCTGTTGTCCTTGGTGTCTTCTCTGGTGAAGCTAATGTTGGCATCTATAGTGTTTATATGGTCCGTGAAGGCCTGTACTTCCTGGGCCTTGATTTTGACCCAGGTGTCATCCTCATACCTAAACCAGTGGGTGGGCACCGTTCCCTGGAATGTGTTGAGTGCTTTCTTCTCCACTTCTTCCATGTATAAATTGGCCACAATGGGTGACACAGGAGAACCCATGGCACAGCCGTGTTTTTGTCTGTAAAAGTCACCTCTGTATGTGAAATAAGTGGTGTTAAGACACAGGTCCAGAAGATGGCAGATCTGGTTTGGGTTGAGATGGTTTCTCCTTTCAAGGGTGCTGTCCTCTTCTAGTCTCTTCCTGACAGCGGATAGAGCATGAGTGGTGGGGATGCTGGTGAAAAATTTAAGGAAGTCTTAACAACAATATCTACAATGCTACTCTCATTACCAGCCCAGGACCCACCCAAGGCCTCTGCCCTCTTTTTCCTTCCTGCTATCCACCCTAGAATCCAGTCTTCCCCAGCCAAAGATCTAGCCTTTATCCATCTGTTATTGTTGTTCATTATGGTTATTACTAAAAAGGTTGGGCAGCAAAGTGGACAGAATTAGGAAGACGACAGTAGAGAGCATGAGTCTGTGTGTATGACTCTGCATTTGAATGTTATGTGAGTGCATCGGAATGGATTTGTATGAATACAACAACAACAACAACAACAACAACAACAGCAACAAAAATTGCACTTTGATCAGGAAAATGGTATTGGGCCTAGTTATTGAGAGATTGCCTGTCTCCTGTAGTGTCTGCCCATCCTATGTGCTCCAAAAGGGTTGGCTTGCTTTGGGTCCCATCAATTAAGTAGTATCACCTAGAGGGACCCAGGAAGTGGACCTTTTCTGTTGCTGCACCTGTCCTTTGGAACAGCATCCCCTGGAGATCCACCTTGTCTGTCTTCAAGCAATCGATCTTGAGTTAGGATAGGGTTACCAGACATCTGTCAAACGGATTTTTGTCCTTTTTGTCCTCATGTCCTCCGTCCAGCAGGCATAGCCTTAAAATCAAATATTATCTGGCTTTTTAAGTATCTTGGGGTTTTTTGGACTGTTTTCACAACAGTAGTCGTTCAAACTCTCATGTATTGTGACCTTGTAAATTGTCTGCTTTTTTCTTTCCCTTGTCCATCGACAGACACAACCACCTAGATTTATGTTATTTCCTGATTCCAGCAATCAGCTTCAATCCAGCCCCTTCAAATCTATGATCACTGTAGTCTGTAGATCACATGACTCGTCATATGTGACTCGTCTATGGTGAAATTTGGAATGCACATCGTCGTTGATTCTATACAGGCGGGGCAGTTTGGGAATATGTTATGTCACTCCCTCAGATGATTGTTTTTTATATAACGTTGTTTCTTTTAACTTTGTGAAGCTACCCAGATTCATTTTGGAGTTGGATGGTCTAAAAATTCAAGTCTTCCCTTGAAGAAAAAGCATTCTTAGCCCAACCTACTGCTCAGGGTTGTTTTCAGAATAAAATAAAGGAATATCACCATGTAAGCTGCCTGAGCTGAGCTGAATTCTCGAAAGTGTCATCTTCAGAGAAAGTTAAATAAGGGCAATCACATGATTATACATTTAAATATTTGCTAGATTTATATCCCACTTTTCCTCCAGAAATTCAGTGTGGTATTTTCCTCACAGCAGCCTGTGAGATTAGGTTAAGAAATGCAGCATAATCGGGTAGAGATAAATTAATTATTATATTTATAATGTTATGGTATAAGGACTCAAAGTGAAGTGCCACAGTGGCCTAATAATTATACACCAAGTACTCTGAAATAAGAGTAACTGTCTTGCTTCTTGACCTGAACTTTACATTTTATTTATTTATTTATTTATTTATTTATCTATATCTATATCTATATCTATATCTATATCTGTATCTGTATCTGTATCTGTATCTGTATCTGTATCTGTATCTGTATCTGTATCTATATCTATCTATCTCTATCTATCTATCTATCTATCTATCTATCTATCTATCTATCTATCTATCTATCTATATCGCCACCCATCTCTCAAACAAGCGACTCTGGGCAGCGCTTATAATATATATAATCATTTTCTGAAGCTTGTGAAATGATGGTTTCCTTACCAAGAGGTGGAGAAGCTATTAGCAAATATAAATCAATTTTACATCTTCAATATATACAATAGATTATTTACTTATTTATTAGAATTATGTGTATGTTACCTACTGAAACAATTCTAGGTCACTTACAACAACACATTAACAATATCCATAACATCTATAAATATTAAAATGTTTTAAAATCTGCTGCTGTCTTCCAGAACACTCAGTCCCAAAAAGCCCTGGAGAAGAGGAAGTTTTTCACGTTTCCTGAAGGATTAAAGGGTGGGGGTCAATGTGACTTCAGAGGATAAGCTGTTCCAAAATGAAGAAGCTGCCACCGAGAAACCATTATTTATTTATTTATTTATTTGATTTCTGTAGCCACCCATCTCAACAAGTGACTCTTTTCCAGGTTCCCATGCCCTGATGTCTTTAGAAGCAAGTACAGGTAGTCCTCACTTACCAACTACAATTGGGACCGGCAACTCCATTGCTAAGCGACGCAGTTGTTAAATGAAATGTGATATGACCACACTGGACTTACAATGTCAATTCCACTGCACTCATTAAGCACACCATGTGACCATGACTTGTAACTTACTGCCAGTTTCCCCATTGTCTTTGCTTGTTGGAAGCCAGCTCTGAAGCTTGTAAATGGCAATCATGTGACCATGGAACGCTGCAACTGTCGTAAATGTGTGCCGGTTGCGAAGCACCCAAATGGTGATTATGTGACCATGGAGATGCTCCAACGGCTGTAAGTTTGAGGACTGGTTGTAAATATACTTTTTCAGTGCTGTCATAACTTCGAATGGTTGCTGAATTAGGCAGTTGGTAAGTGAGGACTACCTGTACTTTCTGTCCCTTCTCCTGTCCAGATCATGTAGGGCAGGCATATTCTACATGAAGAATAGTCCAAAATGTAAGAAGGGCTAAGTCAAGTATAGCCTTATAGTTAGCAACCAACACCTTGAATTGAGCCTGAAAACCTATCAACAACCAGCACAGCTCCTGCAGAATAGGTGTTATGCTGCTGAATTAGCTAGCACTTGTCAAGCCGGCAGGCCAGCAGCTGCTTCAATGCCAGCTTCACCTTTTGGGTTGTCTTCAAAGGTACCCCCACGTACAGTAAATTGCAGTAGCCTTACAGTCAATGCCTCCTGGTCCAGGAATAGGCATTACTGGCAGAGCTGCAAAGTCAGCCAAAGGCTTTCCTGGCCATGGTTTCCATCTGTTTCAGCAGGAACCATGACTCCAGGACAATCCAGATTACACAAAAGCTCTTTGTGGAGAAGTAGAAACCTGTCAAGATGGAACTGCTTTGGAACCAGTGGTTTTCTGTACCAATAGTAACTTTATCTTCCTGGGATTCAACCACAGTCATTTTCACCCCATGTAGTCCCTCACTCCTCCAAGCACTGGGTCAAGACTTCTATATCACTTATTCAGCCTGGCGTTGAGATGTAAAGCTATGTATTATCAGCATATTGATGATACCAGACCTTAAACCAATAATAGATGGCCTCTCTCAAAGGTTTCATGTAGTTGTTAAATAAGATTACTCAAAAGGCTGATCCCTGGGGTATCCCACATGGGAATTCATTCCACAGAGGACCCTCTCTACTTCCTCGGGTGTCACTGGCTCAAAAAATCCCAGGTGACCTTGCAAGATGTTACCTCTGTCATTTCATGAGATTCTACCCATTTTGTCTTTAGGAGCAATTTTGTTCTCAAAGAGCTCTTAAAGACCAGCAGTAATGTCCTCTGGGATCCCAGAGCCCAGAAGGGCCCAGGTCACTCTAAATAATGCTGCTGGCCAGCACTCTGAGGATGCAATAAGAGTGGAGAAATATTGACATTTTATATCTCTTACGATTGCAGAGTAGGCCCAGACTTGGGCTTGCACCTGTTTCTGGTCATTGTTGGTCCTTGTCTTTTCCTGTGTTGCTGCAGGCATCTTGTTAGGTACTTCATCTCCTGGAGCTCCTCAGTAAACCCAGGAACCCCATGGATTGGCACCCTCAGAAAGGCCACTCAGGAGCCACCCTATCAAGCACCATATCTCTGTTCCAGAGTTCAACCAGATTAGCCTCAGAGTTGTCCACTTGATTGCTTGGAAAATCCCCAGCACCCACTAGAAGTCAGTTGGATTCATCAGCTACTTAGGGTGGATTAGCTTAATAGATCCATCCTCCCTACAGAGGTTAGGGTGGCAAAGTGTTCCAAAGGGGACTAAATAGTGATCTGACTATGACAATGCTCTGATGTTGATGTCTTTACCTCTTACATCATGAACTAATTGTTCTGAGGAGAACATCATATTTTGTCAACCATCTGCTTTATCTTTATGCCTCATGTCAGGTGTTATTCAGGAAAGACAAAAATTAATTAGTCAAGTGACATGTATGCTTATGAATAACAACTGTTTATCTCTGAAAAAATAAGTCAGTTTTCAAAAAAGGATAGTTTCCTTTCTTTATATACTCACAAGTTGTAGGCCTCCAGATTCAAAATATCACCTTATTTTCAGGGTGTTTATTTATAGTTACTATATACCATCCCATTCTCTTAAATTCCAAAGGAACATTTTATTTTATTTGTTAGCTTTATCTCTTGCCTTTCCTCCAGGGTATACATAGTACTCGCTCATCCAATTTTTCCTCACAATAACAATCTTGTGAGATGGGTTGAGCTGGGAGAAAATGACTGGGGCAAAATCACCCCGTGAGCTTCTGTGCTTAAGAATGGACCAGAACTCCAGTCTCCCCACTCACAGTCTAAAACATTAATGACTGAACTGCACTTAGTCTACTGTAGTTATATAACCATGATTAAGCAGATATTTAATAGAAAAATACAGACACATTACAAACAATGTTATAGCCATATATACTTACATTTATGTCAATGGAGGAAAGACCCAGCTTCATTAAAAGATATTTTAATTGTATAAGCTGAGTATCCGTGATGACCAAATCCACATTTTAAAGCAGCTATTATAGACATGGGGATGGATGGAGAAGCTTGAATAGCAAAATGCATGCCAACACTATTATTTTATTTAGAAATTTCATAAATAACAAAATGTTCTTATAATGAAAATATTTTATAATTCCAATATCACAGACTAAAATGCATATTTATGTAGCATTTTTGTTGAAATTATTAGCCATTAACTAATCCTGATTTCATCAACACTTTAGTTGACTACGAAAAGTACAGTAAGTTCTATTGGGTACTGGAAATATGATACATAGCATTTATCTGAAAGAAGTCTAAGTTTTTTCCCCAAGTGATTTAACATGAGAGGGTCTAACATGAGATCTGCAAAGAATGTATAATGGAGGAAGATAATTTTTTTTCTGTCTATTATTACCTTTGCAGGGATAGAACTGTCTTAAATTCTGGGTTGTCTTTTGGGTACGAATGACATTTGTCCACATAATTTTTCCACTGTTGGAGTGTACATACTGTATGTAATCCAGGGATAGAGTTCCAGGATACTGTCTGTTGCTGCTGTAGTTCTAAACGGTATAGCATATTAAGACTCCTTGCAGTATTTATGAACTGATAGTTGTTATAGTATTACCACTGATAATCATTTATTATAATTGTGTAATTAAATAATTGTTAAATATTAATTTAATTATTTAGTACATAATAAAATAATTGTTAAAGCTTAATTGTTGTACAAGAAAGGTACATTATTTAGATATTTTAATAGTATTTGATACCACTTACATCTGGACCATTGGGGAGAGTTAGTTGGAGAAACTGTGCTGCAATGGTTCTACTCCCTCTATGAGTCAGTATTGTGGAGGAGTATCTGAGACCATGGTCACGGTTCAGACTATGTTGGGTGCTGTAGGACTCAAGTGTTCTTCCCTATGTTATTTAACTTCTATATAGTTTTGCTGGGAGAGGTCATCCAACAGTTTGGGGTGAGGTATCATCAGTAGATGGATTTATTTATTTAATTAAAATATTTGCATGGCCGCCCATCTTAAAACACAACTCTAGGAGACTCACAGCAATAATAAAACAACAAATCATAAAAGCAAAAAAACATAAAATCATAAAAACAAAACTAAATCCAGAAACTAAAAACAATAAACAAAAACTACACACACACAAACACACAGAATCCACATAATTTGTAAATATATATAAATAGATTTGTAATCTTAAAGAGATAAACATTTTACACATTCATATCATATAAACATTCCATACATACCCTATAAATATTCCAAACATACCATATAAACATATACACATTCATACCATATATTTATATGCAAAAAAAATTGAAGTATCCTATTAGGATTTGTTTTAGTGATATAACTAAAAATGGAGCCTAAATGTGAATAAAATAACCTTTAATTAAATAATTATTCAAGACTCTTTGCTACTGTGTTAATGTCTAAGTCAATGCTATCTTCTGCACTTTTAAATTGAAAGAAAAATGTACTTTAATTTTCTAGAGTTTTTTTTAATAAAAAGTCCAACAACTAAGTACAAAAACTGAATTAATTTCTTATGTTATGAAGGACCTTATCAAGTGTCCTATTCCTCACCAATCCCCTTGCTCCTAGATTTTCTATATTTTGATCTGGAATGTGTAAACCGATTTGTGGAAGGTCAGGTATGGGCTGTCTTCCCCAATTTTAATAGTTACTTAAAATGTTTATTATTTTCCCTCACCGAAACAAACTTTAGTATTCTTATGTAATTCCTATTAATTGCAGTGGGCTTGTACAAGAGAACTTTCTATAGACTATGTTTTATATCTGGATAGTAAAGATAATATTTTACATTAATATTTCATTTCCCAACTGCTCATTGCATAATGTACCTCTGTTTATTTTCTCTCAGCAACCAGAAAACATGTAATGCCTTGGAAGAAAATGGCAACTTTTGGCAAGATATAGATTTCTTTTAAGGAGGTATGGTACCTGAATTGCTGCACTGTACAGAATATATAAATACTGAATTAAGTAAATCTTCTTACCAATCTGTCACATAAAGTTAGTATAGATTTAGTCAGGAGCAAATCTGAAAAAATGAAAGCTTGGATTCAATGCATTGGAAACAGAGAGAGTTGCTCCACTGTATCTGCAACCCTGCACAGTGAACTCTCACTTACCCTATTGGTGATTTTTTTGTCCTCTTTGACTTCTACTGCCAAACCAAGATCAGACAATCGGCAATGGCCATTATCATCCAGGAGGATATTTTCCGGCTTCATGTCCCTGTAGACAATTTTCTTGGAGTGGAGGTGCAGTATCCCACAGGTAATCTGAGCTGAGTAGAAGATGACCCTATCCATTTCCAAGCCTCTCTCACCCACATGGTAAATGTGATATTTAAGGTCCCCACCATTCATGAGGCTCATGACAAGACATATGGAGGTTTTACTTTGATAAGCATAGGCCAGCCTGACAATGAAACGACTGTTGACCTTTTCAAGTATCTCCTTTTCAAGAAGAGCCATTTTTTCACCCTTTTTTTTCTTCAATCTTTTTTTATCCAGCTTCTTACAGGCATACATCTTCCCAGTACTCTTCACCTGGACAGCACAAACCTACAGCATGTTCCGTGCAAAAGGAAAAAGTCCAAGTGAGCCATCTATATTGGGAAGCAGAGAGGTGGCAATGACAATTCTGAAGTGCTTCAGTGTTAAGTTGGACAATAAGGTCTTTTGGCTGGAACTATGACCTTCTAGCTCTTCTACCACTGCCTTTTACATTACACTAATTACATTACATTATGCTAATTAAAAGTAACAACTTAAATTTTGCATTTTGTCTTACTGTTACAAGTTGCCTTAGGTGCTTATATAAGCAGAAAGGTAAGGAATAAACTTAATAAACAGACAAATAATAGCATTATTCACTATCCCATGAAAAATAAAAAATAGATTATTTCATGTAAGCAACTCTGAGCAAATTAAAGGGAGGATACCTATTGCTCCTGGATACATGTTACTGCAGGGAAAATAACCAGTGACAAGGGCTAAAATAGGCATATATGTCAAGCAATCTTGTTTATATAAGAATATAGCTAGTGATCCATTGTCTAACAAAGGATCTTTATTTAACTACCAAGGATTATCTGCACAGCAAGTAGACAGAATAACTTCTCCTTACCTCTCCAAAGCCTCCCTTGCCTAATACTCGGAACTCTTCAAAGAATTTCTCACTTATAGGTTGCCGTTCATAGCTTTTCCATTGCAAGAATTTCTCATAGAATGGACTGGCCTGGAAGCCCTCAAAGGGTTTTCCTTTAAGAAAGGCATTTGTCTCTTCCTTGGCTGACTGCAGGATGTTCTCAAAATCATTCTTGGAGGCTGACTGGCACTTGTTGGATAGGTCTGTACTAAGAAATTTCAAGTAAGCATTGCTAACATTCTTCAGATACATATTGACCATGCCCTCTAGGAGACTACTCTTGATGTTTTCTTCTGACAACTCCCAAGCAGAAATTTCATCCAAAAATTCTTGGGCCAATTGGTATTCAGGCACAGTCTCCAGGAATTCTCTGAAAAACTTCTTGCCAATGGGCTGTTGCTCACAAATGTTCTCATACTCCATAGGAATGGACTGTCCGATTTCAACACATTCCTCAACCTTGGGCAGTATAATACTCTTGCGCCGTCTTTGCATATCCTTGGCGTCTACATCTCCAGTTTTCCTGGCCTGTAAGTATGCTGTGTTGGCAATCAGATTATCAAGTCCCCCCATGTCACACATCTTGGCAATTAGTTAGAATAGCAGAGCTTGCTGGGGTAAAAGCACTGGGGAATCTTGGAGCGTCTGTCTGGGTTTTGCTTTTTTGTGCCACTGCCTGGGTATACGTATAAGCCTCAGAGAACAGGAGGGAGACTGCCGACTTTAGTATTAAATACCTCTCAAGGATTTTCACTAAGTACCTTTAAGGTGTATGTACCATTTGTGGAAAATGGCTAGTAAGAGGTTTCTCTGTAAGGAGCTTTGGGTTTGCTATCTATAGCTAGATGGATGCCATCCAAGGAAAAGCTCCTCACTGCTACCACTACTATCTGGTGTTCATTTCTCAATTTTGATTCTACAATTTATGCCTAGAAATGCCAGGTCCTTCTATATACAGTACACCCTTCTTGTAGTTCATCCTGATCTCAGTATCTGCACTAAATCAGACAAAACATATGGCACCATAACACACTCTAAAAACAGTTATGTAAAGCAGGTCCACCATAACTTTAAAACTGGCTTTAAGACAAATGGGATTTTCAGTATTTCACAAAAGCTTAACTGTCTTCAGAGTTGTGTATGTATTTTGGGTGGGAAGAATATTTTTTTTTAGTTATCACAATTCACTTTAAACTAAACCTGATTCTTTATGAGGATCTTATCCAAATAAATGCCAGTATTATAAGCTGCATCTTTATAGTCCACTAAAAGATTGCTCCTGTCATCCACAGCTCCCTTTATAGGCATTCAAATCAATTTAGGCAAAGTATATGCAAATAAATGTTGCTATACAAATAATGAGTCTATATGTTATGTTATTCTTTTATTTTATATCCCGCCTTTATTATTTTTACAAATAACTCAAGGCGGGGAACATACCTAATACTCCTTCCTCCTCCTATTTTCCCCACAACAACCACCCTGTGAGGTGAGTTGGGCTGAGAGAGAGTGACTGGCCCAAGGTCACCCAGCCGGCTTTCATGCCTAAGGCGGCACTAGAACTCTCAGTCTGCTGATTTCTAGCCCGTTGTATATGATTCAAACAAGACAGTCTTAATTTCTCACAACCTGGCAGAGAAGAAATATTTCACATTTTTTTAGAACAAATCCGGTAGGTGATATTAAAAACAATTCTTGGTGGCATGTTTTTTTAGTTCATCACTTAAACTAATGGGATTACAAAGGGAGCTGGTAGCAATCCCTATATTTAGATAGTCTAACACTTCATTGTAAGAAACTGTTGTGATTAATGGCTCTCATATTTCCACTGTCTGGGGGATGAAGGATAGCATTCTGTTGCCCAAAGGGCTCGGTGTTCATATTAACAAAGATAAATGTTCTTGTTCTCATTTGGATTTACCAGTCACACTGAGGTTATGCTAGTAAAAAATTCCAATAATCTCAGGCAAGTGGCTAAAAGTACTTGTGAATACAAAATATTCACAAGAGTTGCCGGTTCCATTATATCCCATTCCTGGAATATAATATTCACTTGGACATAATAAATACTAAGTTGCTGTTTAGAAATCATAATAATTAATTAGAAAATGATTTAATACCCCTTCAAAGCTAGTTCAGATATGATGCCAAAACATGTCTTGTGCAAAATTCTACTGTGTAGAATTATTACAATTGTTTAAGCTTCTAGATATATAAGCAAACTGTACTTAAATAGGCAGAGGACAGAGAAACATCTATAATCTTAGAAAATACTATTTTTTCACATCGATACTTAATATATTTTGACAAATAGATGTTTGTGTAGATGGAGATAATCTGGTAGGAATTATTTGTAAATACAGTTAGAAAATGGACATAAAATGTGAGTAACTTGGTCCTTAAAGGATTTTTCTAAATTTGTTAGTGTTATGTTCTGTGTTAACTTCTGTTTTCCACACTTTTAAGTATCACTGATTCAAAGAAAGATTTATTTTAGCTTTCCAGTATTTTTGGTACAGTAAATTTGGCAGCTAATGACAACAAAAAAAATGATTTCTTATGTCACACCATTTATAAGGGAAAAACGGACAATAAAGCCATACTACAATTAATTACCAAATATTGTGTTATTTTTCCAACTTTCTCTAAAACATTTAGCCAAAAATAAGTAATCAAATGTACATTGTCCACAGAGATAATCACATCTATCAGTTTAAATTACAAATCCTCCAACAAAATGTAAAAAACCCCAATTAATACAATACAATTTTAAAGAGGTGTAGTTCAATCTAGAAATTATTGAGTCTTAATGACTTGCCAAAATAGATTAGAAGTTGCTGAAATTATAAACTTAAGAACAAGCAGTGATTTACAAACCTCTTCCCAGTTTCCAGTAAGGTTGCTAATAAAAAAACCTTATTTTAACACCATTTAATTGTTTCCTTATTCAAAAATTAGCATAATGCTTGAATCAAGCCTATGTATCAAGACTGTGTAACAATTGGAGATCGCTTCCGGGTGCTGAAGACGCCGGTGCACTGAACCGAGCGCTCCTGGCTCGGGTCAGCTGTTTGCCTGCTTGCAGCGGTTTTTAAAGAAATAAAACTGCTGAAATCTCCCCTTTGGAGAAAGGGGGAATCAGAAGATAAACCACAAGGGTCGCCGGAACCGTCGCTCTTTCCCAATTCCCGCTTTTCCACCACGGGAAAAAGGAAATTGAAGCGATGAAAGCGACTGGAAGGACCATCGTTATTGCTCTGCAGGAAACAGCGAAATCTTTTCAGATAAGTAGCACCTAAATTCAGCACTTTTAGTCACTGTTTTATATTTGTGTTTATTTCAATTTTACATATTATCTGCTAAGATCCTTCTATGGACATGATCGATGCTGCTGGTGCGTGTGTAACTTTCTTGCTAAAGAAGACTTGAGAAATGGTGGGAGCTTAAAGAATAATGACTTTACTTGGAAGTGAAATGGAGTGACATTGACTATTGACGAATGGCTTATTTACTGAAGTGGGACTAATCTATTTTCCTCTCTGGATTTTGAATTCAAATGGGTTAACGGTCTGCCTTTTATCTTATTTTTTTGCTTTTCTGCTTTTCATCTTGAGATGGTATTTTTTTTCCTTCTTTTTTCTGTAATGTGTTTGGAAATTATTTGGATTATAATGGGTATTTTTGGAATATTTTTGTTTTGAACAGTTTTGGGAATTTCCTTATTATATGGGATTTTAGTGGACTTTCTTGTTGCTTTTTGTCTTGGAGAGTGAAGACATTTGGAGTTGGGGCTTTCTTCTTCCCCCCCCCCTTCTCTTTTTTTTTCTTCTTCTCTCTCTCCTCTTTGGGACTTGTGATTATAAGCTTGCCTGAGAACTGGATTGTTATTACATTTTCAAGGATATTTTGACTACAGCTAAAGGACTTACCCGTTGTACTCTTATCTTTTATTTTTTTTCATGTGAGAATTGTTGATTTTACCAAAGTACATTTTGCCCTTTTTTTATGCAACATCTATTAAGAAAAAGCAGTATTATTTTTAATTTTTTATTGTATCTGGATTTTTTTTTCCTCTCTTCCCCCTTTTTTTTTCTTTTGAATTTTTAATAATTTTTTATCCCTCTTCTTCCCTTTTTCTTTTTTAATTATTGTTTATAGTGGTTCTCTTTTGTCTTTTGTTATTTTTCTTTTCTCTTTACAGGAATATTATATACAACCTGGTTACTGCGGTTGCAAGAGGGAAGAGGGATAGAGATAAGGAAATGGAGTCCATGGCTGCACCTTCAGAAGTACCAACATCAGATATGGAAAAAATATTGGATGCGATTACAGCACTGAATCAAAAAATAGATGATTCAACTACTGCCTTGGAGGAAAAGATGGATATTTTAACTGTTACCTTGGAGAAAAAGATGGATGACTTAATTACTTCTTTAGATATAAAAATAGACAAAAAAATGGACAATATTCTAGATCAACAAGTAGAAGAGAAAATGGAAGCGATGAAGGAAGACTCAAAAAAAAGAATTTAGAAATGAAATACAGATTGTCAAAGAAATTGCAAATATTTTTCCAGGGGATTTTAAAGAGACACAAGGCCAGGTTAAGAAATTGGAGATTAAATCAGATTCTATTACTATGGAATATAATTTAGATGCTATTGTATTAGCAGAAATGAGAGAAGAAGAATTTATTTTGAGTCTGAGAGGAGCCCTGGAAAAATTAGATGAGAATATGAGAAAATATATAGTTGATACTTTAGTTCAATATTTAGAGATAGAAGAAGAAGACATGGACTCTGAGATAGATAAAATTTTCAGAGTTGACTCACGTTACGTTAGAGATAAGAAATTGTCAAGATATTTTGTGAGAAAAGTTACAAAAGAGCAAATTCTGAAGAAATATTATAGTGAGAGATCAAAAACAGTAGGGTTGGGTATAACTTAAAAGAATTAAATCAGAATTTTTTCTTTTTTGTTTGGAATCTGGGTTGTATAAATAGAAAAATTCTTTTCTTTTTATTTCTATATGCATAGTATAATAGTATGGTTGGGTATAAATTAAAAGACTTAAACTAGAATTTTTTCTTTTTATCTGGAATTTGGGATGCACAAATAGAAATTTTTTTTCTCTTTACTTACATATGTATAGTTTTGGGAAAATTAAAGTGTACCAACAATACAGGAATGGATGTTGAAACTACTAGAAATGGCAGAAAATGACAAATTGATTTGCCTACTAAAAGAAAATTTTAATTATTATTCTTTAATGAGTGGAAATTTTTGATGGACTATTTGCAAAAAGCAGGAGGAGTAAAGCTAAATATGGGGTTTTGATGATTATAGATAAATAGTATATAATAGACAAGGAAAAATATATGAATGTTATATGAATAGCCAGCATGTTAAAACAAACTATCTACTTTATTCTTATGACCATAGACGGATCGGAGGTTATCTAATTTCTATGTATGTCTTTTTCTTTATTTTTTATTTTTCTTTACTGCACTTTTCTTTTTCTTTTCTTTTAATTTGTATTTCTTTTTCCGTTTCATCTTTAACTTTTAGCTTTGTATATTTAAAAACCTAATAAAACTTATGTAAAAAAAGACTGTGTAACAATTGGGAAAAGCTGGCATTTGAACCAAAAAAAAAAAGTCTAGTTCACATCTCTTATTTTCCAAATTAACTCGAGGAACAGTTTTAGATTAGTGCTCCACCTCCAAAGAAAGTAAGCACAAGACTGAAACAAGAGATTAGCAAACACAACTCTTACTTAGTTCTGAAATATTCTACAGATGTCCTGGTTTGATTATACCATATTTACCAAGAAATCTATCTTTCTCCCAGAAATAATTATCTGCCAGCTGATGGGAGGGGTTTGTACTATGCTCACTTAGAAGTCGGGAGATTGTTGAAAACAAACAAGTAGGCAGGAGGGGCCAACCAAGGGCAAGATGGATGGATGATATTCTGGAGGTGACGGACTCAACTGTGGGGGAGCTGGGGATGGAGACGGCCGACATGAAGCTCTGGCGTGGGCTGGTCCATGAAGTCACAAAGAGTCGGAAGCGACTGAACGAATAAACAACAAAGGCAGGAGGCACAAGTTAACAGCAGTCCTCCCTCATTCCTTTCCTATCTAGGAATCCTTTCCCTTTCTCTCCCTTCATCTCCATCCAGCTTTGTTCCCCCCTTCCTTCCCAATATAGCTATCTTTTCCTCTTATATCACCTCCATCCTATTTCTTTCTTTCTTCTTCCTTTTTCTTTTGGGGGGGAGGAAGGATAGGAATGTATGTGTATGTATTTGTGTATCTGTTTGTAAGAATGGCTTTTACATGTGAGGACAAAATGGTATATAATGATTCAGGATGAACTAATTTTTAAAATGAGGTACCTTCCTTTACAGGCAATTAAATTTAATTGCTAATAATTCATTCAACTATAGAGCCAGAGAGCCAGTTTGATGTAATGGTTTAAGGACCAAGTTAAGAGCACGGGAGACCGTGACTGCTAGTCCCATCATAGGCATGAAGCCAGGTGGGGACCTTGGGCCAGTTACTTTCAGCCCTAGGAAGAAAGCAACGGCAAAGCACTTCTGAAAATCTTGCCAAGAAAACTGCAATGATTAGTCCAGGCAGTTGCCAGGAGTCAAAACGTGTGTGTATGTGTGTGTATTCCAAACAAGTCCTTTTTTGGAACTATGATCTCTGACAAGTATACATACATGCATATGTACAAGGTTGTCACACACATCATTTATTGGGTGATGGTAAATCTCCAAGAGTGGTTTTGGCTAGAGCTAGCACCCCTGCATTGACAAAATAAAAATGGAAATTTTGTCTGTGGTTTTTCCTCTCTATTTCCTTTTTGGGGCATAGGATCATGTTAAATCTAGGGTTATCTTACTTTATGAGAGCACATGTGGCCCTTATCTTCAAAGAGGGAAAAGCAAACAATGCAACAGGCAGCCAGACATTGATACCTGGGAAGATTCCAGAGCAGATAAAGAGATCCATCAATAGGCACCTTTAAAATAATGCTGCTATTACCAGAAGTCAATGTGGATTTGTCAAGAACAAATCTTGCCAGTGTAATGTAAGTTCATTTTTTGATTGGGTAGCTTCCCTATTAGGTTGTGAGAATCTTGCAGACATAATATATCTTGATTTGCAACAAAACATTTGACGAAGTACTCTGCGACACGCTAATTAGCAGGCTAGTTAAGTATGGGCTGGATGGCATGACAATTAAATGGATACATGGCTGGCCCCAAAATTGTATTCAGTACTTATTAGTGGCTCTTATATTGGAGAGAGGTATCACAGGGTGCCACAACAAGCAGACTTGGATCTCCCTCTCTTCAATATTTTCATTAATGATGTGGATGAAGAAGCAAAAGGAATGCTTATTAAATATATAGATGAGGAAACCCAGCTGCACTTGCTTTGCTTGATTCTTCCCAATCTTTGTGTCTTATCATGGTGAGATACGGCCTCTCTCCTAGTTTTTTAGTGCCACTAAAGTTTAGTAAAGCTAAAGAGACAATAAAACAATGGATTCAGGATGTGGAGCAACAAGGTGATATGAGGCTAATCAGTTATCGGATTTTAAAAATCTGGCTCCCCGTTGGGCTCCAGCCTCATCTTCAGTTTTTGGAGACCCAGAAACTAACATGAGCATTTTCTTTGGCACATTTTGAAGTACTGCCAACAGCAGAGATGAGTTTTCAGAAAATATTAATGAAAAATCCATCTGTCCACTACATCTACTGATGTGGGTCTGACCAAACAGAAATGCTGCCCATCTTTTTATACTACTGTACTCCTATTACAGTGATATATCATCCAAATAGCAGCTAAATTCCCAAGATGCACAGATGACTTAGTTGTTTCTTGGTTTGATTACTTATTCAATATATAAGGCTACCTACTTATCAAGCAGCTCTGGCTTACAAGAGGGTTAAAAACATCTTTTAAGTATCTTATCTATTAGCTGATAGAAACATACATCTTACATATAAAATTGCTAATTTTTCTGCTATAGTTTACCACCTCCATACATTAATGACTAGTCAGCGTTGAAAGTCACCACTATGTAATGTACTTCACTCCTTAACTTCATTTGAATAAAATTTTAATTTCTAGTTTTATTTTTTCCCTTTTATTTAAGGATTGAATGTGTGTATCCTTGATAGTCTGATCCTAAGACCATAACAACATGGAAGTAAAAATACATATAATTTAGAGATGATAAAAAAATGATAATTTTTGTTTGGTCTAGTGGTTAAGGCAACGGGCTAGAAACCAGGAGTCTGTGAGTTCTAGTCCCACCTTAGGCATGAAAGCCGGATGGGCAACCTTGGGCCAGTCACTCTCTCTCAGCCCAACTCACCACACAGGGTTGTTGTTGTGGGAAAATAGGAGGAGGAAGGAGTATTTGGTATGTTCGCCGCCTTGAGTTATTTATAAAAAATTATAATAAAGGCGGGATAGAAAATAAAATAAAATAATAAAATAAAATAATAAAATAAAATAAAATAAAATAAAAAATACTTAAGACAGAAATAAAACTTGACAGGTTGGAGAAATTAGCTGAAAGTAACAATGAGAAATCCAATAAAGACAAGCCCTATATTCTTACCCCTTCATGGATCACTGCCTTGTCGTGGCGAAGGGGCTTGCGTAACTCAATGAAGTCAGGTCAAGAAGAACAGGTCATGATGGAGAGTTCTGACAAAACGTGGTCCACTGGAGGAGGAAATGGCAAACCACTCCAGTATCCTTGCCAAGAAAACCCATGGACAGTATCAAAAGGCTAAAAGATATGACGCCAGAAGATGAGCCCCTCAGGTCGGAAGGTGTCCAAAATGCTACTGGGGAAGAGCGGAGGGCAATTCCGAGTAGCTCCAGAAAGTGTGAAACGGCTGGGCCAAAGCCGAAAGGACGCTCAGTTGTGGATGTGTCTGGAAGTGGAAGGAAAGTCCGATGCTGTAAAGAACAATATTGCATAGGAACCTGGAATGTAAGAACTATGAATCAAGGTAAGCTGGATGTGGTCAAACATGAGATGACAAGATTGAACATCGACATATTGGGAATCAGCGAACTAAAATGGACAGGAATGGGCGAATTTAATTCAGGAGACCATTATATATACTACTGTGGGCAAGAATCCCTTAGAAGAAATGGAGTAGCTCTCATAGTCAATA
This sequence comes from Charina bottae, assembly GCA_023362775.1. Classification (NCBI taxonomy): domain Eukaryota; kingdom Metazoa; phylum Chordata; class Lepidosauria; order Squamata; family Charinaidae; genus Charina; species Charina bottae. Next base: position 23,294,147 of record JALMGJ010000005.1, read on the forward strand.
AAAGAGTGGGAAAGGCAGTACTGGGGTACAACCTCAAAAACGACAGAATGCTTTCAGTTCGAATCCAAGGCAAACCATTCAACATCACAGTGATCCAAGTCTATGCCCCAACCACTGATGCCAAAGAAGCTGAAGTTGACCGGTTCTATGAAGACCTACAACACCTTCTAGAACTAACACCAAAAAAAGATGTCCTTTTCATCATAGGGGACTGGAATGCTAAGGTAGGAAGTCAAAAAATAACCGGAATAACAGGCAAGTTCGGCCTCGGAGTACAAAATGAAGCAGGGCAAAGGCTAATAGAGTTTTGTCAAGAGAACACGCTGGTCATAGCAAACACTCTTTTCCAACAACACAAGAGACGACTCTACACATGGACATCACCAGATGGTCAATACCGAAATCAGATTGATTATATACTTTGCAGCCAAAGATGGAGAAGCTCTATACAATCAGCAAAAACAAGACCTGGAGCTGACTGTGGCTCAGATCATGAGCTTCTTATTGCAAAATTTAGGCTTAAATTGAAGAATGTAGAGAAAACCACTAGACCAATCAGGTATGACCTAAATCATATCCCTTATGAATATACAGTGGAAGTGAGGAATAGATTTAAAGGATTAGATCTGGTAGACAGAGTGCCTGAAGAACTATGGATGGAGGTTCGTAACATTGTACAGGAGGCAGCAACTAAAACCATCCCAAAGAAAAAGAAATGCAAGAAAGCAAAGTGGCTGACTGATGAGGCTTTACAAATAGCTGAGGAAAGAAGGGAAGTAAAAGGCAAGGGAGAAAGGGAAAGATATAAACAACTGAATGCAGAATTCCAGAGAATAGCAAGGAGAGATAAGAAGGCCTTCTTAAATGAACAATGCAAAGAAATCGAGGAAAACAATAGAATGGGGAAGACTAGAGATCTCTTCAAGAAAATCGGAGATATCAAGGGAACGTTTTGTGCAAAGATGGGCATGATAAAGGACAAAAAAAGGCAGGGACCTAACAGAAGCAGAAGAGATTAAGAAGAGGTGGCAAGAATACACAGAAGAACTATACAAGAAAGATCTTAATATCCCTGATAAATACGATGGTGTGGTCACTGACCTTGAGCCGGACATCCTAGAGAGTGAAGTCAAGTGGGCCTTAGGAAGCATTACTAACAACAAAGCTAGCGGAGAAGACAGTATCCCAGCTGAGCTATTTAAAATCCTAAAAGATGATGCTGTTAAAGTGCTGCACTCAATATGCCAACAAATTTGGAAAACTCAACAGTGGCCACAGGATTGGAAAAGGTCAGTTTACGTTCCAATTCCAAAGAAAGGCAATGCCAAAGAATGTTCAAACTACCGTACAATTGCGCTCATTTCACATGCTAGCAAGGTTATGCTCAAAATCCTACAAGCTAGGCTTCAGCAGCATGTGAACCGAGAACTACCAGAAGTGCAAGCTGGGTTTCGAAGAGGCAGAGGAACTAGAGATCAGATTGCCAACATTCGCTGGATCATGGAAAAAGCAAGAGAGTTCCAGAAAAACATCTACTTCTGCTTCATTGACTACGCTAAAGCCTTTGATTGTGTGGATCACAACAAACTGTGGCAAATTCTTAAAGAGATGGGAGTACCAGACCACCTTACCTGTCTCCTGAGAAACCTGTATGTGGGTCAAGAAGCAACAGTTAGAACCGGACATGGAACAACCGACTGGTTCAAAATTGGGAAAGGAGTACGACAAGGCTGTATATTATCACCCTGCTTATTTAACTTATATGCAGAGTACATCATGAGAAATGCCGGGCTGGATGAATCACAAGCCGGAGTTAAGATTGCCGGGAAAAATATCAACAACCTCAGATGTGCAGACGATACCACCCTAATGGCAGAAAGTGAAGAGGAACTAAAGAGCCTCTTGATGAGGGTGAAAGAGGAGAGTGCAAAAGCTGGCTTGAAACTCAACATTAAAAAAACCCAGATCATGGCATCTGGTCCCATCACTTCCTGGCAAATAGAAGGGGAAGAAATGGAAGCAGTGACAGATTTCATTTTCTTGGGCTCCAAGATCACCGCAGACGGTGACTGCAGCCATGAAATTAAAAGACGCTTGCTCCTTGGAAGGAAAGCTATGGCAAACCTAGACAGCATATTAAAAAGCAGAGACATCACCTTGCCGACAAAGGTCCGTATAGTTAAAGCTATGGTTTTTCCAGTAGCAATGTATGGCTGTGAGAGTTGGACCATAAGGAAGGCTGAGCGCCGAAGAATTGATGCTTTCGAGCTGTGGTGCTGGAGAAGACTCTTGAGAGTCCCTTGGACTGCAAGGAGGTCAAACCAGTCAATCCTAAAGGAAATCAACCCTGACTGCTCATTGGAAGGACAGATGCTGAAGCTGAAGCTCAAATACTTTGGCCACCTAATGAGAAGAGAGGACTCACTGGAAAAGACCCTGATGCTGGGAAAGACTGAGGGCAAAAGGAGAAGGGGACGTCAGAGGATGAGATGGTTAGATAGCATCACCGATGTAATGAACATGAATTTGAGTAAACTCCGAGAGACAGTGGAGGACAGGAAGGCCTGGCGTGCTATGGTCCATGAGGTCACGAAGAGTCGGACACGACTGAACGACTGAACAACAACAATATTCTTAAGAAAAAAAACCAATCTATTAAAGACCATTTAAAGAAGAATATCAATTATTTGATATTTGGTCTGGGAGAACAAAATGAAGCGGGACATAGGCTGATAGAATTTTGCCAAGACAACTCACTGTGCATAACAAACACTCTCTTCCAACAACCTAAAAGACAACTTTATGCATGGACTTCACCAGATGGTCGACACCGAAATCAGATTGACTGCATCCTTTGCAGCCAAAGGTGGCGGACATCTATACAGTCAGTAAAAACAAGACCTGGAGCTGACTGTAGTTCAGATCATGAACTTCTTATTGCAAAATTTAGAATCAGACTAAAGAGAATAGGGAAGACCCACAGATCAGTTAGATATGAGCTCACTAACTAAGGAATATGCAGGGGAGATGAAGAATAGATTTAAGGGACTAGATTTAGTAGATAGGGTCCCGGAAGAACTATGGACAGAAGTTCGCAACATTGTTCAGGAGGTGGCAACATAAAACGTCCCAAAGAAAAAGAAAACCAAGAAGGCAAGATGGCTGTCTGCTGAGACACTGGAAGTAGCCCAAGAAAGAAGGAAAGCAAAAGGCAACAGTGATAGGGGGAGATATGCCCAATGAAATGCAAAATTCCAGAGGTTAGCCAGAAGAGATAAGGAATTATTTTTAAACAAGCAATGCGCGGAAGTGGAAGAAGACAATAGAATAGGAAAGACAAGAGACCTCTTCCAGAAAATTAGAAACATCGGAGGTAAATTCCAGGCAAAAATGGGTATGATCAAAAACAAAGATGGTAAGGACCTAACAGAAGCAGAAGAGATCAAGAGAAGGTGGCAAGAATATACGGAAGATCTGTATAGGAAGGATAATAATATCGGGGATAGCTTTGACGGTGTGGTCAGTGAGCTAGAGCCAGACATCCTGAAGAGTGAGGTTGAATGGGCCTTAAGAAGCATTGCTAATAACAAGGCAACAGGAGACGATGGTATCCCAGCTGAACTGTTTAAAATCTTGCAAGATGATGCTGTCAAGGTGATGCATGCCATATGCCAGCAAATTTGGAAAACACAAGAATGGCCATCAGATTGGAAAAAATCAACTTATATCCCCATACCAAAAAAGGGAAGCACTAAAAAATGTTCAAACTATCGAACAGTGGTACTTATTTAACATGCCAGCAAGGTAATGCTCAAGATCTTGCAAGGTAGACTCCAGCAATTCATGGAGCGAGAATTGCCAGATGTACAAGCTGGGTTTAGAAAAGGCAGAGGAACTAGAGACCAAATTGCCAATATCCACTAGATAATGGAAAAAGCCAGGGAGTTTCAGAAAAACATCTATTTCTGTTTTATTGACTATTCTAAAGCCTTTGACTGTGTGGATCATAACAAATTGTGGCAAATTCTTGGTGGTATGGGGATACCAAATCATCTTGTCTGCCTCCTGAGGAATCTGTATAACGACCAAGTAGCAACGGTAAGAACAGACCACGGAACAACGGACTGGTTTAAGATTGGGAAAGGAGTACAGCAGGGTTGTATACTCTCACCCTACCTATTCAACCTGTACGCAGAACACATCGTGCGACATGCTGGACTTGACGAATCCAAGGCTGGAGTTAAAATCGCTGGAAGAAACATTAACAATCTCAGATATGCAGATGATACCACTTTGATGGCTGAAAATGAGGAGGAGCTGAGGAGCCTTATGATGAAGGTGAAAGAAGAAAGTGCAAAAGCTGGGTTGCAGTTAAACCTCAAAAAAACCAAGATTATGGCAACCAGCTTGATTGATGACTGGCAAATAGATGGAGAAAAAGTGGAGGCAGTGACAGACTTTGTATTTCTTGGCGCAAAGATTACTGCGAAACGTTTCCACTAAGAAAATAGAAATCCAGTTGACATGATTCAAGCTACAGACAATTCCACCTGGATGACTGAGAACCTTCATAGACATATTACTGCAGACGCTGACTGCAGCCAGGAAATCAGGACACGTCTACTTCTTGGGAGGAGGGCAATGGCAAATCTTGATAAAATAGTTAAGAGCAGAGACATCACACTGACAACAAAGGTCCGCATAGTTAAAGCAATGGTATTCCCTGTAGTAACCTATGGCTGCGAGAGCTGGACCACAAGGAAGGCTGAGCGAAGGAAGATAGATGCTTTTGAACTGTGGTGTTGGAGGAAAATTCTGAGAGTGCCTTGGACTGCAAGAAGATCAAACCAGTCCATACTCCAGGAAATGAAGCCAGACTGCTCACTTGAGGGAATGATATTAAAGGCAAAACTGAAGTACTTTGGCCACATAATGAGAAGACAGGATACCCTGGAGAAGATGCTGATGCTAGGGAAAGTGGAAGGCAAAAGGAAGAGGGGCCGGCCAAGGGCAAGATGGATGGATGTTATTCTAGAGGTGACGGACTCAACCGTGGGGGAGCTGGGGATGGCGACGGCCGACAGGAAGCTCTGGCGTGGGCTGGTCCATGAAGTCACGAAGAGTCGGAAGCGACTGAACGAATAAACAACAACAATCAATTATTTGTAAGAACTTGTAACAAAGAATTGAAATTTCCCATAATGACAAACCAATCATGGTCTTAAAAATATTAAATATGTTTCTTATGATCCTAACATGAGATTAATTTAGCTTATAAAGTGTTTATTTTTTTCAGGTACTTCAAAAATATTTAATAAGGATTTGTTGTCATCTCCCTTTTGCTGGAAGAGTAAATTGATAGAGGAGCCATTTACAAACAGTATATGGGTTTGCCTTATTGTAGTCACATTTTGACTTAATATTCATGGTTGTTAATATGCTTCTGGGAAAAGTGCTAACTTTTAAAGATATTTATGTGATTTTCAACTATATGCTAAAGAATTACAATTTATCAATATACAGTATGAAAAATGATGGCTTTGTTGATCATGGGATATAGCAAAAAGGTTATTTTGTTATAATGGAAAGACTGCACCACCTGGACCTACAATTTTTGATTGGTTTTGTTCTCAGCTTTTAAACTGCGTATCAACCAAATGGAATGATTGATTAGTATAATCCTGTATAACCAGCATTTAATGATGTATGTGACAATTGCTTGTTTTAAGATTCTGTTATTATAACCTGTAACAACAGAGTATTCCTGAAACCTCTGCTGCTCTTTTTTCCTGACCTTGCATGCCTCAAAGGGCTGACATCTGTTTCATTCCAGAGAGCACAGCATGAAACAATGGATTTAAGTTACTAGATTTTAACTGAATGTTAGAAAAATCTAACAGTAACAGCAATGCCTGATAAGTGGCAAGCTCCCCTTGGCTGGGCATGCCAAAGCACACAGGGTGCTTTATTTGGATTCCTGCACTGAGCCTTGATGGGCTAAATGGCTCCTTCCAAATCTATGATTCTATGAAATACATTTGGGTAAGATTTATTTTTGGCTGTTAAATCAGAGTTTGGAGTAACCAATCTGGAACAGCAGAAAGGCAGTAAGAATTCTATCCAAAGGTTTTCAATTCTTGGCAGTTAAGGTCCTTTAATGTTCACAGCTCTGACACAGCAATTTGAAGATCCATTTAATTTGCCCATAATCTAAAATTCTCTATTAAAGTGTGTTCATGAAAGTCCAGTCAAGATTAACTACTGTACTTTTCATAAAAGGCGATTCCACAGTTAAAGAACCTTTATACTTCCAAATGGGCATTTTTTAACATGGGAGCTCAAGCAGACTGGGTACATCTTTCTACAAGTGAACTAATATTTTCTAGCCAGGTTAATTTGCATCAGCCCCAAATTACAATATGTACAAGTTTCAATCATCAAACTGTTTTTGCTTGGGAAGTATGTTCTGTGGTACAGTTCAGTCTAATATGCATGCAGCAGTAGGAAGCATTTGTCCCTCAATATGTTCAGAAAATGGTAGCAGCTTTGATGAAGGCCTGTTGTAGAAAAGGAGCAAAATGTTGGGGTTATAAATGGTCAAATATGAGTGCAAGAGGACTGAAGTCTCACATCCTATTTTAAGATACACAAAAGTTGTACTTTAATGTAACCTGGTGTTTAATTTTAAATTAATCACATTTGGGGATAATGAGCAGATTTTGAAGGATGAAAGCAATTCCATATCATTCCTTTTTTCCTGGAAGGATTAAAGTCAGTATAAATATGTCTGCAGCATTTCACTTAATCATAAAACCCCAAATAATATTAAGAACTGCTATGTGAGTTTTCTTGTTTTCCTTTTCCTTTTTCTGTTGTTCTTTAGAGATTCTGAGTCTGAAAGCAATGACTATCTTTTTTCTATTGATCTCAAAGGTACTCTGAAAGCCCTTTTGGCTGAAGAACAAGATATCAATATGTTAAGTACATAAACCCCAAACACTTCAACCATTTTCAAATGGACAGCTTAGAATGTCATCTAACGTTATAGTATAATTGTCCTAACATATTGCTTTTTATATATAGACGTATTTATAAGATCCAGTCGCCTGTATCCGTAATTTTTATTAAGTGTATGTTGCTGGTCATTCACTGAATAAATAAATGTTGTTGTTGAATCCTGCCCTTATATTAAAGTAAAATTTAACCGATAAATGTATAATTTCCTAATTACTATCCATTCTAGTTTATGTTTCCACGTTCCAGACTTTTTAATATCAAAGTTTTAAATACATTATCTTATAGGGACAAACAACTTACACATTTCACAAGGATAAAAGGTTTAATTGTGTGGAGAAGGTACATACGTTGAAAAGGCAGTTAATTCAATTTCATCTTAAAGTACTATGGAAACAAGCATTTATCAATACCTAAAGAAATAATGATAAAGCCAAAATAAAAACAATGCACCATCAATTATTTATTAACTAATAACTTCATTTTGAGAAAAAGTAGCAATATTTCAAGCTGAAATTGCTTGTATTAATCATAGACCTATAAGCCCTAAATAATTCCTAAATAAATGAACAGTGTTCATATTAAATATTTAGATACATTCTTAAATACTGCAGCTAAGTTCCTGATGGAACATTTTTAAAGACCAACCAACCAGTAAACTAACACAAAAATTTCAAATCCAAGTCCCTGTGCAGATGTAAATAAATAAGATGGATTTTGCCACACTGTGACTTCTTCTCTCTTTCATAGAGAAAGTATTACCATTAGTTGTATAACATTTCAAACAATTTCAGTGCAATAACTGGAAGCAATTTTATTTGCCTATTCTTTGGACTACCCAGTCCTGCTGGCAGAGGGGGCAACGGTTGTTCTGTTTCACCCACAGTGACATGCAGCAATTATGGAAGGAATGGTTACACTCTCCCCAGACCACTAAAAGAAAAAGAAAAGCAAACTTAAGACTGCAGTTTAGAAATCATTTATGAGAACATGTAATTCAAAGTATAAATGCTGCCCTTGAGAACGGTATACATTCATAAATTAAAAAGAATTACTGTGCATTTTTCTGTGTAGAGGTGTCAAGCCAGTACTTTTCATGTTCTTGATTCTACAGTATTGTACAGTTAATATATTTGAGCAATTAATATGAACTACATGCACAGTGCTCATAAGCCTTCATGAACTTGAGCACTGCTTTTCTGCTCCTTCCCACGATTCTGTTATTTTTTTTTCAGATTCTTGTCTTCTTCTAAAGTATCAACAGTTTGTTTAAAAAAGACTCTAGCTCAGGGCTTTCCAAAGTGCTGCCGCTGGTGACACACCAGCGGCAGCGGCGGCGCGCGCACGGCAACGGTGCGGGGGGGCGTGCGGCGGCGCGCGCGGCAACGGCGCGGGGGGTGTGCGGCGGCGCACGCGCACGGCAACGGCACAGGGTTGTGCGGCGGCATGCGCGCGCACGGTGGCGGTGCGGGGGGCGCACGTGCATGGCGGCCGCCGTGCACGCGCACGCCGCCGCTTCCGGGTGGTGTGGTGACACACCACGCTGTGTGTGGCGACACACTTTTGTGTCGCGACACACAGTTTGGAAAGCTCTGCTCTAGCTAGTTAAATAAGTCAGATTCATTCTTTAAACATGTCTTGTTTAGTAACTCTCTAGAATTTATTTTAAATCATGATTTTTGTTAATTGCTAAGGTATCAGGTATCATTTGGAAAGAATGAGATAGAAGCATCAAAACCTGATGCTTCAGGCATTAAAAAAATGTGGACAACAGTTACAATCCTGACACTATGAGTCCTAGACAATTAGGGTTTCCACTTCTGGGTAAGACAGCACCCTTTGTAAATAATTTCTCCATTAACACAGGAAGTGTGGGAGAAGGGGCAGGACTACCATGCATCTTTTTGTCTTCCTCACATATTATTTTCCTTTTTATGTCTGAGGTAGCCACATATGCAATACTAAATCATTACATGTGCATTTTTTATCAGACCTATTGGATATCTAACTGCATTGTAGGAAGACTCTGGGCTTGTTTTCAAACTCCAAAAAATCCATGAATGAGTATCTTTCAAGTGTACTACCATAAACTAACAAATCAGTGGGAAAAAACTAAGTATATACTTAATATTTTCACTAAAGAGAACTTAAAAGCTATTTTAACTTAAATTTGGCAGTTCCTCCATTTTTTAAAATGTTCCACCTATGATCCATTATAAATGATGAAGTTATCTTTTAGCATAACCATTCCCTCCAATAATTATACAAAAACAGGAATCGTGAAACTTCCTTCAGCCAAAGAAAATAAGTTATGAAACCAAGTAATTCTCTTTAATTTAAAATGATGCTTAACTGTTTCAATAAAACTTTTTAAAAACAAAAAACAGGTACAGGGAAAGAAGTAGCAACTGTTATTTTCTAATTAAATACTAATATAACTAGCTTTATACCGACATATACCCATATGTAAAGGATTAACCTAATATTTCCAAGTATTTTTGCAATATATTCAAGAGAAGCTTTACTGAATGAGACATATTTACTTGAAGCTTTAAAAAGCACCCCACTAAGATAAAGCCTTTTAATGAATAACAACAGAATGTACTCACAACATACCAACACAATCTTCTTGTTTGTTTTCAGCTTGACATCTAAGACAGGCATCTAGATGTAAACAGGAGCAAGACTATTATGTTTTGGATGCAACTTTAATAACTGGTTTTCTAAAGATTCTACAACTCACTAAAAACATTTATGGAGTATGCATACCATATTATGGAGTAATTTATAACCTAATTCACCCTAAAACATGCCCTTCTATTCATTCAGCTTCATCCACACCATGAATATCTTACTTCTTTCAACTAAATTGCAGTTAGCTTTTAAAAACTAGTAGAATTTGTAGGAAGAGAACACTGGGTATTTGGTAAGATTCAGCATCTCTCTTATGCTTCATGAATGAGGTAGCAATTCTCACTTTTTATCAGGATGTGCTATGTTACTGAAGAGTTATGAATGAGCAAACTATGGCAGTTACAAGACAGCATAAAAGCCTGATTAAAACAAACAAAAGTAGATGGCTTTCCCCCCCTTCTTTTCCTTATTTTTACCTACAGGATTATATAGAGAAATACACTATGTGGCCCAACAGTAATTAATTCTATACCAATTCTTAGATTATTATCACTTCCAAAAGGCAATGAATTAAACATATTGGAGCAAATACATACACCTATTGTGTGTGCACCACAGGTGTATGTATTTTCTCCAATATGTTTAATTCATGGCACTTTTGGAAGTGATAATGATCTAAGAATTGGTATAGAATTAATTACTGTTGGGCTACATAACAAGGCTGATTATGTAGGGAAACCATACATTTTGGATTACTTAAATTCACCTATGACTCTAGAGTATTGATTAGTATGTTCCAAGTAAGATAAAATGTCATTCATGGAGCTATCTTTGAAAATATTTTATGAATCAGCATCACATAAAATTGAACAAAAAATCTGGAGGAATCTGGTAGCCCCTTTTCTTAATTTTCTTAAAAGGCATACGTTTTGTGAGCTGCAGCTTACTTCCATTATACAAAATAGTATGCTTTTTAATAAGATTTAGAAAAGGTGCTACTATAGACTAACACAGCTTTCCTCCTACAATGAAACTGAACAGCCTCAACCAGCTATATAATTTGAACATTTTTCTGACATTGTTGAAAAATAAGCGTATTCTGGTGAAGACAAATAACTATCACGTTGCACTCTGGCCATTCAAAGACCTAGCTGCTTGTATGCTCTATTTATTCAGTACGCACAAATTCACACAACATCCCTACCTATATTTTAATTACAATTTACTGAATAATTTATTAATTAATGAATTTTTGTACAGTATGACAGACTGAACCATAAACGTATCATACAGATTGGATCCCCACAGCATAGTTTGGGGCGTTGTGCAAACATAGCTAACCGTACCACTACCATCTCCCTATCCTTTTGTGGAAATATAGAAGTTTACACACCCACATAACAAGAGGAATAGACTAAAATGGAAATAAATACATGCAGCTTAAAGAATCTTCCATATAAAGATGCTGACAGTCATAGGAGATCTGAATAAAAATGTGATCCATGAGAATCCACCCCAAACTGTCATCACATCTGCCTGCACTGGCAAGTCACAATCCAGTTCCGTGGACTGAGCACTGCAGTTGTGAATTCTAGTTTCAGGCTGTTGTGTTAAAACATGAATTTGAGGCCTATCCACGTGATTTTTACGTTAATCATATTGACACTTGCTCATTTGTTTCATATGCAGATTTAGTAAGAATTATGTCTGTTATAACACACCTCTTAAAGCGTTTTGTTACATGAATTAATTACATGAATATGAAGTTTTGGCTTCCTGATAATGCCTCTATTAGGGGCTTTCCAAAGACCCAGCTAAATACTGTAGGTATGAAGGATATCTCAATACTTACATTTTTAAAAAGAGGTGGGGGTGGGTTTACAAAGTTCTCAGCTACCTCCTGAACTCAGGAACCTTCTGCTATGTTGGGTAGGAAATAGACTCCCCACCCCGAATTTAAATCTAATTTTATAAATCCCTCAAAATCATATAAGGAGGCATAACAATCGCCCAAACGCAGCCTGGTTTTTCTCCCCGTTGCACTAAATTGAGGAGGAAAAGGAAAGAACGAGGGAGTACAGCACAAAGAAGCGCTCATAACCGAAGAGATGATCCGGGAAGAAAAGCAGCCTGGAAAGGGGATCCCCACCGACCCCTTTGAACTAAGGTTGCGTGTCGACAGCGCCTCGCGGCGCCCAAAGGCCTCCCTCGTTAAGGCCGCCGGACGGCAGAGAAGGGCCGCTCTTTCGTTGACTCCCAGCGGAGGGGCAGGCGAAAGCCGTGGACTCCGCCGCCCCTGAGACCCGGGAAGACCACGAAAGGCGACCGGGGGGGGGGGACGCCGACTTGGCCTGGCGCGGCCCACCACCGGCCCGGGGGAGCAAGCGGGACGGCGAGGTGGCGGAGACGGGGCCTTAATTTCCGACCGAGCCTTCCTGCCGCCGCTCCGCTTACCCATGACCTGCACCCGGCAGATGGCGCAGGTGTCGCACTCGACGTCCCAGCTCCACATAGCCACGGCGTTCCACTTCTTCAGCGAGAACATCTTGTCGGCGCCGCCCGCCTTGGCGCCGGAAGAACCCGAGTGAGATGCAGAAGCGCTGGGCTCGTCTCCGTCCTCCGCGTCGGCCATGGCTGGGGGCGGGAGGAGGCGGCGTCGAAGGCGGCCTGGCTGCCCCGCCCGGCACCTCCGGCGGAACTCCGGCCCCCCCCAGCGGCAGCCCGAGGAGCCCCAGACCACCGAGCGGGCAACGTTGAGGGGGCAGTCCGGCGACAGGATGGAAGAAGAGCAAGGGTTTAGCGGCGCGGGGTCTGGATGGGATTAAGTTAGTATTCCTAAACTGGATGGTGATACCGATGTGGATTTGCAGCGATGAATGCGGGGCTGTTCAGTAAGTAGTTGAATCTGGTCATTTAAGATTGAATCTGGTCATTTAAGGTCCATTTGAGGTTCACATACTGTACTTTTGCCACACACTAATAGGTAACTTTGGATCATGGTCCTCAATAAATAAATGAACAACTGTAATGCTTTGGACTCCTTTGTTTAATTGGGTTCTCTTTATCTAGTTTTAGCACTTGTGTGGAGAACATACCACGTTTTAGGTCATCTTTATGCAGAAAGCTTGAAAATTCAAAAGGGTTCACAAACGTTTAAGGCATGGAAGAGAAGAAAATGAATGTTTTTGTCATTAGGCTTGCAGGCAGGACCCCAAATTCCAGTTCCCAAAGCCAGCAGTGGCATCTTCTGAAGAGAGATACTGGTTCAATCACAGGTTTCTCTGAAGTGGCAGCAGGAGTGCACATCTCTTGTTCAGTACTGTACTTTGTCATCATTTTGATTAACTGGGTGTTTTTGAAAAACTCTTAATTGGACATGTCTTGGTGATAACTTTGTTCTCCAATTGATGCAATTCCTACAGGAGGGGAGCATGGCCTTGGTCAATAAATACAAGGGGTCTGGTGGGTGCACATATAGTCCTGCATTGCCAAAATACTCTTATTCATAGCAAGTGAAAAGCTTTGGTGAAACAGGCTAGAGCAGAATTGTGATCAATAGGCATGCACATATCTTTTCTTGGGTTTCTTAGGGACTGAATATGAAGCTGTCTTCCTCTGCCTGGTAGATTTTCAGAGTCTTTTTAGGGTACTGTCAGGGGACCAATCCACTGTTTTAGTCTTCTTTTTCACTGTCAGCTCAGGAGAAAATCCTTATACTACACATTTAAATTCCTTTTTAATAATTTTTGTGTGGGATCTTATTCCAGTTTTAGTCTTTACGGGTAACAGAACATTCTGAATGAGAAATGATTCTGCAGTGATTTTCCCCTTCTTGCAGCCAGCAGCAAAAATCCCAGGCTCATCAGCTTCAATTCCCATCTAACGTAATTCAAAGGAGTGTATGAGGTCTCTTTTCTGCTTTGTGTTGGAGAGAAGAGGCACCTCAGTTCATTTGCAATTGATGTTTTTGGTGAGACTTTCTGCCCATCCATATCACGCTGCCCAAGTTAGTAGTGAGAACCCCCATAAACATGTTTGTACAGAAATATGCAAAAAGGCTCATGTATGGAGACCACCTCTGATTCTAGAAACATACGAGAATTCTCATACATCTGACATCACAGCTCTTTAGGTAGAAATTTTACAAGTACAAGCTGAAGAAAATAATGGCTACTTTTGTCCACTGAGATCTTGCCAAGCAATTGTAAAAGTGATAGAGATGAATGGAAAAGAGAGCAGCATCTATTCATCCCCAGATCCATAATTGCCATAATTCACTTAAACATCACTAAGAGTTATATTAAAAAGTTAACTTGGATGAAATGCCTGTCTTATACTAAATACTGGATAGAGGACGAAAACATCCAAATGCCATGAAGCATGCATTCAGATGTATGGTATGTAGTTTTAATAATATCCTGCAAACTATTTAGATGCATGTTAATTTCAGATAAAGTAAATTAAAGTCAGCAAAATACCAGTGAGACTGTTTAAAGGTGATGTGCTCTTATACCAGAAAAAAATCATTTTGTCAAAACGTTTTCAGTTGTCCTGATTGTATTCCTAGCAATTCAGTAGAATCTGAGGGGGTGGGCATGCTGTGAGTCCCTTCAGTTAAGGAGTGCTGTGTTGTGGGATCTCAGAGGCATGCCTTCTCTGTTGCCATACTTACCCTCTGGAATGCCATTCCTCGAGAGGTCCATTTGGTCCCATCCCTGCACAGCTTTAGAAATTGTATTGTATTGTATTGCATTGAAAATGTATTGTCTGGTGTACGTGTCTGGGTGGAAGGTTCCAATGGGGAACCTTATAGGCATTGAAAAACTGGCTTTTTGAACAGGTCATTGGCTGAGGCCTTTTGTGATCCCACTGAACAATAACTGAGGAGGGACAACTGAAACTGTATTTCCCCATGGCATCTTTATACCTTTTCCATTCTGATTGTTCTTATTAAGTGTTTATGTACACTGTCTTGAATCTTTCTGATTTGGTGGCCATATAGGTCTAATAAATACTTGAACCAATTGCTTTGTCATTCTGTCTCTCTTTTTTTTAATGTTACAGATATGTGACAATTGGCCTAGGCACTTGGCCTACAGCAGGGGTCCCCAACCTGTGGGCCATGGCCCACTAGTGGCCGTGGCCTGTTAGGAAGTGGGCCACACAGGTGGTCCGCGCGATTGGCTCCCGCCTGCAAACCCTGTCCCCCCGGTCCGCATGATTGGCTCCCACCTGCAAACCCCGCCCCCCGGCCCATGCGATTGGCTCCCGCCTGCAAACCCTGCCCCCCCGGTCCGTGGAAAAATTGTCTTCCACGACCGGTCCCTGGTGCCAAAAAGGTTGGGTACCCCTGGTCTACAGTATATACTGCTCCGCTTCTCATTAAAAATGATCAACCATAGAATTACATAAAGAGAATAAACTACAGGAGGAAGGTGGATGGTTGAGGCTTCTTCCTGTCTACTTTTCTGGTGCCTTTCAAAATTCTAAACTTTCTCAAGGAAGAAAGTATGTAGTTTATGTTCCAATCACTACTCAACTATTTATATGAAACATAGTGAAAAGAATAAGTGCTGCCCTTGTAAATGTTTTCTTTATTACAAAACATGTCCTATTTTAACACTAACAGGGCACTGCCTGTTTTAGGACAAGTAAGACTGAATTAGAGTTTTAGGAAAACTTTTCTCATCTAAAGGAACATAAGAGCCTTGTTTTGAATGAACGAAGAACATAGGGCTCATAGAGGTATGTGAATTTTTCAGTGCATTGTTTATGCATCTATAAACAATATGTGAGCAACAAAACACGTAAACACAGAAGAATTTGGGAAAGCATAACTTGCAATGCAATGCATTTATTTTTTTCAGGCAGTTATATATGTATCTTTAGTCTATTAAATAAAGCCTGTAAAGTGTTAAATATCTGTGAAACTATAATAAACTGTAATGTAAAACTTACCGAGAACATTTTTGTAACTAGAACATGATATATCTAGAACATCATGTTTCTTAACATATACATCATGATATTCATCTTCAATGGAATTTCTTCAGAAAGTGCATGTAGACTTTACAATCACTTGGTTGCTTGTAAAACAAATAATATCTCATCAGATTGTACTGAGCTACTGTAATAGCATATTGGACATTGAAAATTAACCCACCACATAAAAAAAATAAATAAAATCATACAAGTAGGTGATGATTGCTATGCATTTATTTTTATGAGTTGAAAATTCTAGTCCAGCAGTTGAGTTGTGTGTTCACCTGCCTCTGTCCACTTTATTATCTAGAAGTGAGAATTTGGTATGTCATGACAAACATAGAAGGTTAAATGAAGGGGAATGGGTTACTTAAGTGTGGCAATACAAGAAGAGAGGATCAAGAATGAAGGAGTGCTGAAGAAATGTAGACTGAATACAAAAGTGAGTGACTGTTATGGAATGTGTCTCTGAAGGCGGAAGTGATGTGGTGGATTTCAGTAATGCTGCTGGTTCTCAGGAAGGAGGGAGTACATTCCAAGAAGGGGGACAAGATAAGAGGAAACATAGTCCAGGAGACGATTGTGGGAAAACTAAGAGGTTCAGAATAGCCCTGCCCTAGAGCTTTCCCAGGTTATTTCCCCTTAGGTTAGGTAGAGTTGCATTAGTCTGGCAAGAATCTGTCTAGGGAGTCCATTTCATTATCTGCCTTTGGACATAATTGAAAATGCTATACTTTGCCCCCCTAAATGCCTGGCAGTGTAGGGACTTATTACAGCAGAAGTAGGTGACTCATACCAAGATTTGCCTGAATCTTTCCTGCCTCTTCCTCACCTTCCTCACCTAAGTAGGGAAGAACATATTGAAATGTGAATCTAGCTTGATCTATACCAGAGCTTTCCAAACTGTGTGTCGCAACACAAAAGTGTGTCGCCACACAGAGTCTGGTGTGTCGCCACACAACCCAGAAGCGCTGATCATCATCAGCACTTCCGGGTTTTCCCGTGGCGACACACCAACTGCAGTGCATAAAACCTGAAAGCGGCAGCAGCACTTCCGGGTTTTTGCGCGCTGCCGCAAGGACGGCACTTCCGGGTTTTCCCGCGGCGACACACCAACGCCGGTTGGTGTGTCGCCGCGGGAAAAACTTTGGAAAGCCCTGATCTATACTTTTAAAGTCTTCCCTATCCAAACTCTCCCTGCCAGAGGAGGGAAAAAAGCCTGCATTGAAAACAGGTCTCTCCACCCTCCTATTTAACATCTATATGAAGTCTGCTGGGAGAGGTCATCTGGCGGCATGGGGTTCAGTATCATCAGTATACTGATGATACCCAATTACACATCTCTATCCCAGGCTGGGCAGGTGCTGGCTCAGTGCCTAGAGACTGTAAGGGCCTGGATGAGGAGAAACCAGCTGTGACAACCTTAGCAAGACGGAGTGGTTGTGGGTCCTTCACCCCCCTGTATGGACATCCTACAAATAAGAGAGTAGCTTCACTATTGGGCACAATTCTTGCCAAAGTTTCAAACTCCCAAATAATTGTTTCATATATTTTAATTCTTAAATGGTTAGTGAAATTGTTGAACATTTAATTCAATTTAATTAAGGAAACGATAGTTTCTCATGGGGGTGGTTAACTCCTTAATTTTATAATTTTAGAACACCCTTCTTTTATTAATATTGTTTCCCACTTGGATTTTATAACCATTTATTATATTAATTGTATAAATTGTTAGTTTTATATTTTATATTTCTATTTAATCTATTTTATTGTAAACTGCCCAGAGTTCCCCGTTGGGGGAGATGGGTGGTTATATTAATTAATTAATTAATTAATTAAATAAATAAATTTAATGGATTTAGCACCTGATACTAGTGTTCTCCAATCAGTGGAACTGTACTTGAAATCTAAAGGGCAGCAGATTATAAAAAACTATTCCTGTGCATAGTAAGCAAATCTACACTTCTAATGTAATGTTATTATTCAAAAATAATTTACACGAATGAATAATCAAAGATAACTTCAAGGTTGGGGTAAACCGAGCAGTTAATGTAGATCAAATGATTTGCTTTCTTTTCTTATCCAAGGCTATTTGTATGCTAAGCTATAAACCATAGAAAATCTCACAGGACCATCTTAAACCAACTTAATCTCATCCTCTTTAGAAGGTATGGCCCTTGGCTGAAAATAGTTGCCTGTCCAAGTTATTTTGTTATATTTGGACAAACCAAATTGTGGTTTATGATTTTTGGTAAGCTTCTACAAATCACTGTTAAACTAACCATAGTTCCCTGTTCAAATATAATGAAAAATTGTAGTTAGCTTAACCCAGAAACTGATTCTTCCTATCTTCTCATGATCATGTTGGAGGAAAGGAAGAAAAATGCCTATGGCTTATTTGCTGTTGCTCATTTTCATAACAATGTAGCTTCACTAAGAACATATCCATGGTTTGCAATTGGTTCCAAACCTGTTCAATGTAACAACAGTTTCAAATTCTTAACAAAACTTCCTAAATGCCAATTTGGATTACATGCGTCACTACCGTCAACCCACCAATAAGTCACGAATCAAAACAATTTAGACTAGTTGCATTCAGTGTTACGCAGGACTTAAAAAGCTCCCATCTAACTCAGAAGCTGGTCTTTTGATACAATTATATCCACATCTATAAAGAGATTATTAAGTCTTCATTGTCTGTAAAGAATGTCCATTGTTTTGCTAAAATATACAGTGATCCTGTCAATGTCGGAATTTTCTATTTTTGTTTGTTCTAATTCAGCTTGGGTTCACAGAGCTTTATTTGAAAAGGCTTAGAGCTTTTCCTCATTAGTAATTTACACTGAAATTGGAACAGTGTAAATCCTATGTTTACCTTTTTGTCCCATGAGGCTTGTCTTGTCTTGTCTCGTCTCAGGACTATGATTTATGAAAATACCGAGCTGCTGCAAAGAGAACTAGGACAATGCATCATTTGCCCGGCAACTGTTTGTCACTTCAGCAAGGGCTGAGGTCTGCTAAGATTTGCTAGTGATGAAAAGTTCTTGAATTGAGAGAAAAAGCAACATTTCACAGTAGGGCATTATGCAGAATAATTTTTACCATGCTATCACATATTTTTATTTGGTTGGATTAAAAAAATGGGTAAACACTAAAGGCAGTAAAACAATACATTAAATACAACCAAAAATCCCCCTGCAACTCTTTTAAAATCTGGGTTTGGAAGAGGAACTTCTATATGTACAGTTGGGGCTGAAAATCATGACCCAAGTCCAGAGCCCTCAAATGATCATTCATAGAGTGACCGGTGATGATGGGCAAAGGCAAAGAAACCTCGGTCAGCAGGTTTGCCAGAACCCACCAAGACTAACCCTGCTCTCAGTAAAGTTATTTGTATTACTAAAACATAGCATAGGCAAGGGGTGGTCAGGTGGGCACCAACATGGTAATACTTTAGAAATCCCTTCGTACAACAAATAGGACTTATTATGGTATTTGATTACAATTAGGCAGGTGAAGTAATCTTCATTGTAGTCAATAGATAACATGAAATGAAGGAAAGCTCAGGTGAAATCTTCATTCAGCTGTAGATGAAAAACACTTTCAGAGTTCTGTATTTAGCCTGAATATATAATTTATCCTCTGGAGGGAGAAATGTGTAAGGTAAAATTGTTCCACTGATACAAAATTTTGTTGAGAAAGCTGTGCTCTGTTTAGTCTGTAGGGTAGTGTGACCACTGGTGAAATTACAACTGGGCCAGAATGTAGGTTCATGTAGACAGTATGGGTCCCTCAAGATACTGTGGATCCTTGTGGGCCAATATTTAAGCACTGAGCCCAAGAAGTTACCCAAGTCTTTAACAAAAGTCATAGAGAAGGGAGAAAAATCCCCATTTATTTTTGTGACTACTAAAGTCCCCTGATGTTCCACAACCAAAATATGATATCAAACCAATGAAAAGCATATGTTTTCCCAATTATTTATTTATTTATCAAATTTCTATAACCGCCCATCTCCCCCTCGAGGGACTCTGGGCGGTTCACAACATAACAAATATCAAAGCAATTACTGTCAGTGAAAAACAAAAGAAAGCTTAATATAATTAGAAAACTTTTTGACTCCCCCCAACAAAAATAATTTCTAATGTAAAACATGTGTATGATATATGGATTAAAATGTATGATATATGGATTAAAAATAAACTCAAAATGAATTTAAACACATTTTCTATTAAACAGGCTTAGAAAGAGAAGGAACTATTGATTACTAACTATATTTTCCTTTGCATGTCTGTAACATCCAATAATAGATAATGATCCTTTCAGATTTGAGTGCTAGCATGTATTTTGTAAGAATTGCACATTCGTGGAAACTAGTTAAAATTACTTTGATATTTGTTATTATAGCCTAGAGTTTCTTTAGGCTGCAACTGAAGGAACAAAATAAATCCAAGATAAATCATACAGGCAAAGTCTTTCCAAATCTCTCTAATCCAGAGATTTACTACATGATGCATTATTTCTAATTGGTAAAATGGATAAATGGTGCATCCATCCAGCTGTAGTATGATAGCCTCAGTGCATGAAAAAAAGTATGTATCAATGGTGTTGGTGGTTTGAAAGTAGGGTTAATATCAAATGTGACACATATCAAATGTGACAAACTCAACAAATTCAGTAATGCGATAGTTTAATTTTAACTATGAACATAATTGCATACAATATAATTAATCTTTAACACAAACACCCACTGTTGTTTCTCCTAACCTTCCCTTATTCTTGAATTGTTAACATAGACTCTATAATTAATTAAAAGCCACCCTGGAATAAAATGTATGTTTTTGCTGCAGTGTTGTTAAACCTTTAGCAGTGTCGGCCATTTCTCAGTCAAAACACTCTGAAAATCATGCTGGAAAACTTTTGTGGACAAAGGCTGTATTATTTCTTTTTTTAAAACTTGACCTTATAAAATCTCATGGGATGGGCTGATGTGGGGGCATATCCCCAGAGGGAAAAACCAAAAATGTTGTCCTTGGAGAGGTTGTGGGAGGTGAAAGCAAAATAGATGGGTTGAACTTAGAGGTTTAACACATATCTTAAGGCTCAATTCTACAAGAAATGTTTAAAGAGTTACCAAAATAGTGTCCCACTAAAGCAAATATAAAAAATGCATCAGATTTTCCTCTACCCTGTCCAGAACTAATGAACTTCCATTAGCTAGATTTAGGACAGGCTGTAGTAGAACAAATTATCTTCCATTTATAAGAACATCCCAAATACGAAGTTCTTTGACATGGGATAAACACAGAGTCTATTTCTTAAGGTTCCTGTCACTTATTTCAATATTCAAGGTACTAGGGAGCTAGGGACCTCTTAGAGAGGTTTTGTTGTTCTTGTTGTAGACTTAGGCAGTTTTGGCAAAAGAATGAATTCCTGGCTACAATATTCCCCATCCAGTTCTTCCCCTGAATAGGCTCCTTTAAGATACTAGGAAAATAGCCTTTTTCCTTTAACGTGACAATTTTATATTTTCCATCTATGTAATTCTCACCAATATTTTAAAGCTTTAGTGTCTTTGGTGCCCAGGCTATTAATAATTTATAATCCAGTTATAACCCAGCTCTGAGCTGGTTAGATGGAGTTAGAATGAAAGCATACAATATTAGAACATGGCTAATATAGAAAAAAGCTGCTTATTATTACTTATGCGTAATTTACAGACATATTCCCATAACACACCTAGCTGGAACAGTGGAGGCATAATGTAGAGCTACTAGATGTAGGCTACAAAAGTCAGCACCCACTGAAATCTTTGCTATCTAGAGGTTGTCTAGAATGATGGCTTAAATCCATACTATGAGCTCTACATTGGTATTGTCTGAAGCACATTCCCCCTTTTTTTACCAACTACATTACCAAATGCACCAAGACATGCAGCTATAATGCATTTGCCAACAGAGAAGCATTTCTCAGGCAACTTTAAATCTAGTCAGCAATGGTGAGAGTATATTTCTGTTCCAACAGGTGACATCTACTGTCTGAAAATGTGCGTGTTCAAGGAACAAATGTAAGGAAGTACCCAAACTCAATGGTGATGTCTGATCCTTCATACGCAGATAAGACTGGCAAGTATAGAGGGACACAGTGCCTTAATTTATCAAATTGGAGAAAGAAATTTTACTTACGCAGTTTTTCCCTCACAGCTTTTTGGAGTTCAATTATAATTTGTAGCCTTCAGTAAGGAGCAAATGCAGATAGTGAGCTGAAATCAAGTACACAGAGAAGGGGTCCCCAAACTCTTCAGCTCGACCCCTTCATGAACTTTCAGATTGTTCATTGACCCCTCATACTACTTTAATAGTACTACAAATAGTAACATCATCAACCTTTGATAGTCCCATTGACCCTTTGGGGAACCCTGATGTAGAGGATGGAAGTGATAAAAACAAATTCTAGTTTATTATGACAAATAATTCAAGGGCTTCATATATACCTGAAATAGCCTCATTCTACTTTCAGATCCCATTATCCACCCAGCTAGAACCATCTTTACATGCAGATATTTCCATTGATTGGAAGATGTTTTAGAACACTGAAAATTAAATATTAAAATTAAAAGGCCAAGTATTCCAGTATATGAATGTTAATTAACTAATTGAACTATCATCCAATAAACTACTGAGCAAAGTTTGTGAAGAGAGTAAATTAAAGGTTAAATATGACATTTGATGCCCTTGTTAAAGTAAATGGCAATTACAGTCTCCCATGGTGACATCTCATGCTACTTCAGTAACATTAGAATGGGATACTGTACATGGAAGGAGTTGACAAGGTAATTCAGGGCATGGGACTATGTCCTAGGAGGGCAACCACCACACTACACCCATGAACCTGAGATTCTGTCTTACCTATGAGATCCTTGTCTACTTAAACCAGTACTATTTACTGCAACAGGAACTCTCTAGATTGCAAAGCATCTTCAATATTGCTGAGCATCTTCAATAAAGACATGTAATCTTCTGAACCCAGATTTAAATATAGTGTGGTATTACTCAATTATGTTTGTATCACAGTGGTATGTGCACATTGCAAATATTTCTCTTAACTCTTCCTTTATGTTGATCAGAACAGAAGTTCTGAAACTATAATCCTGAAGAAATTATTTTGTTAAGGAAATGTTTAGTTTATGCTTGTCAATTATTACTTGTACAAAATCATAGCTGTTTTAAAGCAATTCTGATGGTTTCAATGAATAAAATCCCAGTTTATCTTACAAGTTGCTTAGTCCATTTGAATTGTCATAAAGTTATGTTTTGGCAAAATACTTTATCATGCAGCAGAAGATTTTAGTGAAAATACTTACGTAATTTGACTGATTTCAGTAGCATATTGGCCTCTTTGATAAGACAGAGGATGAAGTAATATAATTGATTTTAAACATCCCTACATGAAGAAATTTCATCTACATTTTATATACTTAAGAAAATGAATGAACTTACTAAAATAAACTGCAATATTCAAGTTTCAGACAATTCTACTGTACTTTAATACTTTGTTAAGAAAATAAACTTTAAATAAAACACATTCAATACACCATTGTTAACAAATTAAAATACATTGTTAAATTTACATTGCCAACCAAAGCTAAGTAGTGAGCAGACATCTCAGGGCTACTCCAAATAGAAACTCCTCTCAATATTTCTCACCTATTTGTACAAAATGTAATGTAGGATTTTCTACTGCATATGAAATACACAATTGCCAAAAAAAATTGCATGGGCAGGTCTAGAATTATCTCTGGCACTTGGACATGTATGTATCCAACAACACTGATATGGTATGTGGAAATTTAAACTATTTCAGTGCTGCTCTGTTGATTTTCACTGCCTCAAAATTTTATTGGCACAATGTGGTACCTTATGTTTTAAAAGTGCTTTTTTCCTGTAATAAGTTATAAATCTAGTTTGTCAAATGAAAATAATTATGGAATGTGATTAAACATTTCTTCCTCGGCCAATAAGGCCATACTGACATTTGTAAAACATTGGTGTAAAGCCTGCAAGTTAAAATTGGGATTAAGACTTTAAGGATACTACTCAGCTTTAGATGCTACTGCTGTGCCCCCATCCCTGGGAGAACAAGCAGATAGCCCCAGGAAGTCCTTTAATTTTGTTTTCCTTCTACCTCTTACAGATAGGTATACTTTACATACATATAAAAAAGGCATCATACAAAAACAAGGATAGTGTGCATCATTTGCTCAACAACCTAGTCAATTTGCAACCAGGAATTCTGGCAAATAGAGGAAAGAATGAATCACTGTATGAGAGATATGCACTAGACTTTGTGAATAGTGGGCAGCACACTGCAATCTAAATACAAAATAAGTTTCATTTAGCACTATACTGAAACCACGTTGAAAATTCTGATCCCCCCCCCAGTTCTAATTCAATTTAATGAAATAATTTGCTTTCAAAATTTATTTCAGAGGAATTTTGGTGAAATTCACTTGGGAAGAGTGGTGTTTTCATACTTATTGAGCTGTGATGGTCACAGGGTATCTGTGAATGCCCTGTCCTTCACTATATAATAATCTGTCCTGCAGTTTGCAGCTTACCAGCTTTCATGAGATTGGAATGTTTGGACAGCCAGGGAGGCTTCACTGCAATACAGATATGTAAAATAGAAAACACCACCTTTTGCCAACTATAATATGAAAGCTAAAAAAAACACCAGGAAGATAAACGCAAAATAAATTCTCAAATATGATAAGGTAGAAAATATGAGATTGTTTACAGGGGGGAAATACTCATTAACAATAAGGCTGATTTCAGCACAGTATTAATATATGAACCCATCCACAAGCATGAAGCCTGCACAAAACCCAAAAATCAATCATGATTTTGGTAGGATAAAATTATTTCTCATGACAATTATTTATAATCTGACTTTCAAGATAAATATTCTACAAGGCAGCTTGCAAGCAGTATCAACAACCATAAATAAAAAACCAAATAAATAATTGTTTAAAAAAAATCCTGGCATCCTTCCTACAGGGCAATTAGGTGGTAGAACTAGTCCTTTGGTGGAAGGTGATAGAGGAGAGCAGAGTCCAGTCGGAGCATGCCTTTGAGAGTATCTTCATGGGCCTTTCTCTTTATCTCTCTCTCTCTAGAAATCCTTCCCACTAATTGCCCTCAAAAATTACTTCATGAAGCTGATAACATATAGGCAACAATGCCCAAACTAAACTAACATAGTTCTAATTTCTTTAATTATAACTATTATAAATGTACAACCTTTTAATACTATTTGCAGAGTGAAACTCTCAACACTAAATGTCATGCTTTCTGAGATGGTATTGGTACACTCACTGCAAGTCCTATTATAAAAAAGGGAATAACTTTTGCAAGCATCGTGATCAGGAATCAAAAGGGGTAAGTGGAACCAATAATAGCACGAATTGAGTAGCACCTTACATTTATGTGGTTACTAAAGTACCATGGATACTTCAACCTACTTCAACCAATATTAGAACAGAATGAATGACACAGTGATGATGGAACAAAGTAATGCTATAATTCAGTATATAAGCAAATATCTCAAAATTGTAACTACGGATTGATTGTCTGAAAGCCTCAGATGATAATCCAAGTCAATCATATATACCAATGGTCAATAGTTATCTAAGTCCTTAGATTGTCAAACTGTCATCTTCCACATGTGTTTACAGGACTGAGGAAACCCCAACATAAATACACTGACATTTTTAGATAAATACTTAGGGGTAAGTCAACTTTGTCTCCTCCCCCACACCGGACACCAAATATTCAACAGCACATTAGCTATTTGAGGTGGAAAAGATACTTTGCATCTGGCTGGCTGGGCTTCTATACATATATTCTTGTGTTACAATTACACAGATGTATGTAATTTAAAAATCCTGCTAAAAAAGATACAAAATGCAGTCCCAATGCTTGTTTATTATTTTCATTCATTATTCAAATGCAAGATTTTTCAGGACAATATAAGGCTTTCATTTCTATAGCATAAATCTTAAGTTGGTGTTGTAAGAGTAATTCAGGGCAGAGGAACTCACATTTACTATACCCTATTGATTTGGTATAATCCAGGATGGAAAGAATGTTTTTCTTACTGTCAAATGCTGTGAACAGGTATAAAATAGTTCTTGGGCTGGTAGTTTTCTGTTTCTGTTTGGGCACATACTCATAAACAGGGGGCCTACAATCTAGCAGATGTTCGGTTGACTCATGACTGTCTCCTATTTGGCAGTCTAGGGAAAGGAGTGAAAGGGAAGCCCTGGTGATGGAAGCTTCACTGCCACCTGTGGAGAATTTCTGTGGGTGAATCTTTTTTTCTGTCCATGGATGATGAGATTTATAGTTATCTATGTACTCGTAACACTTCCTCAAGGATCCAGTTTCTTTTTTAAACTGAAAGGATTATTTATCTCCATACTTAAATTATGCATATAATTAATATTTTTCATTTTTTCTTATACTAAAAATAGCTTAGAAGTAGATTCCCACATGTGTTAAAGTGTGTGTATATATGAATGTATGTGCATATGAACGAAAGCGTAATTTTTCTGATATTTTGCATAAAAAGTAGACACTCAAGCTCAAAACCAGGTGACTACATGGACACAATTTTCTGTTATGAGTCTTTTCTGCATCACACTTGCATTTTGCTTTACATTTACCAGTTATAGTCTAGTTCTAATGTTTTTTCTAGATTTGTATCTCTTGTGTTCTTATTATACAATCTGTGTCATTCATTCTGTCACTAAATCATTATGGTTTCCTTTACATTTTACTCAAAATCCATGATCTGCATTGATAGATTCATATAGCCAGTGAACTTGTTTATTTATCAGGCTCCATATCTATGCCTCATAGCAAATTATTTAACAAAAGTAGTGATAAGGCATGGATACCAGCTATTCGGAAAAAGAAGTCCTATTAGGTGCATTTATTTGCAGGTTAGTCCAGCCTTAGGATCAGACTATTTAATTTAATGGCAAGATCTTTGAATTTATTTTGCTAGCATAATACTATTAGAACATGTAATATTTAAGAGAGTTTTATCTTTTAAATATCAGTATTCCATATTTCTATCAAACAGTGAAAACAGTCTTAGTTAATGGCGGCAAATAACAGTAAACCAGCAGTATTAAAAGGTAAGGAGATCAATGGACAGATATCATGAATGGGACTTCAGTAGAAATATACTGATTCTTATAGTGCTTAGCAAATTGCTCCCAAGTTGAGTCTTCTGTAGTACCACATTCAGTAATGAAAAGATAAAGTCTCTTTTGATTAAGCTTGACTTCTGGTGACTTTGTATAATACTGATTTTAAAAACTTAGCCTTTTCTTCTCCCAAGTGTTAGTTTGTTCATATTTATTACATACCAATCTTTTTATCAGCCTATGAGTACAAATACAACAAGGCAAGATTAAGAGTTTTTAAAGGTAAAGCTTAGTTCAAAACTTTACTTGGCAAGTAAAAAATACCCTAGATATAAAATTTCATAAAAGTATTGTTTTAAGCCACAGTAGTGATCATTCAACTGATCATAATGATTAGATACTATAAAGTATCTAGAATTATAATCTGGGGCTAACCAGATATGTAAAGTGCTTGGAGTGATTTTCAAAAACAGCTAGTTACAACTGGATATGGCAATGTTCACTGTATACTGTCTACCTTTAGGCATTTTAAAAAAAGTATTGATAAAGATATGCCACTTGGTATTCAGATATAGTATTATTTGAACAGCATTAAATTCTTATATTCCCCTCCCCCCAACCCCAATCACTAAAAATACTAATGTATAATTTCAAAAAGAAAAACACAATGGTTCCATATCATACCTTTCACTATTCACTCCAATTGTAAACAAGACATATAGATTCCCTGACTTGTCCTGCTTCAGTGATATCACTTAAATAACATAACATTGCTAATTGTCAATGCACATTTTGAAAAAGTACCATCATTTTTTCTTTTTTTAAAAAAGCAACATTTCTACTGTAGATTAAGAAAGGAAGTTCTAAAAGTGGCTGTGCGCTGAATGCAAAGCTTCAAATCCTGTCAGAATTTCTTTGCCACGAGTACTGTCCAGAGAATAGTAATGATGGTCACAGAAGCTGATGATTATCCTGGCAGATAAAATCCCAACTGAAGGTGGTAGTTGTTTTCTTCCTTAGAAAGCGTATTTCTTTAGAAGATCTTTCCAACTTTAGATACCTTGTTTACTTGCATCTTCTGAACTTTAATTTCTTTCAACAGTATGGACATGCTTTCCCTTAGATTTCCCTGCAGACATCTGATTCCACACTCTTCTTTCCACTGTTAAATATTAATAGCCCGTGAATGCATCTAATTTGCAGGCAATGTATATTCTTAAATTCACTGAATAATCACAAAACCAATTTCTTTTTAAAGAGTGAAAATTACTCCAATTCCTTTCCTTCAAAATCCATCTCTATTGCAGTGTCTTTGGCTAGGAAATTTTTCCAACAATTGGGTTTTCTCTAGAAAAGAAAAGAGAACCATATCTAACTATTTGGTAAAAACAGTATATTAAAAATTATTTTTTTCACTTACAATCAGTGTGCTTTCTGACCACAGTAAAACCTCAATTTTATAGATCCCCACTGAGCACTTTTTGGATGCAACAGACCAAATATCCACCTAGATATCCCCCACAAATAAAGACTAGGTCTGCTGCATTCTACGTAGTCTGGATGAGGGAGCTAAATTTACTTTAATTTTATCTTCATTTTATGACAATTGAGGCAATTTATATACTTTGCATAATGACATCACTATGGAAATGAGATAAAACTGGTGCAAATAATGTATTTTCACTTAACAGACAGTTGGGAATATTGAACACTTCCTCTCCCAATTAGTCCATTAAATCAAGGTTTTACTGTATTAAGATTTGCAGAACGAAGGGTGTGTTCTTGCATTACAACTCTAAGTTCTAAACATATCCCATCTCTAAAACTAGTCATATTCAGTTAAAATTAGTTTGGTATTGATAAGGATTTCATTTAGTTGTGATATGCTCATTTTATTGTGGCAAATTTGTCATCCTCCTTCAGAATTAACTTTCTTCCCAACTGACATCTTCCAATTTGTTGTATAGAGCAGGACAAAATCCTTGCCTGATCTCTAATCACCTGCCCCAAAATCTGAACGGACTGCAACTCATCTATGTTAAATATATAGTGAATAATGATACATTAACATTTAGTTCAACTATTTTGAAGTAAAACTCATTGTCATAATTTATCTTGGCAGTTTTGAATAATACTGTACATAGTAATGCATTAGATGACTATGTGGTCAAAAATGACCTTAACATATATGTCGATGAAGGTTCTCAGTCATCCAGGTGGAACAGTCTGTAGCTTGAATCATGTCAACTGGATTTCTATTTTCTCAGTGGAAACGTTTCGCTCCTTATCCAAGAAGGATAAGAAGGATCCTTAAATATGTTTCTAGGGTGGCTGTGTGACCTTGCACCTGGGGCTAGGTCGTGGTTATTTGAGATGTTTATTTCTAAGTCCCTTTATCATCCAAAGGAGGATCGTTAAGATTACCATGCTGCTGTTGAGCTTGTGAAATGGTCTTAATCTTCCTAGGCACAGAAGACAAAGCAGGAAGGAAAATAGGGGAAAGATTGTGCCTGAGGCCCCCACCTCTATTCAAAGAAGGATTTTCCAAGTTGGCATAAATGGACTCCTTGACCCCTCTCTCAAACCACCTATCTTCTCTGTCTAAAATGTGAACATTAATGTCCTCAAATGAGTGTCCTTTTTCCTTTAGATGAAGATAAACTGCTGACTCTGGTCCTGTGGTGTTACTTCTCCTGTGTTGGGCCATCCTCCTGTACAAAGGTTGTTTGGTTTCTCCAATGTAGAGTTCAGAGCACTCCTCACTGCACTGGATTGCATACACTACATTGCTTTCCTTGTGTTTTGGAGTTTGATCTTTGGGGTGTACAAGCCTCTGTCTCAGTGTGTTGGTGGGTTTGAAATATACAGGTATGTGGTGTTTGCCAAATATCCGTTTTATCTTTTCAGACACGCCAGCCATGTAAGGAATGACCAGGTTCTTCCGTTTACTCTGAGTCTCAGCCCTATCTGTTGTGCAAAGTTACTAACTTTGCTCAGACTGAAGAAGCTTCTTGGATAAGGAGCGAAACGTTTCCACTGAGAAAACAGAAATCCAGTTGACATGATTCAAGCTACAGACGTTAACATATAGTTGCAATTTGTTAAAACACAAACCTGTTGTAATGGTAGAACTACCCACAATACTTACTCACTGCCATATTTAGCGCTAGATGATCTTTTTTCCAGATATCTATCATGATGTATGTTCAATTGTTCTACAATTGATATTATTTGCTGAAGGGTTTGAAAAGTTGCTACCGAGTCCTCAATTTTGAAATTAGAATAATCATCTGGCTCTTTCTGTGGACCATGGTAGACTGCTATGCTTCCACAAGCCTCTAGAAGTAAGTATACACAAGAGTATTATGCAAGCTTTAAATGTTCAAGAAATTTTTTTTTGCTGTTCTACATTTTCAGACATAAGACTTTTAATCATAAATGCCGATGTTTAAAATAATGAAGAAGGGTATTTTCTGGGCATAAGAGAAAATTGTTCCCTATTAATTCATCAACGTAAATTAAACAATTTAAATTATTTGTTATCTGGGCTGATAAGAACAAACTTTTCCATGAAAAAAATAAAAGGACCAAAAGGCTCATTGTTATGTTCCTCTATCATAAGTCTGTAAGTTCTATCAAGTCTGTAAATCCAGGAGATGGCACTGAGTCATGTAATGTCTTGATTTAATGGACCTTGGATTAGCAGACTTATAAAATGCATAAAATCTAACCTAAAGTACACGATAACAGCAGCAGCAGCCCAGTTGGATAAAACTTGGTTCCCAAATAATGAACATCAAATATAGTCACTCCCTGGTTCTGCAATCCCACATGTGCTACTTGGAGAATGCTTATAATACCCTTTCTTCAATTTGCCACGGCTTAGATCTACTAGGGCCTTTGAAATCACATACACCACTTCCACAATTGCTATAGCTGGTTGGACAGGCTCAAAGAAAACCTATTTGAATTTAATGGACATTCAGCTTCAACAGACACCCATCCCTCCCACTTATTAGCTTATTAAATTTAGGGTTTACTCTATTAACAGATATGCAGTAACTGAGATGTACACTAGTAGGATACTTTGAGAATCATATCTTAAATAATTGAAAGATATTAAGTGAAGAGTTTTTCTCTGTTTAATACTTGAAAGATGTAACTGTGTTTACAATGTATGAAATGCAAACAAAGGCAAGGAAGAGGCCTAGCAAAAGCCAATTTCTCAATTCTCTTATATACCTAATAAAGCCCCACATCCTTTTAAAAAAGCTCCCAAGAACCAGGAACTCCCAAATGAATATGGGGGACCGCGGTGCTGGGGGCTGAGGGAGAAGAGGAGCTGGGAAAAGTCTGGAAGAAGTCTAACTCTACCATTCTTGTTCCATGTGATTTTGTTTTGAGCCAACCCATTGTATCTTAAAATTATCTGGAATGGACATGAGATTACAGATTTGGACAATAGCTAATGGCAATATTACAACTTGGACCGTGTTACTTTGACAAATGAGTCTTTCATACCTTGCATTTTCTGGAGCTTTGGCATACTGATAGCAAAGAGTGAGTAGATTCTTTCTGTCTCTCGATCTCCATCTATTTCTATCTGAATGTCAGCAGGTACACCTCTTCAATTAGAAATATAAATGTATATTTCTTCATTTTGCAAAATAGGTTATTTTTAAAGGAGCTTAACTAGCTATATATTAATGCATATACAAATCCAAATAGTTACATTTAAACAAATATTCCTAAAATCTGATATAAAACTCAGTATGAAAGTACAGTGCACTATTATCTCCTTTGAGTAATACATTATGCAGCAAATTTTTGAAATGGTCAACTTCACAAACTTAAGTGTAAACGAGCAAACAAGCAATGCAGATTTGCAAAACTTCTAGATCATTTATACTTATAGCTGTATCATGATAGGTAAGTGTTCTTAATATTTGGCCTACCTGAAGCCAAAATTAATTAATCTGTTTCACAGCTAAAGCAAACCCATATGTTAAGCTAGTTAACCGCAACTTTTAAATTCATAATATGATGCAATAATCATGTAGACAACACTCATATTATTTGATGCTGGGACAATATAAGATTATGGTAAAAAATAGGAAATGCATCAAATCACTTTCCATTCTGTAACTGTGCTTCAGGCAGAGAAATGCTCACTGAACAAGCATCAAGCAACCATCTTTTTAGTAAAGAATAAGCAGGAATAAGATTGAAAGTTAGATACATACATACACATACAACCATCATGTTATTGCCTTTTGGGTAAGCAACATTATATAAAGCACAGAGAGTAAGAAATATTAACCCAAAAATATCAAAAGCTTGAAATGAGAAAGAAATGTTGTTAAATCTAATTTATGCCAAGCCCATTCAGTATATCTCTCCTTCCTTGCAAACCATCCTTGCTTCTACCAATAAACATATTTTGGAGGGCATATAATTTTTTACTTTATATTTATAAGTTTTTGTTGTTTTTTATAGTATATTATTATGTTTTTGGTGGATTTTATTGTGAGGTGCCTAGGGTCCTAGGAGACAGTGGCATATAAAGGAAGGAACGGCATTGTATTAATACACACTCAGGATGCAAAGAACAAAAGCTGCCATTTCCAAATGCAATTGATATAAATTCATTTATTATAGGATTAATAATCTATGTTGTTTCATAATCAGAACTGATGAATAGTTGGGCTTCTGGTGGGAATGGCAGACTGAATGGCTGTGCCTGCTGGTTCAGTGGGCAGAGCTGACAACACGGTAACCTTTTTCAGGCTCAGGCAGGTTTTCCTGAAGCCCAGAAATGTTCTCCGGATTAAGGAGAATACTTGGAATCCTATCTGTCCTCCTGACGGCTGCTTGCAGCTAGAAGATCGCAAACAGCGTTTCGCGCTTGACTGGTAAGAGCAGTCGGAAGGCTGGAACATCACCATTTCCAAGCCGTACTGTAGCCTTAAAGGGACACTAAGACCAGCCACCCCATTTCTAAATCACCAATTTGTATTTTTTTTTAAGTATATGTACCCCAAGAGAGGCTTTCTACAGCAAGGAGAAGCTGGTTCTCTTGGTGCTTAGCGTTATTTTTGGGATTACTTTTTAAAAAAAATTCTTTTAAGTTTTGGATTTCGTTTTCCTTCCAAAGGAAATTCCAAAGATTGAGAGTAAACAATTGTCTTCCTGTTATTATTTTTGTATTAAATTTGAAGATATTTGCATTTTCCTACACATTGAATCAGCCAATTTGAACCTTCAGCTTTCTGTTTTCACTTTCCCTTGAGAACAGTCTGCTATTTCACTCTCACTTTATGTAAACACACTTTGGAACTTTTCCATATCTTCGACTTTCACTGGTTAAGCTCCTAGGGGGCGCTATAATCTACTGCGTGAGACATGGAGGATTTCAAACAGATTTTTTCTGACCTTCACCAGGATTTTAAACAGATTTCTTCTGACTTTTATCAAACTTTTACGCAAGATATCCAGGACATTGTGGAAAATATGAGATCTAAAATGTGCCATCAGGTTGGGGATGTGGTGGATGAAACTGAGGAATTTAAGAGCGATGGAAAGGTTTTTTTAAAGAATGAGATTAGGAGTTTTATTGAGATGCTGGATGAAGATTGGATAATGGAGTTGGAGAAATCTAAGGGAGAGAGTGATCTGCAAGCCATAAGTAAAATCGATTTCCTGGTTGAATGCCATGAAAAGAACCTGGAATCTTTGAAGGGGGCAGTTGGGCTGTTTGATTCTTTTAAGAGGAAAGCTCTGTGCACATTGTGGGGATACATAACTGCTCTGGTTTATTTTGAAGTGGGATAAGGGTTGAAGAATGTTCATCTGGTTTGCTTTAAGGATTTGATTGATACTATTTGCCTTTAAAGATTTGGATTTACTGTTTTGAATTGGCTTTGTTTTTTGGATTTATTAAGATTGGATTAAAATTGTTGTACTATTAAGTATAACAGCAGACAAATTATGTGCTTTTTAATTTGATTCTTATAGTAGACAGAAATGTATAGAATAGTGGTAGGAAGGGAATAATTTAATATGTTTTATCTTTTGGAGGGGAGAAAGATGTTTAGGAGTTTTATATGAATTTTTTTCCTTTATTTTAATATAAGGGGGAGGAGTAACTGTACTTACTGATTTTTATTATGTGTTAAAGTGGAATGACTTATAGAAATAATGTGGTGTTTTGGTTTAATATAGAGTAAGAAATTGATTATGGAAATTTTGTATATCCTTGCTGTTAAAAGTCGGAAGCCACATCTTTTTGTAAATTTAAATTTTTTTTCTCTTGTGTTACTGCACTTTTTTAGTTTTTTCCTTTCTTTGTAGTTTTTTGTTTTTTTGTAGTTTCTATTCTTTTCTTGAAACTTAATAAAATTTACTATAAAAAAAGAACCGATGAATAGTTGGCATCAATATGAATATGTATGTTTTCAAATCTAATAATGTTCAGAGGCACTTGCTAATCTCAAGCACATGCGTAATTTTGATATCAGTCTCCTTTTGGTCACTAGATATGGCAATAAATAACCTAAGTTACAGCAATATATGCAAAATTATGTCTACTCAAAAACATTCACATATTATTTTTCTTGCAGATGTTACTTACGCAGTACATGGCATACAGCCCACTGTGTTCTCTAATGTGGCTTTACAGCAAAGCCAATTTCCATTCAAAAAAGCAGATGGGTGGTAGACACTCAATCTCTTTTGATTGCATCTGCTCACTCTACAGAGAGCTTCTATCCACTCACTAGCCTCCACGCAATTATTTGCCTGCACATAGAGTGGTTTCTCAACATGTATCACTTGAAACATCTGAAAAAGAAAATAGCTCTATTCAACCACCAACAATTTATTTAGAAGAGAAAAAAGAGCAACAGCAGAACTGTTTGTTTATTTGTTTATGTATTATTTAAGGACTTTGAAAATGGAACACTGGATATTATCTAAACGGTTTCAGCTGACTTGGTGTAACAGAAATTGTACAATGCATTAACTTCTATTTTGCTCAGAAAAGGAGGGATCTTGTGGCCCACGTTTTTGCTTCTAGACTGACAGACTCTGCCCAATTTCATCCCATGGTTGAGCTTCAGATACCTAAGGAGTCCATAAGGCGGAGGAGAGGAAGTAATCCCTCCCTAATTGTTCCTAGTACAATAAGGAAGAGATGCAGGGAAGAGAGCTCCACCACAGCTTGAATTAACAGGCATGACAAAAAGGAGTCAGACACTGTTGAATTAGAGAACGATCACTAAACCTCTTTCTCAGTGCCACCCAAACTCCTTGTTCCCTTGATTTAATGAAAAATAAACCATCCAATTATAAACAAAGCACCAGCCTCTAAAACAATTATTTATTTACAGTAGTATCTTTGGACTCCACAAAAGCCCCACTAGTATGCTACATCCAGCGATGTTAGTTCACATTCATGTCTATGGTTGTTTTGTAACCACGGCTATGCCACGGTGGCAACTCAATTCAGTAAACAAGTCTTTCATAAGAACTATTTTGTTGATGTTATTTTCAGTTCAGTGTGAAGCGATAATCTAACACTGGAGTGTGCATATGTAACCTAATATCTAGGAAGCATGATAGTGGGTAAAACAAATGAGGGAGGAAGAGTGTTGTACAGCAGATCTAAAGCAATTATAACCCGGGAATCTCCCTCTTCCATTAATATTCAACCACTTTCTGAGGAAGGTGTCAACAATTCATCACTGGAGAAATCAACCTAGAACTAGGCCCTGGGACCCTGTGCAATGATAAACAATTTTCAACACCAGATGAGGACTCTATACACAGGTAAGTTTTGCTTGTAGCACATCTCATAATAGCTATTTTGAAAGACTCTTTAAAAGAAATCAGTCTGACAAATGAGAAGAGCTATAAAACTATCACTTCCCCTTTATAAGATCAAACACAGCTCTGCAACAGGACTAGTGGAACTTGAAACATGGCCCCTAGTCTTGCTATCAGAAATATTAAACTAATAAGACTTCTGAAGATGGAACAGTTCAAATTCTACCAGAAGCAATAAAACTGAATCCTAACCAGCGGGCTGCAATATTATTTATTTATAAGATTTTTAAAGAGGGAATTAAGATTGAATAGGTTCACACCTTTAAATACTTTGCAATGGTCTTCAACATCAAAGGATCATGAAAGCACATCATGAGTATGCCTCTCAGGCAGAATGATAGTTTTCTCCTGCTATTAGACATTATTTTTCTCCAATGGTGGCGGATAGTTCTTGCCACTCTTAAAAACTTTTTAAAGCCAAAATATTAGCTCAGATCTTAAATGGAACACATCTCCCTTTCCCAGAATGTGGAAAGACTTTGTCTGGGCACAACATAATGTGTTGCCATCAGTGCTCCTATTGAGCAAATACTCCAAACTACCCTTACTGGAATAAGTTTGACTTCGGGGGTCAGAGGAGGTTGAAACCATTGGCCATGTACTGCTCTACTGCAATTTGTATAGGAACATATGGAATTTTCTTATTTCACCTCTTATGTGACAGTATCCAGGATGAACCGATCTTTACTGCATAAAGTTTCTACTTTCAGATTCTAACACTAGCATTACCAGCACTGTGGTTAAGTTCTGTGTTGGTTAAAATGCACCATCAAATTCTGTATTCCTGATTATGTTTTTACATAGTTTTATGTTTTTATCTGGATCATTAATCATAACAATAAAGTATGTAAGGTTCTTCCTGAATTCTGACCCTTGATTTTAAATGGGCTCAAAAACATCTATTGGACTTTAAGGAAGCAAGCAGGATAGGAAGAATATTCACACCTTTGAACTTTGATGTTGGAGAAGACTCCTGAGAATAACATGGACAGCCAAGAAAAAAAACCAATGAATCATTAAACAAATCAACCCAGAGTTCTCACTCAAGGCACAAATGACCAGACTCAAATTATCCTAGTTTGGATACATTATGCGAAGACCCAGCTCTCTGAAAAAGGCTCTGATGCTGAAAGGTGGAAGGAAAGAGAAGAAGAGGCCAACCAGCAACAAGGTGGATGGACTGGGTGAACTTGGAGTTACAGTGGCGATGAGTGTCTATGAAGGTTCTCAGTCATCCAGGTGGAATTGTCTGTAGCTTGAATCATGTCAACTGGATTTCTATTTTCTCTATATAGAGAAAATAGAAATCCAGTTGACATGATTCAAGCTACAGGAGTGGCGATGAGTGTACCGTTGGGAGACTTGAAAGAACAGGGAATAGATCGTAATGGAGAATATCTATCTACGTAATCACTAGAAGTCGAAAACAACTTGATGACACATAATCAAACATCTATTACGAGCAGAGGAAAGTACTGGGGTAATGTATCTCTGATCATGTGACCAAGAGACATGTTTTGAGTTCTGCCGGCTGGCAAGGGAAGTATATCCCGAGCATCTCTCCTCCTCTTGGCTGGGAAAGTACACTCCCTCCCTTCCAAATATATTCCTCTTGGGAGGGAAAACAGTATTTGGCATGCATTTTAGAAACATCTTCTAATGTCTTCTTGTGAAGAAGTATCAGGTAAATACTCAAGACATTTCTGTCCCGTTCGCCAGCATGCAAATCCACACATAATTGCCATAAAGTAAATTCACTCTGTATTAGTGAATTAACAAAATCTGGTGGAACGGGTATCCGAACAAAGACACATTTATCCCAGATCATCAAGCAAGGACATTAAGAGGGGTAGCTTTGATATCCTATAAGTAAGGAATGTCTCATGGAAATAGTTCAAAATCAATGCCCAAGTGCCTTTTCAGCACATATAACAAGAATTTGAACAAAGCTTTGTTTCTTGGCATTAAACTGCTTATTCATTTTTAGATGTGACATTTTAGAATTCTCCATGCTTGACTGTTATTTCAAAATTTAGCCAACTTACATTTTTCTTGTTAAATGCACTCTCATCAAGTTTTTCTACTGCAAGGATGTTTTTGACTGGAATGGTAAATATAGGTTCTTTATCTGGATGAACAAAAAAATTGAAAATACTTTAACCAGAAATAAAACCTTAACTGTTAAAAGAAAACACAAAACATAAATACCTGGTGAAACACATTATATCTGACCCTATAAGCCTTTCGTAGAGCCATGAAGACAGGATGGTAAAGCATTTGGCTAGGATGGTAACTGAGCCTATTCTGTTATGCCCAGCCTCCGCTACATGAATGGGTATGACTGTGATTCATTATTATGGTTTTATATTATTTTTGTGCATTTTGACAGGTTTTGATTTTTTATGTTTGCTGCCCAAAGTCCTAAACTACAAACTGTACAGCCTTACAAATCCCATAAATGAATAATCCTGCAGGAAGCAGAATCCAATATTCTGATATTACATCTTCTATCTCTCAGAAAAGTATGTATTTCTCTACACTGTCCTGGTTATCCCATATATACAAGCCCAATGGGCAAATAGTTTGGGGAACTTAGTACATTTTGAAAAATTGTGTAAATAAAAACATGAAAGGGTACTTTTATTGCTTTGTTTTATACTGAACAAATACAATATTCTAATTAACTCTTAACCAGTGGAATCGAAGAACACAATCAGTGTTAACACCAACAGACCATGCTCTATAACTTGAAATGTTAAAATAAAAAAGGAACAATACCTTGTTGCTTATGGTAAGTGAGTTCTCTACTTGTAAGGCAGAACCAACGCTTCTTAAAATTCTTTTTTCCAATACGAGTTCTTCCTTGTGCCCTTTTGAACATCTCTCTGTGAAACAAACACAACAGCACTTTTCACATATATTTTCAAAATCTTTCTAATAGGCTATCCAGATGCATTCATTTACAAGATAAATTAATGGATTCAACTCCTGATCTTATGACAAATCAGCCATGTCCAGAACAAAATACTATTTAGGACTAGTTTTCCTGATTCAGCATGAAGTCATGCTAAACTAAATACCATGCAATTTCTTTCCTATAGTTAAAGGTTTTCCCCTGCAGAGTCGTGTCCGACTCTAGGGGGCGGTGCTCATCTCCGTTTCTTAGCCGAAGAGCCAGCGCTCTCCTAAGATGCTTCCGCGGTCATGAGGCCGGCATGTTCTTTCCTATGCTAATGCATTTTTCTTTCTTCCTCTCTTTTGAACACTCTCTCCCTCCTCCTCCTCCTCTCCCCTCTCACTGTTTTTGACAGAGGTGACATACAAAAACTGGGATATGGGGCTCGCCTAACCTTTTACGCCAGCTATGAACCCCCTAGCAATGTTTAAAAAAGCACAATTTTCCTATAAACCCAAAATTGTTGGGGACCCCTGATCTAGGAATGTTACTGAAAACTGAATATAGTCAAAGACTAGGACAATCTCTGATTAGTACTTTTACTATTATTTACTGTATAAAGCAGGAAACCTTTACAACATTTGAAGATGATTTTCTTGACATATTTTCCTTCATTGTATAAAAGTACACACTAGTACAGATTGGTCACATTTACAAATAACTTCAGAGAATTTTAAACTATAGTAAGAGTCAACAATGTAATACTCATACCACCTCTCCAGATATTGTTCATGAAATTCCTTTAAAAAAGGCTGAAATCATGCAAAGCTGTAATTTTTAAACTACTTAATTAGTTAATTTTTATTTTCTGGCCTTCATACCATTGGGCAACAAAACACAATGGCAATTAGCACTTGAAAAGTTTGCCCACACTTGATTTATAGGTATGGTAAAAGGGTAGGTGATGCATATTATTTATTTATTTATTTTTCAAATTTTGCCACTGCCCATCTCCCCCAAGAAGAGGGACTCTGGGCAGTTTACAATAACAAACACATTAAAACAGTAAGCATAAATACCATCTAAAATATAAATACAAATTACCAAATAAAAGTATAAAATAAAAATAAATATAAAATCCAAGTGGCCATAAAAGATCTAATTCAGTGAGGAGAGCTCTAAGGCACCCCCCCCCCAAGAATAACTATTCCCCTTCCCGCCCCAGGCGAGACAGCAGAGCCAAGTCTTCAGGTTCTTCCAGAAGGTCAGGAGCGATGGGGCTTGCCACACCTCTGGGGGCAGAGTGTTCCAAAGGACGGGAGCCACTGCAGAGAAGGCCCGCTTCCTGGACCCCGTCAAGTGAAATTCTCTTACAGACGGGGTCCGTAACATGCCCTCTCTGCATGATCGGGTGGGATGGGTTGATGTCATGGGGATGAGATGGTCCCTCAGGTAACCTGGACCCATACCATATATAATAAACTAGCCTTATTGTGCAGGAATCTTGCACTGAGAAGAAGGAAGGGCAATCTGGGTACAATGGTCATGGGAACAATATATTTTATATTTAGGTCAATAGGAATCCCTACAACAGAGCTTTCCAAACTGTGTATCGGGACACGTTAGTGTGTCGGCTGCAGTGTCTGGGTGTGTCGCGGCTGCTGCTGCCTCCGAGCCCTGCCAGGATTCCATGAAGGTTCTAGTGCCTGCCTTGTGCCTGGCTGCCTCCAAACCTGCCCTGCCAGGATTCTGCGTAGGTCCTAGTGCCTGCCTTGTGCCCTGCTGTAAGAGTGTGTTGCGAAAAGATGCCCTGCTGTAAGAGCGTGTCGTGAAATGATGCATGTCTAAAAAGTGTGTCACCAACATGAAAAGTTTGGAAAGCTCTGCCCTACAGAAAGCCCAAATTTTAACACTCAGGGCAACTTCTTCAAAGAAAGTGGACACTTAAGTAATGGTGAAAGACCAGAGTCAAAGTGACACATAACAAAGACATATTTTAAAAAATCACTTCTCAACACATTGTACTTTGTATTAAGTTACCCTTCTTTTAGATGCACCGGCTCACTCATGACACTTGGCTCTTTACTTTCAGTGGAGGACACTTCATCTAAAAACTAAGTGTGAAGAATATATTAGAATAATAGAAATTATTTTCCCAATCTTACCCAGAACCTTAAAAATTAGCAAACATTCAGAACATTAACATACACTTATTGTTAAGTTTAACAAACATTTTAATAGTTCAAAGTTGTTCTTTCATTTTTTTTCCCTTTGCATTTGTGATATAAACATGATACTACCTTTTTATTTTTAAAACATCCCTTCCAAGTATTTTACCACAGGTGGAGTTTAAGTGTAACATACAGAGGTCTGTGCTAGACAGCCTGGATTTAACCTTTGTCTCACAGAGAAAGATAATGTAGTAAAACCTTCTGAGGTTTTGCAGGAAAGCCAAGAAAACACATTTTTTAAGAAAGCCAAATATTATGTATAAAGGAAACAATACCTTTTTAACTATTTCAATGTATTCCTCTTCTTGAAACATTTTGAAAAATTCACACATAAATGTCTCCTTAAAGCTTGACTAAAAAGAGAAAATAGAAATAAATAAATCTTAATAGAGACATGCCAGTAGACAAAAGTAGTTTCAGTGAGATACTTACCAGTTTACTTTTGGACAAACTTCCCCAGCTTCCCAGTGTCTGAATTGCTTTTGATATAAGAGTTAATGTTCTAGACGTCTGTGCATCCTAAAAGAGGCATTTAAAGAAACACATTCAATATTTACAAACAACAGAAGTTCAACTGGGCTGCATGATATGACCACCAAACGTGCTGCATCTGGTGACAAACTATTACAGTGAAATAGGCAGATATACCAACATATCAACCACACATCTTCTGTGACATCAGTTTTCATGGGCATTGATATACGTTTTGTGATATTGAAACAGGAATGGCTTTTCTTCATATAGAAAGAGATTGGTCCTAACTGCACTGCACAGTCAAGGGCTTTACATCCAGGGTAATTCTCTCTAAAGTAATAAAAAATAAGAAATATTTGTCAATGTGTTCTGGAAAGTACCCCCGTCCTTTGGAGATGATTTTCAGGGGAGAAGAACTAACATATAGAAAATAGCCTTTCACCACCTACTATTAATTAGTGGGCAGAGAAAGCTTTAGTTCTGTAATTCTAAAAAACTTTAGTCTGTAATTCTAAACGTCTACAGCAGAGCTTTCCAAACTTTTCATGTTGGTGACACACTTTTTAGACATGCATCATTTCGCGACACACTCTTACAGCAGGGCACAAGGCAGGCACTAGGACCTGCACGGAATCACAGCAGGTTTGGAGGCAGCAAGGCACAAGGCAGGTACTAGGACCTGTGCGGAATCCTGGCAGGGCAGGTTTGGAGGCAGCAAGGCACAAGACAGGCACTAGGACCTGCGTGCAAGGCACAAGACAGGCACTAGGACCTGCGTGCAAGGCACAAGACAGGCACTAGGACCTGGCAGGGCTCTGAGGCAGCAGCAGCCGCAACACACCCAGACACTGTAGCCGACACACTAACGTGTCCCGACACAGAGTTTGGAAAGCTCTGCTCTACAGGTTTAAAATAATCCTTTAGTAAATGACAACATAATATATTTCAATTTTACTATTAATGAAGAATGAGAACTGAGACTAGACTGAACAAGTGAAAATGAATTGATAGGCATGGTTAAAAAAGGAAGTGTGATGTAGTGGTTAAATGTTGGAGTGGCACTGGCAAGACCTGGGTTCAAGTCCACCCTCAGCCATGGAAGCTCACTAGGTGACTTTTGGCCAGACACTCTCTCTTAGCAACCTACCTCACAAGGTGGTTGTTGTGGGGAAAAATGGGAAGAAGGAGTACTGTATAGAATACCTTGAGCTCCTGAGAGAAAGGAGGAATAAGTAGGAGGGTATGAGAAGTGAGGGGTAGCTGAGAGCACACTGGCCCAAAAACTTGGCACAAAAATTGTATGAGTTCTACATGATACTATTTGGTGTTTTTTAAAGAAAGAAGCACCTTCAGTGCCAAATTAAGTAAAGCAAATTATCAGAGTTTTGCCAAATATTTAACCTCTTGGTCCACTGGAAGATTTCTACATTTATTTATTTATTTGTCCAACTTCTATCACCGGCCATCTCCCCCCACAAAGGGGACTCTGGGCAGTTTACAACAAAGTTGTACATAAATATGTCCCAGAAATTATGCACCTAAAAGAATCATATACCAATAACCCAGGAGGGAAAAAAGTCATATGCGCATAATATTATTGACTTCATCCTCTTTGCATTGTATTTGCTGTGGAAGCTTTCATGAGAATTTTGCTTAGAATAAAAATATGACTCCTTCATGTACTGTACTTTGTTTATATTTGTGTGTAGGATACAAAATATAACTCTGAGAATGAACGGATTAAAAAAAATGCAGATGTTTACATTCTTCTTCAGTATAACCTGAATTCATACATTGTGCTGAATCGTGCTGTTTACTTGCTTTTGGCTTAGTATGATGTGAACAGAACAAAATGTGGCTTGTTTTAAGTCAGTAAACTATAATTGAAAGCATGGCTTGTTATTGGCTTACTGGTCACAATTATGTCTTAATATGCATGCTCCTTTTGGTTTGCTGACATTTTTGTGCCACTGCCCTCAAATCTTTAACCAAGACAAAAGCTATTACTATTTGAGAAAAACCAAATCAGGAATTGGCCAAACACAACATAGTTACTTTTTTTCTGCAAAACTATATGATAAAGATACATGTGGGTTTTTTTGGCTATATCCTTAGTATTTGGAATCTATCCTGATATCAAGGACTATGGATATTTAGGCATGCGGACTAGCTAAAAGAATTATGCAACACAGGAAGGAGAAATCTATACCCGATTGCAGCAAAGAACTGTTGATTTGTGTTGTCAAAATTTGAATTAGTCTTTTCTTTTCCTTCAAAAAAGGGGCTTTATTAAAGGCTTTTGTTAAATGTCAATGTTAAGTCAACTAAAAAGGTTAATTTTTTCAACAAACCAATTATACAAGCCATGAC
Source organism: Charina bottae (assembly GCA_023362775.1). Lineage (NCBI taxonomy): Eukaryota > Metazoa > Chordata > Lepidosauria > Squamata > Charinaidae > Charina > Charina bottae. The sequence continues at coordinate 23,337,843 of JALMGJ010000005.1, forward strand.
CTATGACTGGTTTTTTTTTTTTTTTTGGTGCCTTTGAGTTAGTGTTGACTTCTGGCAATCACCTGGACTAGTCCCTGCAGTTCTCTTGGCAAGATTCTTGGAAGTGGTTTGCCATTGCCTTCTTCCTAAGGCTGTGAGGGAATGATTGGCCCAAGGTTACCCAGCTGGCTTCATGCCTAAGGCGGAACTAGAATTCATAGTTTCCTGGTTTCTAGCCTGGTGCCTTAACCACTACACCAGACTAGCTCTCCAGTATGTGTGTTCAAATCAAATCTTTATTATGGTTGCAGACCAGCATAAGCATGTGTGTTAATTTTTCCTAATTTTACTGAAAATAGGAAATATATCCCAAAATGTTAAGTGATTAGATTTCAACTAGCCAAATATTTAATTTGGTTTTAGTCATATAATTTTCTAATGGCAAGTACTTTCAACATATAAAAATGTCCCAGAATGCTTTACCATTTGATAACTGAGTGTTATCAAATAACACTTCAGTGTTTTTTTGTTGTTGTGCTCATTCAGCTCTCTGCTTAGGTTACAAGTTTATCTCTGCATACACCCTCCTCACTAAGCTCACCTACTGGTTTGAACATAACATTATCAAAACTTACTGGATGATGAGGTCGTAAATGGAAAGTATGAGGCGATACTACAGCTACAGCAAAGAAACGAAGGAACACAAAGCTGCTCACTGCAGAATACTGTACATGAGGGTCATCTGCAGAGAAAAACCATGAAATGTGAAATGTACAACTCAGCAGGAAATGAAGATAGTGAAAAAACTTAGTAGGGTGTCAGTAGAAAAATGGTTATTCTTCTTCTGCAAAATAGAGAAGTAGCGACTAGTGTGAAATGAAAGTGAAATTATGATGAAAGATGCATGGCCATGTGTTATTGGGCACATATCAGAATTGTTACAGTTTATATGATGTTACATGCTAGTTATAGTAAATTTAGGATTGTGCCCCTTCCTCTTCTCTGTCACAGGTGTGAATAAAATTGCAGGTTTCCACTTCTGTATTTACTTAACAGTGGGCCACTGTTATGATTAATCTCAACTACGCAAAGGAAAGATACTTCTAAAGATACATTTTTAAGTTTGATATGTTTCCCTAAACCACAGTTAACGCTAGCAAAAATCTGTTCAGCAATCAGTTTAAATTGGCCTGCCTGTTTCCTTTTAGTTTAGAAATAAAGGTAGAGATGAATTTAGGCACCCGAGGCTGGTGCATGCAATTGTCAACTATTATATTTAATATATTTTCCTATGATTGTTTTACTCCCTATAGGGAGGCAATGTTACTTATTTTTCTGTAATATAGCAGGAAGAGGCAACTTAGTGAACTCCAGAAGTTTTAGCTTATAACTTTCTTCAGCCTCAGCCTGCATATCCAGTGATAGAATATTATAGCAGTTGTAGTCCAAAACCACTATTGCCTATTCCTTCAGCATAATATCAGTGTGGAGCACAAATGTGTATCAACAGAAGGCAGGCAGTGACTACAACTGGTATTTTAACAATTCACATTTCCTTCTCTTTATTAACGCTATAGAAGCAATTTTTGGTAACATTCTCATGGACTTAAGAGCCTTTATTCAGGCCATAGGTCATACTGTCATTTTGAGACACCAAAACACTTACTAGGAAATCTTTCAGCAGCCAAGCGCCTCAGAGAACACAACACATCACACATTAATGTTGGGCAACTAATACTTGATTGTACAATTGTACTGAAAACTTTGTCAACATAGTAGCGAAGATTTTCCTGTACAGACAAATAATTTCAGAAAGTTAGTATCTTTTATAGTGTTTACCAAGTTCATTTTATCAGTGAGAAAAATCTCAACAAATTTGCATACAGTTATCACCCTAGCATTCAGCAGCAATTTTTTAAAGAATAAATGCCTATCAATACTCTAAAAAGGCTCTCCAAAAAATTTCTCTCTCTTTCTTCTCCACACACAGAGTACCGTATCACTTTACTAATAATGTCACTCAGATTTGTTGAAGCTTTGACTCCACATTGGCAGAGTCCTTGGTGGTGACTGGGACAAGCTTCTGTGATGTTATCTGGGATTCATCCTGGGTGGTGACCTTGAAGGAAGTTGATAGGATACTGTCTATGCCAAGGTTTCTCAACCAGGATTCTGTGGAACCCAAGGGTTCCACGAGAGGTCACTAGGGGTTCCCTGGGAGATCATGATTTATTTAAATAATTATTTCAAATTCGGGCAACTTCACATTAAAGAGGTAAGTTTCATTCTTTATTTTTAGTTTAAGAACACTGTTAAACCATGTCTGTAGCTTGAATCATGTCAACTGGATTTCTATTTTCTCAGTGGAAACGTTTCGCTCCTTATCCAAGGAGCTTCTTCAGTCTGAGCAAAGTTAGTAAGGGAATCCTAAATATTTAGTGCGGGGGGGGGGGGTCCGGGAGGGAAGGGAGGAAACAGCAAGGGAGGGAGGGAGGGAGGGAGGGAGCAGAGGGAGGGAGCAGAGGGTGGGACCCCCCCCCCACTGATCCATCACCAGGGAAAGAGAGCGAGAGGGAGGGAGGCTGAAATGACTCAGTAACTTTTGCGCTTGGATCTGCTTTTTCAAACCTCCCCCCATCACCACCACCACCCTCTTCCTCCTCCTCCATGGTTTGTTCTGCTAAAGCTTGGAGATGTATTTGGGGGGGAGGGCCCGGGTGGAAAATCTCGGTGCCGATCAGCTGTGCGCCAGGGATCAGCTGTGCAGCGGGAAGTGGAGTTGCTCAGTACTCACTCAGTAACTTTTGCTCTTGGATCTGCTTTTTCAAACTCCTCCTCCTCCTCCTCCTCCTCCGTTTGTTCTGCTAAAGCTTGGAAATGTATTCTTCACCCCTCTGCCTTGCCCAGGTAATTAAAGCTTTCTTTAAATCGTTAAAGGTTTCTCACCCCTCCCCCCAATATTCTCCTTCACACACACACCCCGCTTCCCTGTTTTCTCCCTGCAGTTTTTTACTTTCTACTCTGCTTCCCTACCACACAGCTGATTGGCGTGGATATTTTCCACCCCGGGGCGGAGCAAGCTGCAGGTTTTGAAGAGGGGTAGTCTTATAGAGCGAGTATATCCCAAACTCTATATTTTAAGTGGAAAAGTTGGGAGTCGTCTTATACGCCCAGTCGTCTTATACGCCGGAAAATACGGTAATAATTTTGTAACTTGTGGCCTATATTTGAGCCTGAATGTGCAGGGGTTCCCTGAGGCCTGAAAAAAATTTCGAGGGTTCCTCCAGGGTCAAAAGGTTGAGAAAGGCTGGTCTATGCTGTTGTCTGCCACCTGTATCTGGGAGATTGTCAACAGCTCCTTGTGGGAGGGGGAGTTCCTTGAAGTCTTGCAAGACACTGTGGTGTGCTCCCTTCTGAAGAGGCTGGCCCTGGATCCAGGGATCTTGGCCAACTACCATCTGGTCTCCAACATTTCCTCACTGTTGTCGAGACAGTGGTGGCAGACCAGCTTCACAGTGCCCTAGATGAAGCAGATTATCTGGATCCTTTTCAGCTGGGATTCAGGCCTGGATGTGGGAGAGAAAGGGCATTGGTTGTCCTCTTGGATGACCTGGTTTGGGACTCTCTCTAAGGAGGGGTAGTGCACCTTTTCTGGTCATCTTGGACCTCTTGGCGGCTTTTGATACTATCAATCATGGAATCTTACTGGATTGCCTATAGGGGCTGGGATTTGGAGGCACTGTTTTGCAATAGTTCCACTCCTTCCTCAGTTGGCAGCTCCAGTCAGTGGGAGCAGGGGGTAGGAGAGGTTGGCCTGATGGCTTCTGGTATGTGGAGTGTCACAGGGGTTGGTCCTCTCTGCCTTGCTCTTTAACATCTATATGAAGTCAATGAATGAGGTCATCAAATGGCCGAGTTATGGTAACATTAATATGGTGATGACACTCAACTTTACATTGCCATCCTGAGCCATCCTGAGAGGAGATGCTGCTGACATCATCTCTTGGTTCCTGAAAACTATTAAATGTCTGGATTGGAGAGAACAGACTGAAGCTGAACCCAAGTAAGACAGAGTTACTATTTGTACAACAGGGTCTTCTGTTGACACCAGTATTGGCAGGCATTAACCACGAGAGAGCAGGTTTGCAATTTGGGGAGGTTTCTAAACTCACAGATCCTTCTAGAACAGGTGGAGAACATGGCTAGGGGCTATTGCCCAGCTGTGGCTGGGTGTGCTAACTGCAACCTGACCTGGTACAGGAAAACCTGGCTATGGTAACTCATGCCCTCATTTTCACGTGAATGGATTACTGAACTTTACATAGGATTACCCTTAAAGATTATTCAGAAGCTACAACTGGTCCAGAATGTGGTGGCCTACATACACACCAGCTCCTGGCAATGGAGCATAATACTCCAATTTCATGGGCCCTGCATTGGCTGCTGATAGGTTTTTAGATACAATTTAAGGTACTGGTGTGGACTATAAAGCCCTGCATGACTTGGCACCTTAGTACTTGTGGGACTGTTTGCTCCAAACAGAATTAGCCCGACTTATTAGATCTCATTAGTAGTAGCTGCTGGTGGTTCTGCACTTCTGGGAGGTGAAGGGGGCCAACGCTAGAAGATGCTGCTTTTTGGTGGTGGCACCACTGTTTTGGAATGGCATCCCCTTTGAGATCAGGCTCACTGCTTTCAGGAAATTATGGACCACCAGATTATTTTGGAGGACATTCTTTTGATTTAATGCATGTTGTCATTACTATTTTTATTATTTTATGTTGGCACTCCTTGTTTTAGTTGGGCTTTTATGATTCTATTTATTGTAGATGTTTAATTGCTGTCATAGTTTCAATGTATAAACTGCTGAAAGTCACTTGATTGCGTCCAAATCCACTTTTCATTCGCAGTACTGATCATATGTATCAAACACAGCACTGTATTTTAAATTCAGTCAGCAGGGCTCATATGTCAAGTACAGAGAAAGTTACTATAGTTAATATTAATGTCCATAGCACTTTTCGGATACAAGGTGCCTTATAATCTGACTATCTATCACTAATATAGTTAACATTTCCATTTTCTTAACAGTAGACTAAGCAGGCACCTTTCAATGACAAGGTCTGATTTCAAGTGTGTCAAGGTACATACCAAATATCGTATCTTATTCTGCAGATGTTTTTAGTTATACCCAGTAATTACAGTGAGGTCTACATAATGAAATTAAAGAGCAGAATATAGGCAAAACCATATGAGAAAGAAAAAGTGCTCAAATTCTCAATATATTTCCTTGTTACTGAAATTATTGTGGACTGTTACATTCCAGAACATGCTTAGTTGTTACAAGCTCCATAAATACAAATTAAAAAAAAACCCCACAATATGTTAGCGTACCTTGTGCATTTCTACATTATCTGCTTCTTTCAGTTTCAGGGGATCAATTTCACAAGGTTTAGGATTCTCACATATCTGAAACAAGATTAAAGTTTGCAGCACAATTATATACCTGTCTACTCAGAAGTGAGTTCAATGATATTTGTTGTCAGGTAAGTTAGAAGAATAAATCTTTTATCAGTTAATTAATAATACATAACTATGTTCTCTTATTGGATCAGATGTCAAAAATAGATTGCTAACCCATAACAATGGTTCTTCAAGTGGTCATCGGTACATTCACCCTCATTTGTATCTGGGCTTGTGCCACATCCAGAAAAACACTCCTTTAACTTCAGCCTCTTGAAAATGATGTAGAATAATTTTTGTGGAAAAGTTTACCTATACAGTAAATGCAAAGGTGACTTTTTAAAGGACCACAGTTATAGGAACAAAGCTGTTTTTTTAATCATGGTCTCTGTGCATCACCCATATGGGTAACTAGCAAACTATATACTGTCTTGTGAAAGTGGTATCTGATCTTGCTCTGGTAATGCTAGATGATATCCAGCAGGGAAATGTCAGAAATAGTCACAGGAGTGTCAACAATCTTTGTTGAGTGAGCCCAAGCTGTCCTGGGAAGATAAAGTTAAACGCACAGTAAATAATTGTTGTTTATTCGTTCAGTCGCTTCCGACTCTTCGTGACTTCATGGACCAGCCCACGCCAGAGCTTCCTGTCGGCCGTCACCATCCCCAGCTCCCCCATGGTTGAGTCTGTCACCTCCAGAATATCATCCATCCATCTTGCCCTTGGTCGGCCCCTCTTCCTTTTGCCTTCCACTTTCCCTAGCATCAGCTTCTTCTCCAGGGTATCCTGTCTTCTCATTATGTGGCCAAAGTACTTCAGTTTTGCCTTTAATATCATTCCCTCAAGTGAGCAGTCTGGATTTATTTCCTGGAGTATGGACTGGTTTGATCTTCTTGCAGTCCAAGGCACTCTCAGAATTTTCCTCCAACATCACAGTTCAAAAGCATCTATCTTCCTTCGCTCAGCCTTCCTTATGGTCCAGCTCTCGCAGCCATAGGTTACTACAGGGAATACCATTGCTTTAACTATGCGGACCTTTGTTGTCAGTGTGATGTCTCTGCTCTTAACTATTTTATCAAGATTTGCCATTGCTCTCCTCCCAAGAAGTAGACGTCTTCTGATTTCCTGGCTGCAGTCAGCATCTGCAGTAATCTTTGCGCCTAGAAATACAAAGTGTGTCACTGCCTCCACTTTTTCTCCCTCTATTTGCCAGTTATCAATCAAGCTGGTTGCCATAATCTTGGTTTTTTTGAGGTTTAACTGCAACCCAGCTTTTGCACTTTCTTCTTTTACCTTCGTCATAAGGCTCCTCAGCTCCTCCTCGCTTTCAGCCATCAAAGTGGTATCATCTGCATATCTAAGATTGTTAATGTTTCTTCCAGCGATTTTAACTCCAGCCTTGGATTCCTCAAGCCCAGCACGTCGCATGATGTGTTCTGCGTACAGGTTGAATAGGTAGGGTGAGAGTATACAGCCCTGCCGTACTCCTTTCCCAATCTTAAACCAGTCCGTTGTTCCGTGCTCTGTTCTTACCGTTGCTACTTGGTCGTTATACAGATTCCTCAGGAGGCAGACAAAATGACTTGGTATCCCCATACCACCAAGAACTTGCCACAATTTGTTATGTTCCACACAGTCAAAGGCTTTAGAATAGTCAATAAAACAGAAATAGATGTTTTTCTGAAACTCCCTGGCTTTCTCCATTATCCAGCAGATATTGGCAATTTGGTCTCTAGTTCCTCTGCCTTTTCTAAACCCAGCTTGTACATCTGGCAATTCTCGCTCCATGAATTGCTGGAGTCTACCTTGCATGATCTTGAGCATTACCTTACTGGCATGTGAAACAAGTGCCACTGTTCGATAGTTTGAACATTCTTTAGTGCTTCCCTTTTTTGGTATGGGGATATAAGTTGATTTTTTCCAATCTGATGGCCATTCTTGTGTTTTCCAAATTTGCTGGCATATGGCATGCATCACCTTGACAGCATCATCTTGCAAGATTTTAAACAGTTCAGCTGGGATACCATCGTCTCCTGCTGCCTTGTTATTAGCAATGCTTCTTAAGGCCCATTCAACCTCACTCTTCAGGATGTCTGGCTCTAACTCACTGACCACACCGTCAAAGCTATCTCCAATATTATTATCCTTCCTATACAGATATTCCGTATATTCTTGCCACCTTTTCTTGATCTCTTCTGCTTCTGTTAGGTCCTTACCATCTTTGTTTTTGATCATACCCATTTTTGCCTGGAATTTACCTCCGATGTTTCTAATTTTCTGGAAGAGGTCTCTTGTCCTTCCTATTCTATTGTCTTCTTCCACTTCCGCGCATTGCTTGTTTAAAAATAATTCCTTATCTCTTCTGGCTAACCTCTGGAATTTTGCATTAAATTGGGCATATAAATGATGCTATGTGTATTATTACAGTATATGTGTATACTAGTATATTACAGATGCTATGTGTGTTATATACAGTAAATGATGCTATGGTGTTATTAATCCAATACAATTGCATCTGCTACAATGAAACAGATAACCCTTTTTGTGGCAACCAGACCTTATATCAATTGAAATGAAATTCTGGACATATAATTTCTTATAAATAATGAGTCTAATAAAGATCTAGGATTCTAGTGGTAAAGAAGATTGAGGAAAGAAGACTGGGAAAAAATGATAGCCTATCCCAAATGTTTCTCTATGGTTTAGGTTCAATAATATGTTAACGGACTGAGTTACCTCTATGTTATTATTATTATTATTTGGATTTATCCCCGCCCATCTCTACCGTGGTAGACTCTGGGCGGTTTACAACCACATTAATATCACATAAATCCTTATTTCTTTTTTTCAGTTTTCTTTGATCACTACTATGTATTAATTTTTACTATATAACCACTGTTTTATTATATTTTCTGTTTATGATATTTTGGTTGTTATATAGCATCAAACATTTAAAAAAATAAATTAATTTTAATTCAAAAATTTAAAAAATAAAAAAATAAAAAAATAAAAATGCATGATTAGCTATGTCATCTCACATAGAGAGTGAACATCTAAATAGAGCATGCTACAATTTCTGGCTAGGAAACCTGAACATGTCAGAAGCCTCCAATATATCTTGTCTTCAACCTGTAGAAGGAGGGGAATTAGGGTTGATGAAGCCAGAATTCCATGAAGATAACCCAAAACCAGGCCTGTCATATGGTGGTGAAAATTTTTTATGTGATCAGAATAGAGGGAACATAAATGATCTTGACCTAACTAATGGAACAATAGGCAACAAGAATTGTCTAAACCTTCCTTTGTTATCAAACAGAGGGGATGGCATGTTGCTCAACAATGCAAGAAGATAATTATCAGGATTACTCAAGTCACTGAAATTCTGGTGTCTGATGCCAGAGTTCAACTGCCACTTGTATATCCCCAGATAGTCTGTAAAAACACAGGTCTTTGCATGCCACTAGAACAATGTTTTTGCCCATGCATAATTCCACAGCCCTGACAGGGAGGCCAGGTTATAAAACCAAGTACGCAGTACTGGAGCAGGTGGACTTCAGCCAAGACAGAATCTGACAAACTGTGTTTTGGAGTTGCCTAGCAGAAGCCATTCCACTATGACCAGACAGATTGAATTAATCACTGGTGATTACTGGCAGGAAATCCTCATGGCAGCTAGCATGAGCATATAATATCTTTTTACCCATTTCAAAGTGTATTTAGACCCTTTTCTTTCTGAGAATAAACACATATTGAATTGTTTGTCCACAGTGTCTTACTCTAGGCTCAGAATCTTTGCAAAAAAAAAAAAGCACAATGCACAGAAATCTCAATTTAAAACCATTAACACTATCTCCAAAGTGGCCTTCAGGCTAGCTGCTCACTTTTGGAAGAGATGAGCTGCCTGTCTGCCAAAGTTATAATTGCAACTTAGAAATATACACCTAAAAATACTGATCACATCAAAAATGGAGAAGAAAACAGAACTGAGTCTTAATCCAAGCATGTATCAAGGTATTCATCTTCTTACACTATGGATAAATATGTCCTGATCTGTGCTTGCAGAGTCAGAGAAATGTGAGCCAGGAACATATGGACCGCCAAGCTGCCTTTTACTCCAATGTTCACATAGAATCAATACAGAATGGAGGGAAATCATATCCCCTTCCTGCCCAGTACTCCAAGCCCATAAGAAAAGACTGCATAATTCTTTTCTATTGCCACTGTGATATGCCACAAACTACTGGAAATACCCTAGGTTGAGCAATATAAAATGTTATATTTATGTATAATGCTATATCCTAGGGTGTGTTTCTTTGCAATTTTTAAATAGTTTTGACGTGTAATTTCCCCCACACCTTGGAATTCTGACCATTGAAATGACAGTAGTAAGGATAAATATTCTTTCCCTTTGGGTACTGAAGATTCAATTTCAAATCTAAGACTAGCCAAGTTGAAAAAAGCTACTGGAAAAGGAAGATAATGGTGGATGAAAAAGCATGGTGTGTAAGAGTCTAGTATGAGGTTCTCAGCCTTTTGTAAGCAGTTCACACAATATATGCAGATAAGGTGAATATATTAAACAATGTATTAAACAATTTGCAAACTAAGATTTTGCAAAGCGATTGGCATTATTATGTAGCATACTAAAATGTTTTGCATGCTGGCATGATCACAGCTGGAATAGTTCATGCAGTCTCAAGACAGCAATACAGACATGTTAGACCTGGCACAAAGCTGAAAACAAATGACATCTGTAGTACTACCATGAAGTTTTAGGCAGTAGGGATTTTTACATTTTTCCCAATATATATAATTTCAACACATACATTTATCATACCTCATCTAGAATTGGTTTTAAAGTAACTTTCAAGTAGTGCTTTCCCACTATTTTCATCATCTCATCTACACATCGAGTAGCTAAAGAGTTTCCTCTGAAGATTGTATTTACTTCTCTGCAATACAATACAAATAATTAGAAATTAAAGGCTACATACACACACACACAAACCAACCAAAGTTCTTTGCTGCAGAGTTTCTAGTTCATACAGTCTATCACAATGCAAAATTTTAAAATATCTCTAATATTCTTAATATACAGTATATATGGATACATATTATCAAACGGATACCCGTGTCTTCTAGGTGGCCCCAATAACTGCCAAATTCAAATTAATATATACAATCAATATTATACAACCAGTTTGAAGGTATAAAAGGCATAATTTAATTCTGGACATCCCTTTCCAAATACTCAACCAGAATAGGCATTATTTTAAAAAATGCACCTACAGATGTCAATTTCTTTTCAGAAATATGACACCATTATAGAGCAGAACAAACTCTTCCATCCTACTTTGGTTCTACATAATCTTGATAGTGCTGTACGATGTCTTTTTAAAATCAAATAATTAATAATAAATTCTAGGAAAAATAGGAGAATATGCACATTTTAAAACTAATAATGAAACAAATTCATGCTCAGCTGGCCTTCCAACAGGGGAAGGGAGGAAGAAATCTTGTACTGAATCATGCTAATATTTAAAGCAGTGTTTTAATGGTGATAGGGCACAGCAAAATTGAAAGGATGGACTCTTCAATGAATGTAGGAAGGACAAGCTTTGGAAGACCCCACTTGTTTTTGTCCAGGTTTAGAAAATCACAAGATCTTCCAAGAATTTAAGAACAATCAAAAATAGTGTATTTCAAGACTGCTGAAATATGCATATTTTGTAATGAAATCAAGCAACTATTACAAACCAATATTCATTTTAAAAGATTCTGAATCACTTAGTCCAAAGCAGATGATTTGTAATATTTACTGACAAAAATAATTACATAGAAAAATTTATGTGACAAGTTTACACATGTATCTTTATCGCAGACACAGCTACTGGAGAGAATGGGGAAAAAAATCAAGCACTTACTGGGTTTCCTTCAGTTCTAATTCTGCCACTGCAGTAACAAACTGTACTAGTGTATGATGATGGAGCAACAATCTTATAAGTGGCAAAATACTATCATATTTATCTCGACACACTTCAGCCAAGATGTAAGCAGCTGACGCAGAAATTGGCTATAAAAAGGGGGAAATGGGATCAATATAAATAGTCCCTCATTTGCAAATATGCAGGGAAAAGTTAAGAGAGAATAACAACATAATAGACATTTTTCAGGTAAACCTTAGCCTAACTTAAAAAAAAAAGTCTGTAAACATAACCATTGTTTTCCTCCAATTTCAAGAACTACAATTAGATCTGTTGCTCTGCTGCCTGCTGATTGGAAGAGAACCTCACAGGAAGTCTATATTCTTTTTGCCTTTCAGTTGACAGAAGATAGAGAAGATATCTCAAGATTACTGTTTTATGTTCATATTTATTTTAACTTTTTAATATCAGATGGAGTATCCAACTGCAAAAGGAACCGTCAATAGACGCAAAATCAGTTCTTTGTGTATGCCTCAGATACAGTATTTGCCATATAAATATCCTCTATAGCAGGGCAGACGATCCAAGACTCACATAGCACTCCCAGCAACCAAAGATACTGCTGTCAAAATTCATTAGCAGATTAGGCCTAGGGAGGAGGTTAAGAGTACAAATTGAAAAAACTTTTACTTCAAGAGGCCAAAAAGAGATTTGGATTTAGGGAAATTTGAAAGGGAATAGTAGATATCAGCTCGCCTCTTAGAGGATCTTTTCCCACCTTTAAACCAACCCAAAATAGGGTCCAAATTAACTTGGTCCACTCCCTTTATGACAATGTCTTTGACTCTACAATAGTGTAACAGGGATTTAAATCAAAGTATTTGCTGGCCTTATTATTCAGAATGCACTCTCACAATGGTTGTTATGAGCACGGCCTCTGCAAAACACTAATGCTTAGAGGAGAAATAGGTCTGAAGCAGACTTCATCCATGTTTATTACATATTGAATTCCAAATAATTCCATACTACCTCCATCAAAAGGGATAAGGGGAGGTATGAATAATATAAATATACAACAAATTTTTAAAAAGTTAAATAAAGATCCTTCTTTTGAATAAGCTAGATATACATTCTGTGTCAAATTCAGGAAAATTCTGTGCACCAATAAAATGTAAAACCAGAAGCAAGAACTGAGATGGTTATGTTATCAGTATGGGACATCACATGTATTCTACCAGACTTTTGCTGGAATAGAATTTAAGCCTGAATACTTGCTGGCTGCATGACACAATATTTGTTCTTGTCTAAAAAAAAAAAGATGCACTGAATCAAACCTGGAAAGTATACATACTTCTCAATATTGAACAGATCTAAGTAAAGCAGCTTTTAAAATTCTTTACAACTAGGGAAATTCTTTAAGCACATGGAAGAACTTTTGTACAGTTCAAAGGTGTTTTTTTTCTGAAGAGCAAACTCATGACAACTGCATCAAATAGCATCTAAAATTCTACCTTTTCATGAAGAGGTTGTTTTTAAAAGTTAACTGCTCTAAGGACTGTGCAGTATTATTCACATTGCTTTTTGGATTCTGAACATAAATCTAACCTACATGTCCTTTTGAAAGAAAAACTTACGCCACTTCCCAACAAATCCAGTGCAGAAGTGGTGGGCTAGTGGCACTGCATTAACTGCTTAAATTGATAAGACATGTGAAAAATGGAAAATGAAATACCTCCATTTCTGATGATTTCAGCAGCAGGTCTCTAAGAGACTCATAGTACTCTGATGGAAGTACATAGTCTTCAGCATAATATATATTCAGCCTAAGGGATCCATGATCTTCACTTTTAGTAGATTTATTTCCATTATCTTTTGGTTGTAGCAGGTACCTTAAAAAGAAGTACTACAAGGCTTAAGATATGCTCTAAATGACAGACTGAGCAAATTGCAGTATTAAGCGATTAAGTAAGATTAGACAGAGAATGAAAAAGCAATAGGCTTTCTTTCTTCTTAACTTTGAAGAGACTGTGGATGTTGCTAATTTATACTTATTCATGTATTCAGAAAAAGTATATGCTGCCCACTCACTGTATGGTTCTGAGTAGCATACAAAAAATGCTATAAAAACAATTAAAACATTATTATCCATAAAAGAAAATATAAAATTTCAAGAACCAGAATTGTAATCAATAAAAGGCATGTGTCAATATGCTTTGAACTGTGACCTGAAATATAGTAAAAAGGGGCTTGTTTAAATTTCAGCAATTTGTTCCATAAGATGGGTCTACCAAAAGAAAGCAAAATTCTTCATTCAAATGTATCACGCCAGGAGCCATAAAAGGTGCCTAGTAGCTGTAAAATTTAGTTGTGTACAAAGATGGCTTCCTGAGCATGGACTTCCTTTAAGGTGGTAGGGAATTCTGCCTATTAAAATGGAAGTATTAATGATCCAATACAACACTGGCCAGACAGAATCCTTAGGGGACCTTATAGGTCAGGCCAGGGAATGACCTAAAATGCAAGTACCGTATCATCAATATATCCAGGAACCATATACCTCAGGAGATGAGTCAAACTGAACAGGAGAGTTTTATTAGATATTGCGCACCCTAGATAAGAGTATAATCTACAATGCAAAGAGAATCACAAAAGTGATTATCTGTGGAGAATCATCCAAACTGCTCAGAAAAGTGCTCAGATGTTATCAGGGTGTGAGCCAGGGTCACTGGAGGTCAGATCATCTAGTCAACAATCTTGTCAGCCCTACAGGGTAGACCAGACTAAGAAACCAATGCCATATAGGTCAGGACTACTTTTGCACTACAGTTGCTCATGCTGCTTGCTGTTATATTTCATTGCCATGATTATAGATATGTAACTTTCTTTATGGCTTGAGTCTTTATGAATGTAATGAACAATTACATCATGTAGCCAAGGTTTAATTATTTGTTTAAAAAATTAGACTGATTTCACGTGTTCTACGTAGCAGAGTTTTTCAAACTGTGTTCCACGGAATCCTAGGGTTCCGCAAGAACTTGATTGGGTTCTGTGAGAAACCAAGGGCAAAACCAAAAACCATACTTATTCAAATGCAGACAATTTTCTATCACTAGAGCTTTGCCTCTTGATCAGGAGCTCCAGGATGTTTTTTTTCCCCAAACTAACAACTAACCTGAAAAAGTTTGGAAAGCCCTGTTCTATAATGTTTTTGGTGTTTTCTTTTTTTGTGGAAACTTCTTTAACGTATCAGAGGAAAAATATTGAAAAGACAACTGCACTACAAGCTGGCAAAGTTTAGTGGCTTTATAGGACTATCAGAGAGCAGGGCAGTTTTATATGCAATAGTTCTAAAGCTTTAAATAATGCTGGGATCTAAGGCTATCCTGTTCATGTTGCTGCATGTCCACAAGGCTTTTGAACACAGTTCTAAACTATCGATCACAATCTGACTTTTCCTGTGTTTGACTGCAGTTAAGATTGCTCTGCTTTTTTCACTGCAAACAGTTAAGACTTAAACTTTTCTATTAGATTAATTAGATTAATTCATTTGGACTAGAGTCAGTAAAGATACTAAAGGACAGAAGAAGCTATGTTATAGTTTAACTGTGATGTTAAACCTATTCTTCCTTTTACCAATTTGACAACTTTGTGCTCAATTCCTTACCATGCTTGGAAAGTATCACTTCCTAATGCTTTGACAGGAATCTTAATTTCTCCTAGGAAAAGGTCTTGTACCAAGTTGCCATTGTTCCAGAAGTCAATCCTGAAAGTTAAGTCTTAGAGTTAATAATTGACTTAGCTGTCATAACATCTTTCATTTAATTTTTAAGAGAAGTCATCTGATTTAAAATTATCACACGGAGCAGCACACCAACTCAGCATGCAGAACATAAGGTTATTGTCTCTCACCTAATAGTCTTGGAGTTAAGAAGCAAAATATCTCTTAGTTCTATAGAAGGCAATCATGAGAATCTTCCTAGTGGTTAAAACTGAAGCTTTATCAGCAAGGAAAAAGCAATACTTAATGGTGCTGAGGCATTCAAAGAAAAAAATAAGTACATTTTCTTCTCAGGCATTTACTATTCCTATTTTACTTTTATTAATCCCATTTAGTGTTTATTCTGATTAAACTGTAACACTTCAATGACACATGCATTGATTATGTATTCTTTAAAATTACTTTTTAGCCAGGACAGTTCAAGTATTCATAACTTAAAAACATATACACACATTATATTTGGGTTGTTGAGTCTTACCTCACCAATATTTCTGTTAAACGGCACATATATTAAGAGGAGAAAAAAATCCGTTGTGTTGTGGCATGACTGAAGTTCTCTTGCCTCCCTAAATGTTACATCTATTGTGATATGAACTCAGATGTTTTAACTTACCCTACAGAAAAGGTTTGTTGAAGTCGGATAAAGAAATAGTGTATTCTTTTTATTCAAATATTCCAATTACAATTCCTTTTCAAAATTTACTGCATTGAGAGGAGTATATATGCATTTGTCCACTCCATCATTATACATTTCTCCAAATGCAAGTATTTTTGTCTTATAAAAACAAACATGTAAGTCCCAGGCCAGTTAAAATATCTGGTCGGTAATCTTTTCTAGATGTACTTGAAAATCAGTAGCATTAAACTTAACATGACTTACTTTTCATTAGCCACAGATGATTATTATATACAATTAGAATAAATACTGCATGTAATATACTTTGACTTAAACTCCTTTTTTTAATATGCTTCAACCTTTAGAATATGTTTTTGCAGGCATGTTTTTTTCAAGGACAATTTAGATTTTAAACTGAATCTCGTCCCAAACTTGATAATTATCTTGATCATTTTCAGCAGTTATAGAGCAATGTTTTACTTTTATTATAAGAAACATTGACTGCTTTGATTGCAACATCTGAATTGATCTTAATATGCTGAAGAATATACCTGACTTCCAGCTTCTCAATGTCTTCTTCTTCTACCTGAAACTGTGACTTCTTGGTGTAACTACTGGACCTAGTAACCTGAAAATAAAACTTACAAAGTAATTTGTTTCTCTTTTAGCAGTACTCATTTAACCAGTCTAACAGCTATATCTTTCTAATATTGTTTATTATTAGGAAATGGATCAAAAATTTAAGTAAAAATCCAATATACCTTGAAATATAAGAAAGGCAACTACAGTAAATATGTTTGCAATGTATCCATAGTAACAGAGTCACTGTTGTAAGGTGGGCAGCTCAATAAATTATTTTTAAAAACTATATAAAACATAAGAAAACCATGCTTAACCTTTGTTTGACTCCTTTTGGTCAAAGCCCAAGGCCCATGCTTTGATGTCATGGAAAATTTAGCTAATTAACCCTTGAATTTTAAAGGGTTTTTAAAAGTTTCTATTTATGATCTTATTCTGAACCAGTACAAAACCTTGGATTAAGTTCCAGATTCAGATGCTAGTAAAAAGGACCACAGCTAGCATTCTTCCAGGAAGATGCTAGTAAATTTTACAACAGAGAACAAAGAAGTTGCCACAAGAAATGCTATTTGATGACTGTCTTGTAGTTTTGATATGTAAGCACACTTATCTTACTGTTCTTATTTTAAGAATAATATCTCATACACCCTTCCCACACTTTTATAACATTCTAAAACCTTTCATGTTAAAGTGAAGGGAGCTGAAAGAAAAAGGTTGGCATTTATGTTTCTATAGCTACCACATGTTAACAGTAATAACCAGCTTTCACATTTTTCTATTAAGAATGCTTCGTCGACAACATTACTGAAACATCCTGAGACAAAATGCTAGAATCCAGTATGTATATATATTTCCTCATTCACTGCTATGTAATTATTGAAACAGCTTTTGGTGCTAGGTAATGCATACAAAAACCTAGTAGGTATTCACTCTGAATAGGAGGAGGAGGCGGCATCATTATAGACCTTCCTGAAAGCTGAGTCCTTTTCCCCCCCTCCAAAGTTGTCTGTACTAGAATGAAGTTTAGCCATAGTATGCCTGCTGTACTGCTACTACCAAGACAGTGTTCGGATCTATATTCAATACAATATATTGAAGAAGTTGTAAAATAGGATCAAAATTGTTCAGGTAAAGTTTTCTAGTGATTCAGCATATATACAGCTGAGCCTTGTATACCAAAGTTTTGGCCAAGTAAAAACCAACATATCCAGCAAATATAATTATTTTCTCATTTCTACTGTGTATGAGCATTTATTTGATGATTTTGCTAGTTACAGTGGAAACTGTACATACTGATTAAAGGTAGCAACAATATATTTATGTGTTTTGATAATTTTGTGAATTATCCATTTTAACAAGAAACCACCTTAGAATTAAATGAATACTACATATTGAATTACACATACATATTGAATTACAACTCCTCTATATTTCTATATTTCTAATACTGAACTATTTTTTGTTGAACAAATAAGTGTTTTGGTTATGTAACTTTGCAAACTACAGTATATTGGCTAAAGAATATTTGGCAAGTAACTACTTTTCTTTAAATTTGTTTCAGTATCAAAGATTAACATAAAGAATCCTGAGAAAGCCAAGTCACAAAACTACAGTACACAATGTGCTGAAAACAACAAAGACTACGTTTCAAGACACATATAGGGCTGTTTTTAATTAACATTCAGAAATTTTAATCAATTCTGAAAGGCAAACAATTACCTAGGTTGTAATTCTTAACGGATTAAAATCTACTGCACTGAATACATGGAGAGAATATTA
Organism: Charina bottae; assembly: GCA_023362775.1. Classification (NCBI taxonomy): domain Eukaryota; kingdom Metazoa; phylum Chordata; class Lepidosauria; order Squamata; family Charinaidae; genus Charina; species Charina bottae. The sequence goes on from JALMGJ010000005.1 coordinate 23,355,961, forward strand.
TCACTTTATTTTAGATTTGACTGTCTAAATTTACATTTTCTGTTACAAAAATTAATATTAATATAAACATCCACATTTGCACTCAATTCTTATTTTTGCTAGAAACTAGCTTTATTCTATTTTTAAGTCCTAACTCCTGAAGTATGCTATTAACTTTTACTGTCATGAATTTCTCTTTTAACTGTATTTTTATCTGTTATTCCCATCCATAAATCCCAACTCTGCTTAGCTTTTTTGAGAACACATCCAGGGTCAGCTAACTGCCCCACTTGCTATGAAAACGGTGCTAATTAGTTTTGCTAAAAATCATGCATCACTATCCTAAAGTAACCACCCATATAATTCTTGTTCTTTTGCTATTCGCTTACTACATTCTCTTCTTAAGTAGCAACATGAAATCACTTTCATGTTCTGAGAGTACTTTTTATGGTACTGATTCCCAGGTATATTTCTCTATCCATGTCATCTCCCCTTAGGGCTGGGGTTACATCTCTACCTACTCCTCTCTGATATACATACTTGGATATCTCACTGTTTCCTCAAACTCAACATATTCAGGATTGGACTACTTATCTTTTGTTTTTACCCTTCATTCACTAGCTGAATTTACATATACTAAGTCAAAATGTAAAGAGTTTGATTTTGGCTTAATATGTTACATGAATCCAGAAATTCTGCCTTGCAAATTACAGTTTATACTATAGCACCTTGTGCAGATAAAGCAAATTACGGTTTAACAAACCATGGTAAAGTAAACTATGGGTTAGTGGTGATGTGCAAAGCTAGCCACTGAAGTAACCAGGAATAACTAATTTATTATTTGGTTCTGTGTCCTTGCTTTATTTTGTTTGTAATTTTGACTGTACACCAGAAAAATCAGTACAATTCTTGAAATTAATAGCTGTATATTTATTTAATTATTTTCTCTAATATTCCCCATGTTTAATCAGCTGCTGTTTGTATCATAATTTTTTTTAAAAAAGTGCTTTTTGATAACACTTTTTCTCTTGCAATCTTCAGTCTTATCTGAATCTTCTCTGCTTTGGGTGTCTTCCTTTATACCTTAATCTTGCCCTTTATCAAAATTTCTATTGACAAAGTATTATCACAATATCTAACACTACAGTCCTTCCACTGTCTTTCCATTTCCTGCCATGTCCAGCTCAAATGTTTCTATGGGCTTTCCATTATCTGTCTAGCCTATATTTTGTTGTCACCTCTGAAGCCCATTTTAGTCTTCTAAGTCTCATTTCTAAATCTGAATCTGTATACCTTTCCACTCTCAAAATTTCTGTGAACCTGCTTTTCGTAGCCTTTCCCTCTACTATTTTCTCCATGACTTTTCCCCAAGAAAATACGTAAGGTATCACTGCACAATGATCCTCACATTTTACAAACTGGTTCATAATCACCATTTAAGTGGCTAACAAAGAAAAAGCAGCACAGAATAAATTGACAGGCAGAATATCAAACATATTATATTGATAAGGAATTAGTTACCTCAAAATAAAATGTTTCATTAAATTGTGGATTGCTTGTTTTCTTCTTTACCTTTGTCTTCTTTTGATCATTCCTGTTCCAATATAATACAGCATTACCATACAGGACTTAGAACATATTATTATAATTAATAGGATCAACTTGCGTGATTAAGCATTTGTTTTTTAGTTTAAAACTAAAGGAAAGGCTTCTTTTTAATTAACCAAGTGTATCATTGATCACTTGAAATTGTATAGCCTCACTAAAATTTTAAAAAGTACGGTGTATTTAGAATAGGTTGGTATTTATGTCTGAAAATATATGTATATATACTATAAGCACACAGTTTGTTCTCAATACATTGGCTACTAGGGATTTAAAAACTGCTTGAAATTTGCTTATGTGGGATACTTATTAGGAAAAAAACTGAAGCAAGCAGAAAATGTCAAGGAAGATTTAGGTTTACAGACTTTATAAAATCATTTATAAATGAAATGTTATTTATGTACTGCAGTCTTAAACAGATTAAAAACTTAAGCGTGAGATACAGCATCCAGTGTTTTATCTTTACATTAGCATTTTATAAACTCTTTTATCTACTACTGCGTTGATATATTCATATAGCGAGACAATAGTCCTTTATTAGATACTGTCTTCATGCATGGAATCAATGTCTGAGGGGAAGGTAGAGCCAGGCAGACTAGTCTTTCCTTCTCATAAACTATAATATGAACGTCAGCAGGGAGGGGATCTTTGCACACAGTATTGAATAAAGAGAAACTAGCACACACCAGAAATTTTCAGAGGAACAACGAAGTAAATGTAATGAATAAAAATATTTTAGAAACAGTGGTGACTAGCATTCTTTCATACATGGTTTTCTAGCTTAGCCAATGGGCATATTCTGAATTCCAGATGAATGTTGTGAACAATACAGCTGCCATGAGGATGGAGACTGCCTAATGTGCGCTTTTATAAGATCTGTATCCCACCTTTCTTTCAGAAGCTCAAGCAATGTACGTATCCATTTCTTCCCCCACAACAGAAATCCTGTATGTAAATTGGCTTAGAAGTAGTGATTTGCCCAAAGATACCCATTCAGCTTCCATACCCAAAAGCAGAGTTGAACCCAAGTTTCCCAGCCCTAGGACAGCACTTTATCCACTGCCTTACAGTGGCATGGGCGGTCCAAAAAAAAAAAAAAAAAAAAAAGGCGAGGCAGAGCCAAGGAGAGGACTACAGACACAATATTACCCACAGGCATTACATTAGGGACCTTACTAGCACTTTTTAAAACATGCCTCTATATTATCTTACATAGAGCATGCATAACATGCAGAGCAATAATTCAATTTAACATATATAATAACCTCTCTCAAAATCTGCATTAACCCTGTACATTTTGTTTATTGAGACATTTATCAACTGAAAACCGGTGCACTGATTCAGTTACTAATCAATATATTATTTCTTCTATCAACCTAATTTTATTTCATTATTCTTTGGCATCTTCCATAAACTTTAGTTACCCTGGCAACTTCAATACATTTTAACTAGTTACCTTGAAGGACCAACAACAGATACTGTGGCATAAGGGTCACAATTTTGCCCATTGATAAGAGGCAGCCCATGACATTCCTTCAAGCTAGAATTTTAAAAAAAAGGAAAAAAAGGAAATTACAAATCAGTCCAGCTATTTATTTAAGATATGTCACATCTGACAGATAAGTGAAAAATAAGTTGCGCTAATCCAACTGCCAGCCGGCCTAGGCCACATATTACATTCTTCACAGAGGTCAGCAACCCGGTTGTCAGTTTTTCATTGTCTTGTCAGTAACTTTTAGCAACATCTGCTAGTGATTCTAAGCTTTTGGATGATGACTTTTCTTATACCTGCTCCACACCAGAAGCTGTGTACATTTAATCTTGAGAGAACAAATTGGGGGTGGGATATGATAGGACTCTTCAAAAACCTGAAAGACATCACACATTTCTCATTCCAGAACAAGGAGATGGTATAACAGGTTTATGTTACAGGACAAGAGATTCCAATTGCATTTAGAAAGAACTCTCTAGTGGTAACTGGAGCACAACAGTAGAACTAATTATTCAGAGAGATTGGTGGCTCCCTTTCCCTGGATGTGTTCAAGCAAACTAAACTGCCATTTGTCTAAGATGTTTTAATTTGGATTCCTGTATTGAGCAGGGAATTGGACTAGTGACCTAAATGGCACTGCCTGACTCTTATGATTTAATGATAATTGGTTATGCTAGCAAGGAAACTCACTATGTGGTACACAAGACTGCATTTTACAGCACACTGCTGAGCAATAAAGAAGGGTTCTGAATTTTACAGAAAACAGGACTTTATTCATTTATTTGTTGGGGTTTATATATGCTGCTCTAATCCAACAGGCCTCTTAGTGGCTTACATTCCCTTCTGAAGTAAAAGGGTTAAAATACAACAACAGTGTAATAAAATGAAACAATAGTAAAACATTACTAAAGAACAAACTAAAGCTCACTGAGAACAAAATATCCAACCACAAGTCATAATGGGGGTTCAACTTCTCCTAGATCCCCTCCTAAGGGCTTTCTTTAAAAGGCAGGTTTTCACAGCTCTCCTGCAATGTAACAGGGCTCATCTCTGGTGGCATACATATTTATGAACTAGCATTGCTAGAAGGAATTTCTTCCTTGACATGCTTAAGAAACAAAGAGGAAGAATTTATGGGAAATGTGTTGCTGGATCCTCTGAAGTTCGGAGCCAACACAGATGTAGTACATATAGGATTACAAGGTACTTTCCATTGGGATATACAAGTATGTTTAACAACATGGATAAAAATCATAGTGCAACACAGTGCCAAATGGTTATGGTACGTTCTATAAGTTGCATATTAAGTTGTATATTTCATTTTTTATTAACATCTTCTAGAAATGACCCATCTTTCCTTTCTTTTTATACTGTAGATTATATGATGTTAATTAATGTTTGCATTGTTCAAGATCCCTGTGAAAATATAAAATAATACTGACATTCTGAAAAATAAGAACTTCAGAAAACTTAATTACATTTTCCCTGTGAATGATCAGTTCTGAGCATGCAATCAGCTCTTTGCTAGCTATCTGAAAGAGATGGGCTCAGATCCAAAGTGTCTGATACTTCCCTCTTCCAGTTTAACTGGTTTCGTCTACTAAAAGGCAGAAATTGTAATGTGACATAGACAGACAATGTACAAAAGAAAGCACAAAGTTTTATTTGGGTTAGACCAGTGGTCGGCAAACCGCGGCTCGCGAGCCACATGCGGCTCTTTGGTCCCTTGAGTGTGGCTCTTCCACAGGCAGGCGTGGCAGGCGTGGTGGGGGCAGGTGCGGATTCCCCACCAGCTTTACTTTGCCTGGACTGGGGGCGTGAGCGGCTCCGGAAGAGAAGCGACTGGAGCAGCCTCTCTTTCCCTTCTCCTTCTTCCAAACCTCCCCCGCCCCCTTCCAGAGCGATTTGTCGAAGACGCCCGCTTGCTGCTGCTGCGTGGCTGCTGTTCAACTGATCATGAAGGAACCAGGAGGGGAAGGAAAATCCAGGAGCAAATTGCGGCTTCTTCCCGTCCGCTCCTGCTCCGGAGTGTGGAGCTCTGGACTGGGGGGTCAGGTGAGGCAGCTCAGGACGCAGATCCTCTCCAGGGGAATCGCTCCGCGAGGAGAAAAAGGGCCTGGGACAGGGCGACCCTCCCACCTTCTACCTTCCTCTCCCGGCCTGATTTCTAATTAGATTTCCCTGTGCACGTGTTCGCCACTGGCCAGTTTGCAATAGCATCTTCAAGAGTCACCCAGCCCTCTTGAAAGCGAGGTAAAGCTACAACATTGCTGGTTTATTGCTACAACGAGGGCTGGAGCCTGGATGACTCTAGAAGACGACGAGGCTGGCAGTGAGCAGATCAAGGAACGGAAAGGGGCGGCGGGTGGTCGAGACGGGGGCAGAGAAGGGTAGGGATCGCACGTGACGATGCTTACGCGAGTGTGCTTTACCTACCCACTTTTTAACATCTTTGGTTCTGCTGGGGGCGGGGAAGGGATCTTGAGCCTGGTGTGTTGTGAACCCCCTTGGCTCCCACCCGCAAACCCCGCCCCCTTCTGCGCAATTGGCTCCCGCCCACAAACCCCACCCCCTTCCACGTGATTGGCTCCCACCCTCAAACCCCGCCCCCTGGCCCTCGAGTGATGTTATAAATGTCAAAATGGCCCCTGGCATAAAAAAGTTTGCCGACCACTGGGTTAGACTATGCTGCGCATGGGGCTGTCATCCTTCTATTTCATGCTTCCTTCGTTCTCAGAGAAGGAACAACCATAGCAACTTCCTAAAAATGAGGTGAGATCAAAACCATTACCTGCAAGAAAAACTGCATGTATATCTGGCAAGATCTATCATGTTATCTATCAAAATAAAATCTTCATAATTTTTATCTTTTTGTTCCTTTTTACAAACTTGTTTTTATTTTTAATGAAATGCAAGCTTGGATTTCCTTAAATACATAAAAAACTCCAAATATCACTGGGTCCAGTATGCACTCCTTACATCCCTTTTTGGCCAATTCTACAATAAATCTGAACAATTTCTAAAAGGGGATACTTTAATCGGTATTCTGAACTCCCCAAACTTACTGGGCTTCTCTTTGGTATAAATGGCCTATCTGGATACTAATTGTTAGTGGCATATAAACAGTGATTTTATCACGGTAGAAGAGAATATTAGAAGCCTATCTTAAAGCTACTGAAGTACCAAACCAGAAATAATTTCATGATTTAACTTAGTGATTGCCTGATGTGTCTTTATCCCTTTTCCAATGTAGTCAGGTAAGTCGGACTAAGTAAGTGCAAGCCCAGTATGGTTAGTAGCAGTACAGAGATAAAATTGCTAAAAATCAAGCTTTTACAGGTAAGATTTGCCATAAGAACAAACTTGTGGCCATTCAGCTCAACAACAACAAAAGGAAGATCTTGAGAATGGAACAATCTGAATCACATCTCCTGTCCAAATAATTCTTCACAAAAGTGATACAGTACAAAAGACAAGGAACAACACAGAGTATACTGCTTGTCATCATGAGAGTTTGCAATATCTTTCCTAATTGCTGCGTCATTAATAATAGTTGACAGACTCCCCTCCATCCTGTCAGTTACTATTTTTTTTCTTATTAATGGTGGATTAGCACAAAATATCAATTGAGACTAAACTGGAGGTAGGTAGTTTACACGGTATAAACCAGGCCATTACATTAAGCCATAGCAATTGCGATTTCCCAATCCAGGATTAAGGGGTTTTGTGTGAATCCAGCTTGTATGTGCACGTGCTTTTTGCTTGCATACACATCGATACTTCTGCAGGGGGTGAGGGGGAATATAAAGATCGAATTAAAATGAGAGGATGTCATCTTGTTTGATTTCTCCCCTCCTTTTGTTCATTTTTCTCTTCCACGTATGAAAGATACAGTACATAATTGAGCATGCTTCAGTTACCCATCTAAATAATTTTTGAGTCTGAGCTTGGTTTTTCATTTTCTATCATTGTAAAAAATGGGCTTCTAGTTTATTTCATTGCCAGCTACAGCATTTAGATATATTTCCCAGTTAAATTACTTTAACTAAGGAATCTACAGGCTAATCAATAATAGATGGGCTGAAGCAAGCACTAGGCAAAATGACTTATTCTCAATAGTTTTGATCAATTTTTGAAATTAGGCTGAGAATTACTCAGCCCATTCCTGAGACTGGAGATAAATACCACTCTATGAACTTACTGCAATTCAGTTTATTTTGGAACAGTTAAAGCAAGATTCACTAAAATATGGACTGACTGAAAGATATATCCATCAGCAAGTGCTAAGTGATAAGCTAATAGATACTAGATTATCATTAGGTTCTAGGATTTGAAGAAATTTTCATTAGCAACTTATGGGCCTTTCAAGTTCATGCTGATGGTGGTTATATGACAATTGCAACTATATTTACTACTTCACATAATTGTATTCAACACAATTTTTTGTCACATGAGCACAGTACTCCACAGTTTCACCATCTGAAAACTGCTTAAACTTAGATCTGAGGGCAAAAGATATGGAAGAGGGCAAGAATTGGCTAGAGGTAAGAAATAGTCCTACTTTATGGTTTTGGTACTCAAGTATTATTCCCAAATTAATTAGATTTTCAGATGAAGTTATAAAATTTCATGTAACTGACAGTAAATGGAAGTCTCAAAACACACTCATACACTGAGAACTTAAAGAGTAGGTATACAAGACTTGCTTTAACTGTATCTTCTCTCTCTCATCCCCCAAATATGAAACTTCCGGTTGGAGAATGAAAGTGAAAACTGACAGGTCTCATGTTAGGCACCAAAATTCTCAAAACAAGGATGGAAAAAGTAGATATTTTCCCAAGCTTGGAAAACTGAATTATAAGTTGTTTTAGGAATACAGTCATGATTAAAAAAAGGTAAAACCCAAGAGCATTTTATACCTGGAGATCTTCCTGGTTACTTATAGATAATGTTTCAGTAATAACAGTTTTAATCTATTTAGTTTCCATAAGCAAACAAATTTTTGAAAAAAATCATAAATATCCTTACTGTACTACTAGCTGCTGGCACACAGATCCATTATCTGTAATCAGTTCATTCAGTTTTAATTCGAGATGTACTTTTCCCTGTTGATAAAGAGGAAAAAAATTGAGTTGAAAGTCTGTAAAATTTTATTCCTTGTTGTTATACAGCCAATACAGTTCTACATGTTTTCAAAACCTTTTCTGATAGTTATCATCAGAAATTACAGAAATTTTAGCAGAAAAACTGAAAGTCCTTCCAGAAAAGAATAAAACCCCAAATATTACCAAATTAGTATTTTCCTCTGTAGATTTTGGATTTAAATTACTATTCACGGAATAAATTCCACTATGTCGTCAAATATTAAGCATTGTACTACTAGCTGCTGCATAGATATTGCTTCTACTTCCTGGAAAGAACAATTTATAACATGGAAGCTCATGATCCATATTAATAAAAATTATCAAAGATAACATATGGTAGCATATTAGTCCCAAAGGGAGAATCATGAATACAGGTAGTCCTTGTTTAGCAACCACCTCGTTTAGCGACTGTTTGCAGTTACAATGGTGATGACCTATGACCTTTGCAGGTCTGTAAAGTAAAGGAAAGCTGAAGATCATAAGCACACTCATGGTTTCACTTAGCAACCACCTCACTTAACGACCAAATTGCCAGTCCCATCTGTGGGCGCAAACGAGGACTACCTGTATTCACCTTTGTGGGGATTATTTTTCTCCTAAACCAACTCATTTTGGCATATAGACTACAGCAATTACTTAGTGGCAGAGTAGCCTGAAAACAATAGCCCACCCTACTGTAATTACAGCATCTGTTTAATATTTCAAGAGCTAGATTTATGAATATAAATAACTTAGCCACTGTCAGATGTGCTAAACACACTACAGTTATTGTTACAGTCTCCTAACCCAGAAAACTGTTATCCTCTCATAAAGAAATCACTGAAAACCATTATTTCAAGGATGACTTCCATTTGGAATTACCTGTATAAATGTTTTTCTTCTCACTTCTCCCTTAGACAACTCTGTTAAGGCTTTTTAAAAATTAAGAATGAGCATGTATGTGCCATTAACTCCATTATAAAAGCTTCAAAGCTTTTGACATTACAGATAGTTCTCAGTTAACTGCCGTTTAGCGACTGTTCGAACTTACGACAGCGCTGAAAAGTAGCTTTATGACAGGTCCTTGAACTTAGGACTGTCACAGCGTCCCACGCGGTCACGTGATCACAATTCGGGTGCTTCATAACCAGCACACATTTACGATGGTGGCAGCATCCTGTAATCACGTGATCACCATTTGCAAGCTTCACAGCTGGCTTCCAACAACCATAGTCAATGGAGAAGCTAGCAGTAAGTCACAAGTTGTGGTCACATAATGTTGTGCTTAACGACTGCAGGTAATTCGCTTAACAAGCCCAGTGGAACTGACACCGTTAAGTCCAGCACAGTCACGTGATGTTTCACTTACCGACCATGTCACTTAGTGATGGAGTTGTCAGTCCCAACTGCAGTTGTTAAGTGAGGACTACCTGTAATTATTTTGTAAAGATCAAAACCTTACCATTACAATTATTTCAGGCAAGGAGGGCTACCTTACAATGCAGCATCTTAATCTTTCAGAAACTGATATCCTCAAATGTGTTTTACTATATTTCCCGTAATCTCCAATCAGTGGTCAATTCTAGATGATACCAGCTTGGAAAGGCTGCAATTGTTTCATATTTCTTGCTGTAAAAATAGCTTTGGGCACACACTCAAGCCCCACCCCCTCTTATTCATTTTATGTTCTAGATGTACCCACCCTAGAGAAGACAGGCTTACAATTTAAGAAGCAATAAATAAGTCTCTGCGAGAGCATTTCTAGCCTCGCAGACATTAAACATCTCTATAATTAAGTGCTATTAATAGTATGTTTTCAAAGATGCTTTAATTATTCAATCTGTGAAAACTACTAAGTAACAATTGTTTGAAACAGGTCCAGGTTACAAAAAATACTGCTCTCATGAAGTAAAAGCAGATCCTTAGTACATAATCAATTTTTTCTGGCATTAGTTATTTTACAAGTTATACTGGCCTATGTGGCTGATTTAGCCAATAAATACAAGTTTAAAATATCTATGACTTTATTAGCCAAGCATGCATGATGTATGAAAGTAGTACTGTGGCTTTGTCCTCCTAGAACTCATTAACAAATTACAGAATAACTCATTAGCAGCTCTGATCTCATTTTTATATTATTGCCAGTTTAAACTGTTTTATAACTTCTACTTTACAGACTATAATGAAAGCTAAATTATTTTAGCCCTAAGTCTTAGAATATATCATCAGGGAATGTCATCTCTCACTTCTATTAAAACATAATAGACAGCTTTCAAAGAATATGACTGATACTAACCTATGCCTATTCTTATCACCATCATACCATGCTAAGTTTAGGAAGCCAACTGCACAGTTGTAAGCAACTGGGAGCAAGCGGGTGCATTCACTACAAAGCCAGTCTTATGGTTTCACATTATGTGTAAATGCAATCATACTTTACTTTCACCAGTGTTAGTAAAGAGTCCATTTCATCATAACCATTCTTCTGATCTGCCCTATGTTCAAAAATAAGCCCAAAATTATTCCTGGTTTGTTCCTCTGGTGAGCAGCAAATGGAACTTGCTGGCAAATAATGTAAGACTCTTAAACTATATCAGTGTAACTAATAATAAGCGTGTTTATGACAATAAATAATTACTTAGCCTGGTGCACAATTTGAACCACATACTGAAAGGAATGACAAGACAAAGCAACATCTTAATTAAAAGTTTTGTGTGGGAGGGACATTCAGTTGAGTATCATACCCAGTTCACAATTCTACAGTGTTAAGTAGAGGTATATAAAATACTATGAATTCAAAACGGTTCAAGTCTAAAATACTTTGTTTAAGGCTTGAAACAGCTATTAGGAGTTTGAAACAGGGTGCTTCAACTTCACTGGAAATGTTCCAATACTTTTTAAAAACCTCATTGGAAATGTTCTGAGCTTGAAACAGTTGCTTTCATCTTAGGCTGACATTTCCAGTAAGGTTGGAATTCAAAATCAAAACATTTTGCACACTGTTAAATTTAAGTCAAACAAAATTCATTTTCTTGGCTTATAATTAGGCTGAAAACATTTTCTTAAAATATCCTGCTGCTTATTTGCATAAATACTTATTGTATTCACATATCTTGTAACTCACAAATAGCAGTATTATTTTAGGGACAACTAAATTTGCTGCTGACTTAAAAATCTGTTTCATAGTGACTTTTTAGAGCATTTATAAAGTAATTCAGAAGCAACTCTCTCACATGTAGCACATACATCATGAAAAATAATAAGAAAATTATTGTCATGAATATGTTAAAACTTATCTTTATAAATTTTACTTTAAATAAGACTGAGTATTTATGTCACCCATCTAGAAGGGATCAAAAGCCTTCTGTGAGATGATTTCAGGAAAGAGGCAATAAGACAAAGTACTAATTCAGAGCTTTCCAAACTGTGTGTCGCAACACAAAAGTGTGTCGCCACACACAGCGTGGTGTGTCGCCACACCATCCGGAAGCGGCGGCGCGCGTGCACGGCAGCCGCCATGCACGCCCGCGCCGCTGCACGCCCCCCGCACGCCCCTCCCGCGCCGCCACCGTGCGCGCGTGTGCCGCCGCACGCCCCCGCACCGCCACCGTGCGCGCGCCCCCGCACGCCATCGCCGTGCGTGCATGTGTTGCCGCCGCCGCGTGTGTCGCCAGCGGCGGCACTTTGGAAAGCCCTGTACTAATTATTTCATCAGGTAATATGTAGCTGGGGGACTCCCATATCAAGTCTTATTCTCCTAACTTTAGCATGCACAGGATGCATTTCATTATTCTAGGGTACAGGGACACAATGTTCCTGCTCTGGATAGAAAACATGCATTTTAGTCTGAGTGCCTGTATATGAAAAGTTCTGCACATCCCTACAAATTTCTATTCAGCATATCAAAAACCATCTGATAACAACTTGCAATATATTGTTATGGCCCTGTTGACTTCTCCTCTGATGAAGAGGAGGAAAAAGAAGAGCCAGGGGCATCTACGGATAATGATCCTGGAGGAGGTGATTCAAGCACTATCGAAGCCAATAACTCCACTCTGGTTCACGCAGATCCAGCAAGCCCTTAGGACTCCCTGAATGCACACATTGGCAGCCTCTCGGACTTTGAAATTCACCCAACCAGTCCCAAGCAGAGATGTGCTTTAAAGATCCAACAGCAGAGGGCTGAGCTCCACAGCTCAGACAGACTGGCCAAAAAGCAGGCCAGCAGCAGAGTAGACACTAACAAGTAATTACCTCAGTTGTGCATTTGGGTGGTGGCTAAGGTTGACTTATTTATTAGCCTGAGAGAAAACACAGAACTTTTCAAACTTGTGACAAAAGTATGTGAACCTTTGCTTTCAGTAACTGGTGTAGCCCCCTTGGGCAGTAATAACTTCAACTAAACGTTCTGATAACTGTTGCTCAGCCCTGCACATTTGCCTGGAGGAATTTTAGCCCATTTCTCCTTACAGAACAGCTTCAACTCAGGGATGTTGGTGGGCTTCCTTGCATGAACTGCCCGCTTCAAGTCCTTTCCCAACATTTCTATAGGATTAAGGTCAGGACTTCGATTTGCCATTCCAAAACATTAACTTTCTTTCGCTTTAACCATTCTTCGGTCATACGACTTGTGTGTTTTGGGTCATTGTCTTGCTGCATGACCCACTTTCTCTTGAGGGTCAGTTCACAGACAGATAACTTGACATTTTCCTCTAGAATTTGCTGGTCCAATTCAGAATTCATAGTTCCATCAATGATGGCAAGCCGTCCTGGTCCAGAGGCAGCAAAGCAGGCCCAAACCACGATACTGCCACCACATTTCACAGATGGGATAAGCTTCTTATGCTGGAATGCAGTGATAATGCTTTTCATTCAAGCCAAAATGTTCTATTTTAGTCTCATCCGTCCAGAACATTATTCCAAAAGCCTTCTGGCTTATCCACATGGTCTTTCACAAACTGTAGATGAGCAGCAATGTTCTTTTTTCAGAGTACTGGCTTTCTCCTTGCAACTCTGCCATGCACACCATTATTGCTCAGTGTTTTTCTGATAGTGTTCTCATGAACACTGACATTCCCCAATGCAAGAGAGGCCTTTAGTTCCTTAGACGTTACCCTGGGCTTCTTTGAGACCTCCCAGAATATTACACGCCCTGCTCTTGGTTGGTGCTGAATAACAATGGTGCTGACTTGCCTCCATTTGTACATGATCTGCTTGACAGGTGAGCATCAACAACTGTTTTTCAGAGGTCCTCAGAAATCTCCTTTGTTTGAGCCATTACACACTTCCACATACTTGCTTTGTGAAGATCAGACTTTGATCATGAATACCCAGAATTCTGTTCTTCAAATAAGGTAGGATCTCCCACACTCACACCTGATCATCATCCCACTGATAATGATTGAAAATGACATTGACAATGACACCTGACTCTAATTTTCCCTTCAAATGAACAGATAATCCTACAGGATTACTTTTGCCACATACAAATATGTAGCTTTGGATCATTTTCCTCAATGAATAAATGAACAAGTATAATGTTTTGACTCATTTGTTTAATTGGGTTATCTTTATCTAGTTTTAGGACTTGTGTGGAGAACAGATCACGTTTTAGGTCATATTTATGCAGAAATATTGTAAATTCAAATGATTCACAAACTTTTAAGCACAACTGTATATATACCAGCATTAGTTTTCATATTTATTTAATTTTACCTGAACTTCTGAGTTAGAATCAACTGGTTGAAGTATAAACCACGTTTCCCTGCCAGAATATATGCTCAAATCTTCTTTTTTGATAGCTATTTTACCTAAAGGAAAAATTAACAAATCAAATGGGTGTATTAATTTAAATACAAGTATTATATGTGTATCTAACACAGCTCTAGAGAATATCTGCATCAGAATACTCCATATCCTAAACAACATTATTTAAATGCAGTCTACCAGTATTTTGAATTCCAGCATTAGGAAGCAGCGGTAGATGTTACTACCACTGTTTGAATGAAGACAAAGCTTCAGAGTAAAATGCCTGCTTTTGCAAGTTAACCCAGAACATCCTATTCAGCCAGAGTGATGATAGATGAAATGGCATGCATTATCTCAGTCATTTGGGATGGAAGATCTCTACAGCATTCACATCATAGAAGACAAAAATTATATATTTTAAATAATAAGATGCATGCCTTTAATAGTCAAAAGTTCCACATTTAATGTAACAAAACAACCCATGAATATTAACATGTCAATTTGTTATTTCTTACCTATACGCAGGTCCCTCTGTAGAACATTTTTGTCATAAATATAGAATGATAAATACTGGAATATCCTTGGTATTTCAAAGTAAAACTCTTCTCCAAAAAATGGACTGTGAAAACAAATCAGCAAACTACCTGATTACTTTGCAACGTATCACTTTGTCTGCTTTATATTTGGAAGTTACAAATTTTAATTAAAGGATTCTCCTTCTGAACATAAGCCCCTTTCAAGGAATTATTATTTCTGCTAATTTTAGTATAGCTCTCCTAATTACACATTAGATTTCAACCCAAGGAAACATATTTTGTTAAGCAATATGTAACTTCTAAGAGCCTTACACTGTTGTTGCAGATGCCATTATCTATATAAAAAACTCCAGAAACGGCCACTATCAAGTTATTTATTTATTGAATTTATTCATTACCTCAATCCACTAGAACTCTGAGCAGTTTCCTATTACTATATCATCATCACCATCACCACAATAAAACTACTTTTGGTGTTTATTGCTCCACAAAGGCCCTTCAAAATAGCCAAGTCTTTATTGTTTCAAGAAGGCCATAAGTGTGGCAGCTATCCTTGACTTGTGAGGCAGATTGTTCCTTAAGAGAGTATAAGGAACAAACAAGAAAAAATAAAGTCGTAATGCAGGAAGGCAAACATGATTCAGTAGGCCTTATTGAAACTTGGTGAGATGAAACTCATGAGCAGAGTGCAACTTACTGAAAAAGAATAGGCCAGAAAAAATGGGAGAAGTGGCATTTTATGTGAGGAAAGTGCACGTGTGTATGGATCCAAGAAACTGAGCACAGGGGTCTAATTTAGAGTGCTTGCATAAGAATACAGAGTAGTGTAAACAGCAATAGTATTATCTTGGGGACATTCTACTGACTGCCAGGTCAGGAAGAAGATCTGGATAATGCCCTCCCAAGCTAGAATGCAGAATCTTCTTAGGGGAAAGATGCAGTAATAATGGGAGACTTGAAATACCCACATTTCTGCTGAAAAACCAACTCAGCCAATATTGCAAGGTCACAAAAAGTCCTCAGAGGTCTTGCTGATTTTTCCAGAAAGCTGAAGAAGAGATGAGGAGATTGGCTGTCCTAATTTGATCTAACCAATAAGGAAGATTCCACTGAAGGGCTAAAAGCACTAGGAATCTTGGAAGGAAATGATCATATCATTGTGAGGTTTAAGATACTACAGTGGGAGAGTCAGAACTCACGCAGTCAGTGACAGACAATATGATTACAAATCAGACTGTTTTCTAAACAAAGGACAGGGCTTTCCCCTTCCCCAAACTGGGGCTAAGTAATCCTCTATGTAGGACAGGCAAAAGAATGAATTGCAAAAAAGTCTGAAGTTGAATCTATGTATAAATAGTGTTTGTACTTGAAACACTGTCATTGCTGGAATTCTGTCATTATGGCTTTGTAATTTTTCCAAAAAGAAAATCATTTATCAGGAATGCTTGGATTTGTTTGAGTTTGCCTAATTGGTTCCAGTCCTGTCTTGCCAGCTGAAGTCCAACATACAGAAAGAAAAACTGGAGATGGTTGTGTATTCATGTTAGATTTTAGGAGAGTCAACTTCAAGAAGTTTAGAGAAGTGCTAGGCAACTTGGACAGAAATCCTTGGGCCTAAGGAAATAAAGGAGGGTTGTAAATGTCTCAAAAGTAAGATAGTGAATGTACAATCGTGCTCTATTCCAAAGAAAAGAAAAAAATGAGCACCAAAGAGAAAAATATTGTGGATGCATAGAGAGCTTTCAGCTTCGCTAAGAATCAAAAGGAATATTTAGAAAACGGAGAATAGGTGCAATCACCAAGGAAGCTTACCAGCAATTAGTTAATATCTCTAGAAAGAATATTGGAAGGCTAAGGCACAAAAGGAATTTGAGGACCAAAAAGCCTTTTTTAAACGATGTTAGTAGTAAGAGGAAGAAAAAGGAGGGAGTATGACTGCTTGGAGAAGATGACAGGATGGAAACAGGGATGGGTAGAGGGCAAAGTTCTTCAACTCTTTGCTTTTTCCTTCTCTCCTTGTGCTGGTTAATGACTGCAATAAAGTTATTTTATTTCTTCTCTACAAAGGGGAACATGTTCAAATGGACCTAAGCAGAACAACTGCCATAAAGGAGTTGCAATCCAATATAATTAATCATAGCTAAGAAGTACCTGACTACTAAGGACCCAGGACAACATCAGTTACATTCTAGAATCTTGAAGGAACACATAGCAGATGTTTTCTCAGAATCCCTTTCTTTGATGTTTGAGAAATCATGGAGGTTGGATGTGGTGCCAGAGGTCTGGGGAAGGGCAAATGTTATTTCTATCTTCAAAAGGAAAAAAGGGGGTTATGTAATTATAGATGGGTCAGCAGTCAGTTTTCGATCATTTAGGAAAAAAATATTGTTTTGCAGGAGCTAGCATGGATTTATCAAGAACTGGTCATGCCAAACCAACCAGTTATCCTTTTGCTGAACATAGTGTAACTTGCCTTCAGAAAAGCAGTTGACAAAGTCTCCTATGAAATCCTAGCAGAGAAGATGACAAGACAGGTTAGACTATGCTACCACAGATGGACGGATACAAAGCTGGTCGAACAACTGTACCTAATAGCTGCAGCTTTGTGTCAAGCTAGAAAGAGGTAATGATTGGCATAATTCATGATTTTATTGTAAGCCACCTAGGGTCATCATTTATTATTATTAATATTATTATTTCCCACTATATATATTTGGTCAACTCAAAGTGGCAAACATACTTAATACTCTTGCCTATCTTCCCCACAACAGCTCTGTAAAGTGGGCTGGGCCGAGAGAGACTGACTGGCCCCAAATCACCCAGCTGGCTTTCATGCCTAAGGGAGGCCTAGAACTCACAATTTCCTGGTTTCTAGGTCAGCACCTTAACCACTACGCCAAACTGGCTTTATCTGAGATGGATGGCTATATAAATTAAATAAATAAATAATTCAGGACTCCATTCTAGGCCCTGTACAATACAATGTATTTATATATGATTGATGAGAGGTTAGAAAATATGTTGATCTAATTTGCAGAGGACACAAAGATCTGGGAGATAATAAACACCTTACAGGACAGTCAAGATTCAGGAGGAACCTGACAATTGGAAAATTTAATGAAACCAACTAGACAGATTTCAGCAAGGACAAATATAATGTCCTTCATTTACATAGGAAACATTAGAGGCATGAGTGCAGAGTGGGGAAGATCATACTGGGCAGTAATATGTGCAAAAAGAATCTGGGTGTCTTAGTGGGTCACTAGCTAAATTTTGCAGTGTGAGGTAGCTGCAAAAAAAGTTAAATGCAACCCAATGCTGCATCAAGAGAAGTATAGTATCCAGATCTAGATAAATGGCATCCTATTTTGCACTGGGCAGACAATACCTAACAGACTGCATTTATTTCTGGGCACCAAAGTTTAGGACAGATACTGACAAACAAGAACATGTCCAGAGGAGAGCAACCAAGATCACACAAAATGTGGAAGGAAAAACTTATGAGGAAAAGTTAGAGATGCTGAATATGTTTAGTATGGAGTAGAGAGGTCTGTGGGAAGATAGGACAGCTGTTTTCAAGTAACTGAAGGCTTGTTCTGTGTTGCCCTAGAGGACAAGATAAGAAACTATGGCTTTAAATTACAAAGAAGCAGACTTTAATTGGGCCCCAGGAAAAAGTTATTTACAGTAACAGATGTTTAACAGTGGAACAGACTGCCTTAGGAGGTGGTTGACTCTTTTACTGGAAGTATTAAATTGAGGCTTGATGGCCATATTTCAGACATGTGCAGTAGTAGACTGGAAGGAGGCTGGATGAGATGATTCTAGCCCAAGGGTTCCTTCCAACCCTTACATTCCATGATTTACTTCTAGAATCTACTCAGCCACCCTCTCTTCTCTCACAATTTTATGGTCCAGAAAGAAATGGAGTTGTCTAAAACAGTCTGTTCCTGGATCAACAAATTTTGCACATTCCTATTCCTTTTGTATGCTCAGTTCCAATTAATACATTAACACAATATGCCAATCAGAGCCCTGATGAACATCTACTACACTAAATGATATGATAATTATTTAGATAATCAACAGCATACTAATACTATAAATGTAATGAATAAAAAGCCCTTCAGTTTTCCATCGTAGCTAAGATTTGCTTTCTAACTAAGACTTGCTCTCAGTAAGACTGGCATCATGATTAGCTCACCTTAAAGACTTCTCTACTACTTGAGTACGAAATACCTCTTCTTGATCCAAATTGATTGTACAAAAGCAGTCTCTCATTTTATTTGGTCCTGGATATGGCACTAAGTTTTTGGCTTGACCTAATGACAAAATGAAATAGTTTTAATTCCATGTGGAAGAAAACCATGACACAATCAATTTACAAAACTCCAGTCATAGTGAAGAATACCAATTTAGAATAGAAAGGTACCTGATATTGAAGACTCCAGTGAATTTATGCCTGAATTAAGTGAAAACAATTAAAAGATAATAGCACAACACAAAAAGTTACCTTAAGGAGCCACCTTAACCAAAACAGCACCACATGCTAAAGCCATGTTCACTATTAATGTAAGAGAAGGGATCCACCCCAAGCCTCATTAACACCATTTCTTGCAATAGCTATACTTGCTTAAAGGGAATCCCTCTTGGTAACCAGTTAGGCTGACACAGCTTGTTAAATCAGGCATGCTTATGCCTGAAAGTGATATGACTGCAAGCCATAATACAAAATAATTGAACTTAACTGCTACCTATCTCTAGATGTTTTTCACAAAACACTAATTTAGTATCTATTACAAGATCTTGATTCATACTAATTTTATTCACATATCTTCACTTCTGTCAACTGTACTGAATGAATGCTTAAGACTTTTATGTTGTAGACATATTAATTGCAAAGACATGACTTTTCTAATGTAAAAATGAAGTTTACTCCATCACACAACAGGAAAACATACAAAAAATAGCTTAAAGGTTATTATAAACAATATATCACATTATTTTATATGTGCTCTTCAGAAAGTCATTCTTGATGGACAGAGCACTTAAACTCAGGGACACCCCCCTCCACACACATATAATTTATCCATATTCTTATCACTATAAGCAAAATATATTTGCCAAGAGCTTTATTATTTCAAAATTAGAAGGTTTGTACCAAGATTGGCACAGGATTAAGATGTATTCATACAAATGCTGAAGAAAAAAAATCTTAAGTAGCAAGAATACACACCACATCATTTACTTGCATGCCACAATGCCCTGCTTTTCAGAATCACTTTCGTTATTTGAATTCTATAAAGGAATACTATCTTGTATCTACTTAACTCAAATACTATAATCATTGGAGATCTAAGATGGCATCCATTCAACATACACATGACACAACTGAGTCACACTTTCTCATTACCTAAGATTTCCCCCAACATATGAACATGGACAAAGGTAGTTTACTTTTTCCCAAGTAACACAGTATCTATAATATATATCTGGTATTTTTTTTTGTAACTGGAGAACCCTGGTTTTCCTAAGAAACTTAATTATCACTCCGTGAGAGGGCCAGTGGAGAAACTTCAGTGGGAAAACTGATATATCATTGGTGATTGTGGCTCACAGTGTGCAGCTGCAGAATAGCATTAGATTTGAAGTCACATTTTTAGTTCAAATTGATTAATACAGAGGCTCAACAAAATTGTTGCCATACATAATTTTTTAGAAAAATTTGTTTTCTAAATTCACATTTAAATTCTAATTCACATAAGACTCAGAAACAATAATTGTGCATTGGAATTG
Organism: Charina bottae; assembly: GCA_023362775.1. NCBI lineage: Eukaryota > Metazoa > Chordata > Lepidosauria > Squamata > Charinaidae > Charina > Charina bottae. The sequence goes on from JALMGJ010000005.1 coordinate 23,376,240, forward strand.
GGGGGAATGGAGGCCTTGGAAAACAAACAACTAAAGGTAACATAGAGTCAGCACTAATACTACTGTACTTCATTAGTTAATACAGAAATTCCTAATACTATTTAAATTTTCTTCAGCATCAGTATAACTGTCAAAACAGTGCTATATTACAAAATCAGGTCCTAGGCCAAGCTAATGAGCAAACCCACGTGAGGGGTAAATGTTTAGGGAAATGATCACTACACTTATGTGTTTTTCAGTAGGAGAATATCTAGCAATCGAATTATAGTCAGCATTCTAATCACTTTGACTGTAATATCTACAAGGGACAGCTCTATCTTGGCCCTTCCTGGGTAACTGGAGAAACAGCATCTTAAAGCAAAAAGAATCTCATAATCTTTACTAATGGACCAGTCATTTGGGGCTGCTTCTAGCAGAAAGTAGCTTCCTGCGGTCCATACTTATTGTCTGACATGGATTGTTCTCTCACTGCACAGACTAGTAATGGATGGCAGAAAGAAGCATTCAGGCTGCTTCCGAGCCATTATGAATTATATCTGGATTCTGGATTCATCATCATTAACACATTTTAGCTGCAGTTTACTAAAAAAAGAACAGCATTCTGGAGTGAGTAGCCAATAAATATCATTATCTTATTTGCTGCTATAAATTAGCCTACCACAATTTGGGAGTCCTCCTGAAGTGGCGAACCACAACATCCATAAATCCCAGCCAGTATGATTAGGAAACATACCAGAAAGTCACAAGATCTTGAAAAACTAAAACAGATTATCTAATTACCAGTAGGATATTTTTTTCTCATTTTCTCTTAAGAATATATATACATACACACACAACCTGAGATCCCAAGGCCACATGTTGCTCCTAACTGCCTTGAGTACAGTCCCTAGAAACTATATTTATCACATCACATTGGGATAATCACAGAACTCCATTTAATTTAGCTTAAATATAAATTACATCATATTTCAATCTCATCCAAGTCTCACCTAATTTTTGTTCAGGCCTCAACTATTTTGAGGAGCACACCTCCCAGAAATCCACTTTAAGGACAAGTGTGACCCTCAGAGCACAAAAATTGTACAGCCCTGTATTAAGAAATCTACAGGTAAGATAACACTAGTTTATTAAGAGAAAAATATGCAAGGCACTTAACCTATTATCTCAGTAATCCTATTATCTCAAAATAATTACAAAGACACTATACAAATACTGGGGTTCTGTAGTGATCTGCATTCAACTGGAATAGAATAAAATGGGACTTGCAGGATGAATTAATTAAGCAAATCCTTAAAAAGGTGTGTCTTCCTGGGCTTATGTAGCCAGAAAAAGACATGTTTGATAGTGAAGGCACCAGTTTGGTCTAGTGGTTAAGGCAATGGGCTAGAAACCAGGAAACTGTGAGTTCTAGTCCCGTTTTAGGCATGAAAGCAGTCTGGGTGACTTTGAGCCAGTCACTCCCTCTCAGCCCAACTAACCTCACAGGGTGGTTGTTGTGGGGAAAAGAGGAGGAGGAAGGAGTATTAGGTATGTTTGCCACCTTGAGTTATTCATAAATTATAGTTATAAAAATAATAAAGGCAGGATAAAAATAAATAAATAAATAAATAAATAAATAAATAGGTACTACATACACACTCTGAATCATTTCTCCCTTCACATCTAGATTGTTACACAGCACTAGCAAATACTAAATGGATATAAAACAGAAAAAGAATAATAGTTTTTTTAAAAAATCAGGTTACTAGCATGCAAACCATGTTGAAATATAAATCCTTTGGTTATCCAACGTATGTCAGACATGTATAAATATCTTCAGAACCCCAAATGCATACATACATATGATGAAAATAATTATTTCACTAATTTATATTAAAATACATACGCAGAGTGAAATGCAGTATCTATTTTAAAAAATTGGTTTATAGGAATTGGGATATATGCTTTTAATGGCAGGTTCTTGTTTATTAAAACTAAATTCAGCATCTAAAAAACAAACTGATACAGTACAGAGATTTGATAGATAAAATCAAATACAATTGGTTAGCAAGCCTAAGCCAACATTTTGAAGGTGTAATAATACACTGTAAATACTAAAGATTTTGAAAGCAGGCAAGGTTTTAAACCAAATCTAGAATACAAACATATATTTCAAGATAAATGTTCATTGAAACCATTTTTCTTGCAATTATTTTAAATGAATCTGAGGGATAAGCTTTAATACATTATTTTATATGCATATTAAATACATCTCTGTTCAGTGCAATTCAATTGAAACATGAAATCTTGTTCTGCTTAAAAAATGGATGTTGTACATGGTGTAAACCAATTTAAAAAAGACTAATAAAGGCGTGAGAAAGGAAATGGGTTACATTTGACTTACATGAAAGTACTTCAGTTCCTCCCATTTCAACAAAACCACTACATCCTGTTTGTTCTGGTTACCCTAAAATTGACTCATAACATTATCACTTTTTTAATTCCTTATATCTCAGACCATATTTTATAGTCACTGTAATATCATGTTTAATAATAATAAATAAAATACGCTCCCTCCTCCCATACTGTGGTCATTTATAAAATATCCTTACCAATTTCCTGATAAACCACATGCAAGTAACAAAACATGTCCACTTGAAAAAGGCTTCTTGTCAACAAGTTGCAACTTAACAGAGCAGATAAGACCCATTTTAAAAAAATTAAATAAATAAATGCTAACATTCTCATTAAAATGTCATGGTTACAGTTAAATCTATTTAATATATTAAAAATTCTAATAAATACAAATGAATTTATGGTTCTTAAACAAATATATTGTTATCTACCCATCAAACATGGGTATGAAGTTCAATTTTTTCCAGTCATAATATATTTCAGGCTAAGGATAAGATGTTGGAGAAGCTCACTCCTGTGAATTGGTGAAAATCATTAGTCAAACCCTTTGAACTAAACCACTGCTTAGACATTTTAATTGGTCTCCTTCCTTTGTAGGCACAGAAAGAATATTTGCATTATTTGGTATTATTTTCTCAAAGCTTAAAAAATTTCTAAGAATTGGGAGAAAAATCAGGAAAAGTGATATTTCTATTTCAAGCTATAAATATATTTGGAGTGGGAAAGGAAAAAATCTGATTTCTACAAAACTTTCAGGTCTAGATACATTTTAAATTGTGATTTTTAAGGGCAGCTGTTGATCAGTAACCAACTGGGTTGCTAAACATGGAACTGTACTATATGTGTGATATGTTATTTTCAGGTTTTGATATGCACTACTGTTTTTAATGTATAAATGTTTTAATCATTCCTAAGGCCTGGACCTGCATTTCTATATATGTGTATGTAAAACGTCTTACATATACAAACATGATTTGAAAACTATTGTAGTGATCTGTGAATTAATAAAATAAGGTTTACACAATTTACCAAATACATGAAAACCTATCAGTGGTAAGCTCAATTTAAATCAGAGGTTTCTCTTGGCATTTAAAGTGTGATCAAGGATATCTTGTTATACTACTAGAAATGCAGTTGCTTTTCAAGACTAGTTACAGCTTCATGTCACAGACATTCACTTTCAATTCTCTCCCATGACATTCATTTGTAACCTATTATACCAGGAGACTGAGAGTTCTAGTCCCACCTTAGGCATGAAAGCTGGCTGGTTGACTGTAGCTTGAATCATGTCAACTGGATTTCTATTTTCTCAGTGGAAACATTTCGCTCCTTATCCAAGGAGCTTCTTCAGTCTGAGCAAAGTTGGTAAGGGAATCCTAAATATGTTTCTAGGTAGCTGTGTGACCTTACACCTGGGGCTAGGTCATGGTTATATTGAGATGTTATTTTAAGTCCTTTTATCATCTAAAGGAGGATCGTTAAGATCACCATGCTGCTGTTGAGCTTGTGAAATGGTCTTAATCTTCCTAGGCACAGAAGACAAAGCAGGGAGGAAGATGGGGGAAAGATTGTGCCTGAGGACTTGACAGCAATGGCAATAATAGTTCATATGTGGGCCAAAGGTGTCAAATATTATTTTGACATGACACAACCTAGAGGTGTTAAAGTTACATGGGACCCATTAGTAAGGACTCTTATGGTATAAATATTATTTTTAAGCCTGTCAAAATACTATTATTGTAACCCGCCCAGAGTCCCTTGTATGGGAGATGGGCAGGGAATAAATTTGAAAAATAAATAAATAAATAAATAAATAAATAAATAAATAAATATTTGTTGCTCAATAGACTAACATACTTAAGTTTCCCTCTGGAAACTTACTTATGAAGAGAAATTTCAAGGGTTTTTCACATAAGTCTACCTTGCTATATAACCAAAATCAAATACACACCTAAAAACAGTGTTACCACAACAGAACAGTTTCCACATAAATAGTCAGAATTGGGCAACATCTCTCTATCAAATGTAGCACACAATAAAAGCTTCCAAGTAACAGTTAGGAAATGAGAGCTAGCTTCAGGCAAGAAAAAAAGTGGACGACTGCCTTGCTTAGCTTCTGAATCCCTTTCACCAAATAGCTAGTAGTTCCAAAAGCTACACAAACATCCGTATTTGCTTCAGATGTCAGCCTTTCCCACTCTGATACTCTCAGATCCTAGTGGGTTACAACCCCCACATTCCCACCTAAACGGCCATCATGTTGCATTATTTGGCTACCCCAAACAGTAATGCCATACCTACATCTTCCATCCCTGTGCAAAACCTTTCTTTTGGAGGTCCCTTCTGTTTTCTCCTTTCACTTCAACTCCCATCTTCAGCCACGCCTCCCCCTTTTCTCATAAGGGTGCGTGCGTGCATTGATTTCTCTCACTGCTTTCCCACTATTTATTTTTATTTTCCAGGGAGTTAGGCCGCTTTAATCTATGAAGACTGAGAGGCTTACAAAACCCCTCCAAAAAGAGGATTACTGTAAAAGCAAGGCATCAAAACAAGAAGGAACAGCAACAAATAAATTAATCACAATTACTGTAATGATGCACCTCTATCCCGACTGCTTGTGGCTTTTCGCCACGAGGCGGACTAACCCTTCCCCTACCTTACCCCCCCCCCCCCACACACACACAGGGGAAGCAGTAGGGGTTGGAGGGCTGGGGCGGATGAGTCAGTGAGGCCGCTTCAAGGCACAGGCCCTTCCTTCCGGCTCTGCTCGCCTCGTCTCCGCCCTCACACGCACTTCCCTCCACCCTCTCTCTGGCCACGGACTTGTACATACATACAGAGAACCGGGTCCTGCTAGTCGACCCCTCCTAGTGACTCACAAATCTTTCCGCGGAGAGTCTGCAGCACTCGCACTTCTTCGTCGCCCCCCTCGCCAGCAGCCATAGCCGGGGGCCACCCGCCGCGCGGCCCAGAGAAAGGCCAAACGGCTTCCGCACGCGCCCCGACGCGATCGACTGTGTACAAAACCGCGGAGACCTACCCCGTCGCGGTACTGACGGGTAAAGCCCTAACCACTGCAGCCACGCCCACCGCTCTCGGGGCTCTTCTCTTCTGCTATTGGTTGGAAGCGCCGAGGGAGGGCGGCAGGGCGTGGGTACAATGTGCGCATGCGTGCTCTTTCCGCTTTCCTTTCCTCGGCAGAGCGAGCGGCGGGACTGAGGGGTTGTTGCTATCAGGGTGATGCATCGCCTTACCCTTTGAGGAAGGCAACTGCCTTATCTTTCCGTTAGGCATGACTAAGAGAAAGTCAGGGCGGCCGGAACTGTCAGCTCTTACTCAATCTGATGCGGACCGAGACCTAAACCGCACTGAAGAATCTGTTCTCTGCGTATCAAAGCCAATGTTGATTTGGAAAGTGGAAGCAGTTCTGAAGAAACGGGGAGGGGGGAGCGACTCTGTTACTCTCTTTCGGCAAAGGCTGGTAGATACCATGGCGACGGGACGCTTAAAAAGGCACGAGGCTCTTAGTTGGGCATTTCTACATTACTGATAGCCAGTTTGGAGTGGTGCTTAAGGCACCAGGCTACAAACCGGGAGACCCGGTTCTAGTCCTGTCTTAGGCACGAAGCCAGCTGGGTGACCTTGGGCCAGTCACTCTCAGCCCTAGGAAGGAGGCAATGGCAAGCCACTTCTGAAAATCTTGCCAATAAAACTGCAGGGACTAGTCCAGGCAGTCTCCAAGAATCGGACATGGACAAAAACATTAGTGATGCGTCTTTTCCCTTGTTCAGTTAAGTCCAAACTTTTTTTTTTTGAGTGTGTGTGCCTTTGAGTCAGTCTTGACTCCTGGAGACTGCCTGGACAAGTCCCTGCAGTTTTCTTGGCAAGATTCTGAAGCGGTTTGTCTTTGCCTCTTTCCTAGGGCTTAGAGGGAGTGACTGGCTCAAAGCCACCCTGTTGGTTTCATGCCTGAGGTGGGGCTAGAACTCACGATCTCCCGGTTTCTAGGCTGGTGCCTTAACCACTAAACCAAACTGGCTCTCTAAGTCCAAACTACCTGTCCCGAAGTCGGAGAAATGTACAGGCTCCTTGCCGACCTGTATCCTATATTGCCCCTTTAAGTCACTCCAGTCAGCTGACTTCTGGGTAACAAAGCCTGGCAGATTTTTCTTGAGACTGCTGTGGAATAATGTTGGAATAAGGGGGAAGATACTATTTTAACACTGGTACATCTGAAGACAAGGTCAGCCTAGCTCATCCCTGGGCTGGGAATGAGATGAAGGCGACGTCATGGAGACACAGCAGAAAAAAGTTGCTATTTGCCAGGCATGTCTGTGCTATGATTAGGTGCCAGTGGGGAAAAGTGCTATACGATCACCCAGGCGTTGATCGGTTGATAAAAAACTGGGACTCATAACTGGATGCAGGCTGAAATTATCCTACTTCGGATACCATATACGAAGACCCAGCTCTCTGGAGAAGGCTCTAATGCTGGGAAAGGGGGGAGGAAAGAGAAGAAGAGGACCTCCAGCAGCAAGGTGGATGGACTCAGTTTCAGTGGTAATGAGTGCACCATTGGGAGACCTGAAAGACCACATTAGGGATAGATTGTCATGGAGAAAATCTTGATGGCACATAAGCAACCATACTTGGACTGGAAATATCCATAGGACCACCAGATTATGGCAGTGAGTTAACTGTTTCTATATCTTTGTGGCCATCTTTTGGACGCACTGAAATTTGCAGCCCAGATATGGTAGCTGTATTTCAGTGATTTACCTTCACAGAGATGGCACCAAAATACAGAAATTGCTGGATGGAAATTGTCATTGCTTTACTAATGATTCCTCAAACTAGTACAGAAATGGCAACTGAGGAACTTCCTTTGCTTTTTATGCTGGCAGTGTGAGTTCTAACTGTAGCTTCCTATACATAAACAGGAGCATCCGCAGGGTAGGGTCAAAAAAGTCAAGATGAGGTCACTGTAGGTGCTGCTTTGATCACAGCTAGTGGCTACCATCTTGACTTTTTTGACCCTACTCTGTGGACACCCCTGTATCATTAGGAGATAGTGTACATTTTCCAGGCTATAAAAAATTATTTGCTAGATTCATACATTGTGCCATCCCATGGTTTAATTATGAATATTTGAATATTGGTATATTGAACTGTATAACCATGGTTTAGTGAACTGTTGTTTGTGTTCACATAGTGCACTAACCATACAAATTACTTTATGGAATAGTGTGTTGTAGGAAGTAGTCCTCCAGCTGCCTGTCCTTTTACCTCCCAGGTTTTTACCACAGTCACCTGTGTCCTTGCTATGTGGGGTTTACAAACTGTACTAAGCCATGGTTGGCTTAATCAGGGTTTATTAAAGAAACAGTTGAATTTACATAGCAGAAGTAAAAATCATAGCTTATAAACCACAATGGCTTCTGATTTAGCCATTTAGCCATTAGATTGAATACAACCTATTTTTTAATTGTAAGAGTTGGCACAATTGGTGGCACTAAAATGGGCCAGTGAATGAAAATCCCTTTCTAAGTAGACCGGTGAACTCTACAGTAATTATCTTCCTCCTTCCTCTGTCTTACTTGATTTCTAGTAACGTTTAATGGTTTAGAATAAAACAGCTTTCTATAGTTCTATAGATCATATTTCAGACTAAATTATTCAGGGCAAGGTAATAAAGGAAACTAAAGCTGAAGACAATGCTTTTGAATATTCAGTGGGATTTTCTCTTTCAGTGATGTACTATTACAATCAATGCAAATGTATTTAGAATGATAGAAAAAGCTTTTTTCGGTAACAGGAAATCATATCAGTAAGGCCTGACCTGTACTAAATTGTCTTCAATATCAATTACAGTACATATGCAGTTGTACCACCTTGAATATATCTGGAATGAAAAGAAACACCAGCAGCGAAATCTTCGTGGCTAGGTTTACATATAACATGCAAGCTATAATATGGTTTGCCTTTGGCTTCATAAGTAATAACCCATAGTTTAGTGTATTGTGCTATATACAGTATGTACTGCTTGTTTAATTTCTAACTCAGCTTCCCAGTCACTTCCATTCATCCCTTACTGATTTGCAACCAGAGATCCAGAAAGAGGCTGAAAGTTACAAGCTTTGTGTTGCCTGCTTTCAAATGTAGCATATGTATCCAAATTAATACTCTGCAATTTTCAAAAAAATCAATGTTTTTTTGAAGATATATTTTTAGCAGGACAGGAGTAGGAGGATATAAAACAGAAGGTTTCAGAACACTGAGTGCAGATGGATATGTAACTTTTGGATGCAACTCACTGTGGAAAAGGAAGTTAACAACAACAAAAAACTTTTAATGGGATATAACAGAAGAAAATATATCATTTTGAAGTCATGCCAGCCAATTTTGGTATCAATTACCAGTCAGTACTTCCTAGAATTTATTCTAATTAGCAATACTTAAAGGCCATCTCAAGCATTCAAATTCTATGGTACAAAACTAATGCAGTATAATTTCCATTTGTTTCTAGAATAGCATAACTTACATACTTTAACACACTAATCTTGAACTTGGGAAGCGGACCACAGTGGCTGGTCATATGCATGCTGTACACAAGTAGTAATGCTGGCCAAGTTATTTTTGTTCATTTTTAGATCACACAGATAGATTTACATATATCAGGACTCAGAAACTTGTAGCTTGCTCAAACATTGCTGTACTTTTATTTATATCTTTTATTCCTGACCTTTAAAATTTATTTTGAATCAGAGAAGCTGGTTGCAGAAAAAAAAGTGATATTATGTAAAGAAAAATAAATATTTCTTAATAAAAAAACGTGCCAACTTATTCGTATGTATGTATGTACAGTATGTCTGTATGTAATCAAGGACACCAAGTGAAACCACATATAAAGGTCAATCTAATATATCTTACTCAATAGCAATCTTCATCAGGTTTAATGTGATTTACAGCAGGGAAGGGTGGAAAAGACTGCTGCCTTAGCAAGTTAAAATGAATACTTTTGTATAATCTCACAATGTATTTCATAGCAAGAAGCATGAGATGTATAAAAGGAAAGTATAATTCATATAAATTAGACCATAGCTTTCCAAACTGTGTGTCGCGACACTTTAGTGTGTCGCGAGACACAGTTTAGTGTGTCGCCACACAACCTGGAAGTGGACGTGCACGGCCGGGGCGTGCGCGGCAGTGGTGTGTATGGAGGTGGCAGCGGCGCGCCATCAGCGCTTCTGCGTTTTAGTGGAAAACGCGAGGCTGCCGCCGCCGTGCACACGCCGCCGCCACCGCTGTTGGTGTGTCGCCAACGGTGGCAGTTTGGAAAGCACTGAATTAGACAATATACAATATAATATATCAATTACTTAATTTAAAGTCTATATGCAGTCCTAATTAATAATTCTTCATATTTTATAATTGTTGAGCATTAAAATCCAGAAAATTTGGAGAATACCTGGTTGCCTCCGGCTTCTTTCCAAAAAGATCCAATGCACATATTCCTATAACATAGCCAATCGTCAACAATCTTGTTGAGGCCAAGATTCCACTGCACAAATATCCCTTGATGCCACAAAAGGAAAATCTCACAAGTTAAAGCTTTAAACATTTTAAAATGTCTTTACCATGTTTAGCAGTTTTGAGGCATTTCTTCAAGATCTGGTGGCCATTATCACATTTGTGGGTTCTGGATTGCCAGCTTCTGATACAGAGCATAATCCCCTTAATTTCAGTGAGAGACATTTAGTGCTTGTTGAATTTTCCTAAAGTTATGAATGGAGCTTAACTCTAGGTGGATCATAGGGTCTGCATCCCGTTTAAATATCAAATCACAGCAGATATTGGACATTCGGCTCTTTTGTCCATTCCTTGGTGCTATACAGTATTTTGACCAGCCTGATGCTGTCTTCCCATTATGGATTCTGCCTTTTTTCTCTATAAACCTGTGCTTTCTGCTTTTCTTTCTGGCTACCAAGATATAGCATAAATTAGGATTTCTATGTCAAAATGAGAAAATATTCTTTGGATTTATACGTGGGGTGGAATTTAAACTCGGCACAAAATTCTCTAGCTGCACCACTACATAAATACTACATTTTTCTTGCAGAATAAGAACAAAAGCTTTTTTTAAAATATGCCAACTGTCCAAGAATCAGAAACAGCTGGTATGCCATGGTATAATGTACCTCTCCTCCCCTGCAATTTCTGCCCTGTTCTGCAAAATGTCAGATGTATTTAAAGTTTTCTTGCTTTCATGGGAACAGTGGAGAACTCAGTAACACACACTGTTTGTAGCCACTGTAATTTCTTTTAATAGCATTGTTTCCATTTAATGCTAAGGAAAAGGACTGGTCATGTATTTGTAAATCATGTATTTATGTTTAATGCATTTGAATATAGTTAGCACAGGCTCCCCTGTTCCTTGCTAAAACAATAGTTCAAATTACGGAGCAAAACATTAATTTAGAATACAGGTGAGGAGACAGTTTAATGTATTTGGGAAGAATTTTTATTGTTTTACTGTATGTTTTTAATCTATTTTTAGATAAAATAGCTTCCTAGAGTCATGTATATGAGATGGGTGGTTATATAAATGATTGATTAAATAAATAAATAAATGGCTGGGCTAAATGAACTCAGCTATTCTATCTTGTAAGCCATGATTTATAGCTTGGTGTGTTGTATGGAACCAGTGAGTTGTGGATTATTCCAACCACGATTGAGCAATATACAACTTAACACAATGTGTGAACCAGCCAGTTTCTTACAGTGGTATACAACTGTCCTGCCATGCTACCTCTAGGGCAAGGGTGGTGAGACAAGCAAATAGCACTGGAGGGAGAGCAACTGAAGTCCAAGAACAAGCACAATTAATCCAAGAGTAACAGGCTGGTAATTGTTTTAGCAATTGGCATCCTGAAACTGAACTGGAGCTCTGATATGGGAGCAGAATTTCATTCCTGAAAGTTTCTTATTCTGTTCTATCCTGGAGAGGAGCACTCCACATTGAATTAGACATTATGGCCGTGGAGGATCTCTGTTCTATTTGAAAGTTTTCAAGGAGTAACTTCTTGTTGTAACCCAAGATGTTCCAAGTATGGCAATGACAAACTGCACATGCACACACACAGAGTAAAACATATACACAGGCTGGGTAGAAGCATTAAACTAAGCCATAATGCAGTTTGTTTGTTTGGGCTTCATGTGTTGACTGAATCCAATCACTATGGTTTGTAAAGTATGGTCTATGACCTAAGTCCTCAGAGATGCCAATGTACTTACTACTTAGTTTCATATCCCTTGGTTCCCACCAGTCTTCAGGCCCACCTGATTTTATTTTATTTAGATTATGTTATTGCAAAACATACTAAATGGGAAGCTGGTGTGCTGAAAAGCATCAAGCATCAAACTTAAGTGTCAAGTGATTGCTGCTCAGGGTTTGGGTTTTTTTTGAAGGGTGCTTACCTCCCAGAAAAGGAAAAAAGGTAAACTGGAGTGCTAAACGGTTTGCATTCTGGCAAATGGGTATTTTATGACCAGCTATGCCCTCCATTACGAGCTCACTAACATTCCTAATGAATATGCAGTCGAAGTGAAGAATAGATTTAAGGGACTAGATTTAGTAGATAGGGTCCCAGAAGAACTATGGACAGAAGTTCGCAACATTGTTCAGGAGGTGGCAACAAAAAACATCCCAAAGAAAAAGAAAACCAAGAAGGCAAGATGGCTGTCTGCTGAGACACTGGAAGTAGCCCAAGAAAGAAGGAAAGCAAAAGGCAACAGTGATAGGGGAAGATATGCCCAATTAAATGCAAAATTCCAGAGTTTAGCCAGAAGAGATAAGGAATTATTTTTAAACAAGCAATGCACGGAAGTGGAAGAAGACAATAGAATAGGAAGGACAAGAGACCTCTTCCAGAAAATTAGAAACATCGGAGGTAAATTCCAGGCAAAAATGGGTATGATCAAAAACAAAGAGAGCAAGGACCTAACAGAAGCAGAAGAGATCAAGAAAAGGTGGCAAGAACATACGGAAGATCTGTACAGGAAGGATAATAATATTGGGGATAGCTTTGACGGTGTGGTCAGTGAGTTAGAGCCAAACATCCTGAAGAGTGAGGTTGAATGGGCCTTAAGAAGCATTGCTAATAACAAGGCAGCAGGAGACGACAGTATCCCAGCTGAACTGTTTAAAATCTTGCAAGATGATGCTGTCAGGGTGATGCATGCCATATGCCAGCAAATTTGGAAAACACAAGAATGGCCATCAGATTGGAAAAAATCAACTTATATCCCCATTCCAAAAAAGGGAAGCACTAAAGAATGTTCAAACTATCGAACAGTGGCACTTATTTCACATGCCAGTAAGGTAATGCTCAAGATCTTGCAAGGTAGACTCCAGCAATTCATGGAGCGAGAATTGCCAGAAGTACAAGCTGGGATTAGAAAAGGCAGAGGAACTAGAGACCAAATTGCCAATATCCGCTGGATAATGGAGAAAGCCAGGGAGTTTCAGAAAAACGTCTATTTCTGTTTTATTGACTATTCTAAAGCCTTTGACTGTGTGGATCATAACAAATTGTGGCAAGTTCTTGGTGGTATGGGGATACCAAGTCATCTAGTCTGCCTCCTGAGGAATCTGTTTAACGACCAAGTAGCAACGGTAAGAACAGAGCACGGAACAACGGACTGGTTTAAGATTGGGAAAGGAGTACGGCAGGGCTGTATACTCTCACCCTACCTATTCAACCTGTACACAGAACACATCATGCGACGTGCTGGACTTGATGAATCCAAGGCTGGAGTTAAAATTGCTGGAAGAAACATTAACAATCTCAGATATGCAGATGATACCACTTTGATGGCTGAAAGCGAGGAAGAGCTGAGGAGCCTTATGATGAAGGTGAAAGAAGAAAGTGCAAAAGCTGGGTTGCAGTTAAACCTCAAAAAAACCAAGATTATGGCCACCAGCTTTATTGATGACTGGGAAATAGAGGGAGAAAAAGTGGAGGCAGTGACAGACTTTGTATTTCTAGGCGCAAAGATTACTGCAGACGCTGACTGCAGCCAGGAAATCAGAAGACGTCTACTTCTTGGGAAGAGAGCAATGACAAATCTTGATAAAATAGTTAAGAGCAGAGACATCACACTGACAACAAAGATCTGCATAGTCAAAGCAATGGTATTCCCCGTAGTAACCTATGGCTGCAAGAGCTGGACCATAAGGAAGGCTGAGTGAAGGAAGATAGATGCTTTTGAACTGTGGTGTTGGAGGAAAATTCTGAGAGTGCCTTGGACTGCAAGAAGATCAAACCAGTCCATACTCCAGGAAATAAAGCCAGACTGCTCACTTGAGGGAATGATATTAAAGGCAAAACTGAAGTACTTTGGCCACATAATGAGAAGACAGGATACCTTGGAGAAGATGCTAGTGTATACCTTTTTTGTATGGGCTTGATCAGATAAGAAAAATGCTGACTCACCGGAAGTGATGTCATAGTCCCTCCCCCCTCCCATGATCCTCTGCGTGTTAGTCACCCCTCCCATCATGCAACGCGTGTTTTGCCGGAAGTGACGTGTCACCCACCCCTCCCTGGACCAGCCGCATGTTTTGCCGGAAGTGGAGTGTGACCCTCCCCCACCCCAGCGTGCTACCCCAAGGCATGCTCAGGCATGTCCCTGCACCACATGGCTGTGAGGGAAGGGGCGGTTGCCTCAGCTCCACCATCCCTAGGGAGGGGTCGCTTCACCCTTTGCACAGCGTTCCACACTGCCTGTGTTTAAAGCCTTATCAGTTTCTAAGCAGAAGAAAGAGAAAAGCGGGGGGGGGGGCAATGCTTTTTCAAAAGGGGAAAAAAGCTTTTCTTTCCCTAAGCAGTCAGTGGGCTGAAGGAGATGTTTACAAGCATATCTAAGGCAGCAGTAAACAAGGAAGGTTATAAAGATTTAACATAAGTAAACACCGGTGTCTTTTTTACTCACGCTGCTGCAAGCTGGGAACGGGGATCTGGAGGTGTCAAAATGCCACGGCAGGCATCGCTGACCAGTTCTGAATAGGGGGAAAACGTTTTTTAAAAAGCAGCGTTTTCCTTCTTCTCCACACAGCCACATGGCCTCTGGTAGCATGGGCAGCTTGACTGACAGGAAGTCGCATGCAACAGCAAAGGCCTGAGGGAAAGGGCCTCCCCCCTCCGGCCAGCTCCTAGATCTCATTGGACTAGCCCAGGGGTCGGCAAACTTTTTATGCCAGGAGCCATTTTGACATGCTCCAGGGCATTTTGACATGCTCGAGAGCCAGGGGGCGGGGTTTGCGGGCGGGGGCCAATCGCGTGGAAGGGGGCGGGGTTTGCGGGTGGGAGCCAATCGCGCACACTTAGGGCCTCCTGCCGCCATGCCCGCTGCAGTGCCTGCCGCCGCCATGCCCGCTGCCACGACTGCGCAGGCGGAGCTGCCTGCCTGGCACTCGGGCGCTCCGGCTGGGGTGCAGCGGGACGGGAGCATCGCCGGCAGCCCGCGAGGACCGGCCAGGGAAGGCGCGCGGGTGGAGCTCCCATCCCGCTGCACCCCAGCCGGAGCGCCCGAGTGCCAGACAGGCAGCTCTGCCCGCGCGCCTTCCACGCAATTGGCCCATGAGGACCGGCCAGGGAAGGCGCGCGGGCGGAGCTCCCATCCCGCTGCACCCCAGCCAGAGCGCCCGAGTGCCAGACAGGCAGCTCCGCCCGCGCGCCTTCCACGCGATTGGCCCATGAGGACCGGCCAGGGAAGGAGCGCGGGTGGAGCTCCCATCCCGCTGCACCCCAGACGGAGCGCCCGAGTGCCAGGCAGGCAGCCCCGCCCGCACGCCTTCCCTGGCCAGTCCTCGCGGGCCGCTGGCGATGCTCCCGTCCCGCTGCACCTCTCCAGCTCGTCGGCCACCCGCCGCAGCATCTCGGCCGTGCGGCTGGGGGGCAGCGCCGTGTCCCCCAGCCGGTGCTGCAGGTAGTCGCCCAGCAGCTGCGCTGTCTCCTCTCGCATCGTGCCCAGCATGGCGACGCTCTCCTGCCTGCCTGGCGAGTGCTTCGGGGGGGGCGGCGGCGGCGGCCGTTGCAACGCGGGTGGAGGAAGAGGCGGCGGCGACCAACCAACTTCCCCACCTGCCGACCTCGAAGAAGCGCTGCCCGACTGGCGAAAGTTGGAAGGCTCCCGAGGGCGGGAGGAGGAAGAATCAATCGCCCTCCTCCAGCGCCGGCCATCAGAGTTTGGGGGCGGGATCCAATCGCGTGGAAGGGGCATGTGTGAGTTCAGCTGTGGAAGAGCCACACTCAAGGGGCCAAAGAGCCGCATCTGGATCGCGAGCCGCCATTTCCGACCCTTGGACTAGCCGTTGCAATGTCCAGCTCGCTGGCTGATAGCAGAAACTTCTGGCAGCAGGAGTTAAAATGGCATTTTCAGCCTCAAAAGTGAGCCTGCGCACCAGGGCTAGATTTACAGTTCTGAATGTAGAAAATAAGGCTTTAACTGCACAACGTGTTGTCCTTAAGCAGAAACTGTGACTAGGATGAGGAAAAGAATCCTGTAAGGGGCCAGGGGGAAAGCTGGTTATTAAAAGCACAACAGGTTACTAAACAGAAAAAAAGAGAAAAACATGGGTATGTGCATGTTCAGGCATGTCCGCAGGCGTGGCGGGAGAGCGCCGTATCAGGCTGCGACACACGGGGTACACATGACAGGGGGCAAGGTTATGCCCAGGCATGCATCCACAGCTTTTCAGGCTATATACAGTTACATCGTTAAGTAGCTGTGCCCATTTGAAAAATACAGACACGTGCTTTGAAGATGGCAAACTCCGAAGCCCATCTGTTTGAAGACAGCTTAACGCCAAAGCCGCCAAAATGAAAATTTAGGGCAAGGAAAATGTCCGAAGCTCCTGGCCCGAGCGCTCTATTTGAGGAAAATGCTCAAGATTTTACACGTCCCTGTTACTGTAGATTCTGCAACTCAGATGGTGAGTTAAACAGTGAAAATTAAGAAAACGCTAATTTAACTAGATAAAATTGTGAGTCTAATCCAACCTTATACTCTTTTCTTTAAGAAACAACATATTCATATGATTCGACCGTCGTACAGATTCTGAGAGCGTGTGTGATAAAAGTATTGCATCATTGTTTCATGGGGTGCATGCAAGCAGGTGGAGGAAGCGAGGAAGAGCTTCTTAAGGCCTTATGCCCCAGAATATCGAGTGGCGAGATCCTATGGGTCATTATGAACATGGCATGTAAGCTAGAGAAATTATATGTGACATGTGATACCCTTGATGAGCTTGTGGAATTCATGGAGTATATTGAGAGCAAACCTAAACCACAAGATATAATGGCGAAAATTGGTTCTGAATTACCGGTGGCTTTGAAGAGGCTTATTTGTCAAAATGTAACAACAATTAATTACCAGAAACTGTTAACCTCTACCCAAGGATTGTAATAATAAAATATTTTTACAAATAATATGTTGCCTGCTTTTTTCTTTCGCTGTCTGATAGCAGTAACTGCTGGCAGGATGAGTTAAAATGGCGTTTTTAGCCTCAAAATGAGAATGCACTCAGGGAGAAAGCTGGTTATTAAAAAGCACAACAGGTTACTAAACAGAAAAAAAGAGAAAAACATGGGTATGGGCATGTTCAGGCATGTCTGCAGGCGTGGGCGGGAGAGCGCCGTATCAGGCTGCGACACGCGGGTAACACATGACGGTGCAAGGCTATGACCAGGCAAACCGCCGCTGCATTTCAGGCTATATACAGACCTGTCTTTTTCCTTGAGAGTCAATGGACACAACTTTTTGTATTTACTATATTTTGGCATATTTAATTTTCTCCAGCGGTCGAGGATCAACCAAATCCCAGGCAGAGAAAAGGTTTCTCTTTTGAAGAAACATGGCAAGAGCTGCTTCAAAAAATTTTAATAGAAAAATAGCGAAACCTATCGCCGTATGCTCTAGCACAAGGCTGGTGCCGGTAGAATGCAACAAACTCGTCAGGATTTTGGTGAAGAAAATAAAGAAAATTTTATATTCAGACCTGTTTTGTATGGTTGCGGTATGGTGTGTTGTGCCTTTACTGATGAGGCGGAGAGGAAACAGAAGACTTCCCTTGTGATACTTACCGGGCAGCGTGTGAAATGGTGAGCTCCGCACCAACACCTTCCAACAGTGGTAAGTAAATATGTTTTTATTGATGACAATGTAAATGCTGATGGTTCCCAGTTAGGGGTTCTAATAGGTTATGTTTTATATTTTGCAGTACCTGAATTATAAAGTCCTAGAAAGCAAAGATACCGAAGGAGGACCGCGTCATATACCGGCGGCTGCACATCTTCTGACGATTTATCTGCTCCGGAATATGACAACACCTGTAAATTATGCGAAGACCTGTTAGAATGTGACAGCGGGCGCTGTTGGGAGGGTACAGATGAATCAGGGTTTTATGGCTCTTTATCTTCTTCTTCTTCTTCTTCTTCTTCTTCTTCTTCTTCTTCTTCTTCTTCTTCTTCTTCTTCATTGTATTAAAGACAAAGTGTGATCATTTTGCCACAGACCCTTCGTCATAATGAGGTATGAAAATATTCTAAGGGAGATCTATTACACACCGGGTAGGGTGGGGAGCTATGCTGGGGTAAACCCACTTTTTCAGGAGGGAAGAAAACATGATAAAAACCTGTCCATGAAGCAAGTCAAGACATGGTTGTCAGGACAAGATGCTTATGCGCTTCATAAACCGGCAAGAATTAATTTTCCTCGAAATAAAACAGTGGTGTCGGGTATAGATCAGCAATGGCAAGCCGATCTCATAGACGTGTCCAAATTTTCTAAGGAAAACCATGGAAAAAAGTTCATCTTAACAGTCATTGATGTGTTGTCTAAATATGCATGGGCATACCCTCTGCCTGATAAGTCGGGGAGTGAGGTTGCTGCAGCCTTCCCGAATATCTTTGAAACAGGTCGGGCACCCCGAAAAATACAGACAGATGCCGGCAAAGAGTTCTTAAATATTCCTCTGAAGAAACTTTTAGCACGTTATGGTATTCAGCATTTTGTCACTCATAGTGAGACTAAAGCCTCACTATGTTCTTCATTATGGAGCAATCCAAGATGGCGGCCGCAAGTCAGCGCGGCCGCTGACTGTTCCGGGAAGGCCGAAAACCCACCGAAAACCCACCGAAAAACCCCTAAAAATTCACCTTTGGGGTTTGGAGAGGTGAGGGTGTTGGTGGTGAGTGGCTTTCTCCGAGGGGAGTGCAGGGGCGAGACCGTGTGTCCGGGTCGGAGCTCCGTGAATCCACATGAGGAAAGGAGCCCGGTGAATTGCCGAAGACGCCATAGCCCTTGGAGGTCTGTTGCGGGCCGGAGTCTTGGGGTTCGAGTTGGGCCAGAGCTGAGCCGGAGCTGGGCCGGCGGAGCTGGTGAAGGCCGGGAGCTGGTCCGACGGAGCTGGTAAAGGCCAGGAGCCCACCAGAAACTGTAGGAGGCTGCCGGACGCGGTTAGAGGCTGGAGACTGGAGGCTGTTGGTCGTCGAGCTGGGCTGGCAGAGCTTGCAGAGCTTACAGGGCTGAAGTTTGACGGAGGCTGCCGAGGGGCTCTGTTTTCGATCACTGGAGGTGGAGTCAGTCGGGGTTCGGACTAGGCCGGTGGAGTCGGCGGGGGCCTAGTAGAGCTGGCGTGGTACAGAGAGAGAGATCCCAGCTGTTGCAACAGAGTCCTCAGACGAGTTGCCCCCCCCCGCAGACAAGCTGGACTTTTCTTGGGCCGATTTTAGAGAGGGTTCGGAAGCCTTGATGTTAGAACTGGCTGGAGTTGGGGGCGAACCCTGTGGCCCTGGAAGGTGCAGATGGGGCGGAGGCTGGAGTCCAGGAGACCAGGACATACGAAAAATAACGACAACACGGACTAACCCCTATGAAGACCTGGACAGTGTCCCATTTAATATAAGGTGGCAGAGGGTTTATAGGGGTCCCTTAGTATGAATGTGGACCCCCCACTGGGTGAGAGACGAGGTGGGGGGGCCAAGATTGTATGGTTTTGTAAGAGTACCCCCCTGAGTGAGAGTGAGGTGGGGTAGGAGTGATTGTTGGTGAGTGTTGGTACCTCTCCCTGACCAGTGAGAGAAGTCGAGGGAGAGGTACAGAGCATGACTGGGGGTGGTGCTGGATCCTTGCAGTGCCGAGAGCATGAGCTGGTGCACTGGGGGGTCTTGTCACTACCCGATTTGTGTGAGATTGGATGATGGATGAATGGGATAAGGGACCCTTGATTAAGCCCAAGAATTCCGGAGGCCTGGGAGTGGAGGCTATTAGGCCAGAGTCGGGAATCTCTGGGGGCTGGGGGGGCAGGCCATTTGATTCAGGTGGTGACGGGCAGGGGACGGTATGACGGGAACCGGAGGGCGAGCCATTATCGGGGAAGGCGCCCCCGGTGTTTGTTACCGGTGGCGCGTTCCGGCCCCCCGTGTTCATACCCAGGCCCTGGTAAGCAGATCCTCATGGGCTCCGGTCTCCGACTGTTGCTGCTGAATGCCAGGTCGGTGAATAACAAGGCCCCCCTTATAAGTGATTTAATCACAGAGGAGGGGGCTGACCTGGTGTGTATTACCGAGACCTGGCTGGGCCCAGAGGGGGGAGTAGCCCTCTCGGAAATGTGCCCAGCTGGGTTTCGGGTGTGGCATCAGCCGAGACACCGGGGTAGGGGAGGAGGGGTGGCAGTTGTCATCCAAGAGTCCCTTGTGGCCTTCAGGGGCGCTGCTCCACAAGTGACCGGGTGTGAGACCCTGTTTTTCAAGTTGGGTTCACGAGAACAGTTGGGAGTGTTGCTGCTGTACCAGCCTCCCTGCTGCGTAGCGACCTCCCTGCCTGAGCTGCTCGAGGCTGTCTCGGGGTTGGCGGTGGAGTTCCCCAGACTTATGGTTCTGGGGGACTTCAATCTGCCGTCCCTGGGGCGGTCCTCGGAGGCGGCCCGGGAGTTCATGGCTACCATGGCAGCTATGGGCCTGTCTCAGATTATTCGTGACCCGACTCGTGACAGTGGTCTCACCCCGGACTTAGTTTTCTTGTCTGAGCAGTGGCAATGTGATCTGAGGGGAGAGTTACATCTTTCCCCATTGTCATGGTCAGACCACGCCCTGGTGACCCTGAGACTCTCCTCTGCTGCCCCACTCCGCAGGGAGGCGGGACCTACTCGATTGGTCTGCCCTCGGCGACTGATGGACCCAGTGAGGTTTCAGAAGGAGCTAGGGGTTATTCCCGAGGACTTGCTTCACGGTCCAGTGGAGGTCCTGGCCGCAGCCTGGAATAGAGAAGCGGCCAGGGCTCTGGACAAGATCGCGCCTGTGCGACCTCTCCGGCCCTGTTCAGCCCGTCACTCGCCGTGGTTTACGGATGAGCTGAGGGCTTTGAAGAGGGTTAAGAGACGTCTAGAGCGCCGCTGGAGAAAGACGAAGACTGAATCTGACCGAACACAATCTAGAGCCGCAGTTAAGGCCTACCTTGTGGCGGTAAGAGCAGCGAAACGTGAATATTTCTCCGCTCTTATTGCATCCGCAGAATGCCGCCCGATGGCCCTGTTTAAGATTACAAGATCGCTTTTGGGTCAGGAGCAAGGGGAGACCCATTTACAGGGCCGATCAGAAGAGTTTTCTGAGCATCTGCAGGACAAAATCGCTCAGATTCATTCCAAGTTGGACTCCAAGCATGGGATAAGATCTGGGGAGATGCCAGAGGCCCGTACTTGCCATGTTATCTGGGAGCAGTTTGATCCTGTTGGGCCTGATGAAGTAGACAGGATCCTCCGGATTGTAAACGCCACCACATGCCAACTTGACCCATGTCCCTCCTGGATGGTTAAATCAGCTAGTGAGGTGACATGTGGCTGGGTCCAGGCGATTATAAATTCGTCCTTGAGTGAGGGGGTGTTCCCGGCTGCCTTTAAGGAGGCGCTGGTGCACCCCCTCCTCAAGAAACCATCCCTGGACCCTACCATCCTGGGCAATTTTCGCCCAGTCTCCCACCTTCCCTTTTTGGGAAAGGTGGTTGAGAAGGCGGTGGCGTTGCAACTCCAGAGGATTCTGGAGGAAACAGATTACCTGGACCCCTTTCAGTCAGGTTTCAGGCCGGAATATGGGACAGAGACCGCATTGGTCACGCTTATGGATGATCTCTGGCGAGAGCGGGATGGAGGGAGTGCGTCCATCCTTGCTCTCTTAGATCTCTCAGCGGCTTTTGATACCGTCGACCACGGTATACTTTTGGGACGGCTCGAGGAGTTGGGGGCGGGCAGCGTGGTTTCGCGCTGGTTCGCCTCCTTCCTCCAGGGCCGTTCCCAGTTGGTGTTGATAGGGGAGGAGAGAGCTGACCCGAGACCCCTGACTTGTGGGGTGCCTCAGGGGTCGGTTCTCTCTCCTCTCCTATTCAACATCTACATCAAGCCGCTGGGTGAGATCATCCGTCACCACGGGATGAGGTATCACCAATATGCCGATGATACCCAGTTATACATCTCCATCCCGGGTGAAGTAAGTGATGCGGTCAATGCCTTATCTCAGTGCCTGGAGGCTGTGGGGGCCTGGATGGGGAACAACAGGCTTCAACTGAACCCTGGTAAGACGGAGTGGCTGTGGATTGATGGCCCCCCTGGATCCGGGAAGTTGTCTTGGTTCTGGGTGGAGTTGCACTACCCCACTCGGATCCAGTGCGGAATCTGGGGGTCCTCCTGGACTCGCGACTCCTGCTCGAAGAGCCGGTGGCAGTCGTGGCCAGGAGGGCCTTTGCACAGCTCCGAGTTGTGCGCCAGTTGCGCCCTTTCCTGGATCAGGAGGCCCTCCGAACAGTCACTCACGCCCTTGTCATCTCCTGTATAGACTATTGTAATGCGCTCTACATGGGGCTACCCTTGAAGAGTATCCGGAAGCTTCAGCTGGTGCAGAATGCGGCAGCGCGAGCAGTTACGGGGGCCAGGAGATCGGCCCATGTAACACCTCTGCTTCGCGAGCTGCATTGGCTGCCAGTTTGCTTCCGGGTCCAATTCAAGGTGTTGGTGATCACCTTTAAAGCCCCACATGGCATAGGACCAGGGTACCTGAGGGACCGTCTCATCCTGATAACGTCGGCCCGCCCCACCTGTGCATGCAGAGAGGGCATGCTTTGGACCCCCTCAACAAGAGAGTTCCATCTAGCGGGGTCCAGAAGGCGTGCCTTCTCTGCGATAGCGCCCGCCCTATGGAATATCTTGCCCCCAGAGGTGAGACTGGCCCCCTCCCTCCTGGCCTTTCGGAAGGCCCTTAAGACCTGGCTCTATCACCTGGCCTGGGACAATAGAGGCGGTAGTGCCTCCTGGGGTTGGCTAGCCCCGTAGCAACACTATCTATGCTACGTTCCCTACGTCCTTCATCTTGTATTTTATCTATTTATATTGTATTTTTTAGACTTTTATCGTATCGTTTTTAACTTTGATTGTTGTGACCCGCCCAGAGTCCCTTGTATGGGAGATGGGCGGGGAATAAATTGGATAAATAAATAAATAAAAATAAATAAATAAAGCAGCCGTTATAGAGAGGTTTAATCGGACCCTAAAAAATAAACTCTGGAGATACTTCACAGCTAGAAACACCCACTGGTACGTAGACATTTTGGAAGCAGTTCTTCAGGGGTACAATGACACGTACCACCGTAGCATCCGGACTGCTCCTAACACTGTAAATTTGTCTAATGAAAAGGTTGTATGGTTAAGACTGTATGGAGATATTTTAAAAAGTAAAAGAAAGGAAAAACATCTTAAGGCGGGGGATCACGTCAGGATATCCAGACTGAAGGGAAAATTTGAAAAGGGCTACCATCAAACCTACACGGATGAAATATTCATCATCAAAGAACTGTTAACAAGAGGGGAAAGAGGGGTGTATAGATTAAAAGATTACACAGACGAGCCAGTAAAGGGCACTTTTTACCCTGAGGAGCTCCAAAAGGTTCCTGATGATCAACAACGTGTATACAGAATTGAAAAAGTGATCAAAAAAAGAGGGCGGGGAAAATATAGAGAGGTTCTAGTCAAATGGGTCAGCTGGCCAAACAAGTTCAACAGTTGGCTAAAAGAGGCTGAAGTACAAGACCTTTGACGTGGCTGGCTTTTATATCACCCTCCCCAGCAATGCATCGGCAACAGCCTTCCCCAAAAACAAAAGTTCCAATTTTACTGTTCAACTAGCAAGAGCTCTGGACCTGCCAGGATCATGGGAAGTGGGGTTGGTAGAGATACAGTACCCACACAGCTGGAACACGCTAACCACAGGTGGCTATTTTGAAATTGCTAACGAAAAAAAGAAGTGGGAGTTTTCTTTGAGAAATGGATACTATACCAGCATCCAGCAGGTATTAGAAAATATGAACAAACTTATGACAGACGCTGAGAATCCACCAATGGCGACCCTGCAATACGACCCAGTTGCTCGAAAAATTAAATTTAAAGGAGATGGGGCGTTTAGCATACTAGCTAGTGATGAACTAGCAAACATATTAGGTTTGAAGCCCCAAGCCCGCTTCAAAAAATTCCCCTTTGCGGCCGATGTGACAGGAGGATTCAGTACCATATTTATGTGGAGCCCCAGATAGTGGGCGACTTCTATGTGCCATTACTGCGCTGCGTGCCTGTGCGGGGGCAAGACAACGACATCATCACGGTAACCTATGACCAGCCCCATTATGTTCCAGTCAGCAAGCACGGCATCAGCACAATTACTGTAGAGATCAAAACAGATCAAAACAAACACATCCGTTTTAACCACGGGAAGGTTGTCATCAAGCTTCATTTCAGGCCTCAGAAAAGTGAAGGATGGTTGTGATCAAGGAGTACGGGAGCCCTCAAGACTATGTGGCCTATTACAGGGCCCAAGCCGTAGCCGGTCTTGCGGGGTTCCGGGGAACACCCATCATGTATGGGACAGGCCTAGGCGGATTGTTCCGTGGACTTTTTCGAAAAGCAATGCCTCT
Organism: Charina bottae; assembly: GCA_023362775.1. Lineage (NCBI taxonomy): Eukaryota > Metazoa > Chordata > Lepidosauria > Squamata > Charinaidae > Charina > Charina bottae. The sequence goes on from JALMGJ010000005.1 coordinate 23,400,648, forward strand.
TCTGAGGAAAGGGTTAGAAATCGTTAAACCCCACGTGAAATCTGCAGCTAAGAATATTGTCAGAGATATGGCGGGGCAGCTTGTATCCCGTGTTGTAGGGGGCGGCCAAGAGGGCTCGGGCTTGGTCGTGGCCAGAAAGAATTACGCTTTGGGACCGCCTATTCCCTCTAAAAAGAGAAAGAATGTGAGAAAGCGCCATCATACAAAGAGGAAACGTGCTCAGAAGAGGAAGCGCTGTGACGGCCGGGACATATTCTAATACAAAATGGCTTTCATCCACGAGGCATCGCAGGAGTGTGTTAAATCAGAACTGGACCTTTTTCAACTGTCACCTACTCAAACCAGTATTGAAAATAGCACGTATGTCGAGATCCCGCCTTTATCCGCTCTGACGCCCAATGCGCCACTGGAATTTTTTATCACAGGACACGGTGAGCATTACACAGATCTAAATAACACCCTGTTGTATGTGAGTTGCAAGATTGTAAAGGCTGATGGCACAGATATTGATGACGGCGCAAGGGTGGCCCTGACCAACTATCCTATAGCTTCGCTGTTTAATCAGCTGGATGTTACTGTGGGAGACTGGCTCGTAACACAGAGCCACCACTGCTATTCTTATCGGGCCATGATTGAACTGATTCTGAACTTTGGGGCTGACGCTCTGGGAACCCAATTTACAGCTGGGTTTTTTTACAAAGATGAATCAGCGCTTATGGAGAGCACTGTGCTGGCAGCTGCGGGCAACGCTGGTTTCAAAGCGAGAGCGACACATACAGCCAGGAGTCGTAAATGGGACCTGCTTGGGCCTTTGCACAGCGATCTGTTTTTTCAAGACAAACTGCTAATTAATGGGGTTGATGTGAAAGTCAAACTCACAAGAAGCAGAAACAAATTTTGCCTAATGAGGGAAGGCAATGAGAATTACAAAGTGCAGCTCCTGTCGGCTTCTCTCTTTGTAAAGCGTGTAAAAGTAGCAGCAGGCATACGGATGGGCCACGGGGAAGCCTTGCTCGCCTCCAACGCCAAATATCCCATTGATCGTGTGGGGATGAAGGTTTACAGCATTCCTGCAGGCAGCCTTGTGTGTAATCAGGAAAACCTATTTCTGGGCCAGCTACCTAAACAGCTAGTGATTGGATTTGTGGACAATGCCTCTTTCAGTGGAGATTATGAAAGAAACCCATTCAATTTTCAGCACTGCAATGTTAATTTTTGTGCCGTGTATTGCGATGGCGAACAGGTCCCCGCCAAATCTCTTCAGCCTGATTATGCTCATGGTGTTTTTGTGAGAGAATACATGCAGATGGTACAAGTTTCAGGCAAAGGTATGAAAGACAGACCTCTCCTAATCAGCCGTGAAGAGTTTAGTCACGGATATAATTTATATTGTTTCGACCTGAGTCCTGACCAGGGGTGCTCGGAGCACTATTCTTTGATCCGGAACGGCAACCTCAGAGCGGAAATTAGATTTGCACTACCTCTCCCCAATACCGTCAATATGATTCTCTATGCAATCTTTGAAAACCTCATTGAAATAAGCCACACCAGGAACGTGCTTTTTGATTATATGTGAGGATGGACACCCTGCAGCTCCTCCGGCTGTTCTCTGGAAATCCTGACTTTCTAGGGGTCTATCCCTGTCACCTGCTACCCAAGAGGCAAATCTCCAAAAGACCGTTCGGCGTAATTGTAAACACTCATCCTCAAACGCTACCTGGCGAGCACTGGCTGGATGCCTTCCCATCTCCCGGCTATGGTGAATTTTTTGACTCTTATGGAAGGCCTCCAGACAGCCCTGACTTTCCTGGAGCCATAGCGATATTCTTAGAGCAGCAAGCTAAGAAGTACACGTTTCATCACCTTCAACTGCAACACCCCACCGCTGTAACATGTGGGCACCACTGCATGTTTTTTCTACTGAACCGGTCTAAAGGCATGGACTATGGAAATATTTTAAAGATGTACTCCGATGATCCTGTTAAAAACGATCAAATGGTAAAGCTGTTTGTAAAATGTATAAAGGTGGGGAGGGGTATTGGAGCCTGTAACCATCACCAGTGCATGCAGACATGTATGCCTTACTGCAAAATAAAGAAAAAGCCTTAAACGTTTTACTTCTTTCACTGTGTTTTTATTCATTTTACAAGCGGTACATACAACATTGCATGGCCAACAGGTTGAAAAGCATACATTTTACAAATTGAGCCAGTTACCAAGCCTGATACTGCTTCTAGGCTTTACCATCAGGGGTCCAGAGGGCGAGACAGCAAACAGGGGCTTCTGAGTCCCAAAAGGGGCAGTCATAACAGAGTCAGGGCTAGTAGCATCCTCCCCCTTAATAACCAGAGAGTCTTTCAACTTTTCTAACTGCTCTTTAACAGCCGTAGAACCCAACACAGAGGTAGGGACATTCACCTCGGCCATAGCAGTCATAAATTCATCCCAGCCTTTAGGTTTCCGCTTCTCAGTAAGGGAGCGATGTTGCGAGGTGCCTTTCACCAGGTCTAAAATGTTAGTACCGGTAACAGGCATGCCCTTGTATAAAAATGTTCCATGTGTATCCCAGGATGATATGTCCTGGTGCTGTTTCATTTTGTTTAGCAAAAGTTCTGCATTTTTCCTATACTGGGAGCTGACGCCACTTAGGATCTCAGTCATGGTAGCATCCTGCAGAGTGGCATGTGGAGGCTGTTCTGGCAAGGCTTGGGGTTGATGAGTCTCTTCTGAGGGGTAAATGAGATTCAGTCTGTCTTTCTCAGACTCGTTTTGTCTGGTCAGTCGTAGAAACCTCTGCAGCACAGAATTGTAGAGCTTAATCTTTTCCTCCTCGCCCAAATCAGCTCTCTGAAGAACGGAGCGCATCTCATCATCCAGACGATTAGCAGCCACAGTCCCCATAGTAGGAGCCCTGCCCTGTAGTTGCCCCATCTGGTGGCGTGGCACCAGAAACATTTTCTCAGCATAGTCCATGGCTTATCAGGCTATCAGGTTAGCCAACAGCGGTATAGCAGCCCCCAGCAGTGAACCAACGAAACCGCCTGACTGGCGAATGACCTGCTTCTTCTTTTTGAGGGATACCTTTCTATCGCTCAGTTTTTTGATGACACATTTCTTCCTCTTTAAAGTTCAGTATTGTGAAGGCTTCAAAGGGAGGTTTCCTTTTAAGGTGTTCAGGGCTATTTCTGCTATTGCCCCCACCAGATCGTTATTAGCCTTGCATAAGATGGCCTTTCTCTGTTTTGGCCCAGCCCTTACTAAGATTTTTAAAACCGCCAAATTTCTGAGCACCCTCTCTGACATCCTGAATGAACTAGTGCTAAGGCATTCAGGCTAATGCTTTTTACTCTTCTTTTTCATAGTGTAAACAGCAGGCCAATCAGGGGGAAAGAGGCCTGTTCTCAACCGGTAGGTTTCTGGGGTGCTGGCTGCCAAATCTACCAAAAGGTACCTGTGTGGTTTGTGAGTGGCATCTTGGAACACTTCTAAAAAATACTGGGTGTTAGTGGGGTACATCTGGCGGCCCAGTGTGACAATTTGCAACTGATCACGAGGGCTGCGGAATAAAACCAAATATTTGGAATTCAGAGCTATTGTTCTCATCTTCTTACCTTGAAAAAACAGGTTTTGAAGTATGAGAATAATGCTCAGGTTTCTGTGGTGAATGTACTGTGTAAAAGCCTTCTCTATTTGATCGCTGTCGCCGGCTGAAGCCATGAGGTCGTCTACCACAGCTAAATTGGTTTGGTTTGGTGGAAACAAATCATCATCTTCAAAGGAAGATGGGAGGCCCTCCATAAACTTAATATAAGGGAATTTATTAAGCAGTTCTTTGTACAGAGGTTGCCAGCAGCTATAAAACCATACAATATTTTGTGGCATTTGAGACATCACAGAGGTACCATGCTCTAACATTTGCTTGATAAAAAAAGATTTGCCAGAATTGGACGGCCCGCTTATAATGCAAGAGAAAGGGTGTACAAACTGTACAATGTTTTCCATAATGTTCAATAGCCGTACGGCAGTGTGCAGTAATCCTCGCTCTTTAGAGCCCTTTTATTATAGACGACCTTCAGGGTTTTCCTGAGGACTCTTGTTTCTAGGGCCCACTGTCACTTAACCCTAAAAATACCCGGCTGTTCCACTTTGATCGATTTTTTTCTCTCTGGGCCGGTCAGGCAGTAATCATCCACCAGTTCTTTCAAGCTGTCAAAATTAACCTTCTCAGCGTTGCCACTGTTTAGCGTAATACCCTTCACCTTTAGCACCGCTTCTCCGCTGGACAAGGCGTAGCCATATGTTTTGGGTCCGGCTGCCACAAACTCTGTGATTGAGGTGTTTGGTGGGATCTCGCTTGTCAGCTGCCCTAAATAGTCACCCAAAGGTGGTGTCCACGCCCCCTGTCTACTTATAAAAATGACTGAATCAGTGTCATGGTACAGGCATCTATCTCCCAATCCATCCAGTAGCCTGTATAATTCCAGCCGGGCATAAGCCGTTGTAAAACTGGCGATGAATATGTTAGTACATGTGGCTTTGGTGGGTTGGTTCTTGGCCGTTTTCCACGTCACAATGGCTGTCTCCGTATCCACAAGCTCGCATGAGGAAACATCATAATAGGGCACAAAAAGATATTTGAATAATTCCTCAGGTTTTGTCACCACTGATGTGGTCAGGTGGTTGGTGTTCTGGCCAAACTTGCCCCACAGAGAGTTTAAAAAGAGTTTGGCAATCTGCCTTTTAGCAGGATTTACTTCAATATGCTCATGCCGTAAGCGGACACCTTCCATCTTTTCATAATCCTGAATATATTGATCTTTATCCTGTTCTGTTTTGCACCAGGACGGGTAACCGCTGGCCTCCTGCTTCTGTCTGAGATGGGTGTTCATATACCCTGAAAATAATGTGACTGATGTTCTTTCAAAATGCCAGATATCATAGATCTCAGCAATTCTGTAACCCTTTTCTATAGCCACATTCAATTCAACAGTACACCATGTCCCTGTCAGAGCCCTTTCTTCATCATTGTGTTGACGGGGCGGTTTGCAGATTTTCTGTGCAGGTTGCACACAGGCAAAACATTAATTTGCCCCCTGATTTGTGGGGTAGGACTGGGAAATAGAGGTTCCTTGGTGGGTACACTTTGAATTTGGCAATCCCGAAATACTGCTTTATGTCCCCAAAGTTTTGATAGATGATTTGGGGGTGTCCAATTGGGTACTCCTTGTTCTTGTTCACAAAGGGGTACAAACTGGTGAAATCGTAATATAAGATTTGCTCACCAGCTTTTGGCTTGTAGTACAGGCATGTGGCATTTGTTCTACCCCCAAAAAATGCATCTCGGGGGTTCAAAGGGGTTGGGAGCTTGTTCTCCATTAGAAACTGCTTCAAAGCAGGGTCGTTCTCCAGCATGTCCCACCATTCGTGTTCCCAGATGCTACGTATGGCATACCCCTGGTCCCTGAGGTACTCTTCTTTAATCCTGGTACGATTGTGCAGCCCCCCGTATGTTGAATCAAGTAATTTGTTGAAGTCTTTTTCAGAGTAGCAGACAGGACAGCCGTGAAAAAAACAGCTGTGAAATTCAAAAGCAGTGGGGACCCCGTTTATGACTGCAAACCCGTCCAAAAAATATTTGCCTACTTGCTTTTCACCACCCTTCAGAGCATGCTGGATATTGAGATTCTCAGTGTGCTCTATATGCAACAGCCATTGAATCGCTGGTGCTGAGTACCTTTTCTGTGTCTTGTGATAACTGTCCAAAGGGGCTAACGCAATGGTATTCCTCTTCAAATACATGAACAGGTACTGGGCCATGCAGACAGAGGCCAGTGTAATATACTGGAAAGGATCAATGCAACGGATCTCTATCTCCTCAACAATCTCTCCCCCGCCATCTCTGAGGCACTCGCGTTCTGTCACTTTCATGACTTGGTCCCTGAATCAAATACAGGCCTCCCTCAGAATCTCCACATCTTGTCTGCAGTAGTAAGCCAGGGCCTTCTTTAGCTTAAACACAGTGCCTGCATTATCTGCGTGCCATTTCAGGAATTCTTCTCTCTCCCCGGGCATCATGGTTTCTGGACTGTAATACTTGGCTTCAGGGAGCGGCCCCACATAGTCTTGATTGTCTATTGTGTTGAACAAATGGGGGAAATACCCCTTGTTGCCCCGAAAACCCATAGCTTTGGGTAGCTTGCTTAATTTAAGGGGCAAAAAGGAGAGGCTGTCAATAAACCAAATCTTATAATCCGGTAGGAGAATACACAGCAGCTTACCCCCTTGACTGATAAATTCAACACGCACTTTTTCCCGTATCAGCTGTCTCAGCACCAGGTACCCGTCATAACCTTTGGAATTGTGAGCAATAAAGGTACACCTTTTAAACTTGTGATTTATAAACTTCTTCACAAATTGCTCCAGGCAGCTAACGCCATGACAGCCCCAACTCACAGCCTCTTTGCCATCACCTTCCTCCAGCATATCCGTGGCATACACGTAATTTGGTATATGCACACCCGTCTCTTGACAGCATTCAAAATCATAAATGATGTATCTTTCACCAATTTGCGGGTGCTCCAAAGGCTTCAGAAAGCATAAATGCCCTTCCAAGCTGTCAACCTTCTCAGAGCACTGACCACACTTTGTTTTCTTGCATTTTGTGTGGGGAGTGAAGACATAAAGGCCACACTTTTCACAATATACCTTATTCTTACAGTCAACTTTCCCTTCCAATGCCATCTGTGTATGGCTTTCAAGACAGGCCTTAGACCGGCAAAACAATTTGCACCTGCAGCATCTTACCCTCTCTTCCGCCACTTCCTGGCAGTCTTGCTTCAGGCACGCTCGACAGAGGAATTGACAATCGTGACTGAATTTGTGATGGTAGGCTGTGTGGCAGAATTCACAGAAATAACGCTCACCCAGGAAGCCCTTGATGTTTTTGATTCCATAGTAATGCTTGTCGTGTAACAATATAAACACCAGTTTTTCTCGCTGTCCTCTGCCTGTGACAAAAAAGCGCCACCCTCCTTCGTTGTAAAGCAAAATTTTTATGGTTATACCTAAAAGCTCTTCAAAGAGATGTATCTGTGAAAAGCCAATCCTGTTTTCTGTGGAAATGCCCAGTCTGGTATGTAGGGCCCTGGCTCTAGTAGCAATTTCTTGATTTGTAACTTCTCCGTTGTCAAGCAAATACAACAGACTACCTGTGAAACACAGAAATTCACCCTCCACATTGAAATCAACCAGGTGCTGTCTTTTTGTCTCCAGGACTTTGGTGAATATCACGGTGCTTAACTTCCTACGCCCGCCGCCCTCTTTGTACTTCACGATGGTGACCACTAATTGTAAACAGCCCCCCCATATCAACTCTGCTTTGCTCTGTAGAAGGTTTTCAGCATGGGTCAAAAAGTCATCAGCATTTAAATCATGCATATGTCTCCTAAGGGTAAAGAGGGGTCGATTTAGACCGTCTGCATCTAGGCGAAGTTGAACAAAATCATTTGGCCCTATCGCCCTAGAAACATTATTCAAAAAGGTCTGTACCACATTATGGATAATACCTATAGCCTCTACAAATGATCTGATACGTTCAAGATTAGCAAATCTATACCATTGGTAGTATTCCACAGCTCTGTAATATAGGATAGGCCTAATTGTTGGTGGGGTCTCTTTTCATTCATTGTCATTCCCTACATGGCTGGTGTGTCTGAAAAGATAAAACGGATATTTGGCAAACACCACATACCTGTATATTTCAAACCCACCAACACACTGAGACAGAGGCTTGTACACCCCAAAGATCAAACTCCAAAACACAAGAAAAGCAATGTAGTTTATGCAATCCAGTGCAGTGAGGAGTGCTCTGAACTTTACATTGGAGAAACCAAACAACTTTTGTACAGGAGGATGGCCCAACACAGGAGAAGTAACACCACAGGACCAGAGTCAGCAGTTTATCTTCATTTAAAGGAAAAAGGACACTCATTTGAGGACATTAATGTTCACATTTTAGACAGAGATGATAGGTGGTTTGAGAGAGGGGTCAAGGAATCCATTTATGCCAACTTGGAAAATCCTTCCTTGAATAGAGGTGGGGGCCTCAGGCACAATCTTTCTCCCATCTTTCTCCCGGCTCTGTCTTCTGTGCCTAGGAAGATTAAGACCATTTCACAAGCTCAACAGCAGCATGGTGATCTTAACGATCCTCCTTTAGATAATACAAGGACTTAAAATAACATCTCAATATAACCATGCCCCCAGGTGTAAGGTCACACAGCTACCTAGAAACATATTTAGGACTCCCTTACCAACTTTGCTCAGACTGAAGAAGCTCCTTGGATAAGGAGCAAAACGTTTCCACTAAGAAAATAGAAATCCAGTTGACATGATTCAAGCTACAGACAATTCCACCTGGATGACTGAGAACCTTCATAGACATATTGCCATACATTTTGGGGATATATTTACTTATACTACATATCTCTTGGTATGGGGAAAAGGAAGAAGAGACAAAGGACTCCCTCGGCAACGCAACCCTCATCTAAACCATTGAAACAACAGAAGGTGGACAGATATGTTACAAGTAAGCAATCCTCGTCAGCAAATTATAATTTCCCGTCTTATCTACTGAATAGAAATGATTCTTTAGAGTGGGACTTACAGGCTGAGATAGAGAGTCAGCAATTGTTGGAGTTCACTTCATCATCGTTAGAAAATACGACTCCTCCACAGGCTGTCTGCACAGCTGCTGAACAATTAGATAAGGAAGGACTACTTGATCTTAAAAGTTTGAAAGTCCAAAACTCATTGGAATTTATAACTAGACACAGCCTGTTGACGGCACAGACGGTTCTCTCAATCTTTGATTTACTGACCTCAATTAATACTCAAGTTGACTCTTTAAAAGACTCTTTTGTCGAACTCATCAAGAATCATTCAAATCAAACTGAGGCCTCTGACAAAACTAAGGGCTTATACTTAGGCTGTTACTCAAAGTCAGGTTGTGGAGGAAGGGAAGCTTCAGTTACTGAAGTTAACCCTTTATTAGGAGTTAAAAGGGAAGCTATGAATATGACAGACAACTGCATAGAAATAAATGAAAAGGGTAAAAAACCTTTATTAGGCAAATGTTATTTACAACCCAATAAGATAGCCCTTCAAATACAATCTAATAGAATTAATGGAGGCAAATGGGAGACGAAAAGAGCTATATCCCAATCATTAAGTCAGTTACTACGTTGTGAGAAACGATTTGTGGATTTACAGATGATAGACTGGTTACCAGCCAGAGGTGGCTTTAAACGGATCTTGTTGACTTTTGGTCCTTCTGTGATACCTAGTATGCTTCTAAAAATGAAACCCTTTCTGAATACATTCTCAATATTTCCAACTCGAGTTTTTCATTCAGAGGAAATTAATCCACTTATAATTCAGTGTAACCAAGAGAGTGAGAGAATTTTAACTCATAGTAGAAACACTCCCTCAGATAAATTCAAGGACACCTCATCAAAGACTATGCCAAGGAACAATAATAGTAAACATTCTTTCCTCCCGATAACAACCCAGTTGACGAAGGATCCTTCAGAAGGAAATTTAATTAACGCATTTAGTGTTCTACCAGATAATAAACAAGATGATACATTTAAGAAATTAGATGATTTAAAAGGAGCTTTAAAGGCAACTTGTTACAAAGTGAAGACCTTAATAAATTCAACATTTCAAACAATGCAAGAAGAAAACCTTCACTTTGGACAACAATTTGAACGCACTGAAAAGAGAGAGCAAACTAGTTACAGACAGAAAGTGGACAATGATAATCAAGAATTACAAAATCCAGATGTAATATCTGAGATAGAGGAGCCTTTAGCTCTCACCACAAGTAATAATATTACACAGAAGCAAATGGAAACAACTAAAGCAAAAATTATTACAGTGGCTCAAGTTCATGAGCAACCCTTAGAAATTTCCAACCTTGGAGCTTTAGAAGATGGAAACATGGATGAAACCCATTTGGGTCATAAAGAGGGTTTGTCTAGATCAAGGATATTAATGCATATGGCCTGATGGTATGCAGACCAGTATAAGATAAATCCCCTGAAAATTATTTCGTGGAATATAGCTGGATGGTATCGTAACAAAGGCCTTAACCATTTAGATCACTTGTTAGATATGGATGTTCTTTTGCTACAGGAAACGTGGACAGCAGATGACCTTGTATTAAATGGTTATCATTCGTACAAGTTGGAGGCAACCACTGGCAGAGGGCCAGGGCGGATGAAAGGTGGATTGGGAATTCTTATTTCCACCGCCCTGAGAGTAGGTCATAAATCCATTCAATCACTTAATCAAACAACTATGGCCGTACTTTTAGATCTGGGAAATATCTCTTTATTAATTATCAATGTATACCTCCCGCCAATACAAAGAAAAGCAGAAATTGAGGCAATGTGGTTAGATTTAGAGCACTATGTTGATAACCTCCTTCTGGAATACCCTAGTGTTTTGGTACTCCTTGGGGGTGATTTTAACGCAAGGCTAGGTCCTGATGACCATACACTGTTCTCTAAATTTCAACAGTATCCTCCAACCCACGCTCCCAATTTACCAGATACCACCTTCGTACGCCTCTCCAAAGATAAAAGATTTAACTACGCTGGGATCTGTCTAGCCAAGTTTACAAATAAGTTTAATTTATTCATACTAAATGGCTCTTTTAAAAGTGATCACCCAGGAGAATATACATTTATGGTTGGGACTAGGAAAAGTACCATTGATTATATGCTAGTTCCTACTAACTTATTACATTTAGTGGAGTCCTTTAAGGTGCTTCCACATCTAGAAAATGACCACCTTCCTCTATGTCTACATTTGAAGACAACTACTAGTCAGATGCGGCCAGAGGCATATTTTACCCCTGTCATCGTCCCGGCAGGACAAGTAAGTTGTCGTGCTAAATGGACCCCACAACTTGATCAAAGGGTGAGGAAGACATTAGCAGAGGGTGATCTACAAACAATTCGATTATCGTTTATGTCTCCTAATATCTCACAAGACCCATTGACTTTGTATAAAAATTTAACACAAAAATTACAACCAATATTAACTCGCGCTTCTAACGTTGATAACAAAAGAGCTGTGCCTTTATCCAAGACATGGTTTGACAAAGAATGTGTTGAAGCCAAGAAAGCTCTCACTGCAGCTTATCATCTATATAAATCTGAGACAGAGTCTAACAACAACAGAAATACGAAGTCTCTTGAACACCTTCTTGCCATCAAAAAACAGTATAAGAGATTGGTGATTGATAAGAAGAAGCAGGATATGAAAACCATGTGGAAGCGCCTTATTGAAGCTGCCAAATTGAAGAACACCTCTCTTTTTTGGCAATTATTATCTAACCAGACAGCAAGATCTTCTACTATTCTAGACACTCACATTTCACCAGAGGTCTGGGAATATCATTTTCAGAAAATGTATGAGGACCCTAATAATGTGATGCTGACACATATGAACAAAGGCCTAACCTTGTGGCCTCCAGTATCAGTAACTGAAATTAAATCTCTTATAGGACAACTTAGAAAAGGGAAGGCTCCGGGGATGGATTTTATTTCAGCGGAAGTATTAAAGAACAATGTTGAATGGTGGACCCCAATTTTAGCAACACTTTTTACTTATATTGATAAAACAGGGAGAATTCCAGAGGATTGGGGCCTGGCTATCATAGTACCGATTTTTAAAAAAGGGATGACAAATGATCCTGCCAATTATAGGCCTATTAGTCTCCTGAATATAATTAGCAAGCTCTACGCTAGACATCTGCAAGAAAAACTCAAAGAATGGCTGGACCAGAGAAAGCTTATAGCGGACGAGCAGGCTGGCTTCAGAGAGGGCAGAGGAACCATTGAACAATGCCTGATTCTTCAACATCTGATTGAAAAATATCGTACCAACAAGATAACATCATTGTATGCAGCCTACATAGACTTAAAGGCAGCTTTTGATTCTATATCTAGGCCTAAGCTGTGGGAGAAGTTGGAAGCTGCCTCAATAGACAGTAGACTTCTCTATTTAATTCGGGCCTTATACTCTGATACGGCCTTGAAGGTCAGATGCAATAGGTTTGGGTCTCTTTCCAAGCTGATTAAGGTACAAAAGGGGGTGAAACAGGGCTGTATTTTGGCCCCGCTACTTTTTAATTTTTATATTAATGATATGGTAAGTTGTCTAAATCACCCGGACTTTCACCCTCCTAAAGTAGGGGACCGTAGTATTGCCCTGCTGCTTTATGCAGATGATGCGGTCATACTTTCTAGGACTCCTGTAGGTCTCAACAGAGCTTTGACAACTGTGGCCCAGTATTGTATTAATAATCAGCTAGAAATAAATTATCAGAAAACAAAGATAATGACCTTCGCCAAAAGACCGAAATTTCGTTCTTGGAATATAAATGGGCATAGAATAGAGCAAATGACTAGCTTTAAATACCTAGGGGTAGTCATGCACGCCACTGGATCTAGGAAACCTCACTTTGATTATGCAGCTGATTCCGGACAAAATTCAGCTAATGCCATTTTAAAGTTTTTCCGGAGTAAAGGAGGGCATTATATACCGGCAGCTCTTAAACTCTTCCAGGCGAAGACATTAGCCCAGCTCCTTTATGGGTCCTGTGTTGGTGCTCTAAGTTCAAGTATTATATCCCTGGAAAGAGTGCAATCAAAATTTATTAGAGCAGTATTTCAAATGCCCAAATGTGTTCCAAACGCTTACCTTCGATTGGAAGCGGGCATGATAAAAGTTGAGGCAAGAGTGCGCCTAGCTTCCCTGAATCTTTGGCTAAAACTCAAGCATTATCCTCAAGGTTTAGCACCACTCATTTTCCAAGATTACTTCCAATCCTCTTGGTTAAAGGATATTGAATCTAGTCTCACCAAGCTAGGATTTTCTACAGATTCAATTCTCAGGATGGATTATGAACAGGCAAAATTGGCCTTGAAGCAAAGGATAAAGGACATAGAGAGACAAATGGACTTAGAGAAGGCCCCTAATTTCTTATCATCAGAGTATAATAAATATATTGTTAATTCTGCTAACTACCTTACTCAACTTGAAATCCCTAGCCATCGGAAAGCCTTTGCCCTAGCTTGTAGCCACGCACTCCCTTCCGCAGTCTTGGATGGTAGATATAAAAAAATCCCAAAAGCTGCAAGGTGGTGCTGTTGTAATAATGGAGAGATAGAAAATACAGTCCACGTGCTCCTCCGTTGTCCTTTTTATAAAGAGCTTAGGAGTAAATTAATATTACCTTTGACCAAGAAATATCCTAGGAGGCAAGATATAGAGTATATGCAAATGTTACTTATAGATGAAGATCCAACTGTTACGGCGCAAGTAGCCAAATTCTGTGCAGCTGCTATAAAGATACGCCAGACTATGATAGGAAAAATGTAGTAATGTACTCCTTGTAATGATTTTAATAATTTTAAAAGGTTTATATATATATATCACACCATATTTTATATATGATATTTTATTTTATAAGCATTTACATCTGATAGAATATTAGTTATGACTAATATTAAGAGCATATTTAAATTTGATTAAGGGGCTCAGCCACATTCTGGTCTGAATGTATTTTAATTTTTAATTGGAACAATGTAATTTAACTTATAATTTTAAAACTATTTTAAATCAGATGGTGCATATTGTAAGGTTCAGTGAGTATACCTTGTAGAATCTTGTACTGGTCAGTGACCGTAATAAACCATTCATTCATTCATTCATTCATACATTTTGGGGATGAAACCCTGAAGTTGGTAAGGAAATTCGAGAAGACAGCAAGAAAGGTGGCAGACTATAGAAACCACCTACGTTTTAACCTCAGATGCAGACAACAGAGACTCATCCCGACAAGCCTACGCCTGCAATCTACAGTTAAGGGTCACAGAGCAGATCAGATCCTGCAGCAGGCACAAAGACATCTTCTAAATGAAAGAATAAGGCAAGTCCACTTCACCATTGATGCCCTGCAATACAATTTTGAAAACCTTCACCAGGAACTCACAGCCACCCTTCCTGACCCAATCCTGGATAGAGTTATTCAGCTTGGCAATAAAGTACAGCTGGCCCAGCATCACAAGACAAAGGAGAGGCAAACTAAGAAATTTGACATTCTTCTTTCTCGCAGCAAGCAGAAACAAGGAACTGGAGAAACCGCTGGGAGGAACAACAACAACAGGACCACAGAGGACAAAAAGAACATGTGGGTGAAAAATCTCTCAGACAGAGAGCTCACCCAACCAGAGAGAGATGTCCTAGCCAAAGGTCTTAATTTTGCCATCACTCCCAAGCAAGTTCCGGTTGTGGAGCTCATTACAGCCACAGAATCTGCCATCCACAACAACCACCTACCTTTTGAGGAAGCAGAACAACTCCGGCTTAAAATATCTGCAGCTCTGTCCAGTGCTCAACCTCCTCCCCCCAACCTTACCGTCCAAGAGAGGAGAGCCCTGACAGCCCTCAGCAAAGATGAAACCATCACCATTTTACCTGCTGACAAAGGAAGATGTACAGTGGTTCTAAACACTGCAGACTACCACAATAAAATTACCTCACTTTTGGAGGATCACCATACATATGAAAAACTGAAAAGAGACCCCACCAACAATTACAAGAAAAAGGTAATAGACAGTTTGAAACAATTGGAACATGATGGCTCCATCGATAGGATTACCTACCACCGTCTGTATCCTGGAGAAGCCATCCCCTGCATCTACGGACTTCCTAAGATCCACAAGGAAGGAACACCCCTCCGACCCATAGTCAGCAGCATTAATTCGGTAACATACAACATTGCCAAACACCTCTCTACCATACTAGCACCTCTAGTTGGACACTCTGAACACCACATCCATAATTCGGAAGAATTTGTTTCCAAAGCAAAGATCCTGAAACTGGATACAGATGAAACTATGGTCTCCTTTGATGTGTCCTCCCTTTTCACCAGCATCCCCACCACTCATGCTCTATCCGCTGTCAGGAAGAGACTAGAAGAGGACAGCACCCTTGAAAGGAGAAGCCATCTCAACCCAAACCAGATCTGCCATCTTCTGGACCTGTGTCTTAACACCACTTATTTCACATACAGAGGTGACTTTTACAGACAAAAACACGGCTGTGCCATGGGTTCTCCTGTGTCACCCATTGTGGCCAATTTATACATGGAAGAAGTGGAGAAGAAAGCACTCAACACATTCCAGGGAACGGTGCCCACCCACTGGTTTAGGTATGTGGATGACACCTGGGTCAAAATCAAGACCCAGGAAGTACAGGCCTTCACGGACCATATAAACACTATAGATGCCAACATTAGCTTCACCAGAGAAGACACCAAGGACAACAGACTGGCATTCCTAGACTGTGAAGTCCTCATTGGGACCGGTGGCAAGCTAGAAATAGGGATCTACAGGAAACCCACACACACAGATCAATATCTGATGTTTGACTCCCACCATCCACTGCAGCACAAACTAGGAGTCATCAGGACATTGTCACACAGAGCAGAAACCATCCCCACCTCCATGGATTCCAAAAAGAATGAAAATCAGCACCTGAGAACAGCTCTGAAGGCCTGTGGATATCCAAATTGGGCCTTCACCAAATCTAAATCTACCAGACTTAAAACAGCGACAGATAGGGCTGAGACTCAGAGTAAACGAAAGAACCTGGTCATTCCCTACATGGCTGGTGTGGCTGAAAAGATAAAACGGATATTTGGCAAACACCACATACCTGTATATTTCAAACCCACCAACACACTGAGACAGAGGCTTGTACACCCCAAAGATCAAACTCCAAAACACAAGAAAAGCAATGTAGTTTATGCAATCCAGTGCAGTGAGGAGTGCTCTGAACTTTACATTGGAGAAACCAAACAACTTTTGTACAGGAGGATGGCCCAACACAGGAGAAGTAACACCACAGGACCAGAGTCAGCAGTTTATCTTCATTTAAAGGAAAAAGGACACTCATTTGAGGACATTAATGTTCACATTTTAGACAGAGAAGATAGGTGGTTTGAGAGAGGGGTCAAGGAATCCATTTATGCCAACTTGGAAAATCCTTCCTTGAATAGAGGTGGGGGCCTCAGGCACAATCTTTCTTCCGGCTCTGTCTTCTGTGCCTAGGAAGATTAAGACCATTTCCCAAGCTCAACAGCAGCATGGTGATCTTAACGATCCTCCTTTAGATAATAAAAGGACTTAAAATAACATCTCAATATAACCATGCCCCCAGGTGTAAGGTCACACAGCTACCTAGAAACATATTTAGGATTCCCTTACCAACTTTGCTCAGACTGAAGAAGCTCCTTGGATAAGGAGCGAAACGTTTCCACTGAGAAAATAGAAATCCAGTTGACATGATTCAAGCTACAGATCTACCTGGATGACTGAGAACCTTCATAGACACTCGGCTTTTAAAAAAAGTTTTCCTCTTAAGAACTGGGTTGTTATGGCTGCCTGGGCTTTTAAAACATTTTTGCCCAGTGCTACCAGATGCCACGTGGCTGTGTGGAGAAGAAGGAAAACGCTGCTTTTTAAAAAAAGTTTTCCCCCTATTCAGAACTGGTCAGCGATGCCTGCCGTAGCATTTTAACACCTCCAGATCCCCGTTCCCAGCTTGCAGCAGCGTGAGTAAAAAGACACCGGTGTTTACTTATGTTAAATCTTTATAACCTTCCTTGTTTACTGCTGCCTTAGATATGCTTGTAAACATCTCCTTCAGCCCACTGACTGCTTAGGGAAAGAAAAGCTTTTTTCCCCTTTTGAAAAAGCATTGCCCCCCCCGCTTTTCTCTTTCTTCTGCTTAGAAACTGATAAGGCTTTAAACACAGGCAGTGTGGAACGCTGTGCAAAGGGTGAAGCGACCCCTCCCTAGGGATGGTGGAGCTGAGGCAACCGCCCCTTCCCTCACAGCCATGTGGTGCAGGGACATGCCTGAGCATGCCTTGGGGTAGCACGTTGGGGTGGGGGAGGGTCACACTCCACTTCCGGCAAAACATGCGGCTGGTCCAGGGAGGGGTGGGTGACACGTCACTTCCGGCAAAACACGTGTTGCATGATGGGAGGGGTGGCTAACACACAGAGGATCATGGGAGGGGGGAGGGACTATGACATCACTTCCGGTGAGTCAGCATTTTTCTTATCTGATCAAGCCCATACAAAAAAGGTATACACTATTACTACTGATGCTGATGCTAGGGAAAGTGGAAGGCAAAAGGAAGAGGGGCCAACCAAGGGCAAGATGGATGGATGATATTCTGGAGGTGACGGACTCGACCGTGGGGGAGCTGGGGATGGTGACGGCTGACAGGAAGCTCTGGCGTGGGCTGGTCCATGAAGTCACGAAGAGTCAGAAGCGACTGAACGAATAAACAGCAACAAATGTCCTCCATAACAACTATTTTGTGAGAGATCCATGACATTATCAAAATTCCAATTCCCACTAGTCCCAAAAGCCTGGGACTCTTGGGTTGTGGGTTAGTCCAGCCAGTTGGGGTGTGTTCAGCAAATCATGGCTTAAAACAGTTGGTGAACCCAATCACAGAAAGTCTTCCTAGTTATATCCATTAATCATCATTCTGTGATCATCAGACTTTTTTCTAAGATTGAAATGTAAGCTGTATGGTTTGCATTGTGGGTGATTTTAAGATTATATTAGTATATAAAACATACTTAAAATCTGAAACATTGAATCACTATCCCCTCAGTTTTCAAAGCATAGGAGGAGGAAGGAGGAGGAGGAGGAAGGAGTATTAGGTATGTTTGCCGCCTTGAGTTATTTATAAAAATAAATAATTTTATAAAATAATAAAGGTGGGATAAAAATTAAAAAAAAATTAGGATGAATTTTGAATAAGCTTTTTCAACCAGGTGCTGTCAAAATAATTTAGCACAATTCTGATATAATTATTGCATGACAACCATTATATGTTTTAGGTGGTAGATAGATGGAGAAGGAAGGAAGGAAGGAAGGAAGGAAGGAAGGAAGGAAGGAAGGAAGGAAGGAAGGAAGGAAGGAAGGAAGGAAGGAAATTGAGTGGAAGAATTTGTGGCTATTTTGATGAAGTAGATCCATTATTATAATTAGTAATTTTGTGGGGGGGAAAGCTTGATTCTCTTAATCATTCTGAATGCCAGTTTTTAATAGTACTATTAAAACAAAATACATATGCCATTATATAGCAAACAATTATCCTTAACAATTACATTATTTATACTTGCTTTAATTTTGTATTTGTCAGTAATACTTTGTCAATTATGCTGATTAATAAAATTCCAGTAATGAATTATAAACATGATATTGTCATATTAAAATTGCTTTTCTATAAACTGTAGTGAACAGACAGATTTACAAAGTTATTCTGTTTTTATCAAAATATACAAAGCCCTCAAACATAACAGAAGCTATTGTTTCCCATATGAATTAAACAGTTATAGAAAATATTTGTACAATTATTGCTACATATAAATATTAACCATTATTGGCTTTGGTCTAGAATTATTGAGATAATATTGTTTTATAAAGTCTTATAATGTACTTATTTTAAACAGCTCATAATAAGTATAATTTTCTAAGTGATAGTTTTTCATATCCAAAAATGTTTTATGTATACAGTTAGATTTTTTCAGTGCTTATATTAATTGTGGGAGAGCTAGTTTCAGACAAGTTAAGAATAAATATATCATTATCAGAATTATGAATATTTATTTTATATAATGTAGAAACATGAGCAGGAAAGGCCAAAATTAGATGTAACAAACAGGATATTCTTTAAAGGATACATTTCCTATAATAAAATGTGGAGTGCAGTTTTCTACTTTCTCAAACTGTTAAAAACTTGGAAATGTTTTACAGAGAAAACTTGATTAAAGGATCACCATTTAGTGGATTTTGGATGCAACAGACATTTTTGTCCAAACATTCCCCCAAATAGCAGACAAGTCAACTGTATTCAAAGTAGTCTGAATGTGGCAAACACATTTGCATCAGTTTTGCATCATTTGTGACAATTTACATAATTTGTGTTGCATTGTTATGCAAGATGACATAAACGATGTAATTTGTGTCATTTGCATAATATATTTGCATAATATGCAAATGATACAAGTTGCTGTGAATGATGTAATTTCTGATTTAATGGACACAGAGTATTGGGCACACTACCCTCTGGTTGTCTGTAGCTTGAATCATGTCAACTGGATTTCTATTTTCTCAGTGGAAACGTTTCGCTCCTTATCCAAGGAGCTTCTTCAGTCTGAGCAAAGTTAGTAAGGGAATCCTTAAATATGTTTCTAGGTGGCTGTGTGACCTTGCACCTGGGGCTATGTCATGGTTATTTTGAGATGTTATTTCTAAGTCCCTTTATCATCTAAAGGAGGACCGTTAAGATTACCATGCTGCTGTTGAGCTTGAGAAATGGTCTTAATCTTCCTAGGCACAGAAGACAAAGCAGGAAGGAAAATAGGGGAAAGATTGTGCCTGAGGCCCCCACCTCTATTCAAGGAAGGATTTTCCAAGTTGGCATAAATGGATTCCTTGACCCCTCTCTCAAACCACCTATCTTCTCTGTCTAAAATGTGAACATTAATGTCCTCAAATGAGTGTCCTTTTTCCTTTAGATGAAGATAAACTGCTGACTCTGGTCCTGTGGTGTTACTTCTCCTGTGTTGGGCCATCCTCCTGTACAAAGGTTGTTGGGATGGCCCAACACAGGAGAAGTAACACCACAGGACCAGAGTCAGCAGTTTATCTTCATCTAAAGGAAAAAGGACACTCATTTGAGGACATTAATGTTCACATTTTAGACAGAGAAGATAGGTGGTTTGAGAGAGGGGTCAAGGAATCCATTTATGCCAACTTGGAAAATCCTTCCTTGAATAGAGGTGGGGGCCTCAGGCACAATCTTTCCCCTATTTTCCTTCCTGCTTTGTCTTCTGTGCCTAGGAAGATTAAGACCATTTCGCAAGCTCAACAGCAGCATGGTAATCTTAACGGTCCTCCTTTAGATGATAAAGGGACTTAGAAATAACATCTCAAAATAACCATGACATAGCCCCAGGTGCAAGGTCACACAGCCACCTAGAAACATATTTAAGGATTCCCTTACCAACTTTGCTCAGACTGAAGAAGCTCCTTGGATAAGGAGCGAAACGTTTCCACTGAGAAAATAGAAATCCAGTTGACATGATTCAAGCTACAGACTGTTCCACCTGGATGACTGAGAACCTTCATAGACATACCCTCTGGTTGGTACATTAAATTGGGGTTGTACTCTAATTTCCTTTTTCATTGATTCAGTGTCCTATTTTCTTCAGTCACCAACATGCCTAATAAAACTTTAACTCCTTCAGAATAGTTTTCTTCAAAACTTGGCTTTTTCCCCATACCAATTTGATATTAATTCATAACACCTGATCTTTCTTCTTGTTAATATATGTCAACCACTTAGCTTGATCAACACAAATAAACATATAGTTGATGGATAAAGCCTGCAGATATTCTTTATTTGAAGCATGTTAATTTCAGATGAAAAATCTCTCCCATACAAAAAGAAAAGAAAAGAAAAGGAACCAAAACCCTTTCAGGTATAGCTGACTAATTTTCTGGTTGGTACAAAGCCGCTGAATAGAGGATGCAACCCAAAACAATAATAGTCCATTTGATTAAAAGAGTTACAGCTACCGTATAAAAGGATGATCTCCTCTTAGAAACTTTTTATCTCCTCAGATTAGTTTATTCTCTTTTCAATTTCATATGAGTATCAAGCATCCCAAAATTGACATTTATATAGCCTGACCGCTATAGCAAAGTCTTCTCTTTTTAGTATAATGCAGATGATTCAGACCCTCTTTAGACATAGCTAGGCAATTGGAACAGAGAAGATAACAAGAGCTTCTGTACAAAAAGCTTACAGAAGAACCACCTTATGCAGTATGATCAAAGTTTCTATGAAGGCTTGGACCATTACTGGATAACAATGCATTGCTGGATAACAATGCATTTTTACAACAGTCCTAATTTTTACAGTAAAATAATCAGATTATTATTATTATTATTATTATTATTATTATTATTATTTTTCACTATATTATTATTAGGAGAGAGAGGGTGTGCCCACTAAATAATCAGAAAAAAATATAATGTAATATTGAAAACCCACTTATTAAATTATTCAGGTAGACAGTTCTATAAATCCTTGAGGTTAGGAATGGAATGTCTAAATTCTGTGGTACATTACATGAACTAGCTGGATGACTATGCATGTAAAGCACTATGGAAGTCAGCCTGGAGTACAATTCAGTAAATCCAAATATGAGAATATTGGCCTTGGATTAAATTATCCTCACAATCATGAGTGCAGCAGTATACCTAAATAGGGTCAGCACAGGCTTCAGTGCAATTCCTCTTCTCTTCCTTTTCTGAGCCTTGAACACATACTTAGCGGCAAAGACACTCTGGAATGTCAGCTGTAACTTTCAGGAAGATTCCATGGAGAAATTCCATACTGTATCCAGCCACCTTTCCCTGTACTGGATCCTTGCAAGTTATTTCTTCTCAGAGGACAAGTCACTCCTGGACCAAGTCACTGAGGAGAAATGATGGTGTATATACTGTAGCAGACACACCTGGGCATTGAGTTGATGGTGTAATGCTCTGATGCTTGTAGAGCCACAGACTGATGGCAGGAGGAAGGAAGGGGAGAAAAGGCTCTTCAACAAGGTACAGATCTTATTCCATGTGTGTTGTAACTATGCTCATGAGGGGATTGTCATCGGGGGCTCGGGCTCGGACTCCATGGGGGGTTCGGGCTCAGAGTTAGAGTCAGATGACGAGGACGGGTGGCCAGCCTCTGACATAGAGATGGAGGGCGAGCAGACAGCTCTAGATAAACGGTCACCTGAGCAGTCAGAGGAGGCGGGGCTGGGCAGCAAGCAGCAGGCACAGGCACCACTGATTAGTGAGGACGAAGACTCAGAGCTGCCGCCCCCTACTAGTGCTCGAGAAAGGAGAGCAGAAAGGAGAGAGGAACAGCAGAGGTCGGCGAGGCTACACGCGAGAAAGCAGCCCCGCCCTCCTAAATAAGCTCCACCCGGGTCTGCCTCTATAAAAAGGGAGCCGAAAGCCCAGACCGTCTGTTGGGGACAACCGTCTGTTTACCAGACTCTATGTGCCTGGATTCCTGATCGGAAAATCTCATGACCTGACTCTTGACTCTTGGACTCACTTGACTAATTGTGCTTTGAATGTGAAACTCCCTTAAGGCAAGCTTGTGGGACTTTTGGGGCTTGTTTTTGTAGTGTGTGTGCGTTTCCGCTCACACTCCCTTGCCGCCTGTTCGTTACCTCACAAGTTTACCTTACAAATTTCTCAGCAAAGTTTATCTCACAAGTTTACCTCACAAGTTTCTCAGTAAAGTTTTACAACTGCCTCCCTGGTGTATTGTGTGTGATTGGGCTGGGACAGGACAGTTTGTCCCCAACCAAAACCCCCTCTCTGGGGAAACAGGAGGCGGTTGTTTGCTCAGAGAAAAAAAAATATGGAGCAACTTCTCGCAGAAAATGCACAACTTGCACAGCAAGTCGCTCTCCTTACAGCTCAGCTGACTCAGCTCCAGTCCCCGCCACCTTCTGCTGCAGCAGCTGCACCCCCATGCCAAAAATGCCCAGTCCTTGTGCCGGAAAAATTTGATGGGACACTAGCTCAGTTACCCAACTTTTTTGCTCAGTGCAACCTTTACATGAGTCTCCGCCCTGAAGACTTCCCGACAGAGTGCCATAAGGTGGGATTTTTAATAAGTTTGTTATCAGGTTCTGCAGCTAGATGGGCTACTCCTCTGCTTATATAACAGAGCCCCCTGCTAGACGATTTTGATGAGTTTAGCCGACAACTGCAGCTTATGTATGAAGATCCTGTTAAAACTCAAACTGCAAATAGACACGTTAGAGAATTAAAGCAGGGTCTCCAGCCAGTGGCAGAGTATATTAGTGACTTCCGTCTTCTGGCTCAGGACTTGAAGTGGAATAATGAGGCCTTGGTGGATCAATTCCAGGAGGGTCTGTCCTCAGAGATCTTGGATGAGCTGGCCTGGACTGAGTGCCCACAGACCCTCCAGGCTCTCATGCACCTATGTCTCCGCATTGACAGCCGCCTCCAGCAGTGAAAGGCAAGGTGACGCTCTTCAATGCCACCTCTACTCATCACATCTCAGGAACCCAGGGAAACTCCTGTGGAAGAGCCCTTGAAAGTAGGGGGTGCTCGGGCTTGCCAAACTCAGGCAGAAAAGGACAGGCACTGGCATGAAGGGTTGTGCCTGTATTGTGGAGGCCGGGGTCACCTCGCCACCACTTGCCCCTCCAAGAAGGTCAGACCTTCCCCGTCGGGAAATGGGTTCGGCCTGGCCTAGAAGGGCATTTAGGCTGGGCCAATTTGGCAGCTAGCCAATCCAAGATGCCCTGTGTTACTCTTGCCAAACACCTTGTCGTGACTGTGTCTTTACAGATTCTGGGAAGGCCGGCTTTACCGGTCCGTGCCATGATTGATTCAGGGGCCACTGAATGAAAAGTTTGCCAAGGAGTGGGATATTCCACAGCATGCGGTAGCCCCTCCTTTGGTAGTTGAGACGATCAATGGGCAGCTGCTATGTTCAGGGCCAGTGGCCTCAGCAACCGACCCTGTACAAATGCACATGGACAGTCACCTAGAATGGGTGGAATTCTACTTGGATGCTGCACCTCATTTCCCTCTTGTGTTGGGGCTCGAGTGGCTTCAGGCCCACGATCCTCATATCATGTGGTCCTCAGGGGTTGTTACATTCAGGAATCTTTGTTGCAAGACTTGTGTGTTAAACACCCTTGCTGCAGGGCAGCCAGCCCTACCTCTCCAGAATCCTCCTCCTCAATTCATGGACTATGCGGGTGTGTTCAGTGAGAAGGAGGCTGACACCCCACTGGCCCTATGACTGTCCCATCGATCTGGTTCCTGGCGCCAAGCTTCCAGTGGGATGCACATACTCCTTGTCTGAACTGGAGCTGGCAGCCCTCAGAGACTTTATTGACAAGAACCTGAAAAAAGGATTTATCAGGCCCCCCTCTTCTCCTGTAGCTGCCCCTGTGCTGTTTGTGAGAAAAAAGTCAGGGAACTGAGATTGTGTTGTGATTATAGAAAATTAACTGAGATTACCATAAAAATTTCTTACCCACTGCCGTTAATCTCAGAGCTCCTGGAACGGTTACGCTCAGGTCTTCACCAAACTGGACCTGCACGGTGCATACAATCTAGTGCGGATCCAGTAGGGGGATGAGTGGAAAACTGCGTTTCATACCCGCTATGGGCACTTTGAATACACGGTAATGCCATTTGGGTTATCCAATGCTCCTGGGGTCTTCATGCACTTTATGCATTATGTGTTCCGGGACCTCCTTGATAAGTACATCATAATTTACCTGGATGACATCCTGGTCTTCTCCTCTCCAGCAGAACACACACAACATGTAAAAACCGTGTTACAGCGCCTATGAGAACACCATCTCTACGCCAAGCTGGAGAAATGCCAGTTTGCAAAAACCACCATTGACTTTTTGGGGGATTGTATTTCCGCTACTGGCATCTCCATGGACCTGGGCAAGGTCGAAGCACTCCAGACTTGGCAACCCCCCCGTCAGGCTAAGGATGTACGTTTATTAGGGTTTGCCAATTGTTACCATGTGTTCATACCCCGGTTCGCTACACTCACCTCACCCTTGACCAATTTACTACAAAAAATAACCAAGTTTAATTGGGGCAAGGCCGAGCAATGATATTTCAAAATTCTGAAGGCTGCCTTTGCCTCTGAACCCATCCTCCGGCATCCGGACCCCTCACAGCCATTTGTAATAGAGACCGACGTTTCAGATGTGACCATTGGGGTAGTATTGCTTCAAGCAGATCAGCAGATGGGCACCCTGTTTCCGTGTGCTTATTACTCCCGGAAGCTTGCGCCTATAGAAAGAAACTATACTATTTTGGAAAAGGAACTTCTGGCTATTAAGGTGGCTTTCGAGGTTTGGTGGCACCATCTGGAAGGGGCTCAACATTCTGTGGAAGTGCGAACCGACCACTGGAATTTGGAACACTTAAAGACTGCCAGAAAATTAAACCAACGGCAGATCCAGTGGTCCCTGTTCTTATCTTGGTTCGATTTCAAAGTAACTTACATTCCTAGGGGGCGGAATCAATGAGCAGATGTCCTCTCCCGTAAACCAGAATACAGCCGCTTGGAAAACCAAACACCACCCTGACCTGTCATCTCTCTAGAAAGGTTTGCTGCTGCTCAGACTTCAGTAGACCTTCTCCAGAAAATTTGGAAGCAACAACAATAGGACCCTTATGTCCAAGCACGAAAACAGGAACTCTCGCAGTTACCTGGGGATCAACCTACCCCTTGGACTTGGACACATGACATATTGTGCTTCTGGGGATGCTACTACATACCAGCGGGGTCGCTACACGGCATAATTCTACAATTGTGCCATGACAGTCCTGCAGCCGGCCACTTTGGATTTTTTAAGACTTTGCACCTGATTTCAAGTTTTTTGGTGGCCATGCATTTGAAACGATGTAAGTCAATACGTGATGTGTTGTCCCATTTGTCGACAAGCCAAGAACCCAGCCGGAAAACCTCCAGGTCTCTTGATACCACTTCCTACACCAAAGCGCCCCTGGGAAGCCATATCCATGGACTTTATCACTGATCTGCCTGCATCAAAAGGAGCATCAATAATCTTTGTAGTGGTTGATATGTTAACCAAGATGGCACATTTCATTGCCTGCTCCAGGGTGCCCACGGCCCAAGAAACTGCACAGCTGTATATATGCCACATCTTTAGACTTCATGGATTGGCTGAGAGTGTGGTCTCAGATTGAGGCCTTCAATTCACCGTCCGGTTCTGGTGGGCCCTTCTCAAGAACCCGGGGGTCCAAATTCACCTGTCTTCGGCACACCACCCAGAGTCAGACGGAGGAACTGAACGGGTTAATGCCATCCTGGAACAATATTTGCACTGCTACGTGAATTTCCAGCAGGACAACTGGGTAGACCTTTTTGGCATTAGTGGAATTTGCATAGAACAATAAGGGGCGTGGTGGCTCAGCGGGTAAGACACCAGGCTTGTCGATCGGAAGATCGCAAGTTCGGAGGTTCGAATCCCTAGCCCTGCGTGCGGAGTGAGCTCCCACACTCGCCCCAGCTCTTGCCAACCTAGCAATTCGAAAGCATGCAAATGCAAGTAGATGAATAGGCACCACTTCGGTGGGATGGTAACAGCGTTCCGCGCGCATCATGCCGGCCACATGACCGTGGAAGCGTCTTCGGACAACGCTGGCTCTTCGGCTAACAAACGGAGATGAGCACCGGCCCCTAGAGTCGGACACGACTGCACAAATGTGCGGGGGGAACCTTTACTTTTTTTTTAATGCACAGCATACTTTATTTATTTATTTATTTATTTATTTATTTATTTATTTATTTATTTGTCATATTTATATCCCGCCTATCTCCCCCACAAGGAGGGACCCTGGGCGGTTATACTTCCATTCAAATGTCTCTTTTCCTGGCTAACTACGGTTTTCATCCTCAGCTATTTTCTTTGTCTGCCCCGGATACCTCAGTCCCCGCTGCTGATCAGTTCCTCCAAGAATTACAAGTGATCCATCAGGTTCTTCATGGGCAACTGGAAAAGGCCAAGGAGGATTAGAAACGGTTTGCAGATCGACATTGTCAAGCGGGTCCTTCGCTAGCCATTGGTGATTTAATCCTGCTCTCCACTAAGCATCTTCCTACTCTGCGCCCGTTGAAAAAGCTGGATTACCATTTCTTGGGACCTTTTCCCGTGGAGGCCATTATTAACCCGGTGACCTTTTAGCTGACATTACCACCCTGCATTCGTGTACATCCTGTCTTTCATCGATCCCTCCTGGTTCCAGCCACGCCCACCAGTCCACATCAGCCAGTGGCACCTCCACCTCCACCTGTCGAGATCCATGGGGAGCCTGAATATGAGGTGGCCCATATCTTGGACTCTCGCATTCGCCGAGGACGCCTCCAGTACCTGATTGACTGGAAAGGGTATGGCCCTGATGAATACTCATGGGAAGACGAGCGTGATGTGCATGCTCCCCAGCTTATGCGGCAATTTCACCGGCAATACCCGCAGAAGCCCAAACTGCAAACTTTGGGGATGGCGGTTCCTGACAGCAGGGATAGTGTCATGGGGGGCTCAGGCTCAGAGTCCATGGGGGGTTCGGGCTCAGAGTCAGAGTCAGACGACGAGGACGGGTGGCCAGCCTCTGACATAGAGATGGAGGGCGAGCAGACAGCTCTAGATAAACGGTCGCCTGAGCAGTCAGAGGAGGCGGGGCTGGGCAGCGAGCAGCAGGCACAGGTGCCACTGATTAGTGAGGATGAAGACTCAGAGCTGCCACCCCCTCCCAGTGCTCGAGAAAGGAGAGCAGAAAGGAGAGAGGAACAGCAGAGGTCGGCGAGGCTATACGCGAGAAAGCAGCCCCGCCCTCCTAAATAAGCTCCACCCGGGTCTGCCTCTATAAAAAGGGAGCCGCAAGCCAGGACCGTTCATTGGGGACAACCATCTGCTTACCGGACTCCATGTGCCTGGATTCCTGATCAGAAAACCTCGTGACCTGACTCTTGACTCTTGGACTCACTTGACTAATCGTGTTTTGAACATGAAACCCCCTTAAGGCAACCTTGTGGGACTTTTGGGGCTTGTTTTTGTAGTGTGTGTGCGTTTGCGCTCACACTCCCTTGCCACCTGTTCGTTACCTCACAAGTTTACCTCACAAGTTTCTCAGTAAAGTTTTACAACTGCCTCCCTGGTGTATTGTGTGTGATTGGGCTGGGACAGGACAGGGATCATGTATGATGCTATAAATATTTAAACTTTATCAGTCTGCAAATTTGATGGCACTAATATATAATGAGCTCATGACACACCATATTACATGTTAAGAATATAAATATTTATTATTATAATAATCATAACCTCTCACAAAATTGTTCTGTAACAGCATATTCAGACTTTAGAATGGGTGAATGTACTATTCAAATAACAAATGTTAGAATCTTAACCAGATGCTTATTGTGTACACATTAGACTAACGGTAAATTAAACTTTTAAAATGTTGACCTTTGAACACATTATAAGTACATTCCAGTTAGGAATACAGGGTGTAATTTCTTCTAGCAGAAACGCTAGAACCTTACTATATTCTGAATTGATATCTCTCATTTTTTAGTTGTCCAAAATGGTTCATATTCTTAGCAAGTTAGGCATATTCCAGTTCAACAGTGAATTATTTATAATATCCTTTTAAACATTTCAATTAAGCGCATTCTTTTTTATGTAAACTTTCTTCTGAGGGACATTAATATCTCCTTATACTTTTTTTAGGCTTCATTAACTTCAGTAAAGTTCCCAAATTTTGCTTTTAATGGCACATTTTAAAATGTAAAGTATGCAATATATTTATAGGAAAAATATATATATATCAAGTTTTAAGAACTTCCATAAGTTTGGTTTTTTTTTTTTTGCATTAATTACTTGCATGTATGGCCTTTCATCTTTCTATTTTCTTTGTTGCTGCACCCTTTTGTTACTCAGAGTGCAGCATCCAATGTGGTATTTGGAATACTACTTGCTTTGCAACCCTCTGCATCAACTACACTTTGAGTTAGCACAGGTTTAGCTGTTTCCTGTTGCTCGGAATCAAAGAAATGCTGACTTATACATGATTTAGAGCTTTCATTGAACAAATAGTCTTTTCTATCCTCTTGCTTGGGCGTTTTGAATAAATGCTTCTTCTGGTGCATCCCAAGAGCCGCTGCGGTCTTACAAACCTTGGGACACTGAAAACACGCATAGCCTTTTCCAGTGTGCTCACGCTTATGCCTTTGCTCATGATTCCTTTTGGTGGAAAGATACAAGAAGCTTTGAAAACAAAACTGACAGTGGTAGCGCTTTTCTCCTGTATGGATTCTCTCATGGACTTTGAGTGTTTCATTGAGAGTGAATGCCTTGTTACAGTGTTGGCAGATGAAATCCTTGATGCCAGAATGGGTGCGTTCATGCTTCTGTAAATTGCTAGAGATTGAAAAACCTTTCCCACAGGTCTTGCAAAGGTAGGGTTTCTCTCCTGTATGACACCGCTTGTGCATCCGCAGAGTCGAAGGGCTCTGGAAGTGCTTTTGGCATAAGTCACAAGTGTAAGATTCAGACCCTGTGGTCTCCCGGGGTAAATGATCATGGGGTGCTTCCGTGGAAGTGTTCTCCCTGTCACAGAGCTCACAGTAAAGGTCTGGCATTTTCCCATCTCCTTCTTGATTACGGACCTTTTCTTCAGGAATATTTCTAAGAGCGTAAGTGGTGACATAGGTCTTCTCACTTCCTTCACAGGAATTTCTGCTCCTGTATTTCTCTCTCCATTTTGCTTTTCTCATTTTCCTTAGTTGTTTAGATTTCTTTTTTGGTTTGTAATTGTAATATGGCCGCCAAGGTTTATCATTGGAGTCATGGTCACTGATATCATCACCCATTTCACTTTCAATGTAGTCTGATCGACACACTCGAGACATGCTTCTCTCTCTTTTTTCCCGTTCTGCAATTTGAACTGTCTGATCTCCTTTGGATTCATATTTAGATGATCTGCCTTTTTTGTAAAACAGCTTGGACCCCAAAATATGTCTTTTCACAACAGCTTCATTTCCAATTTTAACTGTTATTTGACAAAGTGGAGCAACATTGCTGTCAGCAGATGTCCCTGGCAGTGCAGGTTTTGCGATATAAGTTTCAGTCTTAGTTGATGTTTCAAAGATATCTGTAGGTGTGTTAGAAGGTATCCCTGTATTTGCTGAATATTTTACCTCCTTTGATGTTGCTTCTCTGCCATACAGGGGTACCTTTTTCTTTTCTTTATTGCTTCTTGTTCTAGTATTGCCATTATCTGACTCATGTATAAGATCATTGCTTGCTACTTGGCTGACTGTAATATCTGAAGTTCCCTTATCACTTCTTCCTACTGCATTGACAGCATTACTGTGCATTATCACAGATGAAACTCTTCCACTATGCACTATGACAGAAGATGCTGGATTGTTATAGCTAATAACAGAGGTTGAATTATCATGGGAATTGATATTACTAATTGTTTGAAGAGAGGAATTGTATTCCTGAGGACCCGAATCCTCAACAGAAGATAACGGCCTTCTGTTAGTATGAGTATTATTTTTAAGGTCTGTCCCTGATGCAATTTTCCAGGAAGAAATATTTGGAGGATTTTCAGGTGTTGCTGTAGCATCACCACATGAAGAACTGTCCAAGGAAATACTGGAGCTGGGCAACATATTGTGTGAAAAATTCAAGGATGACTGTTCAGAAGTGACAGTATTCTGAATTATACAGGTGCTAGATGGGACTTCATTAACTTGTACACTTTCATACGATGAGTTTCCATAACTTTTATATGGTGCCCTTTTACATTTCATAGGCAAAAGCCTATAAAGCTTGTAAGGATATACATTTGGTTTCAAGCCACCATTAACTGTTTTCTTGTTTACACCAAGTCGGTGATCAATTGCATGGAAAGATTTCTGGTGGTTTTTGAGTATATAGTATGTCATAAAGGTCTCAAGACAGAAGATACATTGGTATCGTCTTTCGCCTGTGTGCCAGATTTCATGTCTGGTACGATACTCTGCTAATGCAAAGACTTTGTTGCAGTAATGGCAAGGATAAGTTCTTCTCCAAGAATGAACATTTGAATGTCTTCGGAGGCTAGACAAGGTAACATAGGTACGTTTACAAACATTGCAAGTATAAAGTATCTGTCCATCAACAACTTTAACAAAGTGGTCTGTTTCTGGCATTGTACCGTTTGTGACAGGATAATCAGTAAGCTCATTTTCAGTCTCTGTGGGCTCTGGGCTTACATATGAGGTGCCAGTTTTTCCATTTGAAGGAGCAAAATTATCCAGATTCTTCTGCTCATTTTCATTTTGAACACACACATTGTTCAGACCCTTGCATGCTTGTTCATGGGTCTCTAGTCCAGTAATATTTTCAAATTGTTTGCTACAGTATTTGCAAAGTAAAGTTTCTTGAGATTGTGAATGAAGTTTAAGATGAGTGCTAAGCTGAGTTTTATCATTAAATGATTTAGTACAACAATTGCAGTTATAGGGATGTGGAATGGCTGTGACTATTGATCCAGAAAGATTATCAGATTTATTTTCATCTTCCTTAGAAGAGAGAATATTGGCTGTGTTTGGCTGGGATTTTTGAAAAGAATGGCTGTGATCATTTATGACTTTATGGGGACCCTCTGAACTGGCTCCCTTGTGGGCTGATATCTTTACAATAGGAGTATCTGTGATCTGGGAGTTAAATGTAGCCTTTGGTGCATTATATGACTGTGTTACTGATTTAACTAGAGGCACTGACTGGGCAGCTTCAGAACAATCTTCACCTGTTTTATAAAGTGGAGTGCTTTCATAAAAAAAGGAATTTTGTTGCAAAGCATCGCAACCTGTTGTCACAGCATAGGAATGTTCAGCTAATGTACTGGCTCTCTCAACCTCTCTGCATGCATCAGTCCTGTCCAGATCAGTGCAGGATGCTTTATTTGTTTCAGGCATTTTTTTAAAACTCGCCCTCAGGTCAAGTGGAGAAAACAAATTATTACTATTCTCAGTTTCAAAAATTGAGTATGCATTAGTGATTCTTGGTCCATTTGTAATGGCTGAGTCTTCCTGTCTTTTTTCTTCTTTCACATCGTTTTTTTCAGTATTGCAAAATGAATACAGACAAGGGGAACCTGAAAAGCTCTTTTCTGTAAGATCTTCTAAAAAAGATATTCCCAATTTTTTTCCAGCAGCTGCAAGATCCACAACAGACTCTTGTTTTTTAACGATTACTGTAGAATTGTAGATGTAATTAAGTATTTCTGTGAACACTTCAGCCTTGAGGCCATCTAGTTCCAACACATGTCCAGAAATACAGATTGTATGACTCCAAAATATATTTTTGAAATAAAGGCTTGAAGCAGCCAGGACATTACTATGGGCTTTGAATTTGGTGTCTTCTACAATTATTGTGACATCACATAAAATGCCCCGAATGCGTTGTTCATTTAAGATGGAAAGGACTGTGTCACTGTGGAAGTCATCTTTGAGATCCTTTAAGTGGGACATGATGGTCATCTGTTTAAATAAAGAAGAGATTTAAAGATTAACAGGATCAAATACCAAGTTACTTCTTGTCCAGTAAAACTCAACATTCATTCATTCATCCATCCATCCATCCATCCATCCATTCATCCATCCATCCATCCATCCATCCCATACCCTGTCACAAACTAATGACTCTTGGCAGCTTACAGAGTATACAATATAACAAAATTTAAAACATCTGCAGTACAATTCAAACAAATAATGAGATCATAAAATCCCCAGTGAAAACCCCAAAACAACGAACAAGAACAAAAAAGAAAAGAAAAGGTGGCATAAATATTAAGTTAAGAGGATACCTCCAGAATAATTCTTTTTTTCAGGAGTTTCTTAAAAGTCAACAGGGAATGGTGAGTCTGATCTCCAATGGAAACTACTCCAGAGCAGTGGCACTGTTATAGCTGACCAACAGAATTCAGAAATCATCCATCAGTCAGGGCCAGCCCCTTTTGCCAAAGAAGCTCTTGGAGTAACAACAACAACAACAACAACAACAAATCACAGAAAGGCAACCACCACCACCACCGTTAAAATGCTAGCCCTCTCTCCCCATGATTTCAATTTGTGTTATGTGCATTCATGTGACTATTTTGCCACAAAACAAAATCTGAATTGTTGATATGGGAGAAGAGCTGCCTGGTCATCAGTGAACTGTTAGTCTTGCATATAAGTCATTGCTGAAAGCTGTGATTATGGCATGATGACATAGTTTTGCATTTCCCAAGAGCTACAACCCTCTAGGTATGTGGCAGTGTGAGGAGAGAATATAATGACCTGCTTAAGCTCACAGACCAGGAGGCAAAATTAAGCAAGAGTTTGATACATGCTGCTTAAATAGGCAGGCAAATAACACTGGGCAAGCTTTACAGGATTGTGAATTAAAACAATGGCATAAATTTGGTGAAGGTAGGACAGGTAGACTCCCCCTCACTACCTGTACCCTGTGCCATAGCTGCAACATAGCCAGGATAACACATACATATCTATGCAGCAACATTTGGACAACCACTACCTGCAGGAAGGAAATGCAGAAAACCTTACTCTTTGCTGCCATCTAGTGGTGACTGTAGATTTACAGCCCAGATCCTGTATGCCTAAATAGGAGCTTTTCAGGTGGGCAAGTGGAGGAGGCTGAACCAAGTGGGGAGGTTGAGCAGGAGGGGAAAGGGACATTTGGGGTGACTGAGATGAGGGGAGATCCTCCTATTTATTTATTTATTTATTTAATGCATTTATATGGTCGCCCATCTCATATACATGACTACCATGTTGCTCAGGCCCACTACTTCAGAACACGTGAGGATATGCACTGAGCATGTATCTGAAACTTCTTAAAGCAGCTGCAACTCTTTACAGAGGTCTGCAGCTGCCTCTTGCAACTACCGCACAAACCCCAGTAAAGATACATACATTTATTTATTTATTTTACAGGACTTATGGGCTGCTTCAATCAGAATTGACCCCAGTGGCATACAATTCCCCCTCTATAAATCCGGATAAAAATAAACGTGAATATACAGCCATCCAGCATAATCATGAGAATCACCTATATAAGACCCACGAATGAAACACAATCAGCAAAATAGAATTACAGGTAGTCCTTGTTTAGCGACTGCCTCATTTAGCGACTGTTCACAGTTATGATGGTGATGAAAAATTTATGACCTTTGCTGGTCTGTAAAGCAAAGGAAAGCTGAAGTAGGATTGTAAGCACAGTTGCGGTTTCACTTAGTGACTGTTTCCTTAACGACTGAGTTGCCAGTCCCATTTGTGATCGCTAAACGAGGACTACCTGTAATAACTTCCACTTGCTCATGGAAAAAACAAATCCCAAGTTTTAACAAACTTCCTAAATGCCGAAAGAGAAGGGGCCATTTGAATGTCTGGGGAAAAGCTGTTCCCCAGAAGGGGGCAGCAATGATTTTTATATTATAGCTGACTTATATATGGCTTACTGTACATAACTAAAAAAAATGCCTAAAAAAACAGAAATAGCAGAAAAGTAATGAAGTATGTGTTAGGAAGGGTGGAGCAAGAAGCTGAAATTCTTTTCCTTTAAGCAAGCTATGACTGAGTGCAGGTTGAATTGCTGAGTATGTTGTCCCTGCTCTTCCTGTAGTGTTTCCTCTATCGCTGAAGTCCTATGACTGGTTGATTGATTATGTGCCATCAAGTTGTTTTCTACTCCTAGCAGATAGATAGATAGATAGATAGATGATAGATAGATAGATAGATAGATAGATAGATAGATAGATAGAGATTTACAGGCAGAAGTCCACTTCATTAACTTCTTTAAAAAATGCCTCTTTAAATTTCTATAAAAGCTTAAGTGAGAATAAGTCCCACTGGACATTTATACTATACCTGTATTTATTCATGTATGTAATGTATATAGATAAATCTATACCCTGTGTATCTTGCTCTTGCTCTGGTCCCGCCTTCCGTGTGTTGACTATACCCTTGTCATGCCACACAAGAGGGAGTGTGGCCTCAGCTCAAATGCATTTATCTAACTGTGATGGGTAGGAATGTTCTTTTATCAAAACTGTTTCGCTGGTCAATAACTGAAACGAAGAGACTTATACTGTTAATTTTATTTGTTTTTTTCACGTGTGTACTATATTCATCCTTTCCACCAACAAAGGGAGCTCAAGATGGTGAACAAAAGAGAAAAAAATTATAACAGCATAATTTAAACGCTATTACAAAAGTAATTAAAGCTACATTTTAAAAAGCTATCAGAACAAAAACATTTATTTAGCTCCCAATTTTAATCAGTCAAAATCTGCTTACAAGTCTAAATAAAAGTGCTGGCTTTGGAAGCAGATGGAAAACTAGAAATGAATGAAACTTTTCTTGGAAAAAAATCCTTCTCAGTCTTTATGGCTGCTAAGAGTATACCAAAAATTCTTCTGAAAGATGAAGCAAATCTATTCCAGTTAAAAGGCCAAATGTAATTGCAAACTAACTGAAATAGCTGAGCCATCAAATGGGAGAGGATTCTTAAGAATACAATGAAAACAAGAAGTATCCTAAATGGAACTTCAGTTATGAAATTAATTCAGAAAAAGGAAGCACATTCAATATTAGAATGTGGGTGGCTGGGGATACCCTATGAATATTATATTATAATTTGGGCTGAAACGATATGCTTTTTGTTGTAAAAGGCTAGATACTGTCAATACAATCTTATGCATTTCTATTCAGAAGTAAGTCCAATTTAACTGAATGGGACTTATTGTAAGAGTTGTTTCAGATAGTGGTAAGATTGTTTGCCAAACATTTTTGCAGGTTCAGGCTAGGCCCCCCCTCCCCAGAGACAGATTTCTGCAATGCATTGGAAGTGCATGAGAAAGTAAGCAAGATTATAGCTGTTTAAATAGCAGTTACAGTATATAGATTCTAATTTGAAAGGAAAAGTTACACATCAGAATTCCTCTGTTACTTTGACTTTCTTTCTTAATAAATACTACAAAACTTTGACCATTTGCCTCCAACCCACTTTGCTGAAATACTATAGACATCTGACACTTATTTTAGTTAAAGGTGCATAGGATTGTAGCCTGAGCTACAATCAATACATTGAATTCTACTTTGATAGGCAAAAATGCTTTCAGGAAGTGATAGCAGAAAATGGCTTGATCCTGGAAAATACATTAGATAGCAGAATGGAAATACCATGAGCAAAGAAAGTGTGTAACAAGGCGGGAAATTGTTTGGAATGTTGAATGTGTGTCATGGGATTTTTCACAAAATGACTGCTAAGGGAGGTGGGGGGCGCCCATTCACAAAATGCCTGCCTGTCACAAAATAACATTCAAGATACCTAGCCCCCAGGATGCTCCCAAATGCCTCAACTTTGTCTCTTATTTTGGGACAAACAAAGAAGTGCCGAAGAATATCTTTTGGGCTCATGTAGGGCCTTGAAGGATTCTTGTAAATAAAGAGGATAACATGACTCAGGCACTGGCTTTGTAGCATGCCAACATTTCATGCATATTTTCTTTATTTGAAGACTCTTAACAAAATAAATACAGGTGGGACAAAGATCCTGAAAAGTGCCAGAGAAAATGCCTATGACCAAACTGATAATCATAAATCGTTAACCCAGCTAGGTTTTATCATAAACAGACCCAAAGAAGGAGACATAAATGGTATTGGATGTACTCTGCTGGCCCACATCATATCCACATCTAACTTGAATAGTAAAATGTATTAGAAACAAAGCCACAGGTGTAAACAAAAGTAGGGCATTTAATTCGTCTTTGGACTGTGAGGGTTTAAATAAATACATCACCCCAGAGGAAACAATCAATAGATTTGGGGTGGTTGGTTCAGGCTTGTTTGGATTTCTGAAAAGAAACTCAATATTACATTTATTGGATTATTTTTGCTAGGAAAAAAATGACCTCAATATGTTACAATGATTTCCCCACGCCCACACACACAAAAGTATCCCACACACCAGAAAACCATCAGTGATCAACTGCTGTAATTTTGAGATACTGTTTACTATAGTCTTCTGGTAGGACTGTTTTGTAACTCTACTTCTGCAGTAAAAAATGTTGGAGATTCTAGCAAATCCAGCATGCCTCATCAGCATATGGATGGCTGCTCTAGGATGCAAGCTCAAACTTTGAAGCTCTGCTCCATTTCAGTAGTTCTAACAGACTGATAAATGGGCTTCAAAAACGCATATAGAATTTACTCCACATGATTGCAATTAAATAGATACAGCTAAGACTGTTACAGTCTTAACTTGATGGCCGACAGGAAGCGCTGGCGTGGGCTGGTCCATGAAGTCACGAAGAGTCGGAAGCGGCTGAACGAATAAACAACAAAAGACTGTTACATTATATTTTAAAAGGTATTATAAATATGAAATATATATATATAGAGTCAGCCGTTCTGATGCAGCCCAATATCCAAGAGACCTTAGAGCAGTATGTTCTTCCGGTCCTGATAGGAGTAAACAGACTCACATGAAAGAGGTTTAGATAAAAAGTCTATTTACAATTATACATACACAGTCTTCATACACAGCAGTCCAAGAAATACAGATACGTTGTCCAGAGGCACATCAAATAGAAAGAGAGAGTATAGCACCTTAGACAGTACCTTTATACATATATCTGTCCAATCAGGACTCACATTACAGTAGCATTGCATCAGCCACATGACACATTTGCATACAATTGCCAGTAGGTTACATGAGTCCTATTACATCCTTGTGTCATCTTTTTTTGCTGATAGAATGACATAGCAGTTTCTATACCCTTTTACCTAGATACATTGGATACATTTCCATTCTGTTCTATCTGTAAATTCTAGGTTTAATTCCCAAACCTTAACATATAGTAATGCTAATTATAAAACATAAACAATACTCGTGGGGTAAATTAATTCAGGAACAGGCTTTGGAATGGGAAAGTATAAAAACAATTGAACTATGTTCTATAGATGGTCATTTCTAGATTAGAATGTCAGCCATTATATCGTTTTTAAAAATGAGCAAAGATACTGTATTCACATATAAGTTGATTATAAGTTGATAAATGGTAATTTCATTTTGTGTCCATACCTCACAAATTTAAGAGTTTATAAACATAAAAAAGGAAATGTTAATTCACACTAATCAGAAGGATACTGACCTGAAATTGCACAATATAGTTTGTCTTTTGACCCATATATGGCTGTATACATTTGAAGGCCAATATACAAGAAAGAATCTTCACTATAAAGAGTGTTGATAAGACTATGCTTCAGGCAAGCAGCTGCAGTCCTTTAGATAAAACTATTAGCAACTGTGCTTCCCACAGACAAGGATTAAGATCATGTCATTCATGCCATGTGTTACAGAATTAGAAACACAAGCATTTGACATCTAAAGTAGATTTCACAACTGCAACTATTGACAATGATTAAGGTTGGTTTAACCCAGTAATGCAGGCTGTCAACTTTGTCTTCTGACATACAGTATAAACTAACAAAATTTACAGATTAATTCCCTTTCCATTCTCTCCACAGCTTGCTGACAATACAACAGGGCCCCATTGTTTTCAAAGGATTGATAATTTAATTTGACTTAATATTTCTAAGAAAGCCAGTTTGATGTAGTGGTTTAGGCATCAAGCTAGAAACCGGGAGACTGTGAGTTCTAGCCCTGCCTTAGGCAAAAAGTCAGCTGGGTGACCTTGGGCCAGTCACTCTCTCTCAGCCCTAGGAAGCAGGCAATGGCAAACCACTTCTGAAAAACCTTGCCAAGAAAACTGCAGGGACTTGTCCAGGTAGCCTCCGAGAATCGGACATGATTGAACAGATAAAAAAAAAATCTAAGCATGCCAAAACTATTTTTTTCAGTTGACTAATGAACAATGAATAGGGAGGAAGATTGGGGGAAATAGTTATGTTTATGTCAGAATTGTCTGATATCTTTAGATATCTTTAATTTTCTAAATAAATATGTTTCTATTTTCTTTGGAGTAGAGGATGCTATCTCTTCTGTTCTTCATTCGAGTCTGGTACATCTTGAGGAGAAGAACAGTTATGTGCGATTGCTGTTTATAGATTTCAGCTCAGCGTTCAATACAATTGTTCCCCAGCATTTGGTGGACAAAATGGGTTCTCTAGGTTTTAGTACTCCCTTGTGTAATTGGCTACTTGACTTCCTTACTGAGAGGTCTCAGTTGGTGCAAGTTGGATATAATACTTCTAGCTCTATCTCCCTAAGCATTGGCTCCCCACAGGGCTGTGTCTTGAGCCCATTGTTGTTCACCCTGATGACACATGACTGTTGCGCCAAGTATACCACCAATTCCATTGTGAAATATGCGGACGATACAACTGTAGTGGGTCTTATCAGGGGTGAGGATGAGTGGGCTTATAGGGAGGAGGTAAAGGGTTTGGTGGAGTGGTGCAATAAAAACAGCTTGGTTTTAAATGTGGAAAAAACTAAGGAGATTATTATAGACTTCAGGAAGAACCGGTGCAGTCACACTCCACTTTTTATCAATAACATAGCTGTGGAGTCAGTCAGTAGCATTAGATTCCTGGGGGTGCAGTTAACAAATAGTCTGTCCTGGTCCCTTAATACCACATTTTTGGTAAAGCGAGCACAGCAACGTTTGCACTTTTTGTGTCGGATGAAGAAAGTACATCTCCCATCTTCCATTCTCCTTACTTTCTACAGAGGCACTATAGAGAGTGTACTTACAAGCTGTATTTCCATCTGGTTTGGAGGCTGTAGGGCCTCAGATAGAAAGTCTGTGCAGAGAGTGGTAAGGGCAGCAGAAAAGATAATTGGGATATCTCTGCCCCTCATCCAAGATTTAGCACATGCACGCTGTTTGTCCAGAGCTCGAAAGATCATCAGTGATGCCTCCCATCCTCATCATGGTTTGTTTTCTTTGTTACCCTCTGGGAAGAGGTTCCACTGTATCTGATGTAGAACAGCCAGATTGGGAAACAGCTTTGTCCCCCAGGCTATTGGATTCTTGAATGCCAAATAGGTTCTTTTAGGTGAAATATGTTGGATATGTAAAGAATGTATATTTTATAGTAATTATGGATTTTTATTAGTATTTTAATGTTTGACTGAAATTGTGAGTTAAAGAATGTATATTTTATAAGAATGTATATTTTATAAGAATGGGTATTTTATAGTAATTATGTTTTTTTATTATTATCATTAGTATTTTATTGCTTGAGTGAAATTGTGAGCCAACTGCAACGAAATTTCATTCTATTGTGCACTTGTATAGTGTATAGTGGGATGACAATAAAGTTATTATTCTATTCTATTTTACCCAACTTCCCTTTTCAAAACCACAAGCATTATTTATTTCTTTATTATAGTATGTTTACACACAGAATAATCTTCTCATTTCTCTGTTCTCTCTCCTTCCCCCAGGAGTTTTTCTTTTAATACTTCAAAAAACCATACTCTATGAAAGGAAGTAGCTTCTTGATTGACCTAACAGCCAACTAATCAATTCTGCACACAGCCTCTTCCTTACACAGTAGAAAAATAGACTTCTCCTGAATTCAATCTAGAAAATAGCTCACATGTTTGACCACACATGTTTTGTGAATGTCTGCACCAGCTTAATCACTGGGGTAATGAATGCCTTAAATTTATCTGAAACAGAATTTATTCTATGAATCTCTAAATGGGATTTTTCCTGTTATGCCCCTTTCCTCATTCTGTCTCTCATACTTGCATTATCTTTGTCTTGTATATGTGACCACAAGATGGAGCTCAATTCAAAGAAGACTACATCAGACTATTGGGAAAAAGAAAATAGCAAATATAATTTTGGTAACATGAGTGAGCTATTTCTAGGCTGACAAAATTATTTATTAGTCATCTGAAACTAACAAATCCTGCTTTATTTACTGTAACATCAACACCTCCTATGGAATGAATTTGTCTTATGCCACTGGAAATTATGAGCACATATCAATATATTTCCTATTTACTCATAGCTGATTAGGTACCAGCGTCAGATACTGGCATCTATCAAAATTATCCACAGATTATCATCATCCATATACTTATCTGCATAGTGCACTGCTAGAAAAATTGTCCTGATGAAACAAGAAGATCTAGTAGGCATATTTGTTAGAGCATGTGGGTAATGGGCTGATAGAACAGTGACAAATTTGAGGATACTGATTTGCATACTGTTTGAGTCATGATAGCCATCACAGGACTGAGATTCAGCAAGGGTGTAACAGCTATTGTTCTGCAGTTGACTGAGACAATTGTATTATCTCTGAAGATACACAGTTTTACAAGGATGGACCATATTTTCCTTCCTCTCTGGTAAGGTACAGCATCAGACCAACTCTCTGAAAGGGATAGAGTTCTGATCTTATGTTTCTCTAACAAGAAGGACTAACAGAATCCACATGAACATTATGAAGCATGCAAACAAAAGAGCTGAAGAGAATGTCCTGGCTTTTATAATTTGACTCTGTTTGTCAAGTCATGACTCAAATGCTTTGAAGCTTCATTCATTTCAGTACAAAAGTTAAGCATATACTTAAATCCCTTGTAGGACATTAATTTAAGCAGTTTTTCCTATAAATTGCTTCCTAGTTGTGGTCTTTGGTCAGAGACCCGAGCTTCAAAATGTATGTATGAACACTATGCTCATTTGCTGGCAATTTGTATACCCAATAAGGCACACAGACAAATATAAACATAATGAAAATGAAATGAAATGAAATGAAATAATCAGAATGAAAATTAAATATTTATTAAATATAAAGATTGTATCTTTGAAAATAGGTATAATCTTAGGATATTATAGCAGTATTAGAGAGATTTTCCTTGTCTTAAAATAATGAATATATTTATTTATTCTAAACTTAATTCTGATTACTTATATTTACTTTCTTGTGACAGAGAAGTCCTTATGGCCCTAAATTGCCTAATAATAATAATAATTGGCTGCAACCTATAACAGGGAAGCGGCCGGTGCCTTGGACAGGATCGCGCCGATGCGACCTCTCCAGCCCCATTCGACCCGTCACTCCCCGTGGTTTACAAAGGAGTTGAGGGTCTTGAAGAGGGTGAAGAGACGTCTACA
Organism: Charina bottae; assembly: GCA_023362775.1. Lineage (NCBI taxonomy): Eukaryota > Metazoa > Chordata > Lepidosauria > Squamata > Charinaidae > Charina > Charina bottae. Next base: position 23,442,579 of record JALMGJ010000005.1, read on the forward strand.
GCGCCGCTGGAGAAAGACGAAGACAGAACTCGACCGAACACAATCTAGAGCCGCTATTAAGGCCTACCTTGTGGCGGTAAGAGTGGCGAAATGTGATTATTTCTCTGCTCTTATTGCGTCCGCAGAATGCCGTCCGACGGCCCTGTTTAAGATTACTCGATCTCTCTTGGGTAGGGTGGTATCGACCACCCACCTGCAGGGCCGTGCGGAAGAATTTTCTGAGCATCTGCAGGATAAAATCGCTCGGATTCGGTCTAAGCTGGACTCCATGCATGGAATGCAGTCTGGGGAGATGCTGGGAGAATGGTCTTGCCCTGTTATCTGGGAACGATTTGATCCTGTTGGACCTGAGGAAGTGGACAGGATCCTTCGAATTGTCAATTCCACCACATGTCATTTAGATCCCTGCCCTTCCTGGCTGGTAAAATCGGCCAGGGAGGTGACATGTGGATGGGTCCAGGCTATGCTTAATACATCCTTGTTGGAGGGGGTGGTTCCAACTGCCTTCAAGGAGGCATTGGTACACCCCCTCCTCAAGAAGCCATCCCTGGACCCTACCATCCTGGAAAATTTTCGTCCAGTCTCCCACCTTCCCCTTTTGGGAAAGGTGGTTGAGAAAGTGGTGGCGTTGCAACTTCAAAGGACCCTGGATGAAACGGATTATCTAGACCCTTTTCAGTCAGGTTTCATGCTGGGACATGGGACAGAGACTGCATTGGTCGCGCTTATGGATGATCTCTGGCGGGAGCGGGATGGAGGTAGTGCATCCATCCTGGCTCTCTTAGATCTCTCAGCGGCTTTCGATACCATCAACCATGGTATCCTTTTGGGGCGGCTCAGGGAGTTGGGGGTGGGTGGTGTAGTTTTGCGCTGGTTCACCTCCTTCCTCCGGGGCTGCTCCCAGTCGGTGCTGATAGGAGAGGAGAGATCCGGCCCGCGACCGCTCCTTTGTGGGGTGCCGCAGGGGTCGGTTCTCTCTCCTCTCCTATTTAACATCTACATGAAACCGCTGGGCGAGATCATCCGTCACCATGGGATGAGCTATCATCAGTATGCGGATGATACCCAATTGTATATCTCCATCCCTGGTGAGGTAAGTGATGCAGTATCCACCCTTTCCCAGTGCCTGGGAGCTGTGAGGGCCTGGATGGGGAACAACAGGCTTCAATTGAACCCTGGTAAGACCAAGTGGCTGTGGATTGATGGCTTAGCGTCTTCTGGGAAATTATCATCTTTGGTTCTTGATGGGGTAGCACTACCCCGTTCGAAACCAGTGCGTAATCTGGGGGTCCTTCTAGACTCACGACTCCTGCTCGAAGAGCAGGTGGCAGTCGTGGCTAGGAGGGCTTTCACACAACTTCGGTTAGTGCGTCAGTTACGCCCATTCCTGGATCGCGACGCCCTACGTACAGTCACTCATGCTCTCGTCATCTCCCATATAGATTATTGCAATGCGCTCTACATGGGGCTACCCTTGAAGACTATCTGGAAGCTACAGCTGGTGCAGAATGCGGCAGCGCGAGCAGTTTGGGTGCGTCAAGATCCGCACATGTAACACCGCTACTCCACGAGCTGCATTGGGTGCCGGTTTGCTTCCGGGTACAATTCAAGGTGTTGGTTATCACCTTTAAAGCCCTACATGGCATTGGGCCAGAATACCTGAGGGACCGTCTTATCCCCATGTTATCGACCCGCCCCACCCGGTCATTCAGAGAGGGCCTGCTGCGAACCCCATCAATTAAAGAGTGTCATCTGATGGGGTCTAGGAGGCGGGCCTTCTCTGTGACAGCGCCCACTCTATGGAACATCCTGCCCCCAGAGTTCAGACAGATCTCCTCCCTCCCGACCTTTAGGAAAGAGCTGAAGACCTGGTTCTGCCGCCTGGCATGGGAAGGAGGAAGGGATAGTTCCTCATGGGGGTGGCTAATCCCCTAATTTTATAACTGTCCTTCTTTAATTATTCCATTACCATCTGGATTTTTCAATATATTTTTACTGTATACTTGAGATTTTAACCTTATTTTAACTTATTTATTGTGAACCGCCCAGAGTTCCCCATGGGGGGAGATGGGCGGTTATAGAAATTAAATAAATAAATAAATAAATAAATAAATAAATAAATAATCATAATAAGGGCAATAATATCCATAACTACATATAAATGTGCATTCTGTAAGAATAAAATACTAAAACAGCTACCTTTCATGCCTCAGTGAAACTCTAGTTAAAAGTCAACATCCAGCAGTCAGACAATCTAAGGTGATTAAATGCTGGAAGATAGCCACAAACAAGATATTGCTTGAACACAGTAAACTGTGACCACAGGAGCAAAGGGAAGATAACAATCCTTGTAGATCTAAGTCTAAATAATTCTAGAGGAAGGGAGAGGGCAGATAAGCAGAAGTAATGAAAGGCCAGATGGCAATAAACCAAAATAACATCTAAGGTCAACAAAAAGAGGTCAGGTGTACAGCAAGTTAGGAAGAAGCTGTAGAATTATTTCATTGGAATCCGAAGTTTTAACTGGATAAATATGGAGGGAATCATAAGGCCGTAGATGTCATAGTCTGAAGCCAAGGTGGAGACTCAAAGGCAGTCAGAGAGCCTTTCCCCACTTGCATCTACACATAGGGCGACCTCTTTTTTTATACCTTATCTTCATGCTTTTGCCTTTATCTAATCCCTAATCCATACCTGAACAGCCTTAACTCATCCTTAGTTGTTCCATATTAAAATGGTGTTTTCCCCTTGAAGCAGTTCTAAGTTGTATAACATCTGTTATGCTTTACCGCCCATTACCTCAGAGGCAGCCAGCTCTCCCACATGGGAGGGATCAACCCAGCACCCTATTGGCTGCTTCATGCTGGTCCCATCCCTGGACATTCTCTTCCAGGGGCATTCTATTTTAGGGAAAGGGAGAGTCTGGCTCTTTGAAATGGGCTCCCTCAGTGTCCCCATCAACTGTCCAACAGGCTCTAGGAGACGATCAATTTGAAATAGCAGATGACAAATTAAAACAGGAGAGCATTGGCTCTCATCCCCACCTGCTTGCTGATCGACTGATTCACAAACTCTGGGAAGTACTGGGTTTTGACATGCAGCTTGACCCATGCAGGATCAGCACTCTTTCAAAACTCCACACTGCAGAAGCCCGTTGATCAAAGGAGTCTGCACGGGGGCAGGTCGGACAGATGTCTAAACCCAAGTCTGTGATCGGCAAATAGTTTCCTATCCTGTCTGTAGGCTGATACTTAAGGGAAAACAAAATTCTCAGAGTTGAATTTTATGGCTGGGGAACATTGGTAATTTCCTATTCTAACTCTTGTCGTACCACCCACTTCTGCAACTCCCATTTCTTTCCATTAGCAAGACTCATGGGTGGTGTACACTTGTCCCAGTTCTGGGATAGATACCTACACTTAGGCAATAGACAATTGCTTTCTGATGGACAAAACTACTGCCATTGTCAAGGCTAGTGACATCTCCTTCCATTCTTTTGCATTTCAGTAAATAATCTGCAGTTGGGGCATTAGAACTTGCTATGCATAAGAGGAACCTATGTTCCAACCTTCCCCAATTTAGTGTCTTCCAGATTTGATAGATTTCAAATTCCCCAGACAGCATATCTTTAGCCATGTTGGCTGGGATTATAAGAGATTAAGCTCTTGCCCTACAATGCAGACTGTGATTGTATTACATTGTTATCATATAGGTAGTCCTCATTTAGTGACCACAATTGGAACCGGCAACTCAGTCGTTAAGCGAAGTGGTCACTAAGTGAAACATCACAATTTTATTATCTTACTTCAGCTTTATTTTGCTTTAAACACCTGCAAAGGTCGTAAATGTGAGGACTGGTCGCAAAGTTACTTTTTATCACCATCGTAACTGCAAACAGTCGCTAAACAAGGATTACCTGTACCGTACTAGTGGAAATACTGAATAGGAAGTATTTGATAGGACTTTGAAGGTATTGACTCTAAGAAACACTAGGTTTAAAGTAAATTTGGGGGGAAAATACAGCTAGTAAAACAAAAGGTTAAATACTGCAATGTAACATTGGAGCCAGGAAGAAAGAAAATTGATTTAGATAAAAGCCTTATATGTTATCCTTCCACCAAGGAATGCAAAGCAGTTAAAAATTCAGGAGCTTTTCATTTCATACATAATCACATTTGCTGACATTACTAGAGTTTTATGGATACTCTTAAGGAAAAATGCCAAATGGGAGTGGAGAGATAAACACCAACAGGCTCCTGACACTTAAAAAAAAAGCTACAGTATTGAGCAAGAGCCCAGTTTTAAAATTGCCTGAAATAACTTTTACAGCATCTTGGCTGAAAATGTAGGCTCATATAAGGGTGATCCTTTGGACTGGATTTACAAGGTGTACCAGACCATTATAGGAATGAATTTGAATGGTGATGAGATCACTGGATTTTTGAATGCTTTAGGCCCTTTTCAAGGATGATGACACAGAGTAACAAGTGGAAATTTGACTGACCATCTGACTTTGTGGCAGAGGATACAGCAATAGGTCCCAGTGGTCTTTTTGAAAACACGGATGCTTAACTGCATGTAAAAGCAGTCTGAGCACCCTGTTGATTTTACAATATTTATAAGAACTTATGGCAGGCACCTTATGCCAGGCATCACAATGGTGGCATCTGAGCTTACAACTGCTCATCTACAACAAATTGTTTGGGAAGATATGTCTTTAAGAATGATCATGGATAATCTACATCTCCGTTACCTGTGAGAATTCTTGAATTGGTTTTTAGATAAAGAACAATTTTCAGGGCCACCCACTGGTTCTAAACAGGTTAATGTTATATCTAAGTGTCCCTGCTCATTTGAACTTTTCAGGGAAGGAAGAAAGTTTTCCCCTGCTTCCACCCCCAGTTTTAGCCATCAGTCAACCTGGAATGCCCTTTGCCCCAACATGTATGAAACGAAGGATCACCAGGAGAGAATAAAGAAATGGGACTCTGCAGAAGGGTTAGGAAAGATCAGCAAAGACAATTTCTAGACACCTCTAAAATAATTAGGGGAGGATATGCAGGTCTGTGGAAGGAAAGATGACGACCAGAGCAAGGTGGATTGACCCAATTACAATGGTGATGTTGGACCAGGTTAAGGACACATCATTATGGAGAAAATCTATCTATGTAATCGCTAAGAGTCGATACTGACTTGATGGCACAATCGATCAATCAGTACAGGTCTGGCAAGGCACACCTACTGAACTCTTAGAGAGGCTACTTGATTTACTGTAACTGCTTCTAAAAAATTACTCTGTGAAGAAACCTGATAAAGAAAAATTTTCCTGATTATGACAGCCTTCAAAATATACTTAGGGACATGGTACAAGCTGATATAAACCAAACATCTGCATCTCTTGAGGAGGATCAGGGAAGTCCCACTGCCAAATAAGTGGGATCTGTTATATTTGCAGCCCAAATTCAAGTGGGCATATTGCAGTCAAATAAAATAAAACCATTGCCTTATATAGCAGAAGAAAAATGATTTCAAGTCAGATTGGAGAATGTTCTGACAGACATATTGGACTTATTCTTTCAATGTTACAAGAATAACAAAATAACAAAGTATTATTTTTACATTTTACTCTTTATAGGTATATTACCAATTACTTGATTTGAATTATGAGTCTATGATTTCATTTTAATCCAGATTTTTTTAATCATATAATTTTAAACTGTCATATTCCAATGGAAATGAAGGAAATAATTTGGGAAAATGCAACCACATAGGAAAAAGAGGTTGAAAGAGGTTGGAGCATTTTACTTTTCTACTCATTCTAACAAAATTCTTATGTGTTAATTATAACATCTCAAAAGGATTAGACAATATATCTGATGGGTCATCTAATTCTTACCCAATAACATGGCGCTTCTTTCATCCACATAACAACAATAATTTAGTAATAATAATTTATTAAACTTGTATGTTGCCTGATCCTCAATGACTCTGGGCAGCTCACAACAACCAAACAAAGAAATTACAATAAAATCAATAAAAAATAAAGATAAAATTTGGTCTCACTCTCCCACGCCAAAGTCCTGCGTGAAGAGCCAGGTCTTCACAGCTCTTTTAAATAATAGCAGAGTGGGGGCCATCTGGATCTCCGGGGCAAAACCTTCCCAGAGGGCAGGAGCTTATGACAATGGTAGTAGAATCGAATTCTCAGAGATTAGAGAGATATAATAAAAAGTATACATATGTGATGATCTGAGTTTTCCTGAATATAAATTCTGCCTGTTTTATTGACAGAATACATCAAAGGAATGTACGCTTGATTTTTGATCAGAAAATATGACTATAGTTATAAAATGTGGGAAAAAGCTGTTTCTCTCTTAGATCATCTTGCATTGGTTTGATGATTTCCAGCCAAAATGTATCCCTCCTTTGATAAACCATTGGTTTTGTAGTATAACTACAAAAAATAATGTAGAGAGCCAGTTTGGTCTAGTGGTTAAGGCAACGGGCTAGAAACCAGGAGACTGTGAGTTCTAGTCCCGCCTTAGGCATGAAGCCAGCTGCGTGACCTTGGGCCAGTCACTCTCTCTCAGCCCAACTCACCTCACAGGGTTGTTGTTGTGGGGAAAATAGGAGGAGGAAGGAGAACTTACCTCACAGGGTTGTTGTTGTGGGGAAAATAGGAGGGGGAAGGAGTAATAGGGATGTGCCCCGCCTTGAGTTATTTATAAAAATAAAAAAGGCAGGATAGAAAATAAATAAATAAATAAATAAATAAATAAAATAACTAAGGTTACTGAATGTGAAATTGAATATATTACTCCATAATTTTCCATTTATCGCTTATCTAGTTTTCCTGTCCTATATGATGACCTATACCTTCCTAGGTTCTAGGTATGAATTAAAGCCTTCTGCACAATTTACTGGGAGTCTTCTGTTTTATTGGGTGGTGTTCGCTGAGTGTAATGGTATGTGGGAATAACCTTGGGAGACAGGGCGAGGAGACACAGCCAAGGGAATGGTCAGATAAAAGACAACTTAGGCCGCAGCAGGAATGTGGGCAGGGTGAGTGGCTCAGAAGGGACCCTCCCTAGTTTCTTGGGCTATAAAGGGGATGGGGGGAGAAATGTACTTTCAGACCTGCAAGATTCTGTTAATGTAACCTTACAATAAAGTAGAATTAGCTCATCTGGCTGTTTCCTGTCTGGTCTATCTCTCAAGGCTGACACTGAGTTTGCTGTAGTGCTGCATAAAAGATCCTAATTCTATAGAAAAGGACAAAAAATTGTAACACATTCTAAAAAAGTACATGTACCAAAACATTATATATTTTTTAAAAATATATAAATTGATTCTCCGCCCAGTTGATGAGATTTACACATCACTAACTGTTCTAAGCTCCCAATCTATTTCTATATCAAAAGCTCAGAACATTCATGGAAATAAAAGAGTTGAAAATGAATTCTAAAAGTTGATTAACTTACTGTAAATCTCACAGTCAACATTCTCCCAATTATCTATCAATTGCAGGAGTTTACATTCTTCAAAGAACTTTTTCTGAGCTATTTCTACTGCTTCATTCATTCATTTTATATTCCACCTAGGAATTTAATTTATTATTAAATTAAGCTGCACTCTTTCATTCTAACTGGAAAAATAAAAATTAGATATAGAGCCTTTCCATCAGCCACCCAGTTCTAATTAGAATATTTAAAATATCTCTATATACTAATATTTGAGAAAGAAGTTTTGATTATTGACTAAGAAAACACAAAAGCATCCTGCACCACACCACCTGTGAACCACATCTAGAACAAGGAAGACAATCATATCAATGCTGCTGATATTTTCCATGGTGGGGACTATATTATTTTATAAACAACAGCCCCTAGAGTTGAAGAAAACTTCCTCCTTAATACAGTTTAGGAGGGGTTTTAAATCATGTATATTTACCCAAGCCTTTTAATGCTACTGTCCTACTTTTGTGTTGTATATTTGTCATGTTTTTAAAGTTGTTTTTATGGATGTTTTATTATATCTTTAGAAGTAACCCAAAGCTGTTGGCATATAAAGAATGTGTATGCATATTTAATGCAATATTTGTATTTTGGAGATTTTGGAATTGGAATGATAAAACATATGAGCCCTAGAATAGGTGCATTATTCAAAGGGTCACAGAATTAGGCAAGGGTCTATAGTTTGGTAGAGGACAAGATTTGTATGAACAAGCTTTCAGGTTTAGCTCCCAATTAAAGGTTCAGATAGCAGTGCTACCAAACAAAATGTGGCAAGGATAGGTCTATATATCAGACAATATCACACGTTCAATACATTCTCACTCTTACAGAAATTGAGAACAACCAAAGGGTGAATTTTATCTTATCACATTTATAATCAGGTAAAAGAAAATGCACTTGAGGAATGCCTTTTAAAACTTTTGTGATGTTTGCTAAAATTAATTTCTAATTGGATATATCAATGGATAAAAGTATATGGGCATATGAATGGTGTGAAAGATGTCAAAAGGAAATTTTTACCATGTCCAACAACACTAGAATTTGGAATCACCTTATGACCTTGATTTGGGAAAGTAGTTTTGCACACAATGAATCTGGAAATCATTACATAATAAATCAAATCACCTTGCCAAAAGTCAGCGTACTGAGGATTGATTGCTGAGGACAATGATACATGTTAGAAATAGCATGATCTCTCTATCAGCTTCCTGAATATCTTCTTGGTCACTAAAATAACATTGGATTAAATGGTTGGTGATCTCAGCCAAAGCAATTTTTATGTTCTTATGAGCATATTTTCTTCTGTGTGTGCTGATCATAACCAAATATGTTATTTTTAGAAATGAATCAAAAGGAAACTTTTCTAAGTCTCTATGGTTTTTAAGGTTCTGAGATATTAACTGAAATTAGTGAGAAAGCATAGGAAACTGATTTCAGAAAAATGTAGCTTAATACACTCAGCTTTCTTTTTTTGTCTCCCCAATACTCTACTTGAGAAAGAAACTCAGACAAGTACACTAATTTATATGCAACAAAGTACAACACAAAAAAATTAATCCACGTAGCCTGCAGCTCCAATGCCAAGAATATATCTTGCTGTTTCCACAATAGAAGTTTCGATATTATTTTCATCTTTGCAATGTTATTTTCCAGCTAACATTGCTGACAGTTATGAAGTTGTATTTATGCATTCTAACCACTCTATTTTTAATAAAAAGTTTTCACACAATTAGTCATTGCTTCAGCTGACAAAATCTGTGTTCCCACTTGCACCTAACCATAGCATGACCAAATCCTGGCTACATTTTTTTCTGCTGTTGCTTACATCACACTCATCCCATGAGCAAAAGGGGCTTAAATTGTCCTTAACTCCTCCTGGGGGTGGCTGGTGCAGTAGTGCCCTCCCTATTATTTAAGATCTAGCCCTTGGATTTTATTCTTATCTATTGTATTTATGTTGGTTATTATAACTCCATGTTTACATTTTTTAAACTCTTGATTTTACTGTAAACTGCCCAGAGTCCCCCAACTGGGGGAGATGGGCGGTGATATAAATTTAAATGATAATAATAATAATAATAATAATAATAATAATAATAACAACAACAACAACAACAACAATAATAATAATAATAAAAAGGGTTGGTTTATTCTTGATAAATCTACGCTGGCTTCTGCAAAGCAATGCATTATTTTCCAAATGCTCACAAACATTTGAGCAGAGTTTCCCATTGGGGATGAAAACTGAAACGAGGAATGGAGATCTGCCCTTTCTTCATGTTACCACCTTCTCAAAGCAGTTGGCCTACCTCCTCTTTTTCTTCCCCTTACTAGGACATAGAAAAAACACCCGCCTGTTTGTTGCTTTAATTTCCCTTGCAAGCCTAAGTTCCTTTAGAGCTTTAGCCCCTCTGATTTCCTTTCTGCAGATATTAACTAGCAGCGATACACTTCCTTGGTGATTTAACTCTTAACCCAGGCTACCTTGAAGGACTGGCAACTATGCTCTAATTTCCCTTTCTGTTTTTACCTCTTCAACCAGCTCTTCCCTATTAACTGGGGTCACATCTAGGACAGCTGATGCCCTTGATCTATTCTTCTTGAAAATGAAGCAATCAGGAAGACCACTCAGGAATTTTAAGGAATTTGCCCTCTTGGGTGAGTTGATGTTTGAACAGAACAAACTCAGCTATTTTCTTTCCTAAGCCAACACCACCCAAGGTCATTTTCAAAATGTGTAAAATTGATTAAGCTTGGTCACTCATTACCTTGAGAGAAGTCGGATGACTGGCACTCAGTGAGAACAGATACAATAAAGTCAAGATGGGGATTGCAATGGGGACAACAAATGTCATGCTTGTATAATTTTCTGCCAAATCAAGGATGGGTCAGTGGTACTAAAACTTGTTAGTGGACAAAGGTCTCCAAGTCTTTAAACTGAGTTCAAACATCAGACCTGGTTTATTTTGTGGTTTATTTTACCCATTATCGGTTGAATAAGCCTTGCAATTTATTTCTTCATAAATAACATAAAGTCAGCCATAAACCAACAAACCTGTATTATGCCTTGGTGCAAGATGTGTTCCTGGTACTGACTTTGCTTGGGATTGCTTCAAAACCTAAAATCATCTCTACATTCTTGTTTTTATATTATATTTATATTCTGTTTTTCAGCCCAGAACAGCTTCCCAAATTGCTTAGGATTAAAATCCTCATCGCAAAGGTATAATATGTTTGGGATACATGGGTACCTGAGAGGTCGGCATCATCTGCCAGTGCCTGGGACTCAGCAGAGGGTCACAGGTGAGCAGCAGAACTTCCTGGTCTAGTCCTTGATCCTCTTGTCATTGCTGCCTCTTGTCCTACTCTTCAGATCTCAATCACTGCTTACCTGAAAAAAGTAAAGTTGCAAAGGTTTATCTTCTTCAGTTTCCTTTTATAAATTGTATGCCATTCCATGTTGTATCAGTTTTACTTTTATATATTGTATGTTTTCAAAACCCTCCTCTTCACACTTGAAACTACTTTTTCATATTTAACATCATATCAAATAATCTCCCCTAAAACGCATAGGAAAAAATATTTCCAAAAGTCTGGCAACAATAATTTCCTTCATAGTCAGACACTGTCCAGATTTTAAGTCTATTTAGAGATATTTTTGGTGAGCAAATTGCAGCATAGTTTTACATATTTTCCACTGCCTCCGGTGGGTAAGAAGTTTCAAGGTCTGTGTTATCAGAATATACTTTATTAAGGCGAGGTTGCTAGAGCTTTACAGGTGGGTTGGAAAAAAAATATCCTGCATTGTTTCTACCAGTTCTTTCTTGGTTTGATAAAAGAGAAATTGTTTTTGAAATTTCTTTCAAAAACGAAAAGAATTTTAGTGAATTCTCAAAGGTTGAGTTTGATATTTTTGCACTTAATTAGGAAGTGGCCAAGGTGTCAGTGTGAGTGTCCTACACAGGAATCTCTCCCATTGTCTGTAGCCTAAACCCATGGAAAGACATGACGAGGAAACTGTTCAGTCTTCTGTCTTCAGTCTTTCAGAGTGGCATACACAGGCAGCCAGAGAGGCTTCAGAGTTATGAAAGACACGTAAGAGAAACCAGACACCCACGGAGGCACCATTGACCAGCTCAACAATAAAACTCATTCTAAAGTACCACCAAAGAAATTCAAAAGACATTTTCAAGCATTCTGAGAATAAGAATGAACAACAACAAAACTACATAGAAGCCTGTTTCACAGGGGAATAAACCTTTCGAGAAATTGCAAGGCAATTTTGACACAGCATTAATAGTAGAGGATGAGATGGTTAGATAGCATCACCGATGTAATGAACATGAATTTGAGTAAACTCCGGGAGACAGTGGAGGACAGGAAGGCCTGGTGTGCTATGGTCCATGAGGTCACGAAGAGTCGGACACAACTAAACAACTGAACAACAACAACAACAAAAAGTAGAGTGTAAGTAGAGACAAGGAGCATAGCACACTTAGCAGGTAGTAAGTCCTGTATCCCACTTCAGAAACCAAGAAAACCAAGGTGTATTTGGCCTTCAGCTAATTTTCTATGTCTCTGAGAGTATGTAGTTCTACATACTGATTTAAATTGACATGTGAAAACAGAATAGTCATCATGTCCAAGTTAGGAATAACCAGAAATTGAAACCAAACATGGTTTTAAATTGCAGTTAGTGCTGATCATAAATGGTTGCTCTCCCATTATTAGCTATCACCTATGCCATGTTAAAGTAGGGAGGAGCTTCCAATCATGGTTAAGAAGCTACATAAAATGGAGATAAGCATGCATCTTCACACTAATTAATAACCGTAGCTGAATGTAAATGCCCGGTGTAGGCAAGTCACATCTTAGACCATGACAAATCTCAAAAATGCATAGCTTTCAAGGGTTATGTTCATAAAACACCCTAAGCTAGGCCTATGAAATCTGGACTGGAAAAATCTGGATATACCCACTAGATGGCAGCAATGGGATACAGAAAAGTAACTCTTTGGCGTCATCAAATGAACTTCTGGAGTTTTGCAGCCCAGATCTTGTAGTCTTAGTTTACAGTAATGTGTAAACCAGCAACTTTGTGTAGAGTATATGAACTAGGCCACTATGTCTTTTCTTTTCAATATTTAAAAACATGGTTTAGCATAACATATGAATCTAGACCCTGATTTCAGTCATTGAATGGGGAGGTTGTCATTTCAGCTACAAAATAAAATACGCAATGAATAATCACTATTGTGGTTAAGTATTAATTCATTCCAGAAATTAGTAAAATAATCTTTTCCAATTCATATCAAATTGATGAACTGAGTCATGCTAAAGTAATGGTTATCCTGTGAATTTATTTTCTGGATAGGTTTTTAAATATGAGCTTCCTCAGTCCAACAGTGCATCCTCCACATCAGCCTTCCCAGACTCGGTGCCTTCCAGATCTGTGGGAATTCATCTGCCTAAATTATCAGCCTTTTGATATGCTGTCTGGGAATTCTAGGAGATGAAGCACTTGTAAAACGCACCATGACTGCTGTATATGCTGCTATATGGGTAGGAGATTACATTCCAAGCAGACCCAATCAGCAAGCCAATAGTGATGAATAATGGAAGATGTAGTTCAGGGCCACAGGTTTTCCATTCCTTCAGTATTGTAGGAATTCTGGGATCATAGTACCAGAACTCCACGCAGCTTCTTATTAGTATGTAGCAGAGTAGAAGCGTTCCCATGAACTTGCACAAGGCTTAATCAGTTCAAAACACAAAATAAACACACTTCACACGTTAATGTAAAGTAACATAAAAAGAGTTTACAATTTTATTGTAACTCACAGTTCCTTAGTAGAAACGGTCCATGCGTGCAAGCAATTGGTTCTGACGTGACCCACATGCTTCCTTAATGTGGCCCACCTGGATGGAAGTATGAGCAATGTGGCAGCCATAGCTGAGCCATCCTCCTCGGTAGGAGATTTGAGCAGAAAGAAGAAAGAGAAGGGAACAGGAAACGGGGATTCAGCCCCTCCCACACAAAGCAAGTAAGATTAGGTTACAGCAGAGGCTGCCTCCTCCTTCAAGCTTGTGTGAGACGTGTTTGGTTGAAACCCGATCTCTAACAAGTATGTGCTACTCTCCTTCCAGGGGTATTATTTAGCAAGTTCAGTCCAGTTTGTGCAATTAACTAGTTATAAAATTGCTCTGCTGCACCTCTGAGAACAGCAGAAACAGAGTAGACCTACCAAACTTCCTCCAGCCTGGAAATGAGGCAGCCATTTTCTCAGTATTTTTACTTGGAGCTCCCATTAAAGGAAGCAAGACCAGTTGAGAGGCACCTTGAACCACCAGGGTCTGAGAGTGGAAGATGTGTCCTATCCTGGGCTGATTCCTTCCCTGAAGGCTAGGTGGCTTAGCCATCTTATTCCCATGGCCAAGGAAGAGAACCTGTGGGGCACTTAGCTTTTTTTTCCAGCAAGGGAAGCTCCCTGGTGCCTCTCTGTAGGTGGATGGGGCTGTCTGCAGCTGGACCGAGGAATTCCGGAGGAACACTGGGCTGCTCTCCACTGCTGCAGCCTTGGTGGCAAGCTTAGAGGGGATTATACAAAACTGCAGTGGCTGCAACAAAAGCTCCCCAAAATCTTGTTCGATGATTTGGGGAGTACAGTCTTTGGAGGTTAGCCAGCATGGTGGGGAGGGAGTAGTGGTGAGAGTGACAATTTTGTTCCAGGGCAGGAGCAGCCAAGTCAACACAAGAACATTCTATAATCTCTCTCTCTCTCTCTCTCTCTCTCTCTCTCTCTCTCTCTCTCTCTCTCTCTCTCTCTCTCTCTCTCTCTCTCCCCCCCCCCTTTCTCTGATTGAAGTCAAAATTATCCACTCATCCAGATTTCATTTTTCTTGGTAATTAATCAATTAATCAATCTGGAATAATAACAAATGTTAAATACTACAAAATAGCATCCTGCTCCTGAGACTTGCTTTAGGATGTTCTTTAAGATAATAAAACAAGTAATTTGATTTGATATTGAGGATTTTGCATCCACACAGTTCAAAGGAAAATACTAAAAAAGTGACCCTGGCAATGCATTTCTATGAATGTTCAGAGGAAGCTCTTCTAATATGGCTATAAATATGTTTAGGACTGCAGTCTGAATGCCTTTGCCTTTTAAACAGTGATGATGCATTTCTTATGTAGCATATGTTGCTTAGAAACCATTCCCAAATAATCAAATATAAAAGAATTGTGAAAGACCACTAAAATACAGAGATCCCCGGATAGATAGAACCTTACTTATAGCCACCTCTACCTCTTCTGCCATCATATGAGTAAAATGGAGCATACCTACAGCTCTTTCCCTGCATGTTCACAGACAAACTTGTAAGGTGGGCAATTCCCCCAATATTATGGTTGAGTGGGGAGGACTGAAATTGAGAGAATGGTGTCTTGATGATGAGGCCTTGAAGTGAGAATTTTCGATACCAATAAATTCTAAATGTCATACAACCATATAGGGAGAGGTTATAATCTTGTATTCTGAGCTGCAGCCATCAGTTATTAATAGGTTGTTGCAGGAAGGCAGATTTCACTTGATGATCAGGACAAACTTCCAAATGGGAAGAGCATGTTGAGAATGGATCCAAGTACCTCCAGAGACAGTGTCCAACTCTTTGGATGTCTTCAAGCAGCAAGTGCACAGCCACCTTTTGGGGATGCTTTAATTTGGATTCTTGCAGCAAAGAATATGTTGGAGTGATGGCATAAATGATGCCAGCTTATTCCGAGATTTAATGATTCAATGCTGGCTGCTCTATCTACTGAGATAGATTGGGAGAAATGATCTATATTATTATTGCTACTGCACTACAAAGTTTCAGGGGCTCAGCTCCTAGCTGGGTATAATTTCTTTTGGAAGGAGGCCACTGGAAGCTGATTGGCATTTTATAATATTTGAATTTGTTCACAAATATATAGACTGAACATACCACACTACTCCAGAAGACTACCAAAGCCATTGCTCTCACACCAGGTCTCCAGGGATGCAGTTAGCGTTGTCATATGATTACAAAACCCAAACTTTGGGTTCACACATAGCACAAAATAATTATTTGTCCTAACCATAGCTTTGTTAGGTTGTCCTAACCAAATGAAAGAAGCCTGATCTGCAAAACATAGTAAACCATACCCATTGTTTGCAAACCATAAACACAATAGATTACACTAGCCAGAAACCAAATTATCCAGATTATAATTTAGAGCAATGTGTGATTTTTAACTGCAATCTATCTCCTCTGCTTTGGACTATAAATCCCTCAATCCTCACCAATGGCTATGCTGGCCGGGCTCCTGAAGCTGTAATCCAAAACATTTGGTGGGCTCCTGGTTACGTCCCTCTGATATAGGGATTGTGTTACAAACCATCCACACTCTTGTCAATGGTGGTCTAGTGCTTCAAAGTACCATACACTATTAGCCTTACTTAGGAAACCTGATATGATTTATTCATACAGCCAAATACTGTGCAATTTCCATTTGGGAAAATAATCATTCATCATTGGCGATCACTCGTAGCCAAGTAAGATTGTCTTCCAAAGGTAAAATTTTAACGGTGGATCCATAAGTGGCTATAAAGGCCAATTCTGGATCCGCACAACCTCCCACAATGAGGGCATAGGTTTCCGGGTGGGAGACGGTCATGATGAGGGTTTGCCTGACGTGCATTCCTTTTAGCTCTTTTCTCCCTTTCGCCCTGTACTCGTGCTTCTTCAAAGTCCATAGCACCATTAATAAAGGATGACCTCCAATTGAAATGCTCATGAGTTAGGGCTTCCCAGTTCTCAATGCTGATATTACATTTTTTAAAATTAGCTTTGAGAGTGTCTTTGAATCTCTTTTGCTGTCCACCAATATTCCGTTTTCCATTCTTAAGTTGGGAGTAAAGTAGCTGCTTTGGAAGACGATGGGAAAATAAACATCTGTATGAGAAGAAGCTGTAGCTCTGCAGCAGAATACCTGCTTTGCTTAGAGAAATTCCCAGATTCAGTTGTCCTTTCCTTCTGTTAGAGCTACTGCCAGTCAGTGTATTAATTAACTTGACTGACCAATGATCTGATTTAGTCTGAGGCAGCTTCCTGTGTCTTGTGACTTATGTTATAGGGCAAGAGCTGGATTATGACCCATTAAGAATCTCGCTATAGAAAAGACTTTGGTTTACCTGTCACCACAGAAACAAGGTAGAAGAAAGGCTTTTTGATCTCTCACCTTCTTAAAAGTAAAGAGTAAAGATGGGTAGCTACTGTTAAGTCTGAAACTAGTAAGAGGTGAAGCAACAATTCTCAGCCCAAGCAAAATTGTTACATTAACAGGGATTAGGATAAGAACAGCCAAAAGTCTGCTGATGAGGAAGAGGAGGAGAAGAAACCTAGGATTTAAAACCCATGGGTTGACATCTACATAGAGGACTTATCTCTACATCCTACAGTAGATGGACCTTCTGCATACATATGACTTCTTTCCTGCTTTGCAATAAAGCACCCTTTTCTAACAGAAGCTCCTGCTGTTATGTAGCCGTAAATGTGGGTTTGAGTTTCTGGAAAGGAAAGCTATTCCTAGCCTGAAGTCTGACAGCCACGGCTACCATAGTGTCAGCTGAGCAGTACATCAGTTTTATTTGCCGCTTTTCTTGCATGTCCTTCACATAATAAATGTAATATCTGTGTGTTTAATATTAGGTCTGTGTTTGCAGTTCTGATACATTCCATGTTGTTTTCAAATAACATGGCTGGGGTTGGTTCTTTTATTTTGAAGTTTAGCAATACTTTGTGCAGTCATGTAAGTTTCCTACATGCTTGTTCCACAGCACAGTACTGTATTCAGCTTCTATAGATCATAGGGCTACAATGCTTTGTTTCTTGCTACACCAGGTGGTGGGCACGCCCCTATAAAAGAATAAGTGTTCTGGAGTTCCTGCCAGATTTATCTCCAGACCAATCTGAATCTCTATATCCAATAAATTTTAGATATTAGTTATAGGCAGGTTTAAATAAAGATGAACAGTTCCTTTTAAGTATCTGCCTGTCCAGTCCTCTTGTGCTGCCTCACTGACCTTTCCACGTAACAGTCCAACTGCACTGGCTATGTCAGGTCTACTCAAAGTTGCAATGCACAGTAGTTTTCCTTTGGCTGCCCTATACATGCCAACTTGTTTTGCTTTCCACCTTTGTTTAGATATCCAACTTCCATGGGGATACTTCTTTGCTTCACTGAGACCTAGAAACCTAATTAGCTATATTATCTTTTGTTTTTGATTGAGCAAGTGTGCTTCACTGTTGTCCTTTCTTATTTCAATTCAAGATGATGACTAATATCCCCTAGATGTTTTATTTCAACTTCTTTATTTAAATTACTCACTGTCTCCAAGCTGTCTCTTTTATCCTTTGCATATACCATTAAATCAATATAACAGAGAATATACATTTTAAACTGTTGTATATAAACATGGATCAGCATTTTCCTAGTCAAAGTCCATGTTTTCAACATTTGATTAAGTTTATCAGACCATGCTTTGGTTACTAGCTTTAGCCCATATATGGATTTTTGCAATTTATACAAGAGTTTTTATTTGGCTCTTCAAAATTTGGTGGTTGGTGTATGTAACTCTCCTCTTTCAGATCACCATGCAGAAAGGCTGTCTTAAATGCCCCACATGCAATATTTGAAATGCTGCTAAACTTAGAATTCTGATACTTGCATGTTTAACTACTAGTGTAAAAACTTCTTCATAATCCTTGTCATATTTTTGTCTGTATCCCTTTGATATTAACCTAGCTTTATGGCATTGCATATTTCATGAGCATCATGCTTTCTTTTGAAAGTCTGCTTATAGTCTATGGCTACTTTGGTAGCTCTGTTAAAATCCATGTTTTGTTTTTGCTTCCCGTGCAGCTTCCCTCCATTTCTGTGCCTTCTGTGCTGCTGGCAATCACTGTACTTCTTTCTATGAATTGGGATCAGGCCCATCCCTTGCTCTAGCTGTGCAGCAGATTCTCTTAAGTGGGATTCTTTTATTAGATATTTGAGATCATCTTAACTCTAATTCTGGGTCTTATTCTTATTCGCTGCTTCCCTTTGTGAACTTCCTGGGTAGCGATGCTACTGGTAAAACTAGGTCGGGTTGTACTAGTATGTAAATATTGAAACACATTTATCCTTTCTTCTTTATTGAAAGAAGCAACACTACATGTGTTTACTTTTCCAGTTTTTAAGTCCAAAACCCTATAGCCAGCATTATTCCTAATTGGGTACAATATTATTTATTATATACGTATCTAATATTTATTATATATATATATATATATATATATATATATATATATATATTCTATAGCCACCCATCTCAACCAAGTGACAATATATACATAAGGTTTGCATCCAAATATCTTTACGTGCGACAGTTTGGGTTTGCTCCCATTCTATAACTCTTATTTATTTATATTTATTTAATCACATTTGTATAGCCACCCATCTTACATAGTGACTCTGGGCGGCATACATAATAATAATAATCAAAAGTGTATAAAAACCATTAAAACAATCAATTTGAAATAAAAACAATACAAAAACAAATAAAAAACAAAATGGGATTTTGTTTATGGGGTTTTAGCTAGATCTTGTGTTCGTAGATAAGTATCTGTGCTGTTTCCCAGTATAAGATCCAGCAAATTAGCTTTATTGTACTTTCCTATTAACATTACTTGGTAGTTTATTGTAACAGTGCAAAGTCTATTTTTAAGCAGAATTTTACAGCCACATTGCATAATATAACATAGACTTAATGCAATTTGCATCCTATTGCGCTACATAATATACTTCTTGAAATATATTTATTTCATTATGATTTTAGTTTAATTCTGCTTTTTCCACATCTACTAATCTTTCTCTCGTAAGATTCATCAATCTTTGTTGCAGATTTATTGACTTGATGCACCATTACATATCAAAAATTTTCCTTTCAAAATCATGTCTAATTTCAAATAAGCATTTATTTGCTAATATAAATATTGTTTCTCTGTCTGTACCTCATTTTTTTTGCAATCCCGTTGAAGGCTTGACTTTTCTTTTAGGACATTCAGTCTCATTATCTCTCTCTGTTATATGGGTCCATACTCATGTAACAGAGAGAGTCTAAGAGACGTTCAGACTCTAAGACTCTCAGAGAGAGACTTTAGGTGTGACCCAAACTGTCACACCTGAAGTCTGCTTTTTTTAAAATATGCTTTTAAATATGCTTTCTTTTTTAATGTTCTCTTTCATTACAGTAATGATAGATTACATTTATCTCATTTAGAGAATTCCCTTCAGTTGCATTGTTCAAACCATGCTAGAATATCTCCAGTTTGGCAATTACATTCTCAAGGGAATTTCATCATGAAGTTTCATTAACTATACCATATACAATATGTATAGTTTTCTGGTAATGATCTTAATACCAGTTCCTTGATCAAATCATCAGAAAGGTTCATACTATTTTGTTTTAGTGTCTTCTGAATAGAGAGTTACTCTGACCTATCTTCCATTAAACTTCCATGCCCTGATAATTTCAGATATACTAGTTTTATGAACATTAATTCATTATTGCTCATTCCTGAGGATGCATATGTCTGCCTTAGCTTGTTCCAAATCTCTTTTCCTGAATCACAGTTTTCAATCAACTTACAGTTTGTTGAGTTAATTATTTCAGATTTCAGTAATCTACACTTTTTCATCTAAGCTGTCCTATCTTGAGCTTCTTCTGGACATGGCACCTCCAAAAGGAGAGGTTGAGAGGTTCAACTTTTCAAATAGTGCCTCTATTTTCATGTTCCATATGCTATATTGTTTCCCATCTTCAGGCATGAGATTTTCCAGTCCTGATGAGACTGCCATCTTCAAAAACTTTATGCAAGGTTTTTTAAGTATGAAAGAAATGCTCCTCAGTTAGGATGTGGGAAGTCCTAAGGATCATCCATGATAGATAGCTCTGAGCGTTGGTTCAGCTGTATGCTTGACTAAGAGCCTGGAAATAACTTGGGATATTTTTGTGACTGGGCTGCTCTGAGTGCTCGGGGTGATAACTGTTTAGTTCTGGCTCCCTACTGGGCCCATAACCCTTCTGTTGGAAAATAGTTTGCACCCAGGACACTCCCAGTCAATTCCTATATTCAGATCAAAGCAAGCATACATGTTCAGCCAGCAAAAATATATATCTTGATGTTTATTTATTAAACATCAGCAAACATCAAAATAGTTTACTAGCAAGATTGGATAAAATGTAGAAAAAAAGCAGGGGGAAGGAGAGATGGAAACAATAAGCAAGAATTTACATTATCTGTATTATATCAAAAAGGATAGAAGGTTCCAGAGCTACTGAAACAATACTGTGGGTAATTAGCATGGGCAGTCCCAAAGGGAGTGCTTTTGATTATTCCATCTTTAACCCTTTTATGTACAAGAAATAGCAGAATGGAGATGAAAAGTGGGACATCACCTGCTCCCTCCTCTTTTCTGCATCTTAAAGGAAACAGTTTGGTAGATGGGAATGATGCATCCAACACTAATGGCTATTTAGAAAATGAATAGATATCTATAGCCACTTGGAGGGAAACAGTACATTCCAATACTCTGGTTCACTCATCATACTTTGCCACAATTTTGTTTACCATGGTCTGTTGTATAAGCTACAGTCATAAGTCATAAGCCGTGGTTTATAAACTACAGTAGCTGGGTACAGTATAAACATAAGCAAATCACTTTATTTATTTATTTATTTATTTATTTATTTATTTATTCATTCGATTTATCACCGCCCAACTCCCTTACAGGGACTCTGGGAGGTTTACAATCTCATTATGACTTAACATAGTCATTGAGTATTATTGTAGACTAAAATGGCTGAGAAAAAAGGGATGGATGGGTAGATGGATAGTAGCTGGCTGGTAATATTTAAAAAATGAGAATCAGCAGTGCGTGTTAAAAAACCTATCAGGGCTGCAAAAAACAGGGATAACCATTAGATATGGCAGCAAAGAGATACATAACTCTTGCTGCCATTTAATGATCATCTGGATTTTTGCAGCCTAGAGCTGGTAGCCCTATGAAAACTTCATAGCTGAAGAGAGCTGCATTTTTTTCCTGACACCATCATTTGATCTTCAAAGAGAAACAAAGACACAGAATCTTCTTTTGATGTGATTGGAAATAAGACTTCCATCAATATTGATCATGCTGAAACATGATGGAAGCATAATGAAAGCCAAGAAGTGTTTTATACGTAAATCCTCATTTGCCTGCTCTCCTATAGAAATGCTTAATACAATGACATAAAACATAGAACACTGGAGTGATGTGTAAGATTTTTAAAAAGGAAAACTCTATGAATAAAATGAATAATAATGTTTCTAACAGTATCAAGTACCTGATATTTACATTGTATTTCCTAAAGTAAATAATCAAAATCATTCATCCTGAAAAAAATGTAATCAATCCTATCATGATCCTTGTACTGAAAAATAGCAGTTGAAGGAACTTATTAAAAAGTGAATAAAATATGCCTGATTTTAGTGCATTTATCCATTGACATAATTTTGAGTAATATGTCTATTCTACAACTTCATTTTAAAACAAGTTTAATAGCATTTTTCTGGAACAAATATATTGTGTTTATCGTGAGCTATCTTATCAAGAGAAAATTAATATTGTTATTTGCTGTTTATATTTGCTGTAAGCATCTGTGTCCAATGAAAATATATTTCTTAATATTGCCACTAAACATTTATCTTGAGTGCCGATTGTGATAATCTTTGATTATTTTGAAGTTAAGCATTTGAAAAGAAGATGGCTTCTATGCTGAAAATATCTTTACAAAGAGCTGTGCTTCATTTAGAATCTGTATTCTAAAGAAGCTGTATCAAAAGTGGAGAAGTATTTTACACTACAAGTAATACCTTTCACCTTTAGGTTTAATTTTTACAGACACTGTTAAAAATATTGGCTAAGGTGCTTTTCATTAGATGATACATTGTTATACACTTCATCTTGCATTAGTGTTACAATAAAGGACAAACTGCATCATCACAGCTTTCTCCTCATATCCTTCATTTTAGAAGATGTTCAGTTTGGTTAAAATGTCAGATTAAGTTACGGGTAGGTAATAAAAATCTCTAAAATTGTTGCTAAAAGAAACGATGGAGAGAAGAAAGCTTTAAACCAATTTACAGTTTTCAGCTGTCTTTAAATTTAATTTAGTTTTGCTTTTACAGTGCTGAACCTGTTTTAAGTATAAATAAATATTCTACATTTGTGTCACGATGAATTACTTCATACTATGGTATTTGTTTTAGTGAGAAAATAAATAGCGTAGTTGCATTGCTTAAGTAATCAAGTTAAGATGACAGAAAAGATTACAGTTACAGGGCTAATATCTCTGATCAGTTAAAAAATTATAGCCATGCAAAAATGTTATGAGATAGTCATTTGCATTGAGGAATAATAAACAATAATAAATGCCTTTGCAGCTCTGTTATTGCATCCTTTAACAGAATTTGGTTGCCAAGGTAACAGGTTGGCCCAATATTGATGTGAAGCAACTATATTATAAAGCAGCTATGTTAGTGTACGTTATATGTTCATACAATGACTTAAAAATTAACTCACAAATTAGGATATCTACACATTTTGTTTTAATTTCCTAAGTAAGCCCAATTCTAATTCGCATTCATTTCAAAGGGACAGGAATAAATTTAGGTGCTAATCTTTTTAAAATATCTGACATCTCAAAAGGAAAAAAATACTGTATTTAAATGTATCCTTACTTTATGTCAGCAATCTTTATAAAAGAACAATACATATTAAGTTAGTTTTTATAATAAATACCAAAAGACCGCTTTCTAGCACAAAATTTGAATATTTTTATTTTTTTCAAAGCTATATTCACAACTTAGACTTTTGTATTTTAGCGAAAAGCCTATTCTTTTTCATAGTTGACTTCCAAATCCTCTAAAATTGTTGAGCTTTTTAAAAAGTCTTTTGTTGCATAAGCGGTGCCACGCCCTGATTATCTAGCAGAAATGCTATTTTCAATTTTAGAACAGGTATGTTTTTACTGGCAGAATTGTCTCTTGAATACATACATACACAAAGATAATATTTTAGAAGTACATCATTACAAAATATACTTATTTAATATATTCCCAGCTCAGTGCCCAATGTCTCTATTTCCATATTCTTCCATTGTGGAATAACAATTGGTAAAAACATGCAAATCTTCACCTACCTGTTTATGTGGTTTAATTAAGTCTTAGCGTGGCAGTGCACTCAGCCATTCTTGGGTAAAGCAATGGAGAGACTGTGAAAGCTTGGCTATTTCAGAAAAACTGAAGGAAAAAAGAAGCTGTTTTCAAAAACACCTTGCTTGAATCAACTGTGACCAAGATAGCTGAATTTATCAATGGAAAGGAGAGATGTGGAATGCGGAGAGATCTTCTCATCCAAGGTGGTGGTGAAAGGTGGTGGTTGTTTTTAAAGCTGCAGCACAGGACTTTCCTCTCCCTTTCTGAAGGCTCAAGGCTTGAAGATGACCACTGACTGCAAAGGCCCCTTGTCACATCTGCTTGAACATCAGCCCAGGATGATTGCCCCTGCTGAAAAGAAAAACTCAGCAACCGAAGCCCTATGCACACCTCTTACGCAGTAAGAGTTAAAAATAGATTGCATGGGCTTTATAAGAAATACGTCAGTTTTGAAGGGTTTAATTTGATATTGTCATTAATTAGCAATACAACATACATTATTTAAAGAGCAGCTAAGGCAAAGGGGAAAAAGAGTGACACCAACTGGAAGCAGTGTTCGCTTAATTCTTTTTTAAATAATATAATAGTAATAAAAATAGACCAAATGCTGGCTTTGGAGTGCAATGAGGAGCAAATAACTAACTGCACCGAAAATGAAATTGAATTCTAAAAGTGCCTGCTTATAGAGCAATGTCCATTAGGAAGACCAAGCCCTTACTATGGCATGATATGGCACACGGAGCATTTACATGCTCCCTTTAGAAATACTAGGCATGGTATAATGAATTCAGTCTCGAGACCATGCAGGCAGCGCAAGCAGCATTAATCCTGCCTGCCATTTTAGGCTTGCAACAGAATGAGACAGAGACAGCAGCAGCAGCACAGATCCAGTACGAGAAAAGGCAAGGGACAGCTCACCTTAAATGCAGTATCTGATTAATGTTGTTAAGTGACATTGCAAATATGCTCTGTCTTAGAGCAACTGTGTGGGAGGGAACAAAGGAGGAGAAGAAGAAAAAAAACACCCTGCCATCAGCTGATGATGCAAGGTGAATTGTTACTGTGCTGTGTTCAGCAAAGCTCCAGTTTCTTCATCAGTGCAGCCTTTATGTATGGCAGATTCTCTGGCAGAAACCTGTCTGCAGATCCCTTTCTACTGACCACAGCTATCTCCTTCTACTGAGAAAAACAGAAGATTCCTTTTTTTAAAAAAGCCCAAGCCTCTTTGGAGGGGAGGATTGGAAAGAAAATCTGCAACAATACCCTTCTTGACGAATGAAGATTTCACATAGTACGTATTAGGTCCTAGCTCTATGGCACTATTGTTCTGTTTTCCTATGTTCTTTATGCCATATAATTTACTCTGGTTGTGGCTGTTCTTGTTATGCATGTAAAAGGCAAGACCACCATTGCTAAAGCACTAATTCTGCAGTGGATTACTGAAACGCTGAGCCTACTGACAAAATCACAGGCGCATCAGTTCTGGCTGCAGAATCGGCTGTCTGCATCTGTGTTGCACCCTGCTTAACCACAAGCAAGGTTACAGCTAAATATATCTGCAAGGCATAAACGGAAGCTATTTTGCGATACAGCTTGTGTTTCAAAATGCTTGTCCATCCTCAAAGGGTTCCTAAAATGAGCGCCTGTTAGAAAATGAAGAATCACAGTTTTCTGCATTGTTCTATGCCATGGAGAAAGACTATAAATGCTACTCCTAAACACAGTGACCTATAAAATGCTAAGACGACTTAAGTGGTATACACTGATACATCCTCCCTGTACCAGAAAAGAAAAAGAAAAGCAGATTGAACATAATCAGGCTGAATGCCCAGTACAATTCCAAGCTGCATGCACCCATCTTAGGTTAAGAAGTAGGTATCATGGTGCCTCTTGTTCCTTGTTGTTGTTTCTGATGCTTGTTTTATTCACAGGCTGTCTCTGCTATTGTTGTACACTGACATTTTGGCATCATGGAGGTCAGCGCAGCCGCTGAAGTAGTCTCCGTTTTAATGATCCAGATCCAACTTTTTTTTTAAACAATATTAAACTAAACCTCTGACTAAAGGCAATCACTGTCACAAACCATGTTCAAACAGCTTTTCTTTTGCTTTTGAAATTAATAGCATGTTATCTTGTTTCACTGCATTAGGGACACCGAATGGGTTCTCAACGGAGGCTGCAGGATCAGATTTTAAAAACGAAGATAAAGACAGGATTTTCAAAAACAAATCTTACCCATTTTGTTAAAAAGAAACATACACATTGCATTAAATATATAAGGTGGAAAAAGAGGAGAAAAAAATAAGTGTTTTTTTTTTAAAACGCTCTGGAATGGGAACAGGTCTTGCTTTCTATTTATTGCCAGAATTTCCTCACAGGGGAAATAGGGAGGAGGAGAACCGCTTATGATGACCACTGCTGTGGTCCCTTAAGACCAAAGTGTTAAGGGGAGGAAAAAAATAACTCTAAATCCTACCTGACTAGGAAGGAATTAAATCCTTTCCATTACAAAGGATTACAAAGGGTCATAGTTTTTGCTTTGTCCTCTCTCCACCCACAAAACAGAAGTCTGCTGGAATCTTTCAAAAATGCTCATATTTCTAATTCACTACAAAATACTGTTTGAATGTTTCAGATCCACTGAATCTTACATCAAACACCAATGTGTTTATGCCACTTGCATAGTTAATTTGGAAATCCCTTTTTGGTACAAATGCCTGTCTCCAAAAAGAAACATTAACCTTAAATATTTGCTGTATCCTCAGCACATTTGTTCATGAATTAAATAAGAACAGCCAGAGCTTTCCACTTACACTGTAAATGAAGAATAATTCTACTTAAACAAGTAAAGATTGCAATAGAGGCAAAAGTTATAAAGAATCCTAATGTTATTTTTTCTTTATTGCTGTTTAAAATAGAAATCACAGCACAGTCACATACCTGCCTCTTTTAAGAAGCTCTGTATTGAACTTTTATTATTGTCCTCAACTTCATGACTTGAACATCAAACTCCACAAAATCCAGCATTTTCATGATATGCCATCTCTACTTACAAACTCTGACATCACCACTGGAAGCATTTCAAGAGTATGAAGAAGAGGCAAGATTCAAAACTCATAATCTGATGACACCAAAATATTATGTACAATAAATAAAAATTTCCCAGGGTCATGTTGACAATTGCAAAGCAATTGACTTAGCACAGCGGATAGTTAATGTTTTAAAATGAGGAAATGTATTTTAGGGGCAGTGACAAAATTAAATGGAATGAGTAAAATAAAACTATATAGGACATATTGCCATATTAGCTTGCAGCCGCAGAATTCACATATTACAATGCACCTTTTAATTTAGAAGCAGAACAGTACAAAGCCTCCTTTTTTCAAAACAAACAGCCAAAACTCTCTTGTTTGGTATTTGATGCAGTAATAGAAATAAATCAGTTTACAGGGGATTAACATACAGTATGTAGGAAACATAGGAAGAAGCCTTACATTGAGACAGGTTGCTTCTCTACATAGCTTAGAATTGTCCAGCATCAGGGACAGACTGCCAGCATTTCTCCAGACTCATAAACAGAAATCTTTCATATCATCTGCTATCTGATCCTTTATTTGAAACTGTTAGGAACTGAGTCATGAATCTTTTGTATGCGTAGCATTTGCTCTGCCAGTGAAATGTGGTTCCTCTGTACAATGAAATGCTATTAGTTGATCACGGGAG
The DNA here is from genome assembly GCA_023362775.1 of Charina bottae. NCBI lineage: Eukaryota > Metazoa > Chordata > Lepidosauria > Squamata > Charinaidae > Charina > Charina bottae. The sequence goes on from JALMGJ010000005.1 coordinate 23,470,142, forward strand.
CGACAAATGAGGATAACTACAAGTTTAAATTCATGGAGTCGGTAGTAAAGAACATTTTTTTTTTTACGTAATAGAAGATTTTCCATAAAATGTTTCACTTCCATATATTGCACCTATTTTTTTCTTTTAAAAAAGTTTTATTTTACAAGATGAATTAGTAATATCATGAATATTCCAGACAAAGGGAACAGTTTCTAAAAGTACATTATTTTTTTAACTAAGTCAAAAAAGTTGGAGCTTATCTAGCATTTTTTAAAAATCAGCATGAAAATTTTAAAAATTCAACAAAAATGAAAATGCAGTATAAATTAAGTGGTTTATATCACCTGTAGCATTAAACCATAAAACTGAGATGCTGTAGGACTTGCAATAGAATTGGAACCAATGTGATGGGAATGCACAGTAATAAAAATATAAAGTATAATATTTAAGGTAAATAAATAATGCCAATATTCTATAATGCCAATATTTTGATATAATGCAGAAGAACCATAGTGTGTTTGTTTGTGTGTGTGTATTTATTTGTGCCTTCAAGTCAGTGTTGACTCCTGGCGACTGCCTGGACAAGTCCCTGTAGTTTTCTTGGCAACATTTTCAGAAGTGGTTTGCCATTGCCTCCTTCCTAGGGCTGAGAGAGAGTGACAGGCCCAAGGTCACCCAGCTGGCTTTGTGCCTAAGGCGGGACTAGGACTCACGGTCTCCTGGTTTCTAGCCTGATACTTTAACCACTACACTAAACTGGCTCTCAAATTTTATACATACAAATCTATATACTTAAAATGTTAGGCTGTTGCAACATTTTGTTAAAGAAACACAATTCAGCTATGGAACATGGTATCACAAAAGCTAGTTAAATAGAAGAGCAGAACTTTAAAGAGAAGAAAACAACTGTCTACAATTTCTTTAAAATCTAATCTTTTATTGGCTAGGCAAGTATCAATTATATTACATGAGACCATCAAGCACACTATGAAACCACAGCTAACTAGGCATTAGCGTTGTACATTTTTATCCACTGAACAGATTTGCCTAAAAACTCTAAAATCTGTGGTTACTAGCGCTAGATTTAGATTTGGTGAAGCCCTAAGCTACATAAAGCTTGGAGGCCCCGTCTTAAAAAGTTACACCAGAAGGTCTCGCAAAAGTGTGTACCAAAACAGGACCTTGGGTCACCACAAAAAAATTGAAAACGTAGACATGCCTTTTAATTATTTAATAGCAAGGCGTTTAAAGTGAAAAATACAAATTATTTTCAAGTGAATGCATTTACTGATTATATACTGTATTTATCATTTGGCTGGCTTGATTTCTCTCCTCATAGATTGTAATATAGCATACCCTGGAAACAATACTTAAATGTAATTTTTAAAATAATTTTAAGATACATACAGTGTGTGTGTGTGTGTGTGTGTGTGTCTGTCTGTCTGTACAGGGCGAAAGGGAGAAAAGAGCTAAAAGGAAGGCACGTCAAGCATACCCTCATCATGACCGTCTCCCACCCGGAAACCTATGCCCACATTGTGGGAGGTTGTGCGGATCCAGAATTGTCCTTTACAGCCACTTATGGATCCACAAGCCAGGGAGTTTCAGAAAAACATCTATTTTTGTTTTATTGACTATTCTAAAGCCTTTGACTGTGTGGATCATAACAAATTGTGGCAAGTTCTTGGTGGTATGGGGATACCAAGTCATCTTGTCTGCCTCCTGAGGAATCTGTATAACGACCAAGTAGCAACGGTAAGAACAGAGCACGGAACAACAGACTGGTTTAAGATTGGGAAAGGAGTACGGCAGGGCTGTATACTCTCACCCTACCTATTCAACCTGTACGCAGAACACATCATGCGACGTGCTGGGCTTGAGGAATCCAAGGCTGGAGTTAAAATAGCTGGAAGAAACAGTAACAATCTTAGATATGCAGATGATACCACTTTGATGGCTGAAAGCAAGGAGGAGTTGAGGAGCCTTATGACGAAGGTGAAAGAAGAAAGTGCAAAAGCTGGGTTGCAGTTAAACCTCAAAAAAAACCAAGATTATGGCAACCAGCTTGATTGATAACTGGCAAATAGAGGGAGACAAAGTGGAGGCAGTGACAGACTTTGTATTTCTAGGCGCAAAGATTACTGCAGACGCTGACTGCAGCCAGGAAATCAGAAAACGTCTACTTCTTGGGAGGAGAGCAATGGCAAATCTTGATAAAATAGTTAAGAGCAGAGACATCACACTGACAACAAAGGTCCGCATAGTTAAAGCAATGGTATTCCCTGTAGTAACCTATGGCTGTGAGAGCTGGACCATAAGGAAGGCTGAGCGAAGGAAGATAGATGCTTTTGAACTGTGGTGTTGGAGGAAAATTCTGAGAGTGCCTTGGAGTGCAAGAAGATCAAACCAGTCCATACTCCAGGAAATAAAGCCAGACTGCTCACTTGAGGGAATGATATTAAAGGCAAAACTGAAGTACTTTGGCCACGTAATGAGAAGACAGGATACCCTGGAGAAGAAGCTGATGCTGGGGAAAGTGGAAGGCAAAAGGAAGAGGGGCCGACCAAGGGCAAGATGGATGGATGATATTCTGGAGGTGACAGACTCAACCATGGGGGAGCTGGGGATGGTGACGGCCGACAGGAAGCTCTGGCGTGGGCTGGTCCATGAAGTCACGAAGAGTCGGAAGCGACTGAACGAATAAACAACAAAAACGGATCCACTGTTAAAATTTTACCCTTGGAAGACAATCTTACTCGGCTACGAGTGATCGCCAATGATGGTGTCTGTCTGTCTGTCTGTCTATCTATCTATCTATCTATCTATCTATCTATCTATCTATCTATCTGACAAAGTAAGTAATCAGGATCACTTTTGTTAATATACAGTACATAATAATGAACTTGTTCACAAAATCATAAAACTGATATCAAATACAACTTAAAACTTTTTCTTTCTTGATTTATCAAAAGCAAAATCATGAATTATGTGCTCAAATGATATGCTACGCAGCTTATCGCTTTCTATGTACATTAAATTAATCACATATAAAGTCATTTTAAAACTACACATAAAAATTTGCTACACAAGATTTTAAAACCCTTGTACATATTAAAAGCCATACAGTACAAAATTCTAAAAGCAAAAAAAAAAAAAAAAAAAAATTCTGAAATTTTGTGAGGCCCTGTGAATTGTGAGGCCCTAAGCTGATCTTGTTTAGCTGATGCCTAAATCTGGCACTGGCAGTTATTGTTTTAGTTCTTCAGTGTGCCATTATTGTTAAAATATAAGTACCAAAATTATTTAAAAATTAAATTACTTATTATTTGTTTAATTAATTATCATTAAAATATTTATTTAATAAATAATTTAACAATTATATAATATGTGACTGTTACTAAAGATCATAAAAGGAGCATATTATAAAATAAGCGTATTATACAATATCTAAAGTTGGGAGGTTGTTTTTTTTTTGTGCTTTCAAGTCAGTCTTGATTCCTGGATGATGCATGGATAAATCCATGTAGTTTCTTAGGCAGCCTTTTCAGAAGTGGCTTGCTGTGGCCTTCTCCCTAGTGTTGAGAGACAGGTACTTGCCCAAAGTCACCCGAATAGCTTTGTGCCTAAGACAGGACTGGAATACACAGGATCTGGGTTTCTAGTCGGGTATCTTTAACCACTACACCTAGCTGGCTCTCAAAGTTAATATATTTACTATTAAAAACATATCAAGCCATGTTTCTCTTAAAGAAAAGTAGAAAACGCAAGTGGCTTACAAAACTTAAAGCAATACAGTACTATAATATAATGTAAAATTTGCAGTGATATGTGAGCAATACAATCATTTGCTACTTTTAAGTATCAAAACAGACCTAATAGAACAAACTTAGATAAAATATACATAATAGCAGCAAAGCAAAAATCACTATAAGCCATGAAAAGCAAGGCACTTACTTGTCTCTGAATAACAACAGCATTGTTGTTTGTCCTTTCCAGAAAAATCAGGTCACGAGCAGCATCATTGTAAGGCTTTCTGCTTGGTTGTTGCTGTCCTAAGGCCACCTACTAGGAGTATTCTCAAAAGCAGTTGCTATATTAGTAGTTTTCAGTGCTTTCATTTTCCTTCTTAAACAAGGTAAAGGAATTGCCTGCTAACAAGCTGTCATGTCTCTAAACTGCTATTTAAAAAGTCAAAATTGAGTCCTAAAGTTGTTTGAGTATAATATTTTGTCCCCATTAAATTTGCTTTATTGGTTTCTATTTTCTTACGAAAGCCAGTTTGGTCTAGTGCAGGGCTTTCCAAAGTTTTCCCGCGGCGACACACCAACCGCCGTTGGTGTGTCGCCGCGGGAAAACCCGGAAGTGCCGCCATTGCGGCAGCACGCAAAAACCTGGAAGCGCTGCTGCCGCTTTCAGTTTTTGCATGCCGCCGTTGGTGTGTCACTGCGGGAAAACCCGGAAGCGCCGCAATTGCGGCAGCACGCAAAAACCCGGAAGCACTGCTGCCACTTTCAGTTTTTGTGCGCCGCCGTTGGTGTGTCACTGCGGGAAAACCCGGAAGCGCCGCAATTGCGGCAGCGCGCAAAAACCCGGAAGCGCTGCTGCCACTTTCAGTTTTTGTGCGCCGCCGTGGCTGCGGCGCTTTCAGATTTTCGCGTGCCGCCGTTGGTGTTTCGCCACGGGAAAACCCGGAAGCGCTGATGGCGCGCCATCAGCGCTTCTGGGTTTTGACGCGACACATCTGGGCCCCACAGGTGACACACTTTTGTGTCGCAACACACAGTTTGGAAAGCTCTGGTCTAGTGGTTAAGCCTCCAGGCTAGAAACCAGGAGACTGTGAGTCCTAGTTCTGCCTTAGGCATGAAAGCCGGCTGAGTGACCTTGGGCCAGTCGTTCTCTGTCAGGCTCGGACAACAAGCTGGTTGGTCAATTCCTGCCGCAACTAACAGATCAACATTCAGTTGATCTGTAAAAGCGGACCCTGCACCTGTGGGAAAAACGCTAGGAAGAAGAAGGTTTCTCTTTTCTTAATAAACCATTTCAACTCAATGAGACATTTATACAGCACATAAAGTTAACATGCATTGAATAAAAAGTTTTAAATGAAATGTGCCAAATCAGATCAGTTCAGCAAACCTAACATTTTCAATGTTTTTTCTTGAATAATTCACATCAGTATGAAATGCTCAGCTAACATCAGACACATTCTGGTTCTTTATGTCTACATCTTGCCCAATTAATATTCTCCATCTCTGAAGATTGGCTCCAACTGAGACTTGTAAGATTGGCAAAACATTAGACATAGTGAAATGGTCACCTAGCAGCAATAAAATATTGGTGGACACAATTGTGTGGGCCATAAAGAATGTTCTTTACCTCTCAGCTAACCTGCTGCCTTTAGGTACACTGGGAGAAAATGTCCAATTCCCAGTATGGAATTATTTTTTATTTATTTATTATTTATTTTCTATCCCGCCTTTATTATTTTTATAAATAATTCAAGGCGGCGAACATACATAATACTCCTTCCTCCTCCTCTTTTCCCTACAACAACCACCCTGTGAGGTGAGTTGGGCTGAGAGACAGGGAGTGGCCCAAGGTCACCCAGCCGGCTTTCATGCCTAAGGTGGGACTAGAATTCACAGACTCCTGGTTTCTAGACTGTTGCCATTTATACCCTGCTTTTTTGCCCCTAATAAAAGTCAACTTCAAGGCTTCTATACCTGAAATGGGAAAGGAGGACATCAGAGCTTTCCCATTTTGTCAGGCAATAAGACATCTCAGGGTGGAGAATAGAGACAGAAGTTTTCCTCTAGTCCATAGTACAATAGTCAAGCCTTGCTCACAGGAATAGATCATGATGTTGGGAAATAAGAGATTTAAACCAAAGATAAGCAACTTTTGGAGTTTGGTAGGCACATACAGAATTTTGAGAGCAGGTCATGGTTGCTGTCACAAAATTGCTGCCATGAATGGTATGGCCAGTAACAAAACATCCATTTGCACAAGGCAAACTGGTGGGATTACTCACCGCTGCTTCCAAGAGCCCCCCCCCCCCCATTTTACCTTTACCCATTTCCTGTGTAGATGGGCATTTCTAGACAAATACATAAAATTTGTTTTCTAAGAATGCCTATAGTACCCACGTGGAACTCATGGCCATTATTTTAAATAAGGATAATTCTAATGGCTGATTGTTGCTTTGCAACATACCAGCTTCTCATTATTTATTTTAATGAAAACAATATTTTTAAAAAATGAAAGTCTGATGGAGTAAATTTACTTATTTTCTTCTGCTTGGTCTTTGCAAAGTAATCAAATACAGATAATGGCATGATTTTTTGTGGATAGCAACATAATTCTTAAAATATAGCTAACCCTTCTTAGCAGGATGTGTGACATCTCATGGGCTGCTCTTGCGAGAACAGATGTACTGAAACTCATTTGGCAGGCCTGGAGGTTGATGGCTATAGAAAATAAACTCAAATGCATCTGTTTAGCTATGTAGCTTCTCAGGGTATGTTATAAGCAACAGGTGTCCCTAGCATTTTGTTCAAAATAATACTTTCTACTTACATTGCCTCTAAAATAGACAGAACTGATGTTCTTACTTCAGTTCATCAATAGTGGTTAAGGCAACGGGCTAGAAACCAGGAGAGTGTGAGTTCTAGTCCCGCCTTAGGCATGAAAGCCGGCTGGGTGACCTTGGGCCAATCACTCTCTCTCAGCCCAACTCACCTCACAGGGTTGTTGCTGTGGGGAAAATAGGAGGAGGAAGGAGTATTTGGTATGTTTGCCGCCTTAAGTTATTTATAAAAATAATAAAGGTGGGATAATTTTTTAAAAAAAATCTAAATTACAGTTATTGAAATGTATATCTTGTGCGACATTAGATACTGTATATACAGCAAAGAGCCAAGGATTTGTTTTAGCTCTCGGGCTAGCAGAGACATTTTGCATTTGGAAATTCATATTGATCTGTGTATATCCTTTACACATTATTTTTGTACTCTGTAAACAAACTTAGCCTGTGTCCCTGTGAGCAGCCTTCCTCCCCCCTGCATTTTTTCTGCATGGTGTCAGGCTCTTTGGTGGCTGCCTAAACCAAAAGTGATTATTTTCCAGCATGATTCTCATATGTGTTCTCTTTAGCAAGGTTTATTGAGATGGTGTTAAACAATCATTTTCAATTTAAAAACAATATATCCCCACATACATTAGGGCAGAGACTTTCTGATTCTTTTTCTAACAGCCTTCCATGAACCAGTGAGGAGATGGATCTCTTTGCTGATAATAGGAAAGTTTGCAACTAATTGCTTTCATAATGGTCTCTTTAATCTGTATCAGTCTGGGAACCTTCTCTTGCATACAGGTTGAGGAACACTATGTTCCTTCCCCACATATGGATAATCTTGGTATGTGTACAGGTTAAAGCTAGTGAGGGTGGAATCTCTGATTCTCACACCAGAGAAAGCCATCTTGCAAACAAGATAAATATGCATCAGCCTTCAAGACTGGGAAACAAGCCGCTATATGGTCATTGATCTGAAAAGGTGGGAAGAAGAAGCCTATGTTTTAAGCCTGGGGATTAACATAATAGAGGGCAGAGTTCTGGGGTGTTGTTAGATGAAGAATGTCTCTGTATTTCTGCTTACCTGTCTGCAATAAATTTACTTATCTAACCTTCCTGTGTGTATTTGGGAATGCAAGATGTCTTGGCTGGACTTGATTATGAAGCTTTGACAGTGGAGCAAGTGCTATGAAGAGAATGACCAGGAAATGATTGTTCAAATTCCTATCAGATTTCAGGGACATGGGCCTTCAGTGAAATACCTACCTTGTGACTTAAGGAAAGTGTGTTAACTGTTCACAGTATTCAAGTAATGTGTTTTCATGTGAGCCAAGATAATCCAGAGAGGTTCGATGATGGTCTGAAGAAATGACTCATCTAGATCCCCTGAACTCAGTGGCATAAATATAGATGACTACTGCCTTAGGGCCTGCATGCACAGGGATCCCCACCACTCTTCTCCTCCCTGCCAATTCCTTGCTCCTCATCTTCAGAAGCCTGATATGGCTACCATGTCTGGACTGCAAACTCTACCACTAGATGGCAGCAAGAGAATTTTCTGTAGCTGTTGCTATGTCCAATAGTTATACCTGATTTTTGCAGCCTAAATATGGTAGCCTAGTAGTGGGACCCCAAAAGAAGCTATAGTTCACAGTTCAAAGGGGAGTGTGAGTGAGAGAAGAGTAAGCACCGCAGCTCCTGTTACTACTTCTGCCTCTGATGGCACTCCCGAATCAGCCAACACTTGAGCAGTACCACATGCATTGAAAGCAGAACCCTTGGAAGCCATGACAGCTTCCCCAGCAAGTGTTGCTTCTCCTTCATATCTGGGCTGCAGGAATTCAGAGCACTAGATGGCATAAGCAAGATACAGAAGACTAAACCTCTTGCTTATCTTGTGGTTGTCCACATTTTGCTGGCCAGATATGGTATGCCTAAGAAAAACTTTCCACCAGCTGGAAAGAGGGTCCTCTGAATGGGGGGAGAGGAGTCCCCTGGAATCTAATGGTTAAAGAGAAGCAACGGATATTGAGAACTGAGACCTCACACATCTCAGGCCAACTGCTGCTGCGGTGGCAGCAGGGAAGGAATAAAGGTATGATTTTCCTCTTCCCTTTCCTCTTTCCGCTATCAGTTGCTGAAGCTTGGGATTAGAGGGCAGGCCCAACACCCCAGCACTGTCATCTTGGGGTTTCCCATTTTATGTGTTGACCTTGGGCCCAGAGGTCCACTTGCACCCCTGTCAGAGCTAGATCCTGCTCTGAAGAGATGGCTGATCAAGAATCCTTTCCCTCTAGCAAAATAGCCACGTGAAAGAAAAAAGGAAACTGCAATATGAGAGACTGGGATTCAGACGGCTTCCAGGTGGCCCTTTTAATGCACAACATGTATGGTTCATTGGGATAAGTTCACACAGCATCTGAACAACATTGGGGTCTTTTTGTCATTAACAAACTGAGAGCAATGTTTAGTGCAATGGTTAAGGTCCTGGACTAGAAACTGGGAGACTGTGAATTCTAATCCTCCTTTAGGCATGGAAGCAAAATGGTCGATTTTGAGCCGGTCATTCTTTTTCAGCCCAACCCACCTCACAGGGCTGTTGTTGTGGGGAAAACAGTAGAGGGAGCATTATGTACAGTATACTGTCTTGAGTTATACAAAAGAAAAGCATGAAATAAATAAAATTATGTTTACCTTCTTGTCATCTGATTCTTTTTTGGTTAAGCCATTTAAGCATAAAAACCTGGATCAGAAGGGCACATCTTCAAAGGTATTGTAGTAGTCTTGCCTCTTCCTCTTGTCTCTCCCTTGAACACTTGAGTTGTAATGCAAATGCTTGCTACACCTTAATTCCTTTTAATACCAGAATTTCCAGAATGCCATTCTGAGAGTAGCTCGGTGCCTTACTTACTATTTATTTATTTATTTATTTATTTATTTATTTATTTATTTATTTATTTATTTATTTATTTATTTATTTATTTATTTATTTATTTATTTATTTATTGTTTGATTTATATCACCGCCCATCTCCCCCCACAAGGGGAGTCTATGCCTATTTTTCCATCTTTTGCTTTCAATGTAAAAGTATTCCCTACCCCCACCCCAAGTATATGTATGAAGATTCTGTGGACAGCAGAAATTCTAGCACACAAAACCTTGACTGGGGGCCTAAATCCTCTTACAAAAATTGCTGCTAAACTATATTTTTGGTTTGTCAGAAAGGGGTAAATTTCAATCTTTATTTTTAGTTAAGAACACCGTTAATGCATACTGTATATACAGGACTACACATGAAATGAATATAATAATTTTGTAACTTCTGGCCTATAATTGAGCCTGAATATGCAGGGGTTCCCTGAGGCCTGGAAAATATTTCAAGGGTTCCTCCAGGGTCAAAAGGTTGAGAAAGGCTGACATAGCTCAATAGTAAAATACTATATATAGCCCACCATGTTCCACCCAGCGGTAAGAAGAAGATAGGGGGAATTACAATCAAACATTTAGCAGAAACAAATTACATGGTCAACAGATTTCAATTCTGCAAGCTTCAAAATAGAAAAGCAAGAACATTGTTCAAAAGAAGGTAATCTCTGGACATTGTCCCAGAAATCCAGAAGTGGATTATTATTTATCCAAAATAAACTTTTTGAAACTCAACACCACTTTATTGAATATAGCAGACGTATACTTGCTCTAGTAGCCATCATTTTGTGACCCAAGCATAAATACTCCATCCAGGTAAATATCAAGAAGAATTGAAGAAAATATCTACAACCCCAGTCCATGCCAAAGCGCTATTATTTAACACGTAATAACTTCACAGGAATTTAACCAAGTGTAGGCCTATAACCTACTGACCTTTTAGGCTGGTCCCGTTTGAATGACCAATGATGGTCTTGCAAGTCCAGCTAAGAATAGCTTTACAAATGTGTAGGTCTGAACCAAATCAATGAATGTCTGATTCCTCTGAGCAGAGGCCTCATTCCTCTTCTATACTGTTCCTTGATGTCTGCACCATGGTACTCCTCTGTAGGATAGAGTCTATCCATTGACCATGCATGCTGCATTTTCTGTAGATTTTCTTCTCCTGTTTTTCACTCCAGAGAACCTCTTGGATTCATTTATGACTTTGGAGGAATTGCTTCTCCTAGGCTTTGGCTCACCTATGGAGTCTGGCATCAGCCATCTCTCATTCAGCATGCCTTATGCTTAGGCTGACTATATTTCCTTGAGACAAAAACGGGACATTGGGATGGCAAAATGGGACGGGGTCTTATGTAATATTCCGTATTCATTAAAAAGACAGGGGTCCCCGCCCCCCGGGTCTGTGCGATTGGCTCCCGCCTGCAAACCCCGCCCCCGATCCCTCCTTTGCCATGCGCTGATAGGCGGGAGGGCTTCCTCTTCCGGGCTGCCTCCAATCAGCAGCTCCGGCTCGGATCCTCCTCCCGCGCCATTCCTGCTGGGTTTAAAAAACGGGACAAAATTGAGATTTTTATCAAAACGACGGGACGGTTGAAAAATGCTAAAAAAACGGGACTGTCCGTTCAAAACGGGATGTATGGTTAGCCTACTTATGCTGGTCTGTGTTCTTCTCTTCCTCCCAGGCAGCTGTGTCTGGTTCCTTCATTTTTCTAGAAGGAGAAGTCCCAAATCCATCTGCACAATTTGTCCTCCATTGCCTTCTTCCAACTTTGGCTTTGCTCACCAGTTTTCTTATGTCTCATGCGCGACCCATAGCAAAGTTGCTTCTCTGAGTCTTGGTGGCTCACCCAGGATTATGTCTCCTACACACATAACCTACCTAAATTTGGCCACAATATTCAAGGGTGCTTCTTAATTGTCTCCTATATTTCAGAAAGAAGCATAGCATTTTAAGTTACTGCAATTCCTATCAGCAACATCTTTAACATGACTTTACTTAAAACTTCACAACTCTTTGTGAATCTAATGTCTGGTGAGCCAAGATACAGAACCTTAGAAACACACTGATAAAGGGAACTGAGGCATGTATCTTGAAAGACAAAAGGATGTTGGGGTGCTGGCTAGAGATCTGACACGTGTTGTAGTCGATTTTCCTTGATTTTGGAGTATTTGAATATTATGCCCAACCCATTTATTACACAGAGTCATAAATAGACACACATTTAAAAAGTCAGTAAACGCCTATCAGCATCCTAAGGGGAAAAAATCCACATAACACTGACCCCTGCAACATTTTATCATTTATTCAATTAGAGCGGGCATAACAGTATTATGAGAACTCCTCCCCTCCGAAAGAGAGACAGACAGTGACAGAGACTGTCAGGCCCAGCCCAACAACAACGAAGAGTCAGTCCATTCAAACTCCAGTTCTTTATTTGCTCCCACCGTATAGATAGAATCTTGCCAGACTAAAGCTACTCTACCTAACCCAAGGGTCGGAAATGGCGGCTCGCGAGCCAGATGCGGCTCTTTGGCCCCTTGAGTGTGGCTCTTCCGCAGCTGAACTCACCCCCGCCCCTTCCACGTGATAGCCCCCGCCCGCAAACCCCGCCCCCTGGCTCTCGCACTGAGCGAGGCCCGGCGCGGCAGGGAGGCAGCGCCATCTCCAGCCGCAGCAGCCCCTGCAGCCGCTCCTGCGCCGCCTCCGACAGCGCCGCGTCCCGGGCCAGCAGCACCTCCCTGCCGTGGCTTATTGGGGCGGGTGGGAGGGCGCGGGGGAGCCTCACAGGCACCGAGGGGGGCGGGCCGCCCGCCCGCCCGCCTGCTTGCCTCCCTCCGCAAGGCCCCCGATCCGGCTTGGATCCCGGGAAGGCAGCGGGGGGCCTCGCAGAGGGAGGCAAGCAGGCAGGTAAGCGGGCAGGCCTCGTTTCCCACCCCCATCATCTTCTTCGCTCAACGCGGGCGGGCGGAAGCGGCCGAGGGGGGCGGGCCCGGCAGCGGAGGCCAGGGCTGCCCGCCCGCCCACCTGCCTGCCTCCCTCCGCGAGGCCCCCGATCCGGCTTGGATCCCGGGAAGGCAGCGGGGGCCTCGCGGAGGGAGGCAAGCAGGCAGGTAAGCGGGCAGGCCTCGTTTCCCGCCGCCCATCATCTTCTTTGCTCAACGCGGGCGGGCAAAGAGCGGCCGTGGGGGGGGCGAAGAGCGGCCGTGGGGGGGGGGGGCGGCGACGACAAGCGGCGCGCTTCAGGCTTTCAGCGCTGAAAGGTGGCCCGGGCCTCCTTCCAGCGTGCCTGGGCCTCGCAGAGGGAGGCAAGCCCAGCTGCCCGGGCTCCAGGGAGATCAGCTCCGGCGGGATCTGTGGCGAAGAGCGGCCGTGGGGGGGGCAGGCGGCGACAACAAGCGGCGCGCTTCAGGCTTTCAGCGCTGGAAGGCGGCCCGGGCCTCCTCCTCCTCCTCCTCTGCCGGCGGAGGAGGAGGAGGAGGCCCGGCCCGCCTTCCAGCGCGCCTGGGCCTCGTGGAGGGAGGCAAGCCCAGCTGCCCGGGCTCCAGGGAGATCAGCTCCAGCGGGATCTGTGGCGAAGAGCGGCCGTGGGGGGGGGGGCGGGCGGCGACGACAAGTGGCGCGCTTCAGGCTTTCAGCGCTGGAAGGCGGCCCGGGCCTCCTCCTCCTCCTCCGCCGGCCCGGGCCGCCTTCCAGCGCTGAAAGCCTGAAGCGCACCGCTTGTCGTCGCCGCCCGCCCCCCCACGGCCGCTCTTCGCCACAGATCCCGCCGGAGCTGATCTCCCTGGACCCCAGGCAGCTGGGCCGGGTGGACACCGTCTCCCGCCCACAAACCCTGCCCCCTTCCACGTGATTGGCCCCCGCCCACAAACCTCGCCCCCTTCCATGCGATTGGCCCCCGCCCGCAAACCCCGCCCCCTTCCACGCGATTGGCCCCCGCCCGCAAACCCCGCCCCCTGGCTCTCTAGCATTTCAAAATGTGCACGAGTATGTCAAAATGGCTCCCGGCATAAAAAGTTTGCCGACCCCTGACCTAACCTAAGGGGAAATAACCTGGGAGACTCTAGGGCGGGAATATCCTGAACCTCTTTGTTATCCCACCATTGCCTGCCAGACTGTGCCTCCTCTTATCAACTCCACCTCCTTGGAATGTGCTCCCTCCTTCCTGAGAACCAGCAGCACCGCCGAAATCCACCACAGAGACAGAGAGAAAAGAAAACTTCCCATTCTGCAAGGTGATTGATTTTCAGAATAAAATATGGAACCATCAGATGGCCCAGGTTAATCATATTATGAAATGGGGAAAGCCCCCCTCCAACATTCACATATTTCTTTCCATATTTATTTATGACATTCATTTTTATATTCTGTCCCAAGACTCCAGGCACTGCAGGACTCCTCTACCCCCAAACACCAAACATAGAACCCTCCAATATTAAAATGTAAATCATCTTCTAAAACCCAGAAAACCCACCTATTTCTCTCAGCTTCAGTATAGCAATCAAAATTAAGAATTAGCAATCAAAACAATGAGTCCAATCTCAGCATTAAAAGTTAATAGTTCAAAGTTAAGAAAATCTAAACACCACTTAAAAAGAATGGTTTTAAGTGCCTTGCAAAAAGCTAAAAGAGGGTCAAGGCGTTCACAAGACTCAGTCACCACACAGGATTATCTCCAGGTCCATGATCCTCTCACTTTTCAAAGAGTTGGGATTATAAGCATCTCTTCCCCAAACAAACATATAGGGTGAACAGAATCTATCTGGGGAATTCCTAAAATGCCAAGCCAAAAGGGCTATATAGTTTAAAACCAGCACTTTGAACTGAACTCAGAAATCTATTGGCAATCAATGCAGCAACCAAAAGTTTGGAATTATACTGTGATAGTGGCTTTGTTCCATCAGCAGGCTGCATCTTTACCAACTGTAGTTTCTGGGTCATTTTCAAAGGCAGCCTCATGTAGAGTATCTTATATTAGTTTAAGGCTTCATCCGCATGTCCTGCTTGCCTTGGTGCAAGGATGGCCCAGTTACTAATTCTGGAAGTCATGAATGTATGACATTAACCTCAACTCATGCCTGGCCTGCTGTGAATCAAAGTCCTCCTGCTTTTTCTTGCTCTGTGTCAAAAGTAGTTTTTTCCAACCTCTTCCGGAACAAACAATGCTGTGCAGTCTGCCTGCTGTGCTTCATTTCATTGTAGGCAATGCCTCCACCCCAATATGAGAGCCAGTTTGGTCTAGTGGTTAAGGTGCTGGGCTAGAAACAAGGAGTCTGTGAGTTCTAGTCCCGCCTTAGGCATGAAAGCCGGCTGGGTAACCTTGGGCCAGTCACTCTCTCTCAGCCCAACTCACCTCACAGGGTTGTTGTTGTGGGGGAAATAGGAGGAGGAAGGAATATTAGGCATGTTCGCCACCTTGAGTTATTTATAAAACAATAAAGGGATATAAAAAATAAATAAATAAATAAATTAGCTAGGGTGTGCTGTGGCGAACATTCCTCCTTCCATCCAGTCCTTAGTTGCTGCCCTCCATGACCATTTTGTCCAGGACTGTTGGACCAATGAAATGGCAAACTTGTTTTTGTGTTTGTGTGTGTTTAAACCTGTCTGCCTGTCCACAGATAGTGGATCTATCTTTTTTGTTTCGTTTTCTTTTTACATTTGGTCCACAGAAATGAGGGGACTGGCAGAGGGGCAGGAGGCTGGGGGTGGCCAGCATTGCAAGCAACCCCCACATCTCTTCCTGTAAAGAAGAAGTAGGACTTTACAACTATAAATAAGAAGTAGAAAAAACCCCAGTGCTCCCCTTCTTTCCTAATTCTCCTAGATTAGGATCTAGTAATATTTTTTTGCCTGTGGAAGCTGTCTTAAAAAGCCAGATGCTGGCAGAGGGGATCTCTTTGGAGGGAGAGCAGAGGCTAGGGTGAAATCAACACATTTGTCAGTTTCTCCTTTTAAGTCAGCTGAGAGCAAGAATGATGAAAAGGTGGAATCTCTCCCACCCAACTGGTCCACGGGTGAGACAATCATTGTGAGTAAGCAGCTCCTCTACTGTGCAAGGGATTTCATCTGCTTTCTCAGCACAGATAGGAGGAGTAAAGAAACAGGAGGAAGCCGCCCATCCAGGATTGTGGCAACTGCTGTTCAGACAAAACATCTGGCCAGCATTATTGCCAGTTGCATTTACAGCCAGTATCAGCATGGGAGACAAGCAGCCTAAGTCTTCTTGTGAAATTGTCCTAATTGTGTGATAAAGATATGAATCAAGTTGATAGGAACTCATAATCCATGAATAACTGCAACTGGTGCACAAATACAACTGGGCAAAATTTTACCTGGCCATAGCCTCCACCTGCTGCCTTAGCAGAAATCACAAGTCCAAGAGGACCCACTATGTCATGGACCTACTTGTTCACAGTGTTAGGTGATGGTTAACTATGCGGGGTTCCAGGCAATGAAGTAATCCAAACAACGTGTTGTAAGGCTAACAATATCTTTATTGATAGCATAAGGCAATAATGGATGTATAGTGCATTATTGCAAAAAGGTAAAATCAAAGCATAAGCAGAGTTCCATCACCAGAAGTGAGGAAAAAAAAAAACATCATGGTCTGTGCAAAGACCAGGCAAAGACCAGGCATGGTTACAGTTCAGATACAAGTACATGCAGATAGCAGTCTACATAAAGAACAGAAGACATATATGTGTAGAACATAAGTATAAAGGACTACCCATGGTTCATAGCTCACATGTGATTGGTTTAAACATGAGCATCTCTTTTAGTATAGCATTTCTGGTAGTAATTGTACTTACTATAAAGCGTTATACGATGGCAGTGTTGTGTATTGGCCTTTTTTTTTTGTTTTGAGAACGATTCTGATTACGGGTTTATTTTGTCTAGCTAGAGATATCTCAGCACCTGCCATCTACGTCTCAGATGTTTTGAGAACCAAACTTACAATGCGGAAAACAATGTAGATTGTTTTCACTTGTATTTTTCCACTCTCTGGCCAGACACAGTGGAAGAAAATGCCATGCGTTTAATTCTGCATAGAATGCTTTAACCAAATAACCTTAACACACAGGAGGCTTGATCCCATCAAACCATCACCAGAGTGAAAGGCAATAAGAGTGCTTCTGATTAAACAGGAATTCTATCTTGCTAGGATTCTTTGTTTGTTTGATCCCATTTAATCCCTCATAACTGCCAGGCACTGGGTCAAGACTTCCACAGCATCTCCAGCCTGGCGAGGGTGATGTTGTATAGCTGAACCTTCAGCTTTTGATGATACCTCACTCCAAAATGATGGAAAATCACTTCTGGTAGATTTATATAGACGTTAAATAGCATAGGAGTGAGGGGTGAGTTCTATAGCGCTGTCATTGGGACCAAACATAGACTTGGCCACTCTTCCCCTATAACTATAGTCTGGAACTGCCCACATTGGAGTGGAACCACTGTAAAGCAATACTCCCAACTACTGAAAACAGTCCAGGAGGATACCATAATTAATGGTACCGAAGTGTGCTTGTTTGTTATCTAATATAGATTCTTCCTTCCTTCCTTCCTTCCTGGGGATTTCTGGGAGTTGAAGTCCACACATCTTCAAGCTGCCAAGGCTGAGAAACACTGGCTTAGGTTAACCTTGATCTGAATGAGGAGACAGAGAAAGGTGATTTACATCCCTTCTCCTAATTATACCTATATCATGCAAACAGTTGTGTGTTCCATTAAATTTCACTTTCATGTAAACTCAGTGCTTCAGATGATGGCTGCTCTGCAAGAATTTGAGCAGCAGGCAAGCTAATCGCATGCTACTATTTTGAGTCCAGGCTGCATGTAATGCTCTTACTCTCTCTCTCTGTTTCCTGCTGGGTGGTGTTTCTGAGCCCTCTGGTGACAAATGTTGGGTGTGCAGGAGGAACAAAAAAACCCAATGAATTGAGTACCAGATGATCAGATTCCCAGCAAATAGGTCCCTCATCCATAATTACAGCTAGTGTTCCTATTCTGCCTTAATGCTATAATTAATTGTATGAAGATCAATTCCTAATGCTTTCTGAATGTGCATCACTCGCTGCAAATGACTCATTTCCTCAAGTATATCTTGCCCAGGAAGGATATTGAGGGCAGAAGAGAAAGAAGTCTAAATTATCTCTATGGCATCTGTCTGCCTTACCTGCCAATGCAAGTAACAAAGACTGAGGGCAAGATTTCTTGAAGCATGTTTCTAAAGAGAGGTTGAAGGACACTTCAGTTGCAGAGCTACATATGACTATGTATTTTGGATTGTTATTTTGGATGCCTGGTTCCCAAACCTTTGGGGCCTATACACACATCCGGAATGATGGGCATCATAAGTGCTTTCATAAAATAGCTGCCATGAGAAGTATGGCCTACAGTGAACAGCATATTTTCAAAAAAGCAAACTGATGAGGCAACAAATAAAGTAGCTTATCCAAGAATTAAGATCTTAATAACAAATTAAAAATTAAATTAAATTAAATTAAATTAAATTAAATTAAATTAAATTAAATTAAATTAAATTAAATCTGTTTAACTTACCATTTTCTGTCTCAATACAGTTGAGAGACAAGTGACTAATGACATTTGGAAGAACATTCATCCCTCAAGCAAAACACACACCTGCTCTGCAAAAAGAATTCAAAAAGCCAGATCAGGTGACACACACACCCAGAGAGAAACATCCAACAAAGCAGCCAAAGGAAACATTTTTATTTTAATCAAAAGCTTTATTAAGCAAAACAAATACAAATGTAAATCAAAAGCATGATAACACAGACAAAATACCTTGCTCCCCTCAAGGATGCTTTCTACTACTCAGGTTCCTCAGGATGTTTCCAACATAATTTTTATTTTCTTTCTGTCTTCCCGCACCCCAAAGCCCTGGATATCTGATGTGTTTCAAAACAAAGTACTAGGGTACAACCCGATGCCATTTTTACTTGCTGGATCTTGTGGGATTCAGAAGCATCCTTGGAAATAAAGAAGTATTAGATGCTGGCATTTATTTTGCAACATGGCAATCACCCAGTTATTTTTAATTAACCAATCTGTAGAAATACAAATACAATCAGATTGAGGTCCTCAGACTTATGACTTCCCAAATCTACCAATGATGGAATTGGGTAGAGTACATATGTGTGGTACCATTTTAAGAGTTGCAATGCTAATACTGTACATCTGGAGGTTGATGTAATAGCCCAGAGAAAACAGAAAGTAGACAAAGCAGGAGAGAGGGTTATTAGCCCGAAAGCAAGATATCATACCAAGGAAGGGAGTGAACCAGTCTGAAATATTTCTTCTTAATTGGTATTGCAGTTTAGCTATTGATCTCAAAAGACAAGACAAAAATGAAAGAGCACCTTATCAAATACAGTACTTATTGTCTATGAAGAAATGGTAGCATACACATCTTTAAGAAGAACATCTATCACTATTTACTGTATTTATCTATCTATCTCTGGGAAACCCCCTGGGGGAAAAAAACTTAATTAGGATAAGACACAACACAGTTTAACTAAGAATTGTTCCAATTACTGATCCATCTATGCTAGGGAACCGCAATACTTTTAAGATGGAAGGCACTGTTGAAATTTTGAGAGCATGTTGTCGGCCTCCTCACAGATAGCTGCCATGTAGGGTAGCCAGGCTCCAAGCTCCAGGAGACCCTCCTGTTGCCCCTGGCTTGCCCATCACTTCTCAGCAAAGCCCTGGATCACTATATTTTCTAAGAATGCTTATGCGGGATATATGAAGCCAGTAAAAGAATCTTTAGAAAAAGTCATAATGGAGTAAAGAGCTTAGTAGATGCCAACATACTGTAGGTACCCATGGGCACATTGACATTTACAAGCATCAGATTGGAGGGCTGGATATACAAACTGTCCAAGGGAAAGAAAATATTGCTCAAGCTGCAATATGAAAAATATTGTTGCCCCAAATACCATCAAATTTGAGCAGTGTGATATGGGAGTGTTTTGAGGCTAAAAAAATGAGACTTGGGGCTCTTTGTGGACCTGGATCTGTGCCCATCCCTTCTTTAAAGTAAAAATGTAGCACTCCAAGATCCCAATAGGGTCTGGCTGTCAAGCTCTAGATATTCAACTAAAAGTATGATTTATTGAAAAGGAATGAGATAAGGATACAGAATGTTCATCAACTGAATTACTTTCACTTTAGAAATCAATTTAAGACAGATACTTTTTCAGTCTCTTAGTAACAGTTTTTCTGTGAACCAATAAATTGGCTGCCCTCTTCCCAGATAAGTGAGGAATTTGCAGATGGCTGTTGTTTTCCTAACTCTGTCCTGAATCTCTATCAAGCTGTGAACAGTCTATTACACTGGCCTTGAAATGCTGGATATTTTTTTAACTTTGTATATTCAGTTGAGTTGAATCATTGCATAAGTTTTATATAATTTTGAAGTATCCAAGGGTTATAATTCAGAAACACATCTAGAAACCTAAAGACCCAGTTTATTAGATGTAATATTACTTGCCTTTGAGACATTTATACCCTACATAGAGAAGTTGTTCTTCCATTTACTGGACTTTCGGTCATTTGAAGCTGCAGTGGGCTGCTATTATTATTTACCAAGTAGTTGCTATCCTGACTTCCTTCTTGTCTGATGCATAGCTTGTCCTGCAGTTCCTTATTACGAAGTCCATAAACCACAGGACTAAAGCTTTGTGCAAATGAGAAAACAACAAAAGCTCCAAATTTTATCTCTGTGTGTTCTCTTCCTTTTCCAATGGCTGCAATAATCAAAGGTGGAAGAATATGAAAACTCATCTGCAAACCATGAATAATGATTGTTTTTCTGGCTTTCTTATTTGAAGAATTAAAATGACCAGCAAGCTTTCCTTCTCTGCACAGGAAAATGTAACCAGTCATTATGGCAGCTGCAAGAAGTGAAATGAGAAGAAGAGCAGATATTTTTGCAAAATTGCCACCTAGCATAGTAGGACAAGAGGGCTCCTCTTCAAAAATTGCCTCTGTATTTCCATCTGTACCTTCAGTAATGATCAAGAGTGCAGATTTGAGTATGGTCCCAATCCAAATAGAAGCTGTCACTTTGTGTTTCACTGAGTGCACAAATGCCAAGTATCTCAAAGGCCAGCAAACTGCAAGGCACGTATTGAGGGCCATCAAAGCTAAAGTTATGAGGACTGATTCTCCAGTTGCTGCTTGTATTCTGAAGATGATCCAGACCCAGAATGACTGCCCTTGAAACGTTTGTATTGCATTGCTTATAATGCCAAAAGCACAGAATAAAGAAGAACTGATGAGATGATGGCAAAGAAAGAAGTATCTGACTTCTTTCTTCATTTTGTAGTTCTGTCGGACAACATTAATTATTAATATACTCATAGTGGTAATGAAGATGAAATTAACTAAATAAAGGCCTGTTTTTACTGCTATTAGCGTTTGTATTAATTCAGATTTGTTCCGTGAAGAATGGTTAGATGAATTCATAATCAATAAATGTTTTCTTGCCTGAAAGCACACAAGCATTAGATTAATAATCGTATCAAAATCAGCTATTTGTATGCAGCCTGATGGCAAACAAGTGAGTTATATGAACAGGATTATAACAAGCATCCATTACTGCTTATTTTATTTGTTTGTTAGAAATATATGCCACAATTTCTTCAGGAGATCAAAGTGGTTACATGGCCACTTCCCCTCCTTTTATCCCCACAAAAACCTAAGAGCTAGGTTGGTCTGAGAAAGAATGACTGGCCCAAAGTCGCCTAGCAAGTTCCATGGGTGAAGGTACACTTAAAGATGAATGTCCCCCAACCTCATCTAACATTGGAACCACCACACGATCGATCCTGGCTCTCCTGTTTCTGTGTATTTCTTATGCAATGGCTTATCAACGTCTCCTCCCTCTCTCTCTATAGAACGAATCAGTGTCACATATGGAAAGCTAAAAATGCTTCGAGCTAACACTTAATAGCCAACCTCAGACAAAAGACACCATCTTCTTCCCAAATAAAGAAACCACTATGGGTCTATAATTTTAGGATTTGCTATGCTACTAGGAGAATTAAAAAAATCCAAGGGAAGCACACAAAGCCTTCTTTTCTAACTGGAAAATTACATAAATTATATCTAAATTTCACTCAGAAAAGAGGTGGCTTATTTTTTTTACTACTTCTGCCAATACTTTCTTAATGGTTTAACTATTCTGATGTCATACTGTGATGGAATGGTGGCCTTGGTGGCCTTGGAAGACAGGGGGAAGAGATGCTGCCTAGGAAACAATCAGATAAAAGAGAAAGAAGTCCACAATTGAGTAATGGACAAAGAAAGAAACTTAGAAAGGGACCGCCCTAATCTCTGGCAGTAAATAAGGAGGGCGAGAGATTTGGGCTTCAAACTTGCAAGATTCTGTTAATGTAGCCTTACAATAAAGTAGAATTACCTCATCTTGCCGTGTTTCCTGTCTGGTTTACCTGGGAGGGCTGACACATAAAATATTCATGAACCTCCAAACTGGTAAGGGAAAAGTTTTGATAATAGTTATCTCAGGCCTTTAGTATCATCAGCTTGCATTATTTCAGTATTTATTAAAAATACAGTCAATATAATACGTTTGGAAAAAGCAAGGTGATCTCATCAGTTCAGTCAGAAAGAAAATGCATGCATGTTTTAGGACTCCCTTCTTTCTTTTAAAAAAAAGCTCAGTATTTTTGAACAGCAGAAAGAGGAAACGGCAACACTTGACTTTGATGTAAAGTGAAAGCAGAAGTTTTATCAATGCCTTCAATGGAAATATTTAGTTCTCAGCTTGAGAGAACTAGTACGGTGTAATGTTTAGGATATTGACTAGAACAGCAGAAACTCAGGTTTAAGTTCACCTTCTGCCATGGAAATTCACTGGAGAGCTTTGAGCCAGCTGATCACTCTTAATCCAGCTGACATGATCACTGAGCATCTCATCTAAAATCAAAATCCACATTCAGATCTTACCTCGTATCTGGACTTGCTCTAGTAGATTCTGAGCTGAAAGTAAATGGTACAAAATCCTGATTATATAGGAACATTTAATGCCAGGCTTATCTTGGAAGAAAATAATGTATTTACAAATGTGAAAAAAACAAAAAATAGAAAAGGAAAAAAAAAAAGGATCAATTGTAAAGCTAAGCATCTCTACTCATGATGGTTGTATTGATTACTAAATGTACAGCTGTTGTTGCTTTGCCACAACTGAAAGCAAATTTAGAAAGGGCTGAAAGAAAGTAGTGGTAAACTACTTCTACATCATTGCAAGAAAACTAGACAGACATATAGTTACCAGGACCTCAGCTTGATTTGAAGGAGACTTGACTATACAGAGATTCAAATTTGTTTTCAGGGAAGATTAGCTACTGCAGAAAAATGGCTTTTTCTCCAATATTCATAGAACTTTTGAATAAAGACAATATTCAAGCCAAATCTATACAAAACCACTGGAAGAGATTGCCCAGAAATTTGATATTTGGGGTTGGCAATATTTATTTATTTATATTTTATTTATATTTCAAATTTTGCCATTGCCCATCTCCCCCAGAAAAGGGGGACTCTGGATGGTTTACAATAACAAACACTATTAAAACAATAAAGATAAAAACATCTAAAATATAAATACACTATTTCCAATAAGAATATGCAGGTAACACTTAATTCTTCCTTTCTCTGTCTTTTCTCCTCCCTCGCCACCCTACCCCCACCCCACCATAGTTCAGTAATGATTCCTATTGTATGTATTTGTCCACTCCTAGAATCTGATTACTTACTGCTTTATCCACATTACAACTGACTAGGGCAATATGATCTACATTGTGTTTTGTTACATTCAGAACTTCAGTTGATCCCTAAAATTGCATCCATATGATCTCTGAGGAGCAAATACTTACCTTTCTTAGCTACCCATGTCACATACACCTTTTCTTGATTTGCTCTCCCCAAAGAAATTCATGGTCTCAGGTTTAAAACTTAGGATTTTAAAGTTATATTATCATATTTACATGTTGCATTAAGCTTTGTGACAATGTCAGATTAGTTTTTAAAAAGACTTAAAATTATATTTTTAGAGAATGCTGATTGCAATGACATTAACATAGTAACAGTTTTTTAAAAGTCCCATTTAGCAATGTATTCAAAATATAAACTTACCTTCTTTGCTCTTATTGTAGGGGGAGAACCACATTAGTCTATAGTAGCAAAAAATAAGGAGTCTGTTAGCACTTTTCTGACTAACAAATTTTATTAAAAGGTGTAAGTTTCATAAGCTGCAGCTCACTTCTTCAGAAAGTAAGTCACATTGTTTCTCCTTCCTTCATAGCAGAGTACTGAAATAATGTAGCAAAAAAAAAAAAGAAGAAGAGGAAGAAGAAGAAGGAACTTTTATCTCTACCAGCTTACATTAATTCTACATTCTATTTAGCTCATTCATATCAGGTCAGGATGTCATTCATTCTTCAACTATTAATTGCATGCAAGTTAAAGATCCTTCTCTAAAAACATGGAAAATTACTGAGTCTGTCAATATACTGCATGTATCTCTTAGTTGGTGGGGTATGGTAAACAGTACATTTGTTTGAAGGTAGACCTTAGATTAAATATTTTAGCATACGTAGAATAGAGTGAGCATGCTGCTTAGAGTAAAACTGGGCCTTAGTTACACTTGTGGCATATGGAAAAATGTGTATACAATACTGAAACAATGTGTTGAAAGCTGATTGTATTGTGTTCTTCTCATTAGCATGGAACATTATATGAATATGACTAAGGCTGCTAATTTAGTCTACTCTTTTTTTTCTTAGTTAAAAAAAAAGCTTCAGTTGACCAAAGTAATGATGGGCAGCGAAGATCAATATTTATGGGCTCACCTGGTAACAACCATGACATATGGAAGACTATAACTTACGAATGTAAGAGGAGTAAATGCTAAAGAGCATGAATGAACAAATCTAATGAAAGAGAGGAAGTAGATATGTTATGTGTTTGTGAAACTGAGACAAAAGAGAAGGATGTAATAAAACTGAATGAAGGTGATCAAAGAAGTTAAGTTTTTTAATACATATATGGAGATGAAAATATAGGTTTCATTATGAATGAAAGGGCTCAAGTGTACAGTATGTCATTGTCATAAAGTATGAATTAGTATACCCTAGACTGTTGCAAATGAGAGCCAGTTTGGTGTAGTGGATAAGGCATGAGTGAAAATAGAAATTCATTTATTGATAAGCATATTGAGGTTATGCTCCAGTGAATGGCAATGAAGGAATCAGGGATGAATTTTGGGAAAGACAGTGTAGCATTCTGAAAGAATGTGATCTGGAAAAAAAGTAATTCTGTTAAGTGACATAAATGGATCAGTTGGAGCAAAACAACAGATTACAGAAAAAATTATTGAGCCATTCAGAGACCCAAGAATTAATGAGATTAGTGACTAGTGACTATCTGCTTTAAAGAAGTTCTGTTAATTTTGAATATGTGGTTTAACTATGTCTATTCATATGTACACATAGCAAAAGAAGAGAATATAAATGAAAAAGCATGATTGATCTGATTGTTCATAATGAAAAATGAAGCAAATTAGGGAAGAATACAAAGATGATGAGGTGCTATGAATATGGGAGAAACCATTTTTTGATGGTTTCTATACTCAGAATGGATCGTGGGAAATGATGGATATGGAAGAAAAAGAAAGAAGTGGGAGTGACAGTAGAAAGGTTGCAGGAAGTGAAAGTACAAAACGTTGACCTTTTGCAAGGCATTAAACACCTGGTTGTTCCCTCAGTCATTTGGGTCTGGATACTAAGTGAGCCTTGCTATTGATTTTATTGGCTACTGTGTGTTTTAACTGATTGTGAATATGGATATTTTTAGACCTCAGGCATGTCTTGACTATTTATTTAACTAATGTGTTATGTTGTCCTTTGGTTTCTAATCTGTTCACTGCCTAGAGTCACTTTGTGAGATGAACAGTTATATAAATTGTATAAAAAATAAACAAACAATCTATTTCCCAACAGAATGAATGGGAAGAGTATATTAGGAAAGAAGATGGAGAACTTCTTGGAATAGAGCAGAAAGAATTATATTATCCGGTGCCGCAGAAGTGTGTGGAATTATACAAAATGGGAAATATGAAAAAAGACACTTGGTGGAATGATGAGATGAAAGAGGCTGAGTCTGAGGGGTTGATGGAGAACCAAATTTATTTTCATCAAATATTAGGTAGAGTCTATGATGCAATAAGGAGTACGGATCTGAAAAATAGCTGCATCAAAGACCAAGATAGTTATATTTGATAGGAAAAAGGAGAGAACAATTGCAAATTATACATAAATTGTGAAAAGTAGAGCAAGTAGATAATTTTGTGTACCTTGGTAATATGTTTACTAGGGAAGTGATATGGATGGAGAAATTTTAAGATGTGGAAATGATGTAAATTGATGCAAATGATGAATGAGAAATTTATTTATTATGCTTCTACCCCACGGCATTCAAATGATTCTTGTTGGTTGATAGGCTATATAAACAAAAGTTAGAACATCTACAAAGAGATTAACCCCAATCAAAACAATGACGACAATAACTGTATTAGCCCCCACATAGAATAGGATCAACTGGAGGAAACACATGAAACCATCAACAACATCTTCAAAGGAATAAAATTCACAAGGGAAGAAGAAAACAACAACATACTACCCTTCTTGGACATCCTCATCAGTAGAGGAAATGATGGCATTCTAGAAACATAAGTCTACCAGAAATCTACCCACACTAACCAAGTGCTCCACTACCAAAGCAATAACCCTACCTTACACAAGAGCTGTGTAAGAACACTA
This sequence comes from Charina bottae, assembly GCA_023362775.1. NCBI lineage: Eukaryota > Metazoa > Chordata > Lepidosauria > Squamata > Charinaidae > Charina > Charina bottae. The sequence goes on from JALMGJ010000005.1 coordinate 23,496,492, forward strand.
TTCAGATGAGCACAAATGCACTGCAGCAACCCAGAACACCAGAAAAAGGAAATAGACCACTTATATAGCATCTTCCAGCAAAATGGATACCCACACAACTTTATAAAAAAGTGCCTGACCACTCAACCCACCACAGCAAAACCAACAGAAGCTATGAAAAGGATTACACTGCCATACATTAGAAACATCTCAGAACTACTAATAGACTGTTATAACCACACGGCATCACCGTAGCACACAAACCAACCAAAACCCTTCAGAACATTGTAAGTAACATGTTGATGTTTAAAGATTAAATGTGGACAAGATTGGACCTAGATTTTTGCAGAGAAGTACATGGGGAAAAAAGTGTCTTTAGTAGCACCCTGATCAAATTTGTTAAGGCATAAGCTTTCTGTATTAGAGTCCATTTTATCAGATGTTTAATGTTCATCTGGGGGCGTGGTGGCTCAGTGGGTAAGACGCCAGGCTTGTTGATTGGAAGATTGCAAGTTTGGAGGTTCGAATCCCTAGCCCTGCGTGTGGAGTGAGCTCCCGCACTAGCTCCAGCTCTTGCCAACCTAGCAATTCGAAAGCATGCAAATGCAAGTAGATTAATAGGTACCACTTCGGTGGGTAGGTAACAGCGTTCCGCGCGTGTCATGAGGCCACATGACCGTGGAAGCATCTTCGGACAATGTTGGCTCTTTGGCTAACAAACAGAGATGAGCACCGGCCCCTAGAGTCGGACACGACTGCACAAATGTGCGGGGGAAACCTTTACCTTTTTTTTAATGTTCATCTGATGAAGTGTATTCTACTCTATAAAATGTACTGCTTCCTACTAAAACAAACATGGTAATTTTCTCTTTAAAAATAAAAATACTTATAATAATAATGCTATCATTGACCATGGCCCTTTTCCTTTTAAAACCTACACAATTTAAAAGGCTGTTGATTTCCAACATTAAATATTAATAGATTCTTCAGTGCCTTCAATATTTAATAACATTTGTTACCACAATCAAAATCCCCGAATAGGGCAAATATATGATTAAAAACATAAAATGAAAACAAGGTATTAAAACTGTAATGTTAAAATAACATATTAAAACCATAAAATGCAGCCATGTATTAAAATATTTCTAGACACAGAAATACTTATGCAGAGGTTAATAAGGGTGTTGAGTAATGGCCAATTTTCTACTTACTTTCTCTGTTTCTCCTGAGTACCTCTGAAGGTAGATAGACCACCAGTTTTGTCTGGAAAAGTCAGCTACTATCAGCTTTCCAGTTGCATAAGCAGATCTTTCCCACTTGGTTATTGACAGATTAATTATTGAGAAAACAAAGCAGCATAACTGCCTCTATTCAGGCCAGTTTGTTTGCTCTGCCTCTCTCAAGATGTACTGATGTTCTAGACAACCAGGAAATTGAGAAAAAGCAACAGCAGTGATTCCAGCTCTTTAGTACTCTGAAGAATAAAGAAATGGCAGAATTTCCTATTCATTTGCTTTCAGTCTTCCTAAACAGATAATGCTGTATGTAGTGATACATGCAGCTCTTACACTGTTCATTCACCTGATCTCTCTCTAAACAGTGATGTCAATGTTTGGATCATGCTAAACCAGAGTTTGTTTAACCATTGTTTATTAAACAAACACCAAATGACTGGGTTTGCACAACACAATGAATTACAAAATGTGGTTTACAAACTACAGTGACTAGTTTGCCTACAACAAGTGAGCCAGAAAATCAGACCACAAACATCATGACCAAGGTAATTTGTAAAACTCTTGTGGTTTGTAATATGTGTTTTATGGTGGGGAAGGCAATTTACAGTTTCCATGCATTTCAGTACATCAATGAAATTTGGTAGCAAGTATTTACTGCCCTTTTTTGCCCCCCAAACAAAGAAAACAGAAGACTTTGCATGAGACTTGGGACATCTATTTTGTACTTCAGCACCTAATCACTCCCAAAGAAGGTTGCTGAGTTCACCCAACATGTTAAGTCATATGATTCTGCAAATAAACCATGGTTTATTATTATCACACAATACAGTAAACCATAGACCATGATTTATGAACCATAACGGCAACGCACATCACACAAAGCCATAATACTCTTTGCTTTTTTATGGATTAACATGTTGTGGGAATCCAGTCATTGTGATTTATTAAACATGGTGCAAGTACAGCTTAGCCATAGAACAAGATCATTAATTCATTCATTCATTCATTCATTCATTCATTCACTCGAACAAGATCATTTATTTATTTGATTGATTGATTGATTGATTTGTCACCGCCCATCTCCTCCCACCAGAGGGACTCTGGGCGGTTTACAGCAACATAATCAATAAAACAATAAATAACAATAAGTAGATTACAATATATAAAAATACAATTACAGATAAGAATAAATATAGATAAAAATGAAATCCAAGTGGCTGATGATCTAACTCAGTCCTTGTATGCGACGAGCACTCTAGGGCACTAGCCATCCCCAAACATGACTACTCCTCTCCTTGCCCCAAGCCAGGTGGCAGAGCCAGGTCTTCAGATTCCTCCGGAAGGCCAGGAGCGATTGGGCCAACCTCACCTCTGGGGGTAGAATGTTCCAGAGGGTGGGAGCTACTGCAGAGAAGGCCCGCCTCCTGGACCCTACCAACCGAAATTCTCTTACCGATGGGATCCGCAACATGCCCTCTCTGCAAGATCAGGTGGGACGGGTTGATGTAATGGGGAAGAGGCGGTCCCTCAGGTAACCTGGCCCCATGCCATGTAGGGCTTTAAAGGTAATAACCAACACCTTGAATTGGACCTGGAAGCAAACTGGCACCCAATGCAGCTCGCATAATAAAGGTGTTATATGCGCCCTTCGCAGCTGCATTCTGGACCAGCTGTAGCTTCCGGATATTCTTCAAGGGTAGCCCCATATAGAGCGCATTGCAGTAGTCTATATACGAGATAACAAGGGCATGTTTGAAGGGCCTCCAGATCCAGGAAGGGGCATAACTGGTGCACAACATGAAGCTGCGCAAAGGCCCTCCTAGCCACAGCTGCCACCTGCTCCTCAAGCAGGAGCCGTGAGTCCAGGAGAAACCCCAGATTATGCACCAGGCCTATCTGGGGCAGTGCAACCCCATCCAGAGCCAGAGATGACAATGTCCCGGATACGGAAGAGCCATTAACCCACAGCCACTCCGTCTTACCAGGGTTCAGCTGAAGCCTGTTGTTCCCCATCCAGACCCCTATAGCCTCCAGGGACCGAGAGAGGGCGGTCACAGCATCACTCACTTCACCTGGGATGGAGATGTACAATTGAGAAACATATATTGTGTTCACACCGCATGCTAAATGTATTCATTTTTTCTGGGCAGGTGGAGACTTTTCAAAGAAAGCCCTGAGCAGCAGCCATCCACCATTTATATTTTCTGAGAATTTCCTTGACATCTTTGTGAGGCCCAGAGACATAACTGGAAATATACGGATTAGTGCTTTACATTGCTGGCTCCTCCTCCTCCTCCTCCTAGATGTTTAGTAAAAAACCTGATGAACAAGGACACCACCAAAGACGTTGCTGAACTCATGATGAGGACCCAAAATCTAGATCACCTTAAAGTATCATGGTTTCCTACGAGTCACAGGATTCTAAGGTGGAGGAGCTGCTCTGGACGAACATCAGCCTCAGCAATTGGGAATCACCAAGCACCTGAGGCTGACTCCAATGATCTTCAGTGCCACAAGTCAGACGATGGGGGTCCTGGTCCCAAGCAGCCATCCTGTCTGAGACTGTAGAAAGCCAAAGAGAGAATCTCTGCTTGGATCCTCACAAAACAAGGGCGGCAATGCCCTTATTTGGGTCTAATCTGTTGGCTGGCTTACATTAGAACAATTGCCAGCTTCTAGCTCAGTGCTTGCTAAAGTGCCGCCGTTGGCGACACACCAACGGCGGCAGCGGCGGCGGTGCGCGCAGGGGTGGGGGCGTGCACGGCGGCAGCGGCCTCTGCTAAAACGCGGAAGCGCTGATGGCGCGCCGCTGCCGCCGCCACCGTACACGCCCCCACTGCCGCTTCCGGGTTGTGTGGCGACACACCAGACTGTGTGTTGCGACACACTAAAGTGTTGTGACACACAGTTTGGAAAGCTGTGTTCTAGCTCTTTATTGGGAAGTGTTCCAACCTTGATGACGTGCCCTTATGCCTTGAATCCCATGTGTATCCTCAACCTTTGACTCTCTGAGCCTGGAGCAGCTGACCACCTTTCTGTGATGCCTGAACCGTGGCTGTGACTGGATTCTGTGCTGCTTTGACCTCTTTCTCAGTTAAGCCCTTATGCTTTTGTCAGCATCCCTGCTGTATGTGTGTGTGCTTGTACACACCCGTGCTCTGCCTGCCATTCCCTGTAATTGCTTGCCAAGCCAAAAGGAACCACTTCAAACTCAGCTCTAGGGGCATGCTCACCCTGCAACAGGACATAAAGGAGGGCACTATTGTACCTTGGTGCTTGAGTACACTTGGCATTCAGACAATCAGCAGATTGATCCCTGTATCTTTAGTTAACAGACGTCAAATTAGTGGGTGCTGGGAAACAACTTGAACCGTGTACTTTGTATGCTGCCTTTTAAACAGCAGCCACAGTGAGTGAAGGGAGGTGCTGCAGGTCTGGAATTGCTAAGCGGGAACAGGAGATGAGGTGCCTCTCTTGAGTTTTCTTTTTTAAAAAAGGATTTTTTTTTACAATTAAAAAGTAATAATCACAAAACTAGCATGCTGCAAAGGATCAGTCTCCAACATGGGTTCACTGGGGAGGGGGGGATGTGATGATATCATCATGCAAAGGCTGCAGCTTATCTACTCAGATGTCAGGATACAAGTAGATAATTGTAGCATTTATGTGATGATGTCACCACCTTCATATAATTCTGGCTTCATTATGGTTTGCTGTGCTAGCCCTAGGTTTCTAGCATCATGTCCAAGAATCCTTCTAGGCTTCACACAGATCCTAAATGAGTGGCCTGTGTGTGGGTGGTGGGTGGGGAAGGATGGTGCCAAAAGGTCAAGATGGTAGCTCTGATTGCATGGATGCAGCTGCCATCTTGAAATTTTTGACCTCCTCCCTCTGGACTCCCCTATCCTAGAGACAGTTTTAGAAAACAAGAATGGTAGATTGCTCCAGCCAGTGCTCTGTTGGTGCTCTAGCCTAGGTAAATGGGTAAAATACAAACCATGCTGCAGCACTAGCGGGGGTGGGGTCAGATACCTCGCCAGTTTGCCTTTCTTATTAATGGTGTTTTATGGCAAGCCCATCATGGCCACCACTTGCTTAACAGGCAAACAACTCATCCCCACAACAGCCAGTTTGACTGTGTTCCATGCCATTAAGGCAGACAAGTTAACCACCTTTCAGCCTAGGTGTTATGCAAACCCACCCCACTTGGTCGGTTGGTGTTCTGTATCTCATCTGAACCCCCAAATTAGGTAGACTGATTAAATCACAGCTCAGGTGAACACGGGTAAGCCAACTGTACAATCTAACTTTCCTGAATGTATATGCCCCTTCTTCCCATATCAGAATGCCCTTGACATTGTGTCAAAATGCCCGATGTGCCCACTGACCTAAAGGAATGCTTTCCCCTCATGTTGAGGACTTGGTTTTGAAACCCTTTATCCCTCTAATCCAGTTGTGATAAAATCACTCATTTCCTTCCCTTTTCTCAGGTATTGTATTAGCAGAAAAATTAAGCACACAAGACCTATTGTTTGATGTAATTGTAGAGCTACTGTAAGTCAGCCGTTCAAGGTAGACCAGACTTGGAAGCCAAAGTTATGAATGCTAGTTCTACTTTTATTATAAGGTTACAGTAACGGAGTCTTGCAAGTCTGAATATGCTTTCCTCCCTCCCTCCGTCCCTCCCTCCCCCTTCATGAAAACTAGGGAAGGTCCTGTTTGAGACACTTTCTCAAATTACATTTCTGCCCAGACTCAGGTTTCTTTTATCTGACCATTGCCTTGGTTGCAGCTCTTCTTCCTGTTCCTCAAGGTTGCTCCTTCTGGTTCAAGGGATGCCTTAGCATATGGCAACGTGATGTCTTCAACATGGCTACATTGCTGAGCCATATCAGTCTGTTCCAGGAGGGATAATGAATCTCTTTTCAACCAACAGCTTGAAATGATCTCATGGGTAGGAGATGAGCACCGCCCCCGAGGGTCGGACACGACTGTGCAGGGGAAAACCTTTACCTTTGCCTTTAGTCTCTTGAGGACTGCCTGTCAATGGTAGATGGGGCCAGAGCCAAAAATGAGTAAGGAACAGAACCAGGTGGGTTGTTTTTGCTCTCTTTGTGAAATGAAATCCATCTTTCATTTGTTCTCTCTCCACCCAGCTGGCAGAGGAGCAGATCATCCATGCCAGAACTGTCAAATGATCACTTGCACAGGGTTTTGAAATTAGGTGTAAGGTTGTCACACTCTTGCAGCAAATTTATGAAAGAAGAAGGGCCTACCTAAACATCTCACAGTGGAGTCTATGGGAAAGGTTCTGCTATTAGTTCCTGAGTAAATGTATACATGCCCACTAAGGAATACAGTATGCACTATAGGATTGCATGTCAGCCTTCGAGGTGCAAGGAGATCCTCCATTGTTTTACTGTGAAAAAACTTCGTAGCTTTCCACAGTTTCAAGACAGTTTCACCACAGTCATCTTTTGAATACCATACAGAAAATTAAGCAACCAGTCCCTGGTGAGAAAGACGCTGCTTGGAGAAGAGGCCAAAGGGCGAGTGTGTTTCTGGAATAAAAATTCGCCAGCTGCTCCAGTGTTTTTCTCAAGGCTTCTTCCACTTACCGAAACGTCCACCACTCTTCCATGACGAAAAAGGTGCTTCTCGATCGCTCCGACGATTTTCCCCCCCACGCACGCTCTTTTCTCACGCCGCTAACTGGACCGCAGAAGCGATTTGCCAGCCCTAACTGGCGGAATGCGGTAGCCGCCGGCCAGGCTGGTTCAACGCTCCAAACCTCAGGCTTCATTCACCGGCCGGGAGCAGCCGCGAGAGCATGCGCGGGGCTTCCAAGTCTCAGCCAAACCAGCGCCAGCCGGTGTGCCTCACGCCTGGAAGAGCGCGCAAATGACAAGAGATGGGCTGGTGGCGGTGGGAGGAGGAGGAGGTTCAGGCCGAGGCGAACTACCTTGGGGACAAAAGGGCAACGATCGGGAGAGGGGAATGGAGGAAATAAGCCCCAACCCAGTCCCTCTGTCCTCCCTCTCCCCCTTTCCGCGAACAGGGAAAGGCTCCGGGCGCTGAGTGAAAGATGCCCCTTGCAGCAGGTCCAGGGAGTCGGCGGAACGCACCAGCGGCTGAATCACCCCATTCCTTGGGAGGCATCCAGGAGTAAAACGGTCCCTTTCGGGGTGAGTTAGTGCTTGTGCTGGGCCTATCCGGGTCTCGGCACTGTCTCCTTCTAGGCTGGGCTGGCTTGGGCGAGCAAGGATGCGGCCGCCTAGGTAGAAAGCCGAGGGCGGCGGCGGCGGCGGCGGCGGCGCAGCGTTGTCTGCTGGCGGCGGCAAGATTGGCTGCTGCGGCGAGGTAACTGGCGTTCACTCGCCTCTCGTCCCCGCTGGGGACGATTCTGCAGACTCTTCCTCGGCCGCCCTTCTCCGCTGCTGCGGCTGGCCTGGGATCCTTTGTGGCGACGGATTCTCCCCGGAAAGCCTCAGTGCGCCTTCGCGCTTCCCGAACGCCCCGGCCCTTGACTGACAACCGTAGCTTCGCCCAGGGGGACTTGGTCTCCGGCGGGGACGCGCCTTGGGGCGCCGATCCATGGTCCCTAGGCGCACAGAGCCAGATCCTGTCCTGGGGTGGAACTATCTCCAATAGGTTCCTATTTGACCTCTGGATTGGAGTGGGGAGAGAGTAGCCGAGCCTTTTCAGGGTATCATTTATATTTATTTAAAAAGCAGAACGTGGTTTTAGCAGATTTCATTATTCCTCCAGGCTCCAACACGATTCTCATGGGAACATTGTGGTTTGTGAGATAAGATGGTGGCCTTAGACTTTAAATCTCAACTATGGGGCTACTGAATTACTGTTTCTCAGCCTGATCTACCTCAGTGTTATTGTGAAGATACAAATGAGTGTGTGTGTGTGTTACTGTGCATACTGTTGTGAGTTCATGTAGAAAAAAATGAGATATTAATGCAACAAAGAAATAAATGTTCGTGTAGGTAAGTGCAGTATCAGTGCAGTTTTGAACAACAGCCCTCCCCAATCTAGTATCCACCAGATCTGTTGGACTACAGTTCATGGCCAATGTTGGCTAGGTATGAAGGGTGTTGTAGTCCAATATATTTCAAGGACATCAGATTGGGAAAAGTTGCTAAATAGGCATGCTTATTTCTATAGCAAGCCTGCCAAAATCATAATATTGCTGCTGTTGTTAGTATATTACCTGTTTAAGTAAAAAGTACTACTCAATGTGCTTTACAATCTATGTTGCAAAGGCAGGGCCAAATTCATTTGTAGGTATTAAACATGATAATCTTTTTCAAAAAAAGCTATTCCTACGGAAATTACTATCCCAAAATTAAAAGTTGTCCAAGAGCCTTTAATGATGTGCAACACTGAGTGTGTCCAATTACTTTTAAAAAGTTCGCTATTTGTGCACTATTTGGTTTTCAGACACGTTACTCCATTGACGATTTTGAGCCTGCATACAGGGCAATCCTGTGCATGTTTCCTTAGAAATAAGCCCCTCAGAATTCAAGGAGGCTCCTGTGGTTAGCCTGCTATACTGTAATTCTTGAAGAGGTTCTCAAGGTAAACATTTAGGGCTCCTTGGTCAGGCAAATAAACAAAAGAGTTGTGCAATAGGCTCTCATAGTACACAGGATTCTTTGGGATTGAATTTTTTCAGCGCATTCATAAATACCTTTCTTTGAAAGGGCAAAATTATTTCTTCATCATTTATTTACAGCAAAGTTGAATTGTAAGAGTTGATGCCCATCTTTCTCAGCCTGTGCTTTTCAGCTACAGTATGTTGGACCAAGTGCCTTTCCTCCTTAGCCAAAGAAGACTGTGCTGTGTTGTAGGCCTACATACCTAAAGGATGCCAGATTGGAAAAAGCTGGACTCTCATACGTGTTATCGTTCTTATAATTTAATGGGGAAGAGGTGGGATGGTATAATAATGTATATTATATATGCCAATATGTTAGTTATGTGCATATTGGAGGTATGAAAGAAGTGAAGAATGTAGCATGTTTCTCCCCTGAAACCAGAATAGCAACATAACTCTTAAAGGCTGCTTAATCTGGATCACATTTGGCCCCTAAAGCCCATTTTTGTGGTCCTCAGAACTTCCTCTGACTCTATTAATGAAGTTCAGTTGGATGAATGCCAAACACTGGCAATGCAATTTCCCACAAGATATGAAATGGATGAAAATTGGAGAGAAATAATGAAACCACCTCCAAAATCAAGGAAATTCCAATCCATTCAATGGGTATAATGTGGTTGCCCATTTTCCATCACTGTCATTCCCACCATAGTAAAAGGTAAAGGCTCCCCCCGCACAGTTGTGCAGTCGTGTCCGACTCTAGGGGCCGGTGCTCATCTCCGTTTGTTAGCCGAAGAGCCAGCGTTGTCCGAAGACGCTTCCACGGTCATGTGGCCGCGTGACTTCCCACCATGGTCCTCCTCAATACATTTAATGCTAACACCAGTCTTCAAGTTGCCCAGCTGTCCTATACCTAGTGATAGCGTTCGAAAGGGCTATTGATATCACCAAGAATCAAGCTGAGTTTGATTCTTGGTGACATCATGAACACATCCATATAGATTTCTTGGTAGCAGTAGGGAAGTGGTTTGCCATTGTCTTTGCATTCCCAGTCTAGCCTACATTCCTGGATTTATTTCATGACCTCGCCCCTACAGGGGGTGAGGAGAATCGGGAAAAGACATTTGTATTTAATTATCTATTTAAGTTTAAACCAAAGGCAAAGTTACAGAGGAAGTCTGGGCTACATCATTTCAGCCAGACCTAGTGAGACTAGTCTGTGAAGAGGAAGTTGTGTCCTCTCCCTATTGTAGGTGTCCCCTTCTTATCTTCCTTTCTTCCTTCAAAATTAAAGAATAATTCCATTAATCCCAGGATACCTCTAAAGTAGTGTTTTTCAAACTTGGCAGTTTGAAGATGTGTGGACTTCAACTCCCAGAATTCCCCAGCCAGCATGCTGGCTGGGGAATTCTGGGAGTTGAAGTCCACACATCTTCAAATTGCCAAGTTTGAAAAACACTGCTCTAAGGAATGCATTAGTTTTGCTGCCACCACTAAACCCTCTCCTGAGTTGCAAATGCTTTTTTTATCTCTGTATTCTTTTATACATATGTGAGGTAGGTGGGCTGTGGAGATGACATAAAAGAGCAAAATCACTTCCTTAATGTTAAACAAGGCCTCTATGACCTTTTATTAAGTAACTTAAAATTGGTTGTAAATCTATCTATCGGCTGCCAATCCTTGTCTTTCCTTGCACTAAATATATATTCATAAATATATATTTATGCCACTCTCACAGATGGAGGTTTCTCTGGAACTAGGTCTCTGCTTCCTTCAGACCCTTTCTTCCACCCATCCCTCCCAAATCCCACTATCCTCAGTTCTGCCTTTCCTCTGGAATATAAATTGGGGGAGGTGCTGTGCATTATTATGCTTTGATTGACAGATCTATTACCCAATTGTCACAGAGGGCCAGCACACAGAGGGCCAAAATCAACCGCACATGGGGGAGGCAGATATTGTTTCTATTTAAGAAGCAGCTTAGCTTGGGAAGTTTTGCTGGAATAATGCCATTGCATGTGAAGCCTTGTAGAACTCTTGCTGTAATTGCTCCTTGCTGATACCTAAAACTCAGAGCCAAACTGGCACAGAACCATCTTCCCTTGAATAATGATGAAAAATTCCTTATTGCCTTATTTTAACTATCTGATTGGTTTGTACTCTGATTACATGTTGTTATTTTCCAACTTGCTAGAAGCCTTTAACACATGTGACCTTGGACTTGATTTATGATCTGGAGATAAGGCTAGCATATGAATTGCCATTAATAACTGATAACGATGTGTGTTTTGCAAAACCTGGACAATTCCTTGTATAGCTTGGCAGTGTATAAAAATAGCAAATAAAGAAATACATTCCCTGCAGCTTATGCACATTAGTGGGAGAGAGCAGTTCAAACTATTGCTTGCTATCTTTTGCTATCATATTGCTGTGTCAATCAATGCCATATAAACTTGCTTCGTTGCTTAAGGTTCTAGACTCAGCCAGTGATGCCTAACCAAGTTTGTGTACAAAAGATAGAGAAGGCATTGTAATCATGGATTTTTTCAGTCTTTGTTTCTGCAATCCTGAGGATTACTTTGAAAGCCAGAAGTAGAAATTCTGATGATTTCATGCAAAGGTTGTGATTTCAGCATGCAAATACATTCCACCTTTTAGCAATTCTCTTGTTGGTTTTGGTGGTTGCTTCTATTGGGAAGGGAAAGTATGACCCCCAAATACTGTTTGATTTTAGTTTTCATGAGCATTCACCAGGATAACAATTGTCACAGATGGCTGGAATTATTTTATTTATTGGTTAGATTTACATCCTTATATAATGATAAACATATATATTTATATCTATGCCACTTTTCCACCAGCACCTCAAGGCAGTATGTGTAACACAGTATTAGAGAATAAAATACTTTGTGTAGTTACTTACCATAGTGGCCTGGCGGTCTGTGGCCGTCTGATTTCTTGGTCTTCCATTCTCAGTCCATTCATTCTTCCTTCATATATTTGTTTTGCAATTTGATCCTTATTCATTCTGTCTATATGTTCATACCACCTCAACGTATTTATTTTCTACGGATCACTCACTTTTTTATTCAAACAACACTCATTCAACACTCATTCATTCTTGACCCCTTTTTTGCTTTTTTTGACTTTTTGTTTGACATTTCCTAAGTACCAATTTCTATTGCATTCAATTAACATTAATGTTTCTCTTGACATAGCCAACTCTCACTTCCATATGACAAAGTGGTCAGAAGACACTGACATTTGTGCTTCTTTTGACAATTTTTACATTCATTGTAAACAAACCACATGCTGGCCACTCCCTTTCTAACAGGACTTGCACATCTTAACATTGCTCCATCCATTTTTCAGTCTTTAGGAAACATTCTAGCAAGGTATACAGGTAGTCCTCGACTTAAGACCATTTGTTTAGTGACTGTTTGAGGTTATAACGCTGGAAAAAGTGACTTGCAGCCAGTCCTCGCACTTAAAACCGTTGCATTGTCCCCGCAGTCACGTGATCAAAATTCGGGTGCTTGGCAACCGGCAGATATTTATGACGGTTGCAATGTCCTGGGTCATGTGATCGCCATTTGCGACTTTCCCAGCTGGCTTCCGACAAGCAAAATCAATGGGAAACTTTGTGATTCACTTAACCACATGACGCAAAAATGTCATAAAATCGGGTGTGGTCACGTAATGCATCGCTTAATGATGAATTTTCCAGTCCCTATTGTGGTTGTAAGTCGAGGACTACCTGTACATATCGTCCACTTGCTCTTCTATTTTCCATTTTTGTATAACTTTCAGTTGTTCACTCTGTGTTCTCTGTCAAACAAAGCTGCTTATGTCTTTAATACATTAAGTTTCTGATCCATACTCCTTGTTACAGTGTATAGCCTGTCTAACATTCATTGCAAATCATTTAGGTTCTAAGCCAATAACACAACATCATCTGCATACAGAAATATACTTTCACATCCTCAGTCAATATACCATTATTAGATACAGATGCAGCCTTCACATACTTGTTAAACAAGTTGCTCAGCTACTTCAAAATGAATCACATACATATTTCCATTTTTTTCAGAAATGCCATTTACACCTGCAGCCTTATGATTTTTTAACATTTTAACACTATCATTTGTAGCATTTGTTTCCATTCTAGTCTTCAATATATCTCTAACATTCCTATGCACATCTCAAATATACAAACTTCTTTCAGCATTTCTTTGCTTCAATTTCATCCCAAATCACTTTAATTTTGAATTTCACTCACTCTGTTAGAGGCTCCTCATTTGTCTTCTTCACCAACTTCCAAAACAGTTTTTTAAATTTCCATCAGTGTATTTTCTCTGTCTCTTCTAATTTTAATCATTCCTTCCTCATTTTTACTACATTATTTCTGACTATCTTTTCTCCTACACACATTTTAAATATTGTATTTTTATCCCCATTTTTTGCCACAAGCATTCTCTCATATGCATTTTCCTCATCTACATCCTCTTTCATTTCCTAATTCTTCCAAGTATTCTTTGTCATATGTTCTGTTAGCTTAACCACACACTTCAATGGTACTTTCTAATATAAGTCTTTTTATCTTTTTCCATTTTTATTGTTTCTTGGAACTTCCTTTTGTATCTGTTGGCTTCAGAGGCTATAAAAAGCTATGCAGTGTGCTCAAGCCAAAGGAAACCATAACATTGGACCCAAACAAAATAGTGATCCACCAAAGAAAAAAGCAGAATGCAGCACTTCTTCAAAAGATCCCAGCCTTGCAATAAGCAATAAGCAATGTCAGTTTCCAAAGATTAGTACCAGCACTGAATGTACTTCATACTTCGTACCAATTTATTTTTATTTATTTATTATTCAAATTTATCACCGCCCATCTCTACAGCAGTAGACTCTGGGCGGTCTACTGCTGTTGAACAAGCAGAAGAAAGCCCACCCCTACCTGAGCCCAGCTAAACCCTGCACACTAACTCAGCTGAGAAGAGTTGAAAATAAAATCATACTACCAGCAGACAAAGGCAGAACAGCGATAATTCACAATAAATCAGAGTACAATACCAAAATTAATAGCCTAATAAAAGACTAATCAACTTTCAGATCAGTACTAAAAAAAAGTCCAATTAACAAGATAAGAAAGACCTCAAACTGCTCTTAAAGAAAGTCAACCTTGTAAAGTTGGTGAAAAACAAGTATTGTACAGTTGTAAACCTCCACTTCCCTCGAGCCCTCCCCAAATCCCCAAACCAGATTATCAGCTCCACTGGACAACAGTCCATCTACTGATGAAGCACCTAGTCAGAACTTCTTCAGGAAAACAGACAGCTGACCTTAACAGAAAAAAATGTGGGAAAGATAAAAACGGCCAGTTTGTATTTCTAGACGCAAAGATTACTGCAGACGCTGACTGCAGCCAGGAAATCAGAAGACCGTCTACTTCTTGGGAGGAGAGCAATGGCAAATCTTGATAAAATAGTTAAGAGCAGAGACATCACACTGACAACAAAGGTCCGCATAGTTAAAGCAATGGTATTCCCTGTAGTAACCTATGGCTGTGAGAGCTGGACCATAAGGAAGGCTGAGCGAAGGAAGATAGATGCTTTTGAACTGTGGTGTTGGAGGAAAATTCTGAGAGTGCCTTGGACTGCAAGAAGATCAAACCAGTCCATACTCCAGGAAATAAAGCCAGACTGCTCACTTGAGGGAATGATATTAAAGGCAAAACTGAAGTACTTTGGCCACATAATGAGAAGACAGGATACCCTGGAGAAGAAGCTGATGCTAGGGAAAGTGGAAGGCAAAAGGAAGAGGGGCCGACCAAGGGCAAGATGGATGGATGATATTCTGGAGGTGGCGGACTCAACCATGGGGGAGCTGGGGATGGTGACGGCCGACAGGAGGCTCTGGCGTGGGCTGGTCCATGAAGTCACGAAGAGTCGGAAGCGACTGAACGAATAAACAACAAATGAACAGCTTTGATGTTAACTTTCTTAATAGTGCCCCAACAAACAAAACATAAAAATACTTACAAATCCAACTGGAAAAAAGTTGTACAAAATTATGCACAAGATTAATTAGTGAACTATCAATCTATTGTGTAAATGCCATAATTTTCCAATATGGTGACAGATACCACAAGCAAACAGATGGCATGGTTATGGGTTCATCATCAGTAGCTAAACTATGCAACAACTTGGAAACAAATGCTTTGATAACACAAGTAAAAATATATTACTTGTGGGGGGGGGGGTTGACCGGTTTTTATATTGTGGATTTTAATTTTGTAAGCTGCCCGGAGTCACTGTGTGTGAGCTGGGTGGCCATATAAATTTGTTTAATAAATAAATAAATAAATATTTTTGGGGTGCCTCCCACTACGATGCAGTCTAACTACAATTAAAATTAACACTTAAGCTAAAACAGTTATAAAAACATTACAAAATCAATATATAGTAAAAAAAAGTAAAGGTTCCCCCGGCACATTTGTGCAGTCGTGTCTGACTCTAGGGGCCGGTGCCCATCTCCGTTTGTTAGCCGAAGAGCCAGCGTTGTCCGAAGACGCTTCTGTGGTCATGTGGCCGGCATGACGCACGCAGAACTATGATACCAATCGCCATAAAAATAACACTTATAGTTGTATAAAATTCTGTACTTACAATCTAACACCGTGCCATCTGATTTTACTAATAAGATTTAAAACAGGATAGCCCTACCATCTAATTAGTAAAATTAGATGGTAAAAGTGCCATTCTCACCATCTACTCCCAACTGCTTCTGCCAATCATTTTGGATTATTAAATAGCCACAAAGAAGCTAAGTATGTGGGTGAGATTTGTTGATGACACATGTCAACATATTTTGGGATCATGGTGAACAAGATTTAGAAAACTTCCTACACCATTTAAATCAACAAAATAAAGCAATAACATTTGCAATGGTAAAAGAACAAAACAAAAATGCCCTGTCTCCCTGGATGTTCTAATACAAAAAACAATAATTAATCACTAGTGAATGGTCAGCCAAGCCACACTGACAAATACCTCAACTACCACTCAAATAATCCAGAAGGAAAAAGGATAATAAGAAGCATGAAGCTCAGATATAATATGTACCAATATGGAAGATAAGGCATGGGAAAATAAAAATGTAAAAGAAGTCTAAAAAAAGTAACTACTCCTCAAGGACAATTCAGTAGGGAATGAAAACACATTATGCACATTAGTGGGAGAGAGCAGTTCAAACTATTGCTTGCTATCTTTTGCTATCATATTGCTGTGTCAATCAATGCCATATAAACTTGCTTCGTTGCTTAAGGTTCTAGACTCAGCCAGTGATGCCTAACCAAGTTTGTGTACAAAAGATAGAGAAGGCATTGTAATCATGGATTTTTTCAGTCTTTGTTTCTGCAATCCTGAGGATTACTTTGAAAGCCAGAAGTAGAAATTCTGATGATTTCATGCAAAGGTTGTGATTTCAGCATGCAAATACATTCCACCTTTTAGCAATTCTCTTGTTGGTTTTGGTGGTTGCTTCTATTGGGAAGGGAAAGTATGACCCCCAAATACTGTTTGATTTTAGTTTTCATGAGCATTCACCAGGATAACAATTGTCACAGATGGCTGGAATTATTTTATTTATTGGTTAGATTTACATCCTTATATAATGATAAACATATATATTTATATCTATGCCACTTTTCCACCAGCACCTCAAGGCAGTATGTGTAACACAGTATTAGAGAATAAAATACTTTGTGTAGTTACTTACCATAGTGGCCTGGCGGTCTGTGGCCGTCTGATTTCTTGGTCTTCCATTCTCAGTCCATTCATTCTTCCTTCATATATTTGTTTTGCAATTTGATCCTTATTCATTCTGTCTATATGTTCATACCACCTCAACGTATTTATTTTCTACGGATCACTCACTTTTTTATTCAAACAACACTCATTCAACACTCATTCATTCTTGACCCCTTTTTTGCTTTTTTTGACTTTTTGTTTGACATTTCCTAAGTACCAATTTCTATTGCATTCAATTAACATTAATGTTTCTCTTGACATAGCCAACTCTCACTTCCATATGACAAAGTGGTCAGAAGACACTGACATTTGTGCTTCTTTTGACAATTTTTACATTCATTGTAAACAAACCACATGCTGGCCACTCCCTTTCTAACAGGACTTGCACATCTTAACATTGCTCCATCCATTTTTCAGTCTTTAGGAAACATTCTAGCAAGGTATACAGGTAGTCCTCGACTTAAGACCATTTGTTTAGTGACTGTTTGAGGTTATAACGCTGGAAAAAGTGACTTGCAGCCAGTCCTCGCACTTAAAACCGTTGCATTGTCCCCGCAGTCACGTGATCAAAATTCGGGTGCTTGGCAACCGGCAGATATTTATGACGGTTGCAATGTCCTGGGTCATGTGATCGCCATTTGCGACTTTCCCAGCTGGCTTCCGACAAGCAAAATCAATGGGAAACTTTGTGATTCACTTAACCACATGACGCAAAAATGTCATAAAATCGGGTGTGGTCACGTAATGCATCGCTTAATGATGAATTTTCCAGTCCCTATTGTGGTTGTAAGTCGAGGACTACCTGTACATATCGTCCACTTGCTCTTCTATTTTCCATTTTTGTATAACTTTCAGTTGTTCACTCTGTGTTCTCTGTCAAACAAAGCTGCTTATGTCTTTAATACATTAAGTTTCTGATCCATACTCCTTGTTACAGTGTATAGCCTGTCTAACATTCATTGCAAATCATTTAGGTTCTAAGCCAATAACACAACATCATCTGCATACAGAAATATACTTTCACATCCTCAGTCAATATACCATTATTAGATACAGATGCAGCCTTCACATACTTGTTAAACAAGTTGCTCAGCTACTTCAAAATGAATCACATACATATTTCCATTTTTTTCAGAAATGCCATTTACACCTGCAGCCTTATGATTTTTTAACATTTTAACACTATCATTTGTAGCATTTGTTTCCATTCTAGTCTTCAATATATCTCTAACATTCCTATGCACATCTCAAATATACAAACTTCTTTCAGCATTTCTTTGCTTCAATTTCATCCCAAATCACTTTAATTTTGAATTTCACTCACTCTGTTAGAGGCTCCTCATTTGTCTCCCCAAATCCCCAAACCAGATTATCAGCTCCACTGGACAACAGTCCATCTACTGATGAAGCACCTAGTCAGAACTTCTTCAGGAAAACAGACAGCTGACCTTAACAGAAAAAAATGTGGGAAAGATAAAAACGGCCAGTTTGTATTTCTAGACGCAAAGATTACTGCAGACGCTGACTGCAGCCAGGAAATCAGAAGACCGTCTACTTCTTGGGAGGAGAGCAATGGCAAATCTTGATAAAATAGTTAAGAGCAGAGACATCACACTGACAACAAAGGTCCGCATAGTTAAAGCAATGGTATTCCCTGTAGTAACCTATGGCTGTGAGAGCTGGACCATAAGGAAGGCTGAGCGAAGGAAGATAGATGCTTTTGAACTGTGGTGTTGGAGGAAAATTCTGAGAGTGCCTTGGACTGCAAGAAGATCAAACCAGTCCATACTCCAGGAAATAAAGCCAGACTGCTCACTTGAGGGAATGATATTAAAGGCAAAACTGAAGTACTTTGGCCACATAATGAGAAGACAGGATACCCTGGAGAAGAAGCTGATGCTAGGGAAAGTGGAAGGCAAAAGGAAGAGGGGCCGACCAAGGGCAAGATGGATGGATGATATTCTGGAGGTGGCGGACTCAACCATGGGGGAGCTGGGGATGGTGACGGCCGACAGGAGGCTCTGGCGTGGGCTGGTCCATGAAGTCACGAAGAGTCGGAAGCGACTGAACGAATAAACAACAAATGAACAGCTTTGATGTTAACTTTCTTAATAGTGCCCCAACAAACAAAACATAAAAATACTTACAAATCCAACTGGAAAAAAGTTGTACAAAATTATGCACAAGATTAATTAGTGAACTATCAATCTATTGTGTAAATGCCATAATTTTCCAATATGGTGACAGATACCACAAGCAAACAGATGGCATGGTTATGGGTTCATCATCAGTAGCTAAACTATGCAACAACTTGGAGACAATTCAGTAGGGAATGAAAACACCAAAATCCAAAAACAGCAAACAAAGATACATTGCAACAGTTAATATACGATGTAGTGGGATATACAGTGATTGAAAGCTGTGATTCTCTGGAGAGCAAACCACTGATTTGCATTTTAAATTGACTGTGGAATGTTTCATTTTTTTCTTTCTCTTTATCTTGTATACCACTGAGAGTTGTGAGACTGTGAATGGCTTAGTCCATCTGACTAGTTGCAATATCTTGACATAAGTAGAACAGTATCAAAGGATTTGCAAAAACAAGGGGAACACTTCGAGACTTAAGTGAATTTGAAAATTTTATAATACATAACCCAGAGCACCTGCTGGGCCTTATTTATAAATTGCTGGTGAAAATATGAGTCAAAAACTGAACAGGTCAAAGGTTGGACTTCTAAACTGGAATGGACTCTTAGTAGTGTGGACAGAATTTATTGTATTTTAGTTCATAATTTCATTTTATTATTTATATTGTTGTGACCATGTTTCCTAGTATTTATACTTTGCGTAGAGTTTAATAGTGATTTTCAGATTTTTAAAATATTACAATCAATAATTTACTGGAAAATTATAATCTCTATAACATTTGTAAATCTCTTGCTTATTCATTTGTATCCTACTCTTATTCTTTTCTCTTTCCCAGTTTATATATTTTCTCTAAAATGTTTAATAACAGACACATAAACACACATACAATATATATATATATATATGAATGACTGTAGTGGGATATAAATGCCATAAGTCAATAAATACACGAAGAGAATTCAAAAGCGCAGGACAAAAATGCTTGAACAAAGTAAAAGGTAAAGGTTCCCCCCGCACATTTGTGCAGTTGTGTCCGACTCTAGGGGCCGGTGCTCATCTCCGTTTGTTAGCCGAAGAGCCAACATTGTCCGAAGACGCTTCCACGGTCATGTGGCCTCATGACACGCGCGGAACGCTGTTACCTACCCACCGAAGTGGTACCTATTGATCTACTTGCATTTGCATGCTTTCGAATTGCTAGGTTGGCAAGAGCTGGGGCAAGTGCGGGAGCTCACTTCGTCACGCAGCGCTCAGGTCTCGAACCTCCGAACTTGCGATCAACAAGCCTAGCGTCTTACCTGCTGAGCCACCACGCCCCTTTTTTGAACAAAGTAGCTCCCCAAAAGCCTGCAGAAAGGTACCATTTTTTGGATACCCATATCATCCCACAAGAAAGTATATATAGGAGAAACATGGTGGGCACTGAAGACCAGGTTAGAACATTGGACTGCACCACAAAACTTAAGTACCAAAAAAGTGGAGTTGAGTTGCTGAGTATTGCCCAAGGTGCTGTAACAGACCACTCTAGGAAAACTTATTCCTTAGATCATGTGACATCTTGATGAAGGAGCAATCACATGATCTGTCTATATTTAACTGATATTTATTTGTACTGTTTGTTGGCAATTGGTTTATTGTCAATGTTGCATTTTGTACGTTATTTACAATTGTGTTGTGCATTATAATGATTTTTATGCAACTGAAAATGGCCCCAAAGCAGGTTCAAATAAGATTAACCAATAATCACAAACATTCCGTTCATTACTATAACTCTTTTCACTCTTTTCCAGGCAGCTCATGTCTTATTTCTTTGCATTTGCTTTTTATTCATTCTGTTGAGAGATTAATCTATTTTCTAATACATTTTCATATAGGACTTGTATTTTCTCTTCCTGTAGCCATTTTACTTTTACTCTAGTATTTTCACTTCTTTCCTTTTCTTCTGTATCTATTTTTTCCAAAGATCTACTCTTGATGTTACCAAAAAAATGTTCTATCTCACATTCAGAATCTCTTATTATCCATGTAACCTCACAATTTCTCTCAATGTTTCATCACAATCAATCAAATCAGTAATGCTTTTAGATTTATAATTCTTTGCCATAGATTTACACTTAAAACATATGTTCAAAAGAGACCTGTTTTCTAAGCAGATACACACCAGTTACCATTCTGACTCATTTTTGTGACTCAAAGTAGCCCAATCATATTTGTTTGTACTCATCTTGGTTTCATGTATCCAGTTATGTCACCTAGCAGCATGATTCCCCCCTCCCCCAGATCCTATTCATTCGGAAAATTGTGGAACTTTCCCCAGAACTCATCTCTGTTTTTTCTGTTATAACCATTCACTGGAATATGACATGCAACTATTCATCAACCTGTAGATCTCTACTTTCTTATGCAACCTTGATTAAACCAATTCTGACATACATTTTGTCTCTCTCATTAATAATTAAATTTATTTTCTTCTAGTTATTTATCAACTCCAATCTACAAGACCAGACCATCTTCATGCAGAAATGTTACAGTTAGAAACAACATATCTTTTTTCTTCTTCCCTTCATTTCATTTGTTAATGTATGCACTTCACTATTTATTCCTCTTATATTCCAAGTGATGATCATCCATACACAGTCTTCACCAGTTAATGACCTCTGCCTCCTGTCATGGCTGTGAGAGATTGTGGGGAGGCTGGGAACGGAATGGAAGACAGAGTAGAAATAAACAATCAAGAAATAACAGATGAATTAATTGAAAGTTTATCTTATAGATGGCAATGTAGCCCAGGTGAAAAATAATTTGGGAAGAAGTGTTTCAAATCATTCAAAGAGAATCTGCTTTAATTAACTCACTGCAAATGAGAGTGGGAAATTCCTCTTACAGTTTCTGAGATTTTGTACTTACCCCAGATCACTATTAAATATACCTTTCTTAAACCTGAGTAGTTCTTGCTTCCTTGCTCTTGTGTGGGGCTTACCAATAGCTTTGGTCAATTGAAGATTTTACATAACAATGTTTAGTAAGATAGAGAAGGTGTAGACTATACAGCAGCATTCCATGCTATTAGTATGGATAGTAACAATCAGTCTGGCATATTTTGGATGCTACAGGCACATCCAAATCTTAAGTTACTATAGGATCTCTACTACTACTATTGCCTCCTGCATCCCATCAACTAGAAGGTATATGCAGTGTACTGACACTTATTTATTTATTTATTTATTTAATTTATATAACCGCCCATCTCCCCCAACGGGGAACTCTGGGTGGTTTACAATAAATAAACTTACCCAGGATGCCTGTTTATTTGTGATTTAATATGTGTTGTACTGTAGTCTTTATCCTGAAATTTCAGGAAGACAGATATATTTTGTCCTCACAACAAAATTGCTGTACCTAAATAAAAGTAACTCTGTAACCTCCACACCTAAACAAGGAAGTGATTGCTAAAATTCCCGTAAGAGTTTCAAAGACTGCAGTCTCCCACCCCCGTTTCCTGTTTCTTTTTAGTAGCCTAACCTTTCTATTTCATGGTATTTAATTGTGGAGCGGTAACATGGTCATGCCAGAGATTGAATAGAGGTCATACTGTGAGGTCAAGGCTACTCTGACTCAGTTGTGAGGTGAGGCCTTGTGTCCTATCATAGTGCTGTCCTGCTGATGGACGTGGGCATAATGTATTTATTAAAAAAACAACAGTGACCTTTCCTGTTTCTGAGTATATTTACAATTTAGATATCCAGAGATATAGTTCAGTCCCTACAAGAGTAAACATTTTGATACCCATCCCTGTTGCTGGATGTTGAAATATCAAGACCATGTACCTTTGTTACGTTTCTCTGCAGCTGTAGCAAATAGCAGAAAGAGTCCCCCTTAGAAATACTTTGCTGGGGAGGAGAGAGATGTTTTTTCAATTACACCCCCCCCCCCAAAGTTGCATCTTTCAATAGAGCTGTGCTGCAATATGAGTGAGTTGGGTATGCAATGTTTTAATAAAATTCAATGCAATGTAAATATTTTTAATAAAATTAAAAAGTCATCAATTAATGCAGCACCAGAATTTTACTATAGGTTAAGGCATCAAAGGTCTGTTGTTTTCCTGTATATTTTGTGGGAGTTGCTCTTTTGTAGTTTTATGCTGTAGACTTTTTATATGTAAAGTCTGGACACCCCAGGTGGTTTCTTACTAGTTGGCTGCTGCCTCTGATCATCCAGGCAACAATGAAATGATGCAGTGGAATGAGCTCATGACGAGTGAGTCCGTGTATTTCTGTCACCCACCAGTGAGGAGCTAGTTATGCTTTGGAAGGCCAGATTTTCTTCAACTTAGCTAGATGGCTGGAGAAAGGCTGTTGATGGTTTTCTCATAATTTGACCCCCTTGATACTATTCTTGCAGGAAATAACTCACAGTACAGCATTGCCACTGTTGTGTGCTTTATCTTCCCAGCGATAACAGCATGTTATCCCATCTCTTCCAAAGGCAAAGAGATTTTTTTGCAGACGTGAACAAAACTTACTAGTAAATGCATTATAGCTAGAATACATGATAGTGGAAACACAGGGCATCTTTTTAAAAGAGTGTAGTTCAGCAAAGGGCAATGCTCAGAGAGCAGCTTTTAAGCTCTTGAGATAAGCAACAGATGGTGTAATTATGCAAAATCAATAGTGCAGATGGTTACACCATAGAAAGCAGCAGGTGGGTTAATTTCAGGTTGGATGATGGCCATCACTGTCTTTCCTTAAGTCAGCTGCAGAAATGAAAGTACACATAAAAGTCTACCAGATAAAGATACAATATTTATGTGCTATTGTGTTACTGGAATAGCTGTTTGAAAATGAAAATCCATGTGTTGCCTTTTTCTCTCATGTGGTTCTTTAATCAATTTTAGTTTTAGAGGTGCTTCTACATGGAAGCCTGTAAGCAGTATACAATTACACTTTTAAAATTATATTGGCTAAACATTTAAGATGTAATCTATAACCAAAAAGACTTGAGCTATTGACTATACTTCTAGCAAGCAGGGAAAGTCTTTAACCCTAATGTGTCCTGCATTTTTAGCCTGGGGGACAATCCCCAGAAAAGGTTTTGGCCTGATTTATACTGAAAGGTAGCCAATTCAACCGAATCCCATGAAATGCCAAATTTGGCTAGTATCATCCAATTGGGTTTCATTTTATTAAAAATATAACAGCAAGTAAATGAAATACAACTTTTCTTAGGAACTACTAAATATTATTTGATCTTTTTCAGGATACTTGACTTAAAATGTATGACAGTCACGAAGATGTTGACTCTGAAAAGAATTCCAAAGACGGAGAGCAGAAGCTGAAGCCAAATCCAGATATTGATAGAGGATGGGCTTGGATGATAGTCTTTTCTTCTTTCCTGGTGCATATACTCATCATGGGATCACAAATGGCCCTTGGAATTCTCAACATGGAATGGCTTGAAGAGTTCAGGCAAAGTCGAGGGCTGACGGCATGGGTCAGCTCCCTCAATATGGGTATTACTCTGATTGTAGGTAGGATCCCATAGTGTTGCTATTATATAGCAGTTGCCATCTTGATTAAACATTGATGCATCGAAATTGCTCTTGCATGAGTATGGGCTAACCCATTATCTCAGTGGAGGAAGCAGATATACACAGGGTAAGAAATACTCATGATATGGAGACCCCCATATATAACATGGAACGTATTTTCTCAGCCTTATTAATAAAATTATATTCCTTTGAGTTTGCATGTGGCAATCCCCTTGAGATAGCATATTCAGACTAACATCTTTTTGGTTGGGGAAATATTTCTGGGGAACGTGTGACTATCAATGACATATATTCTATCTTTTGTTTCATAGTTAGCGGAGCCAATTGGGCTTGATCATGTAAAACTTTTAAAATACAGTACAGCAGAAAATGTGGTTGTTTATGTACTCATCTGTGATGGAATTCCATGAGCCAGGGAACGAGAATGGAGGTTTGCAAAACGTTGCAGAAGAAGTTCTTACAGGCTTCACTGGCAAGGCTCCGTTCTCTTCAGCAGCCAGAAAAGAAACAGGGAGGAACAGAGCCCCACGGCCAGATAGGGGGCAGCCCTGCATTGAGCTAATTGGAGCTGTGCAGGTTGCCAACCCCCTTTAGATTCCTTTTTCATGCAATACAGAATGTTTGCCTAGGAGGTATTATTGCATTTCTGATGGAAACCAATTTTCCTCCCAGGCAGAGCTTTCCAAACTGTGTGTGGCGACACAAAAGTGTGTCGCCACACACAGTCTGGTGTGTCGCCACACAACCCGGAAGCGCTGATCATCATCAGCGCTTCCGGGTTTTCCCGCGGCGACACACCAACGGCGGCACACAAAAACCAAAAGTGGCAGCAGCGCTTCCGGGTTTTCCCGCGGCGACACACCAACGGCGGTTGGTGTGTCGCCGTGGGAAAACTTTGGAAAGCCCTGCTCCCGGGTCACCTTGACCTGACTTCAGCCTGCCTCAGCAACAGTCTGGCAATGAGATGGAGACTCCACTGTGAAATAGGGTCCTCAACAAGAAGTAAGCAGGCCATCTTGGACCAGGGATAAGGAGGCTATCTTCATGAGCCCTTTGTGTCTGGACTGTAGAATTTCCTTATTCAGATGGTTTCAATAGAATTTCCCAAACTCTGAATGCGTTTGTTTGTTGATTTAAATTATTTATGTGGCCAACCATCTCAGAACAGTGATTGTGGATGGTGTACAAGGATTAAAACATTAAGCACAGCATACAACCTCCAGTGCTCAAGTATAAAGCAATAACTCCATCCACAAAAAACACATCAGCAGCTGCAGAGCACACCTAACCTCCTGACCCAAATGCCTGGGGAAACAGCCAGGTCTTCAGCACCTTATGAAAGGCCAACTGGGTTGGGGCTGTCCAGATCTCTGGAGGGATGCTGTTTCATAGGCAGACACTGCCACAGAGAAGGCAGAATGCCAGGATCCAACAATATGACATTGTTTAATAGAGGAGACCCAGAGCATGCCCTCTGTGATGGATCTGGTGGGCCGAGCAGAGACAATGAGAAAGAGGCAGTCCCACAAGTAGTTTGGTTGAAACGAACCCCTTTCCTGCCCTGCCCTGCCCTGCCCTGCCCTGCCCTGCCCTGCCCTGCCCCGCCCCTCTTTCTGGTAGGCCTGCAAGTATTTTGCCTGCCCACCTCCATGATTTTGCCACCCACCCTAAATATTGTGCTTGGAGCAACTGACAGGGATCGGATTGCAGTTCTCAGATCAGGACAGACCTGAGGGTTATGATATATAAGATGGGCAGCTATATAAATCTTCTAAATAAATAAATCACTGAATCCTCCTCTCTCCCCTTCTCTGGCAGAATTTTTCTTCTTCATGGCACAGCTACCCAGTGCTGCCATTTGCAGTATGACAAGTTTCAGAATAGTTTGAAGCCAGTGCTTGGCAGCAAGTTGTGTCTGGACATGGTTCATTAGGGGCATCTGTTCCACTTCATGTAAATGACAATCTATTCTGAATTACTCTGCTCTACCCTGGAATTCTAGGGGCGTGGTGGCTCAGCGGGTAAGACGCCAGGCTTGTCGATCGGAAGATCGCAAGTTCGGAGGTTCGAATCCCTAGTCCCGCATGACGGAGTGAGCTCCCGCACTCGCCCCAGCTCTTGCCAACCTAGCAATTCGAAAGCATGCAAATGCAAGCAGATGAATAGGTACCACTTCGGTGGGTAGGCAACAGCGTTCCGCGCGTGTCATGCCGGCCACATGACCGTGGAAGCGTCTTTGGACAACGCTGGCTCTTCGGCTAACAAACAGAGATGAGTACCGGCCCCTAGAGTCGGACACGACTGCACAAATGTGCGGGGAGAACCTTTACCTTTACCTTTTACCCTGTAATTCAGACCTCATCTTGATCCAGGCTCAGCCCTACGTGAGGTTTATGTACTAAACTGCCTTGAGCACATAAAGATGTATTCATTAAAGTGGACGTTTTGAAACCTTGGGGAAACTTTAACTTGCTGAGAACAGCATAATCCAGGAATCAAAACATACATTCTTAAGGTGCTTTTCAGCTGGTCAGCTGAGGATCTCTGAATTAATTTTTAGCAGCTTTTCTGATAATAAGTCTAGGACAGAGAATGTAATGTTTCCTTGTAAGTGGTTTATGATGAATCCCTCTATCACTGATTCAAACTTGAAAAACTTGCAGTTCAGTCCACCTCATAAAATAATTCCAAAATTATGTAAAAAATTCTTGTTCTAGAATGATTTCCAAAAAACTCAAGTTTGGCACTGAGAAATGATTCTGCCTTGCATTCAGTGCTGAGAAATGATTTCACCCTAATTTTTAGTATTCTGTACTGGATTACAATAATCTGGAGGAAAACAGATGAATGCTCTGCAGATTGTATGTAAGAGACATGAGCGTTTTTGCTCTATTAATCATTAACAAGAAAAATAATTCATAAAGAAGGAATACAATTTTGGCAAGCACTTTCTCCTTCCCTGAGGCTGTCTGAGGACCTCTTCAATCAGTGGGGTGGGGGTAGAAATATATATATTTTAAGAATTATAGTAGTGTTAGCTCAAATCAGTCCCACTGGTTACTTAAAATAAAGATAGCATCTAGACCTAATTTAAAAGGAGAGAATCGTGCATTCATGTAAGGAAAAATAAAATAAAATTTGAACATAAAAATAAATTCCAGAATGACTGGAATTTTGTTGTGAGAGAGACTTTCTAGTGTCTTCTATAATTTTTGTTTGTTTGTTCCTAATGGATTTAAAAAGGACTTGTACATTTTTGTGCTGTAGCGCACAGTTTCTTTGCCTATTGTTGGAAGTGATGTTACAGATACTAGCCAATAGATGTCCATGACACTAATATGACTATCGTCCAGATAAAACTATTACGATAGGCACTGTAACCATAGCTGATGGGGTTACAGCAGGACAGCTTGGAAGTTGAAGGCATCCATCCTCAGCCACGTGTCCCAAAGACCTTAACAGGCCAGGTTTACATTGATTATATAGGCCAACTCTTCCAGTAGGCTGGAACATAGGATGATGGTATACTGTGATTTCCTTCCAGTATCTCATTTATAGATGGTCTGGCTTCTTGACAGGCAGACATTGTACTAACCTATAATCTGATTTATTTGGTTTAGGATAAATCCAGTCATCATGGTTTGTAAACTGTAGTTTATTGGTTAGTATATAGTACAAATCCAGAAAACTATTTATTCAGGCTAGCCACATATAAAGAAATAATGGCTTAATGCAATGGGTAAACCCAATCTTAGACTGAGTATGCATGACATGCTCAGCTCTAAACTACAGTTGATAACAGTGCATCTGTGGGGGAGGCAAGGGTGGACTGACAAATGCAGCATTGTGCTGTCATGACACAAGTCCCGCTCACTTTTTGTGTGTCATATTGCAGACATGGCCAAAGGGGGGCAGAGCTTATGCTGCAACTCTGCTTTCATCATTCTGACAAAGCAGCGACAGCCTGCAGACACCACTGGTCGGGAAGCATGCATACAGCACCATTAGTACTTTCCTGTGCATGCTACTATTTTATGCATTATACTGTATATTTACTTTCCAGTATTTATATTCTGCCTATTTGCCAAACTCCAAATGGTTACAATGATAGTAACAGTCTCCATCTTGAAATTCTTTAACTCAGATGCCATAACCCTAATTACAGCATCTGGATTAAGAAATCCAGATTCCTTTAATGATGATGACCATCTGGGGTATGAGTAACACGTTGAATCTGGATCTCAGGCTTAAATTGGGGTGTGTGTGTGTGTTTGTGTGTATGTCTGTCACAGGTCCCTTTATTGGTTTGTTTATTAACACCTGTGGATGTCGGAAGACAGCAATAACTGGAGGAATCTTGAATGCCCTGGGATGGATATTAAGTTCCTATGCTTCAGATGTAGATTACCTCTTTATTACATTTGGAGTTATAGCTGGTAAGCATAAAGTTTTTTTGAATATACAGTACATTAGGAAATTTAACTTTTTTTCTGAAGAACATTGATATGCTAACATGAACAAGCCTAAGTCTGTGGGCAGCAAATCAGTTGAACTTCTTTGTGAACACATAGACTCTAGCTTGAATCAATTTTTTTCAGGTTATATGAGCTTGAGTAAGGGGTTAAGTTGCATATACAA
The DNA here is from genome assembly GCA_023362775.1 of Charina bottae. Lineage (NCBI taxonomy): Eukaryota > Metazoa > Chordata > Lepidosauria > Squamata > Charinaidae > Charina > Charina bottae. Next base: position 23,525,460 of record JALMGJ010000005.1, read on the forward strand.
CACAGTATGTGTGAGATTGATGGTGACACTTACTCAAGCAAGCTCCATACACAGATGTCATTAGTTAATATGCAGTATTTCAAATAACCTGCAGTTAATCTAAATATTTCAGGTTCCATACTCTGTTTATGAACAGGCTGAATTCCAAAATCACATGTTAAAAGGTGTTGGTTATCACCTTTAAAGCCCTACATGGCATGGGACCAGGTTACCTGAGGGACTGTCTCATCCCCATAACATCGACCTGCCCCACCCGGTCATGTAGAGAAGGCATGCTACGGACCCCATCAGCAAAGGAATTCCATCTAGTGGGGTCCAGGAGGTGGGCCTTCTCTGCAGTGGTGCCCGCCCTTTGGAACATCTTGCCCCCAGAGCTGAGGTGGGTTTCCTCGCTCCCGGCCTTCCGGATGAATTTGAAGACCTGGTTCTGCCGCCTTGCCTGGGATGGGAAAGGCAATAGCTCCTCCTGGGGGTGGCTGGTGCCGTAGTGCCCTCCCTATTATTTGAGATCTATTAGCCCTTGGATTTTATACTTATTTATTCTATTTATACTGGTTATTGTAATTTCATATTTATATTTTTAACTATTGTTTTTATTGTAAACTGCCCAGAGTCCCCCAGTTGGGGGAGATGGGCGGTGATATAAATTTAAATAATAAATAAATAAACAAATAAATATTTCAGGTTCCATACTCTGTTTATGAACAGAGTGAATTCCAAAATCACATGTTAAAAGCTTGTATTTGCTCTCTTGCCTAGAAAAAAACTGAGGGCAGCTAATAAACAAAATAAACAATATTAAAATTTTCAGAATGTTGCAACTGATCTTACAAACAGAGTTGTTAGGTTGAGACAGGGTATAAGTTTAGTAAATAAATAAATAAAATTGTTTATTTCAGTTTATGTGCATTTGTCAATTTATAGGACACTCAAGATGGCTAATGTAAAAAATGTGCAATAGTTTGTCATGGCTGTGGTGAAATGACAAATTTATTTATTTAACCTTCAATATAGCAAAGAAGTTGCCTGGGCTTGATCAACCATGGTTTGTAAGAGAAAACCACAGTTGGCTATGCTTACATAACATAATAAGCCAATCATCTTGAGTTACAAACTGCAGTGTGGGTTCATGCAACATACAATGCCAAAACCAACAACCTTTGTTAATGTTTAGCACAGTATGTGCATCAATCTAAAGGCATACAGAAATAAAACAAATTGAATATGGCTGATTGACTCCTGATGTTGTTCCAATATTACTTTTTATGCTTCTAAACTTTTTATGCTTCAGGGGCAGATTACTCTGTCTTACCACAGGGCCTGATGAAAGCGCCAGATTTTTATGTCTTTATGGAAGCCCATAAAAGAGGCCATATGGATCTCAGGTGACATGCTGTTCCATAAGGCAGGCGCAGCTACTGGTTCCACACGCTGGCAGTGCTTTACAGCTAGGACCTGGAGTGTGCCAATTCTTTCCGATCTTACTGGTTGGGCAGAAACAAGAGGAGAAAGATGGTCCTGAAAGGAACCAGGACATGAGCCATGAAGGCAACCAACACCTTGAATTGTACCTAAAAGCCCACCAGTAGCCAATGCAGACAATGCTCATAACTCTTCATGCAGCTGCATTTTGGACCAGTTGCAGTTTTGGAGTAGTCTTCAAGAGTAGCCCTATATAGAGTGCATTGTAATAGTCCAGATGGGAGCTGCTAGGACATGAGTGACAGTAAGAAGAGCCATCTGATTCAGGAAAGGATGTATTTGGCACACAATATGGGACTGTGCAAAGGCCCTCCTTCGGCAATCACCTATTCACTGAGTAGGGGACAAGTGTCCAAAGGGACTCCCAAATTATGTATTAGTTGTATGGGGCGTGTGTGATATTCTGTCAAGAACTATAGAAGGTAAATCACTGTGACTGACAGGTCCTTGAAACCAATGCACTTAGTTTTGCTAAGATTGTGCCTAAGCTGTTTATCCTCATCCAGACCCTCATAGCCTCCAGGCACTGGGACAGCTTCCACAGCATTGTTTGCTCGGCCTGGGATCGAGATGTAATCATCTGCATACTAATGATACCTGGCCATGTACAGTAGATGACCTTGCCCAGCAGTGTCATGTAGATTTTGAATAAAAGTGGGGAGAGTATTGAGCCCTCTGGCATCTTGAAAAGCAAGGGTCTTGGGTTAGATCTCTCCTGGAACTAGTCCAGAAGGAAGGAGGAAAACTATTGCAAAACAATAACAGTGCCCAGACCTAAAGCCTGACTGAAATGTACCATAGATGTGTATTGTACCTGTTGATTATGAATTTAAGCATAAATTACTAAAGTGTACCCCCTCTTTCAAAATAAATCAAGGGAGATCCTTCTAGCAACTCTGCACATCTATTGCAACCCAAATTTAATATCTTAGTTGATGTTCAAAAGTTGATGTGTAGATTTACCCCAGGATAGATGGCTTTGGAACATGATCATTGGTGATGAGTTTAGGATGAAATACTATTTTCCAGTCTTCACCTTTGTTCATATTAACAGCACATAAAGGTTTGAAAAGATACTGGAACAGTTCATGTCCCATTTCTACTACCTGAGGGTCAAAACCTAAAACCACATGTTGTCCCACGTTTGTGGAAATCTACTCTGGATATTTAGCTCAGCCTTTCCCACCTGTTTTGGGGTCTTCTGTCCGCTAGTCTTCGTCCATTACACAATCATGGAGGTTTCCTGGGTAAGCTTGAAATGTTTCATGTTTCAGGTATTGGAAGTGGGATGGTGTATCTGCCTGCTGTGGTCATGGTGGGAGAATATTTTCAAAAGAGAAGGGCTCTTGCCCAGGGACTCAGCACAACCGGAACAGGCTTTGGTGCTTTCCTGATGACAGCTTTGTTGAAATATCTTTGTGTGGAGTTTGGCTGGAGGAATGCAGTGTTCCTTCACGGTGCAGTCTGTCTGAACCTGTGTGTTTGTGGAGCACTTCTGAGACCAATTACAAGTCCAGTTACGAGACGTTACAAGAAGGAAGCTACTGAGCAAAGCAGGGATGGGAGCAACAGTCAGAGCAATAGTCCAGCAAAAGTTCTCTCCTGCTCTGCCGAAACACTGTCATCTCACTGTGTCTTAAGGGAAGCAGAAAAAGAGGAAAAGGGAGGACAGGGTACAAAAGAAAAGGTTGCCAACATTTCAGCCTTGGAAAATAAAGATGGAATCAGAGACCAAAAGGAAATCTATACTCTTGGTATTCTGAAGACAGTAGGCCAGCTGACAGTTACAAGCCAGAAAGGCTTCAGGACCTGGTATTCTAGTTACTTTGGAACTGCATCTCTCTTTACCAACAGAACATTTGCAGCTTTTGTATTTTGGGCTTTATTTGCCTATAGCACTTTTGTGATCCCTTTCATCCATCTCCCAGAAATAGTGAAACAGTATAACTTAACAGCACAGAATGACATCTTTCCTTTGACTTCAATTATTGCAATTGTTCACATTTTGGGGAAGATCATCCTTGGCATAATCTCTGATTCGCCTTGCATCAGTGCTTGGAATGTTTTCATGGCAGCTAACTTTACTCTTGTCTCTTGCATTTTTATTTTGCCATTAATGCATACATTTGCTAGCCTAGCAGTGGTGTGTGCCCTAATAGGATTTTCCAGTGGATATTTTTCACTTATGCCTGTTGTAACTGAAGATCTAGTAGGGATTAAGCATCTTGCAAATGCCTATGGAATCATCATTTGCGCCAATGGGATATCAGCACTGTTGGGACCACCGTTTGCAGGTAAATGTGGCATTTTGTTTGACTTTCATGGTGACCTATCTCTGCGTACGTCTATATGCTCTATATGTTACTTTGCTTCTCTGGGAAGAAAACACATAGAAAATGCTTTGGTTGCATGCCTGCCAATTATGAAAACCTCATTTGAATGTTTTGCTTAGCTCTGATACTGAAGTTTGAAAATCAGCAAATACAGTATTGTTCATTTTGTATAAAACACCAGCAAAATAGGTCAAGGAACGACAGGTATTAGCCTTTTCCTTTATAGAAATGCTTATTTACTATCCTTTTGTAGGAGCTATAATGTTGTTGTTGTTATTTATAATGATTAGTATAATATAGTCAAGGCTTGTCATCTCAGAATACAGGACATGAGAGTAATGGTCTTAAGTTTCAGGAAGGCAGATTCTTATTGAATTTTTTTTTCAGGGGGGACCCTAACACCAAGAGCATTTTGACAGTGGAATCTACTACCCAGAGGGGCAACGGGCTTATTGGATGAGTCCATGAAGAGGCTAGACATCTGTTGGGAATGCTTTAATTTGGGTTCCTCTATTGAGCAGGGGTTGAACTGCATGGCTGAAATAGTTTCTTCCAACTAGTAGGAATACATGTATTTTTATCCCATGCACTTATGCTTAGTGAAAGTAGGATCCATGACCGAGCTCAGCAAACAGTGTGCAACTTATGCCTCCTTGACCCAATTTTTGCAGAACTTTTATTGGCAAAGCACTAATTTTTGGTGGCACAATTTGGGGTGACTTTTGTGCAAATAAAAGTAAACCCTATCTGAACCACTTACCCCAATCACCCTCGAAAGGGCGTGAACTGGATGGGTCAGTGTCATGCCTCCTGCAGCCCATGGAGGCAATAGACAAAGGTCCACCCCAGTCACAGCAAAGTTGCCCACCTCCTGCTCTAGGTGGATGTTTCAGAAGTTTAATAGAAAAGGTGTGTTTAAAATATAAATTGGATGAAATGAACTAACATCTTGCTAGTGTTTCAGGCTTAAGACAATTAAGGAGAAAGGACCCATTTGAGGGAGTAGGGAAATTAATGTAATGTACAATGATGATCTGGTTACAAGCTCCCCCTCTCTCCCTTCCACTCTGACTTTTCAAAGAGTCCTGAAATAGATGAGGAAAGAAATTAATCATAGAATTGTGTCAAAGAGTAATACTCCATTAGTAGAAAAAGTAATGTTCTATGCTTCTTGATGATTGTTAATGATACTCTATTAACTACTTTGTTTTTATTTTCTAGGATGGATTTATGATCTCACACAAAAATATGACTTTTCTTTCTACATATGTGGCTTCCTTTATATGGTGGGAATACTTACTTTGCTCATTCAGCCTTATATTGGCAAGGAAACACCATCATCAGGAAAAAATACAGAAAATTGAAAAGTTTAGGACGGTTCACTTCATGTTTTTAGACAGAAATCTTGCATTTCTGAAGGAAGTATCAAATTATATATCTGATGGGACTAACAGTATTAAATAAAACTGAACATTTCAATCCTTATACTGTGGTGCATGTTGACCAGTAATTGAACATTAATTTTTGTGAAGTTGGAGGTAGAAGGCAGGAAACAAAGAGCTTGGGAATAGAACGATCCATTTTGTCATGAAAGGCCAAGTGGAGGGCCAATGTGAGAAAAGGTCTGCAAATAATCCTTTGCAAAAAAAAAGTAGGAGAAGATGTGAATCTTGGTGCATGCATATAAATACCATCAGGTTTCTAGCTTGATAGAATGGATCTTCATATTTCTGTAGTTGCTTGCTGCTGTAATAAAGTATCTCTAAGTGAAGTACAAATTCCTTTGAGATGTCAAAGTTCCAGAAAGAGAGTTATTGCAAGGGGCCAGAGTACATATACCTGACATTTCTCCTTATTCCTGATCCACAGGAAGAAAGACAAGTTCAGATTTTCTAGACCAAGACCATAGCTACTGACCCCTTTTGCCATCCCATTTACCATGGATCAGGTTCTAGTGCTATGCTCCAGTATCAGAATCAAATGGCAACCCAGAAAGATCAGTCATTGAATCATCTAGCTCTGGACCAGAATTTACCACAGCCCAACACACACACCACTAACACCAGTGCAGGATCCAATTGCATTAGCAACTGTTGCCAGAACAGCTACTACAACTACAGTTCTCCAGCTGATCTATCATTTTGCCTGGCAAATATGATGGAAATGTGGGCAAAAATATGACCTTCCACATACAGTGTGATGTACAGATATCTCAAAAATATTGAGAATTTACCACAGACCAGTTCTTCATAAGATTCATAATAAGTCTCCTGATGGAGGGCAGTAGAAAATGAGCTACCCCCACCCCTTCCGATTCAAAATAATCTGGATATGGACAAGGATGCTAATTTTGTGCCATGTTTGAGCAATGCTTTTGATAACTCTGCCAAACTGATGACAGCCAACCATAAAATCAGATGCCTGTGGCAAGGTAAATGCTTGAGGTGTGCATATGTGGTGGACTTTCAGATATTAGATCAAGATTTGGGCTGGAATGTAAAGGGCTTAACTGATCAGTTTAAAGGGGGGTCTAGCCAATGAGCTATGGGATGGGTTCACTGGGCAGAGAATGTCAGGGATCCTATTTGCTTTAATCTAATTCTAGATTTGAAAACAAAAGACTCAAGGAATCATGGCAAAGGTGCAGTGAGAAAGGAAAACCTCACGTTCCCTTTCCTTCCTTCCTCTCCTTGCTCATCAGAATATTCTGGTGGCAAATCCGTGTAGTTGGGGGCTAGCAGGAAGATACTTTCTGTAAAAAAAAAAAAGCAAGCAGTACTGACATGCAAAAGAGTTGTGCCTGTATTGTTAAGAATTGGGCCATTTTGCTCAGGAATGTCCTGCTTGGTCTCTCCTTTCTGGGTAGCAAATAAGTTCTATAGTTATGGAGAGGTACTTTGCAAACAGATGCCGCACATACTCTGGGTCTGGGCTTGTTAGGAAACAAGTTTGTTCAAGGTGAGGACTTCCAAAAATTATGAAGGGCCAAGGGTTTTGACAATAGGCACCAACATTTGGCCCTTTGTGTTATTCTTAAGACTCAAGCTGGCCATGCAATACAACTATGGTCTCCAATATCTTCTGGTACCATGGGCAAAGTTATTGTCTCTGCAATCACACACTAGCATGCCTTGCCTGCTCATCATAATGAACTCCCAATGTGGATGGAAAGCATCAATGGCAGGCTCTTATGGTCTGGCCCAGTTTCTGAACGCACAGAGCCATTCCTGCTTACCATCTATCATTATCAAGAACCTCTCTATCTTAATTTGACATGCTGATGCATTTTCCTATTGTCTTGGCAATGGCTTGGCTTCAGATTCACAATTTGTGCATCCATTGGGGCCAAGAAAGCATTATGTTTGATTTTTGGTCATGCTAGACTCACAGATTTCAAGATCTGACTCACTCTGTCAGTTATACTCCATCTACCCCATTTTATCTGCCAGGTATGTTGACCACACTAATATTTTGGGAAAGGGGAAAACAGAATTTACTCCCCCAATGGTTTTGTGACTATACTGTTAACCTTGTTTCTAAAGCTAAGATTTCAGCAAAATGTTTATATCTGGGACTCAATTGGTGTGCTTAAATGAACTTATCAATGACAACTTGTAAATGGGATGAATGGATATCATTACTTTTGATTATTCTATTGTTATTTGTTTTGTCCTGTTTTGTTTTTCACTGTCTGGAATTAAAACTGATTAGAGTTGTTTACAAATATTGTAAAACAAGCAAATAAATGGGCTTTGTTCACCATTCTTCTATGCCAGCTAGGGCTCTGTCTTTTTCTTTTTTTTTATGAAAAAAGAAACATCTCTTCATGTGGTTAATAATTTTAAACTTTGGAACTCTGACCATTACCTTCTTTCATTTATTTCTGAACTCTTAGAATATCTGGAGGAAGCACTTTTTTTTTTTTAACCAAACTTGACTTTGGGGACTTTACATCCTGATTTGCATTAAAGAGGGGCACAAACATTTAACAGCATTTGATCCCCATTAGAGAAAGTTTGAATATATTGTAATGCAACTCAGCTTGGCCAATTTTCTTGCAATCTTAATGCAACTTATGAATCATACTCTTCCTGTTGGATGGATTTCTAATACTTATCTGGCTAACCTGTTAATTTATTCTGATAAACCAGATGACCATTTTGCACACTGACTTCAAAGTCGCTGCTAACACAACCTGAATGTTTAGTTGAAAAAATATTTGTTTGATTGACCTGCTTTGGATACTGTATTTCCTTAGAAGGTATGCAAATAGATCCTCTTGTGAAGGCTCTCCTGTCTTAGGATCACCACTACCTTCACTTTCATACACTTGCAGTGTTTCCTGGGCTTGCTAACTTCTATTGTAAGTTTGTTCCATATTTTACTGTTTTAGCTATACAGCTCATGCAGTTGATAAACTCCCTTTAAGTGAGACCACGACACTCGGCAAGCCTTCCTCCCAACCCATTTTCTGCCACCCAAATCCCTCCTTCCCTTTGTTATTCAAAGTGTTGCCTCAGATTTTACTCTGGAGGCAATGCTTTTACAGTCTGTGCTGGAGTTTGCAGGCAACCTGTTTCCTTACATATTTTTGTCTGGACAACTTTTGCCAGCTGAGAGGAATTATGAAGTTTTAATAAAGAGTTTTTGCCATAATGGAGGCCTTTCTGGAAGGAACAAAATAGAGTCAGTGGCCAGACTGACCACAAGAATCTGGGACAATTACAGATTTCGTAAAGGTGCACTCAGAGCCAAGTCCGGTGGCTTTTCCCTTCCTCAATGTAACTTTCATATCTTCTCTATTTCTAGCTCATATAATAAGCAGACTAATAGTACTTCATCTCACAACCCAGAATACTTTGTAAACTACAGCCTCCCTCTCACCACCATCTACTGTATGCCCAGAAAACTTTGCATCCTTCCCTACAGCAACTTCCCTGTAGGACACCGAGGGTGGGAAAGGGAACACTCTCCCTGACTGATCAAATCTACCTGCTTTGGATAATTTGGGCTATTGTATTTCCTCAGAACAGGGACTCCCTTCAGCCTCAGATCTATTCTTTCACCGTGTTTCATAGCACCAAGGCCTGACAAACCATTTGAATTTAAATTGGGGCTCACAGTTCATACTCATTTTAAGAGTGTTTACACTACCCTGAAATATAATGCTTAAAGACTCCCCTCTATCAATATCCAAAGAAACCTCTTTAGATGCCTTATTATTATTTAATGTACTTGAGAAATATCACTTGGAATAAGAATACCTACATTGTTAATACGTTCAGTGTGTGTGTGTGTGTGTGTGTGAGAGAGAGAGAGAGAGAGAATTAATAAACAAATATTTGCCTATTAGCATCAATTCCAACTTAGACCAATTTACAGAGTATTCTGCATTTCACCCAAAAGGTATCCCGCAATTTGGGTTTGGGATGGATATTGGATTTTTACTTTAGATCTCAGCTTTCCTTTATTTTTTGTTTATACCATTTGTCTGTACCAACCCACTGTCACTATTTACAAATACAATATCTGAATTCAGACCAGCAGCAATATGGTTTATTTGTTTTCAGCTTAGCATGCTGTTTGTACCTGACCAGTGTGGTTTATTAACTAGGTCTGTGCAGTGCTTTGGATTTGAAGGGCAATATGTGCTTTTGAGCACCCAGGGACACGAATGTAGCACTTGCCAGTAATGCCTTAAAGCAGTTGCATCTTTTCTCAGGTTTACATGGCTGGCCTCTGCAGCTGCCATGTGATCCCAGAAGAAGAAGAAGAAGAAGAAGAAGAAGAAGAAGAAGAAGAAGAAGAAGAAGAAGAAGAAGAAGAAGAAGAAGAAGAAGAAGAAGAAGAAGAAGCAGCTGGAACTGCAGTAGGTGGGACCTTCACACTCTTTTTTTTAATAATATATTTTATTAAGTTTTAAATATACATAGTTAAAAGTTGGAAACAGAAAAAGAAATAGAAATACAAATCAAAGAAAGAAGAAAAAAAGTGTAGTAAAGCAAAGAAAAACCTTCACACTCTTGGTGCTCCAAAGCACCTTTTTGCCTTCAAATCCAAAGTGCTGCCCAAATCAACTATAAACTATGTTTTTTGTGTTAGAATATGTGAACACAGTTGTAATTTATTCAACATACCATAATTTAACAGTATGCAAACCCAATAAAGAATTGAATCCAACATCTTCATTAGACTTCCAATAGGCCATCAACAATGAGACTGTCTTGTCCTCTCTTCCCCCATGAATGCCTTTAAAATCTAATCTGCATGTCTATGGGACTCTCCAGGACAGAGTTTGAAGGGAAGCAATGAAAAAAATCACTCATCAACAGAAGTTGTCCCTCTTACGTTTTATATTAAGATAACTCATTCTATTTGTAACTTCCATTAGCAAACTTGTTCAATTTTAGACCAGGAATACAAATAAGAACTGCAACAGTTCTCAATCTAATCTTTTTTGAAAACCAACAGCTGAGTACCAGAAAGTCCCACACCTAGTTAGGTATGAAAATCATATTGCTTATTAGCCATGAAACATTCTGTAATACAGCTTCAGGTATAGTAATTGCTTCCTAGGCTTATCTCTAGTATTTGGAAAATTCATGAAGATTCATCTCAAGCTTCAGAAGTATTGTGATTGCTTCAAGCAGTCATAGCAGCATCACCAAAGTCCTGACTCCAGTAACATTCTGGAGTTTGTCAGAGTTGGCTATTAGTATTAGTACTAGAGAAGAGGTGCACTTTTGTAGCTTAACTATAATAGGTGCTTATATTCATGTAACTGAAAGGTTTATTTGTAGACAATAATAAGCAAATTGAAATGTAATATTAGCAGTTTTCAATACAAGGCATGGTTTGTAAGGATTATTTTTAAAATAGTACTAAAAGAAACAAAACCTTTGTATAGAAATTGTTTACAAATTAATCTATAAAAAAAGAATTTTATTTTCATTCCAGAAAAATGATTACACACTGCACAAGTTTTTATATAATAAAACTGAACATTAAACTATGTTACACAGTGTCATTTAATTTTGTGCATAAGGATTTTAAGTATATCTAGATATTTATATTAAAAAGGTGAACTATTCTTCTACCAAACGTAAAGTCAAATACTTAGAAAAGGCATAACTTCCAAATGGGATATTTTATTAACGGACAGACATATCAACAGCAAATTTACTGAATATTGGCACATGTAATTAATGGGATGGAGAACAAATAAAAAGCCACTGGAAAAAAACCCCACACATTTGTTTCTGTTATAGATTATCCTAGTCTTAAAAGTATAATTATTTTAAAATTATAACACCAAGCACCCTACGTCAACAGGAAAAATTTAGGCATAATGTGCTTTGAAGTATATACTGCTAAGTTAAAGTAGAAAATGGCCATACTTGCATTATTACAGATCATCTTGCTGTCTTTTTATTTTTAAAAAGTAGAATAAATATTTGCCTATTAAAAGGATAGTGGTCCTATCTTTATAAAACATTTTCTAGAAAATTATGTTAGGTAACAAAAAGATCCATTATAGTGCAAATAGGCAGGCCCCTTTTGAACAATACTGCCTTATCATTCAACATATGGTAAAAAACATGGCAGTATTCTCAAGAAGAAAAGGTTTTTTTGTTGATAATGTTCCTTCTGATAAAATTATATTTTCTCTTGATCTGGTTCTCTTGTCCATTTTAATAGAATATCAAACAAAACCATTATAGAATATTCTTATTTTTGAGCCACTTAGGGTGAATCAGCATTTTAACACTACAGGATGGCGTTACATATTTTTATACATTTATGAAAGAACAAAAGATTCAGTATGCTGGCAATTTGTAATTCATAGTATGACTGCGTCATACGCCAGGAAGTTAATACTCTTGCTTGGCGAACACACTCCTTGGTAAATTCACTGCTACTTAGACTTTGTAGAAATGCTCATGAGGAGAAATCGTTCCACAGGCATAGGATATAAGACTCCTCCCTCTAATTCTTTTTTTTAGGGATAGATCTTCTGATGTTAAGGTGACCTTAGAACTAAAGTATGAGAAAGAAATATTGCTCTGTCAATTAAATTGTGGGACAGAAATTTTAGTAATTTGATTAAAAGAAAGGTAGAACCAAATGAGTTTTCATTATTCCATTCTTACTATTTGACAGTAATTTGGAAGATGGGGGATGCTTAACTTTCCTTGATATTAGCAATTGATTACAGCTGCCATCTCCTGGAAGTTCTCGTTTTATTTTCTTAGAATGCAATGGATATTGTGTCATGTCAGGCCATTGTAGGAAAAGAACAGCAACAGCTAGTAGGTTTCTCTATGTATACATAGAGTACATACATATTTGTAGCCACTGCTGATAACACAGTGATGGAAAATAAAAGGTGGCTGCCACCTGCTGGCCACCAAAATAAGGTCCTAATAAAGTCAAAAGGACATCAAAAGACAATAAAATGTGTATAATATAAACAAATTTACTGAAAGCAAATGAATAACAAAATGTAATTTAAATGAAATGTTATTAAATGAAAATATGTGGAATAATATAACAAAGATTTTCTCAGACATCTCTAATAGCATATTTTAAGGCAGTCTCTATATTTATTCAAATCTCGCAGATTTCTTTTTCTGAAAAGCTAAACGAGACATTCAGCTTACACACACAAAAATACATACTTTTCAAAATGTTCTATCAACTAGGAAAAACACTCATCTAATCAGACAGGCTTCCTGACGAAATAGCTGACCTAGTTCTCCTTCTTCTGAGTTGTAATTGCAGTTGAAGCTTGTTAGTGAAGAAGAACTGCTTCCACCCAATTTCTTGTGCCAGTGACTTCATTTCTGGAGTAACCGTGCCCAATAAATCTTGTACAATCATTTCCCATAGTTTGTCAGAGTTGCATAACTGTTTGTAAAAGAAATAAAAAGCATTTTCAATTTAAACACTGAGCAGATAAAAATAAGTCTATCCTATTACAAGCAAATGGATATTGGGATCTGATTTCACTGGGTGGTTTGAGTTCCAGTATTTGCAACAGTTTTTCCAAAAATGAATAGACAATTGCATAATAATGTCCTTATCCATAATTTATAATACCTAGTATTACCTTAATTGAGTATCAAATCTGCATTTTAAAAGCAATTCAAACACTACTTAGGAATTGTCCTTTATTTCAGGTACTTATTACACCATCCAAGGGGGCGCGGTGGCTCAGTGGTTAAGACACCAGGCTTGTCGATTGGAAGGTCGCAAGTTCGGAGGTTCGAGACCCTGGCCCCATGTGACGGAGTGAACTCCCGCTTTCGCCCCAGCTCTTGCCAACCTAGCAATTTGAAAGCATGCAAATGCAAGTAGATACAGTAAATAGGTACCATTTCAGTGGGAAGGTAACAGCGTTCCGCATGCGTCATGCTGGCCACATGACCGCAGAAGCGTCTTCGGACAACGCTGGCTCTTCGGCTAACAAACGGAGATGAGCACCGGCCCCTAGAGTCGGACACGACTGTGTGGGGGAACCTTTACCTTTACTATTACACCATCCATTTTATTACTGTAGTGAACCCCTTAATATCTTTAGGATAATTAATATTTTAAAAAGTGAAATAAATATGCTTTCTCCAATCAAGATCATTTATTCTACCCTAGTTAATATGGGAGAAGAGGTTTAATTCTGCTTACATTAGATAATGGTCCATAATGAAGATTTGCTATCTGCACAGGTATCCATTTCTTTTTTTCTCTCAAATAAAAGTGACAAGACTTAGAGAAAACATGTCATATCAGCTTATTTTTCAAAAAAAAGTAACAGATTATACCAAACAAATGTTCATCTCTTTGCAGCAGGTCATGCAATGAAGACATGAATAAGAGATGGATGGGTGTCTTTTCCCTTGATGGCTGAAAGCGAGGAGGAGTTGAGGAGCCTTATGACGAAGGTGAAAGAAGAAAGTGCAAAAGCTGGGTTGCAGTTAAACCTCAAAAAAAGAAAGATTATGGCAACGAGCTTGATTGATGACTGGCAAATAGAGGGAGAAAAAGTGGAGGCAGTGACAGACTTTGTATTTCTAGGCGCAAAGATTACTGCAGATGCTGACTGCAGCCAGGAAATCAGAAGACGTCTACTTCTTGGGAGGAGAGCAATGGCAAATCTTGATAAAATAGTTAAGAGCAGAGACATCACACTGACAACAAAGGTCCGCATAGTTAAAGCAATGGTATTTCCTGTAGTAACCTATGGCTGCGAGAGCTGGACCATAAGGAAGGCTGAGCGAAGGAAGATAGATGCTTTTGAACTGTGGTGTTGGAGGAAAATTCTGAGAGTGCCTTGGACTGCAAGAAGATCAAACCAGTCCATACTCCAGGAAATCAAGCCAGACTGCTCACTTGAGGGAATGATATTAAAGGCAAAACTGAAGTACTTTGGCCACATAATGAGAAGACAGGATACCCTGGAGAAGAAGCTGATGCTAGGAAAAGTGGAAGGCAAAAGGAAGAGGGGCCGACCAAGGGCAAGATGGATGGATGGTATTCTGGAGGCGACGGACTCAACCATTGGGGAGCTGGGGATGGTGACGGCCGACAGAAAGCTCTGGCGTGGGCTGGTCCATGAAGTCCCGAAGAGTCGGAAACGACTGAACGAATAAACAACAACACTTTTCCCTACTTCTGATGAAATGTTCCAGAATTTCCTTGTGCCTTGTTAATTTCATCAGCTCAGAAGACAAGAGTTAGAACCAGGAGAAAATCTTCATATGTGCAGCTGACAAGGCTATCTCACCCCAATAACTATTTAAGAAGGAAACACCTTAATTTGGGAAAACAGTGAGTCCCAAATCTATACAATGTTATGTAAGAAATGACAGAAGATGATAAAATATGCTTCAAGGAGAATTTAATAGGTCTGGTTTTAAAATAGACCATGATTACATGACATACTAAGTCACTTTGCACACCATCATCTTACCTCCCATTCATGGTAGTCTTTAATCAAAGTCCCGCATTTACCTAAGGCTTATATTGTGCAAACCTGGAACAACTGCAATTTCCACTGAGCAGAAAATAATATCTGAAACCAGAGTTAATAGCTGGTTTCAAATTGTTAAGTTTGAGAATAAAACCTGGAATTTACAGATAGAACAGACTGGAAATGTATTCAGTGTATCTAGGTGAAAGGTTATAGAAACTGCTATGTCATTCTATCAGGTGAAAGATGATGACACCTACTGGCAAGAGTATGCTAATGTATTATGTGGCTGATGCAATACTACTGTAATGTGAGTCCTGATTGGACAGATATGTATATAAAAGTACTGTGTAAAGGTGCTGTTCTCTCTCTTTCATTTGATGTGCCATTGGACAACGTATCTGTATTACTTGGACTGCTGTGTATGAAGACTGTGTATGTATAATTGTAAATAGACCTTTTACCTAAACCTCATTTCGTGTGAGTCTGTTTACTCCTATCAGGACTGGAAGAACGTATTGCTCTAAGGCTTCTTGGATATCGGGCCGCCCCAGTACCGCTGACTCTGACAGGTTACGGGCCCAGGAGTGTGGATCTGAGGGTGGATTTGGAGCTCTGACAGGTTCCGTGCCCGGTTGTTTGGATCCAAGGAAGGTTTGGAGCTGGGAGAAGTTCTTCGGCAGAGTCCTGTGTGAAGTTTTTCATCGCTGTTTTGCCCAGGAGGGGCTGTGGGCGGTGAGCACAGCAAGATGCAGTCTGCTATCGGGGGAGGATTTCCTCTCACCCGGCTGAATGAAACAAATTACATCACGTGGTCGTATAAAATGGAGATGTTTTTATGCTGTGAAGGTCTTTGGCAAGCCGTTACTAACCCTCCTGATGATTTAGAGGAAGAGGAGGATATGAGGCAAAATGAGAGAGCATTTGCAAGCATAATATTATGTTTGGAAGACAGCCAGTTGATACATGTACGGCAGTGTATGTTAGCTCAAGAATGCTGGAATGCACTGAGAATGATTTATGTAAGAAACACTGCTGGAAGCAAGGTTGCTTTAACACGTAAATTGTATCGTGCAAGGCTGAGGGAAGGAGATAACATTTCTGAACATTTATAGTATATGGCAAATGTTTTTCTTGAATTAAGTGAACGTGGTATGAATTTTGATGAATCTCATAAAGTTTATGTTCTACTGAGTTCATTGAATGAGTCCTGGGATATATTAGCTACAAGTCTCGGGTCTATGTCAGAAAGAGACCTGACAGTGAGTTATTTAACTGGTCGGCTTCTGGAGGAAGAGCGGAGGCGGCAGGAACATACCCAGGCAAAGGGGAGTAATAATATGCCACGGCAGAGAGAGGCTGTAATGCAAAGAGTTTCCTCAACAGAGGGAGATAAAGTTTTTGCCTTGAAGCATTGTTACCAATGTGGATCCAGAGTGCACCTGCAAAGGGACTGTGATATGAAAAAGAAGATAAAAGGCAGAGACAGACCAGGTCAGCGAAGGAGTGATGCCCAGATATCTGTGGTGAAGTCAGTGGAGAGGAGTTCCAGAGACCAGTGGTTACTAGATAGTGGGGCAAGTGAGAATATTGCCAACAATCCAGAACTATTTACAGGTCTATCACCAGCTGTTCGTGATCACGTAAGCCTGGCAAATGGGAATTGTGCCTCTGTAATAGGGCAAGAGACTGTTTATGTGCCATGTTTAAATGTAAAGTTAATGCTTTGTGTCCCAGATTTGGATTATAACATACTCAGTGTGTCACAATTGGACCTGAAGGGGTATGAAGTTAAATTTCTTGGGGGAGAATGCCAAATAAGTAAAAATAACCAGATATGTAGAATGGGGGTATTACAGGACAACCTATATGTGATGAAACCCAAGACAGATGGTGTAGCACGTACGGCTACAATGAGTAACAGGCCATTTCATGACGGTTGTGCCCATATCTGGCATAGGAGACTAGGTCATGCCAGTTTCAAGGTGGTGGTGGAGATGTCTGAGGTTGGAACAGGCATTGATATGAGAACATGTCATAATTTCTTGGACTGTACTGTATGTAAAGTATCAAAGTCAAAAACATATCCAGTAAGCAAACGTAGCGCTCGAGTGTCTGAAAAATGTTTTCAGTTAGTACATGCTGATTTGATTGGCCCTATGTCTGCAACACTAGGGGGAGCTAGATATCTATTGGTAATAGTGGATGATTTTACAAGATTCAGTTTTTGTTATTTGTTAAAGCATAAAAATAACATGTTTGAACAGTTCAAGAATTGGGTGAATTTCGTGGAGCGTAGATATAATACAAAGGTCTGTGAATTAAAAACAGACAGGGGAACTGAGTTTCTAGCAGGTAATTTTCAGCAATGGTTAAGTAGGAGGGGCATTAGCCATAAAAAGACTAATCCTTATTGTGCTGCTGAGAATGGAATTGCTGAAAGACGGAATGGTATGTTACAAGTTATGAAAGATTCTTTATTGGCAGATTCATGTTTATCTAGTGGTTATTGGGGTGAAGCAATTTTGACCGCCAATTATCTGATAAACAGGCTGTGGAGTTCTTCAGTAAATGAAACTCCATATTTCCTGCTATATGGCAAGAAGCCATCATTAGCACATTTAAGCGTATTTGGATGTGCAGCCTGGGTTCATGTGCCCAAAGCAGTTCGGAGAAAGGGACAGGCTAAAGCACAGAAACTCATATTTGTGGGATATGAGCAGGAACCAAGGGGTATAGATTTACAGATGGGAATAAGAAAATTGTCATCTCAAGGTCTGCAAATTTTTCCGAGCATGGTAATTGGAGCAAGATACATGGGAGTTCAGACATTTATCTTCCCAGTCAAGGGAAAAGTGAGTTGTTCTCACAGAGACGTGCTGTTCATGAAGAGTTGAAAACAGAGGAGGATTTAACCCCTGAAGTAACAGTAAAGGAGGAACCTATTGTGTTACGTAGGTCTGAGAGGGCAAATAAAGGTATACCTCCACAACGGTTGAGGAACATTTAGGAACTGGAATCTGTGTTTGGATTCAGTATTGAGGAATATGGGATTCAGAAGTAGTGTAGCTGACCCATGTTTATATGTTAAGCAATGTGGAGATGAACAGATGATACTGCTGACATTTGTAGATGATTTGTGTCTTTTAGCAAAAGATCAAAGAAGGATAAAAGAATTTGCTAAACAGATGAATCAAGAATTTAAACTGAAAGATCTAGGTGAAATTAGGAATAACCTGGGTGTAGGAATTGGAAAAATTGAAGGGAAAGGATATTTCCTAGATCAGAGGAAGAAAATTGAACAGTTGCTTAGGGATTACAGCATGGAGAATTGCAAAGACGTCCCTACACCGATGACAGTAGATTTTCTCAAAGCAGTGACTGAAGATGAGGACCAAACTCCATATGAACATGAAAGATACCAATCAGTAATTGGAAGTCTGTTATATTTAGCACAATGGTCTAGACCTGATATTGGGAATGCGATTAATATTCTGAACAGGTACACTGTACAACCTACTCAGAGGCATTGGCTTGGTGTCAAGCATGTATTAAGATATCTGAAGGGGACTATTAATCATTGTTTAATAGAAAGACCGTATAACCCATTGGAAATAACATGTTATGTTGATAGTGACGGGGGTAATGATGTGCAAGTTATTTAATTAGATGTTGTTCTATTGTAAATTGGAGGGGTGTTAAGGTTTGAGAATAAAACCTGGAATTTACAGATAGAACAGACTGGAAATGTATTCAGTGTATCTAGGTGAAAGGTTATAGAAACTGCTATGTCATTCTATCAGGTGAAAGATGATGACACCTACTGGCAAGAGTATGCTAATGTATTATGTGGCTGATGCAATGCTACTGTAATGTGAGTCCTGATTGGACAGATATGTGTATAAAAGTACTGTGTAAAGGTGCTGTTCTCTCTCTTTCATTTGATGTGCCATTGGACAACATATCTGTATTACTTCGACTGCTGTGTATGAAGACTGTGTATGTATAACTGTAAATAGACGTTTTTAAAGTAAAAAAACTTTAAAGTTGTTTTAAAGTTTTAAAACAAACACTCTCTTCCAACAACCTAAAAGACAACTTTATACATGGACTTCACCAGATGGTCGACACCGAAATCAGATTGACTACATCCTTTGCAGCCAAAGGTGGCAGACATCTATACAGTCAGTAAAAACAAGACCTGGAGCTGACTGTAGTTCAGATCATGAACTTCTTATTGCAAAATTTAGAATCAGACTAAAGAGAATAGGGAAGACCCACAGATCAGTTAGATATGAGCTCACTAATATCCCTAAGGAATATGCAGTGGAGTTGAAGAATAGATTTAAGGGACTAGATTTAGTAGATAGGGTCCCGGAAGAACTATGGACAGAAGTTCGCAACATTGTTCAGGAGGTGGCAACAAAAAACATCCCAAAGAAAAAGAAAACCAAGAAGGCAAGATGGCTGTCTGCTGAGACACTGGAAGTAGCCCAAGAAAGAAGGAAAGCAAAAGGCAACAGTGATAGGGGGAGATAAGCCCAATTAAATGCAAAATTCCAGAGGTTAGCCAGAAGAGATAAGGAATTATTGTTAAACAAGCAATGCACGGAAGTGGAAGAAGACAATAGAATAGGAAGGACAAGAGACCTCTTCCAGAAAATTAGAAACATCGGAGGTAAATTCCAGGCAAAAATGGGTATGATCAAAAACAAAGATGGTAAGGACCTAACAGAAGCAGAAGAGATCAAGAAAAGGTGGCAAGAATATACGGAAGATCTGTATAGGAAGGATAATAATATCGGGGATAGCTTTGACGGTGTGGTCAGTGAGTTAGAGCCAGACATCCCGAAGAGTGAGGTTGAATGGGCCTTAAGAAGCATTGCTAATAACAAGGCAGCAGGAGACGACGGTATCCCAGCTGAACTGTTTAAAATCTTGCAAGATGATGCTGTCAAGGTGATGCATGCCATATGCCAGCAAATTTGGAAAACACAAGAATGGCCATCAGATTGGAAAAAATCAACTTATATCCCCATACCAAAAAAGGGAAACACTAAAGAATGTTTCTATGAAGGTTCTCAGTCATCCAGGTGGAATTGTCTGTAGCTTGAATCATGTCAACTGGATTTCTATTTTCTTAGTGGAAACGTTTCGCTCCTTATCCAAGGAGCTTCTTCAGTCTGAGCAAAGTTGGTAAGGGAATCCTAAATATGTTCCTAGGTAGCTGTGTGACCTTACACCTGGGGCTAGGTCATGGTTATATTGAGATGTAATTTTTAAGTCCTTTTATCATCTAAAGGAGGATCGTTAAGATCACCATGCTGCTGTTGAGCTTGTGAAATGGTCTTAATCTTCCTAGGCACAGAAGACAAAACGGGGAGGAAGATGGGGGAGAGTTTGTGCCTGAGGCCCCCACCTCTATTCAAGGAAGGATTTTCCAAGTTGGCATAACTTGGAATGTTATAATAATAATGGTTTTGATTTAATAATTAATAATTATAATAATATTATATTATATTATATATAATATTATATATATATATTATTATTATAATATATATTTATATATATTATATATAATATATAATATTATATAATAATATAATATTATTATATATATTATATATAATAATAATAATTAATAATGGTTTGAGAGAGGGGTCAAGGAATCCATTTATGCCAACTTGGAAAATCCTTCCTTGAATAGAGGTGGGGGCCTCAGGCACAAACTCTCCCCCATCTTCCTCCCCGTTTTGTCTTCTGTGCCTAGGAAGATTAAGACCATTTCACAAGCTCAACAGCAGCATGGTGATCTTAACGATCCTCCTTTAGATGATAAAAGGACTTAAAAATTACATCTCAATATAACCATGACCTAGCCCCAGGTGTAAGGTCACACAGCTACCTAGGAACATATTTAGGATTCCCTTACCAACTTTGCTCAGACTGAAGAAGCTCCTTGGATAAGGAGCGAAACGTTTCCACTAAGAAAATAGAAATCCAGTTTACATGATTCAAGCTACAGACTAAAGAATGTTCAAACTATCGAACAGTGGCACTTATTTCACATGCCAGTAAGGTAATGCTCAAGATCTTGCAAGGTAGACTCCAGCAATTCATGGAGCGTGAATTGCCAGATGTACAAGCTGGGTTTAGAAAAGGCAGAGGAACTAGAGACCAAATTGCCAATATCCGCTGGATAATGGAAAAAGCCAGGGAATTTCAGAAAAACATCTATTTCTGTTTTATTGACTATTCTAAAGCCTTTGACTGTGTGGATCACAACAAATTGTGGCAAATTCTTGGTGGTATGGGGATACCAAATCATCTTGTCTGCCTCCTGAGGAATCTATATAACGATCAAGTAGCAACGGTGAGAACAGATCACGGAACAACGGACTGGTTTAAGATTGGGAAAGGAGTACGGCAGGGCTGTATACTCTCACCCTACCTATTCAACCTGTACGCAGAACACATCATGCGATGTGCTGGACTTGACGAATCCAAGGCTGGAGTTAAAATCGCTGGAAGAAACATTAACAATCTCAGATATGCAGATGATACCACTTTGATGGCTGAAAGTGAGGAGGAGCTGAGGAGCCTTATGATGAAGGTGAAAGAAGAAAGTGCAAAAGCTGGGTTGCAGTTAAACCCTAAAAAAACCAAGATTATGGCAACCAGCTTGATTGATGACTGGCAAATAGAGGGAGAAAAAGTGGAGGCAGTGACAGACTTTGTATTTCTTGGCGCAAAGATTACTGCAGACGCTGACTGCAGCCAGGAAATCAGGAGACGTCTACTTCTTGGGAGGAGAGCAATGGCAAATCTTGATAAAATAGTTAAGAGCAGAGACATCACACTGACAACAAAGGTCCGCATAGTTAAAGCAATGGTATTCCCTGTAGTAACCTATGGCTGCGAGAGCTGGACCATAAGGAAGGCTGAGCGAAGGAAGATAGATGCTTTTGAACTGTGGTGTTGGAGGAAAATTCTGAGAGTGCCTTGGACTGCAAGAAGATCAAACCAGTCCATACTCCAGGAAATAAAGCCAGACTGCTCACTTGAGGGAATGATATTAAAGGCAAAACTGAAGTACTTTGGCCACATAATGAGAAGACAGGATACCCTGGAGAAGATGCTGATGCTAGGGAAAGTGGAAGGCAAAAGGAAGAGGGGCCGACCAAGGGCAAGATGGATGGAAGTTATTCTAGAGGTGATGGACTCAACCGTGGGGGAGCTGGGGATTGCGACAGCCAACAGGAAGCTCTGGCATGGGCTGGTCCATGAAGTCACGAAGAGTCGGAAGCGACTGAACGAATAAACAACAACAAATAGACTTTTTACCTAAACCTCATTTCGTGTGAGTCTGTTTACTCCTATCAGGACTGGAAGAACGTATTGCTCTAAGGCTTCTTGGATATCGGGCCGCCCCAGTACCACTGACTCTGACACAAATTCAGGTTCTTGGAAATTGGAAATGGCAGTTGTTCCAGGTTCACATAACATGCTATGAACTAAAAGACCGAAATATGATTATAGAGACATCTTCCATTGCTATAAATTGATGTTGCCTCATTCCAGATGATTCTGGGTGGCTTTAAAAAATGAAAACAGTAACACAGTACAAAACAACCACATCAGTAAAAGTAATGACCATCCAGGAAGCAAAAAAGCCCTCCATTCATATTCCTCATAATTCATGGAGCCTGCCCATCCATCTAACCCAAGGTTTGTGGGAAAAGCCAAGTTTATAAAGAGTGCAAAAGACAGCGAAGGTGGGAGCCATGTGGATCTCCAAGGGGATATGATTCCAAAGGGGAATATGGGGATATGATTCCTGTGACAGAGAAGGTCCACCTTCTGGGCCCCACAAAGTAACAATGCTTAACTAAAGGGACCCAAAGCAAGCCAACCTTGTTAGAACCCGCAGGATGAGCAGACCTTATGGGAGGTTAAGGTCCTTTAGAAAGTTAGGCCCTATGTCATGCAGGGCTTTATAGGTAATAACCAGCACCTTAAATTATATTGGAAGCTAACTGGAATCTGATGAAGTAAGTTGCAGCTCACAAAAGTGTTAATAAAATTTGTTAGCTAGAAAAGGTGTTACCAGACTCCTCCTGATTTTAAGATTTTTATGGTAATAATAAAAATAATAAAATCACTAGAAACAGGCTCAGCTGGGCTACTCTTACAGAGAAAACCAGGAATTAGACAAGAGCAGAAATCTGTGGCCCTTCATATATCCAGTTTGGTCTAGTGGTTAAGGCAATGGGCTAGAAACCAGGAGACTGAGAGTTCTAGTCCCGCCTTAGTCATGAAAGCCGGCTGAGTGATCTTGGGCCAGTCACTCTCTCTCAGCCCAACTCACCTCACAGGGTGGTGGTTGTGGGGAAAAGAGGAGGAGGAAGGAGCATTAGGTATGTTCACCACCTTGAGTTATTTATAAAAATAATAAAGGTGGGATAGAAAATAAATAAATAAATAAATAAATAAATAAATAAATAAATAAATAAATAAAATATTTTTATCCCATCTAGTATGGGCAATGGTCAGGAATGATGGGTGTGTGGTTCAATAACAGTCCGAAATTCATCACACCTGAATTTGGGTTTGGGCCAACTGTGACCAAGATGCTATGCCTATAAGAGTTACCAGCTGCCATTAGCAAAAGGATTCAGATTCTAGAGATAAAGCAGGAAAAACTAGTTGGATGAAAAAAAAAAGTTGGAAACAAATACAAGAGGTTGTAAAGTATAAGACAGGTGGGAATGGATCAGCATAATTATAGGATGAGACACTGAAGCTTGAGGGTACAATCTGCATCTAGAAGGAAAGAAGGAAAATTGGAAAAAAAGAATGGGTGACAGGAAACTGAAGTTAAAAAATTGTTCAACACCAAAGCTCAGATGTTGGCTAGGATCAAAATAACTATGAAATAAAGAGAGGTTCTTACTGTGAAGTAACAGTTTTCCTTAGCCTATGAGAGATAGGAGGGAAGTAATCTTGGATCTCATATTGGAAACTAGCCTTTCGGACTGATACTTTGTCAGTATCAATCAAAACCATGTTTCAAAATGAGGAAGGTAAAATAAGATCGTCTACACAAGTCAGCAGTAATGTTATAATGGAACTGTATTTTGATGAAAACTCTTAATGTGATTATTAAGCAAGAATGAAAAGAAATAATATCAGGACAAATGTGCAGGACTAGAAATAAAACATTTGTATGTATAGTTAAATCAAGTTTTCATCATACAGTAAGTGGTTAAAGTTTAATTAGCCAAGAGTCAAGAATTGATCAAATTATTGATTGAAGTTCAAAAGTATGTATAATTAAAATAATATATGCTATAAGAAATTATAATATAAAACATCAATTTTTGTTGTTGTTCAGTCATTTAGTCATGTCCGACTCTTCGTGACCCCATGGACCATAGCACGCCAGGCGTTCCTGTCCTCCGCTGTCTCCCGGAGCTTACTCAAAAAACATTAATTTACTTGAATGTAAATTGTTCTACTTTAATTGGATCATCAAGCATAAGCATATATTTTTGTGTAGTAAATAAAGGCAGAATGGCAAGTTCAATTTAAGTAACTATGGTTGTTTGTGTCACAGATTGGATAACTTTTTCAAATTGCCCTTGTTTAAATTAATATTAGATTACATGTTGGAAAAAGAAAATACTTTAGCAAATTTCTCTTTATGTCACACAAAGGAGCTGCAACACTCTGAAAGTACATACCGCACTTGATCTGATCCACTTATGTGTATCAAATAATAATAATAATAATAATAATAATAATAATAATAAATAAGATCTGGAATCCTATATAAATCCTATATCCATTTACTTGGGGATAAACCTTATTAAGATTCAATGGTACTTATTACTTAATAGATCAATATAGGATTACTTTGTAAAACTAATTTTTTCTCTTGAACCTTTGTCAATATTATAAAATATTTACTATTTTAGTATACTTACTAAAAAAATCAAAATTAAACTCTTAGAAAATGCAACACCATATTAATTTCTATTTTGTATTAGGCTTAAGCTCCCTCTACTGGCATTTTGTTTAACAAATTTAAAATTTAGAGACAATAGAAATTGCAATATACTTTATTATCATATGAGAATGGTGAGGGATGTGAAACATCCCTGGTTAATTTGCCAGATGAAATGCAGATGTACAATATATTATTCATAGTAGTATTTTGTGACAGCTCGATAGAGTTACATTTGTCAAGCCAGGTGGATGTATATAACATAGGGAGGAGGAAGTCACTGAGGTATACAATCCAAATTAAAAAGTCTCCTTTGAATCACAGTTGAATTCTAGTGATTCCTATGAAAGTGGTTTGCCATTTCCTCTCCCAGGATGCTTTGCAACTTCCCAGTCTAGCCTACAGCCCTGGCATTTCCTGCTGGTCTCTCATCAACGTACTAACCAAACACGAAGTCAGTTTAATGGATGGACTTTGAATACAGTAGTACAGATATCCACATTATGGCCCATCCACTGCTGAATAATATAAATATTAGATCTTCCAAAAATATTATTGATATTATACACATACACACATACAGAGGACAGCACTCCACAATTAGCTTAGCGATTTGACATAAGACTTAACGTAAGATTTTAAAGGTACTTGACTAGAGAAGTCAAGGTACCATAAACCTTTAGAAATGTAGTATTTGAAACAAAGATAAAAACTACAGAAAAACAAAAAACTACAAACAGAAAAAAAATCTTTTTTTCTTGTGTTTTACACTTTTTAGTTTCTTTTTCTTTTTCTGTTTGTAGTTTTTTGTTTTTCTGTAGTTTTTATCTTTGTTTCAAGTATAATAAAAATTTACATTAAAAATGTAGTATTTATGCAGAAACAGAACTAAAGTCTAACACATTTCAAGTTCATTTTTACCGTTTCAAATCTGTGTGATACTTGAGAAAGCCTTGCGATGTCTTCGAGATCCAAATAAGACATGATGTACAGAAGCAATGTATCAGGCAGTCGCACCAGGAAATCAAAATTACCTTGGCACAAATTGAAGATATGTTCCAGAGTACTTCTTCCAAACACAATGGCTATTTGAACTGCAATTTTAGCAAATACAACTAAGTCAGAGAAACTTAAATAGGACCAACTGATATTAACAGACAGGTTTATTGTTTGAACTATAATTTAGACAGCACTTATGGAATCCTTCATATTTTCATTGCTGAAAGCTCACTGACACTGGAGCTGTTGACCTCCTTTGAGAATCCGTGCTATAACAGACTTCCCCAACCTCATCCTTAAATGAGCTGGGATGAAAAATCCCAGAATTCTCAGCAAGCTGGGGAAAGCCACCATATAGCAATAGTTATTCTTCTTTCCTATTCATTACTAGAGCTGTACAAAGCATTTGAAAAGGACATCTTGTAATCTGCACTGCACAAGTGAAGAACCTTTCTTTAAAGCATTACAGCAGCCTTATCCCTTGAAAGGTTGGGTCCAAAGTCCTTCCCTGGTTGTTTTTGTATGTGTCTGTATGCAGAGACAATGCTTCCATTGGGCTGCCAGCAAGGCAAAGCAAAAGCAAAAAACAAAGGCAAAGCAGTGGTGCATTCAGAAAACTGTGAAAAGCCTTTGCAGTAGCCATGCCTAGTCTTCCTGAGGACATGCCTGTTCTAATGCTTCAAGGGGAGACATTTCAAATGTGTTGCACACCCCTACCGATCACTAACTTTCTTTTAATCCTACAAGTTCACATTTGATAATAAAGATGACCCATTCTTAAGGCAGCACAAGGACAGGTTCCTGCTGACTGTAATTCAATGGACTGAGGAGTTTTCCTTTCCATATTTGTGCAACCTACAGTATATCAATAACAGCAAGTGAATTTTTAATTTTTTTTTTAAAATCCCGCCTTTATTATGTTTATAAATAACTTACGGCAGTAAACATCCCTAGTACTCCTTCCTCCTCCTCGTTTCCCCCCACAACCACCACCCTGTGAGGTCAGTTGGGCTGAGCGAGAGTGACATGTACAGAATGGGATGTTTTACAGTTTAGTCAGCATCAGGACTATAGCTGTGAAGAATAAATAACTGCCCATTCATGTACTTATTCCCTAAACATATATATGTATATTCCCCTGAAATTACAGGATGGTGAGAATAATGAAAATGAAGGTGACAGGATGACGGATAATGAAGAATGCTGATTGGCTGTAAAAGAATACTTAATGTAGAGATGGGCAGCCTTCTGGTGGCTGCAAGATGATCTCAGTATCTGGGAGTAAAACAAAGGTAGTTTTTTTCTGTTGTTTTGGGTGGAACAGAAAGTTTTGGGATGATTATTTTAACTATGTTGAAACTAAAGAGCTTATATTTTTTTTTTGTTTTTTTATTTTTGTTTGTTTTCTGCTCAAATAACAAGAAATTATGCTGATAGATTTTAGCAATTGTGGTCACATGGGGCTCTGTAACTAAAACTGCTCAGCATTGATTTAATAGATAATGAGTAATTTACATACAGGTCACTCTGTAACAGATATATATTAAATAACTAGAAATTGCAAATCTGTTTAAGTAGTATTGATCATAATACACACAATAAAATGATATTTATGACACTTGGCATATTTAAAGCACTTTAGAATTTTCAAGTGCTTTACACTGAATATTTGAGCATTTTTCTACCACCTTTATTTTAAAATTCAATTTTGTATATAGCAAATCAAATAAGATATATTATAGATGGGATAGTAGGACAAGGAGAGTTGAATTGGTTGGAGATGGAGACTCAAGTATTGGAATGGAAATTGGAAAATGTATTTTTTAATAAACCTAGTAAGAAATGGCTGGAAGGAGTAGAGAACCCCCTTTTAAAAACTATTTTGAAGATTTGGGTAAAATATAAGGAAAAACTAATGCCAGTGGTCTCCCCTTTGACTCCAGTGGTGATGATGGAAAAATTCCCTATAAATTTAAAGAAGGAATTGGAAAAGGAATTGAGGGAGAAGAAAATATTTCAAATAAAGGATTGGGTGAAAGAAATGAATAGTAAAGATAGAATAAGAGAGGTACTAAGGGAAAGAAAGTTATCTTGGTTTAACTATACACAATTAGAGAAATGGATTCGGAAATGGATAAAGGAAAATAAAGAATGTAGAGATTATACAAGATTTGAGAAAATGATTATAGAAAGAGAAGATAAAGAAGAAAATTTTGTTATAAAAGGAGAAACAAGTGAAATTTATAAGATATTATTAGAAACAGAAGATCAACAAGATTATCTTAAATCATTATGGGATCATGATTTAGTAAAACAAATAAGTAATCAGAGTTGGGAAAAAATTTGGGATATGCGTATTTTAAAAACTATGTCCATAAGGATAAAAGAAAATTATTTTAAATTGGTATGGAGATGGTACCTGACTCCTGTAAGATTAAATCAAATAAATAAGAAATATTCAGTATTATGTTGGAGGGGGTGTCAGGAGTTGGGTACCTATCTCCATATGTGGTGGGGTTGTAAACAGATACAGATATTTTGGCAGAAGATATTTAAAGAAATAAACGAGATAATTGGAATGAATATGGAAGCATGTCCGGAAATAGCATTGTTATCAATATATAATAAGGTTACCTGTACTCAGAATACAAAAAATTTAATTACAAACTTAATGACAGCAGCAAGATTAATAATAGCAAGGAAATGGAAAGTACAAGGGGAATATCAAATTGAGGAATGGTACAAAGAAGTATGGGATATGGCAATCAATGATAAATTAACATCTAATATTAGAGTTAGAAGGGGATTACAGATTAGAAATAATTTTGAAGAAATTTGGAATATATTTGTAGAATATGTATTATTAAAAGGGAAAGGATGTATACCTTCGAAAG
This sequence comes from Charina bottae, assembly GCA_023362775.1. Taxonomy (NCBI): domain Eukaryota; kingdom Metazoa; phylum Chordata; class Lepidosauria; order Squamata; family Charinaidae; genus Charina; species Charina bottae. The sequence goes on from JALMGJ010000005.1 coordinate 23,554,143, forward strand.
AATTATTATCTTTTTGGAAAGAGGAATGATTAAGACAATAGTGGTCCTGGGGGTGGGGTGCACATTGTAAGGTTTTTTTTGTTTTTTGTTATAATTATGATTAATAAATGTATATGTATATAAATGCAAAAAAAAACAATAAACAAAAAAAAAATAAAATTCAATTTTGTCTATAAACATATACAAAGAAGACAGTAGCTACTGAGACAGAGAAAAAAACATTATTTGGCTATTTTCCTTTAGCATAGAATATGGGAATACTTTTTTTGGCCATCAGATCCCACATCTCCCAAATCTGTAAAAGTTTTAAAATCTGTTTCTAATGCTTAAATATACTAGCTTGCATTATTCAGTTATGTGTTAGAGAACATGAAGAATATATATATGTGTGTGTGTGTGTGTGTGTGTGTGTGTGTGTGTATGTATGTATATATATATATATATATATATATATATATCACATAGAATATGAGTGAATCTTTGTATGAAAGGCATGTTTGGCTAGCATTAATTTATATTTTGCTGTTGCATATGGCCATAATGCTATGTAAAATGGAGAAAATCTGTAGCCAGTATAATATGTTAATCTTGAGAGTGCTGTTAATACTCTTAGAACTGAGAGAACGGGAACCATGAACCAGTGTTGTAACAAAAAAATAAATGGGAAGAGCACTGAATGTGATATTGTATGTATTAATTAGAATTAATTAAACTTGGCCCAGTGCAATTATTTGAAACAAGCTCAAGACTGAAAAAGCTGCATGGGTGATAAGAGGTATCAATGGCTTATAGCTCAGAGGTAGTATTATTATTAATAAATGATGGGGTGGGATGGGGGTAGAATCAGTGGTTACTTCACTTTTATTCCACCAATTTATTTATTTACTAAAATTTGTAAAGTCTCCGGATGGCTTACAATTACATAAATGAATTAACTATCAATTAAAACAGCGCACAAAAAAGCAATAAAATTACAACTAAAATCCAAGCATGAGGTGACAGCCCAAATGTTATTGCTTCCTATGTCCCCAAAGCTCAGTGGAAGGGCTGTGTCTTAATCGATTTCTGAAAGATTAAAAGGGAGGGGGCCAATCTGACTTCAGGGGGCAAGCTCCTCTATACGGCTAGGATGGCTATTGAGAAAGCCTGTTTTCAGACCCCTCCCTTCTAACTTCACACAGGGGAATGGGATACTTCAGCTCAGCTTGCACATTCAAGATAGCCGGATTCTATGTGGAAGAAATAGTCCTGCAGGTAACAAGGAAGTGCAAGTGGCAGAGCTCATCCTGCAGGGAACCCTGTCCATTTTCTTGGAGACTACATTCTCAAAAAAATCTAGATGACTTTGAAAGATATAACCGAGGTCATCTCATCCAATTCTGTCCACAGGGTATCTGAGCAAGTGTCAGCAAACTATTTAGCAAAATGTCACAGTGACTTGTAGTGATGTCTTGATGCTTGCCCACTCTCAACAGGGTGCATATCACATTAAATAGAGCTGCTAGATGATATTTCACAATGCAGTAAGTGCAGAGTATTGTTTCTTCACTGCCCTTATTGCCACACTGTAGATCCAAACCTGAGTTTGTACTTGTGTTCAGTCTTAGTCACTACTTGTTTTCCACCATTGATGCTCCAGGTTTCTCTTCAACTGTTTTATACTACAGAGCTCCTTAATAAATGAAGGGATTTCCTGGGGTTGACAGGCAGGGAGAAGCTGTTTGGAGGCAATTGCATTTACGACCCTTACCACCTATGAGTTCCAGAAACTGACCAGGTATGTGGATAAACTACTTGCCAGTTCAATTAGAAAATCCCCAAGGAACCTGAATGATTTCCTGCAGGAAACTATTCAGATACATAAAGCATATGGGGTAGCATCCAAATGTGTCCTCCACCCTACAAAGGTTAGTAGTGCCAACAAGCCTCATACTGACTTAAGTTTGCTGTGTCCAATAGTAATAGACCAGAATCATTGATGAACCCAATCCTGAAGATACCTGAACTAGTAAAGAGGCTTTAGATCCTTGTGGATGATTTTCAAGATGTACCGCTAGTAGGAATGCTGTTCATAAATCTATGCTCACACAGCTTTCTGGGAGCCTGTGAGACTAAGGTTATCTCCCCCAGTGGAATTTCTTTCTGTCAGTAAAGGGACATTTTTGCCCCATCATGATTCCCTCATAAAGTTGCCCCAAAGGATTAGGATTGGCACTCCATTTGTTTTCATTATTACACTTTCCAAGATGATCATGCAAAAATAACTGATACTGTATTTACACATTTGGTAGGATATATGAAGTTGCCACTTCATGCAAGAGAGTTCCAGAAAAACATCTACTTCTGCTTCATTGACTATGCTAAAGCATTTGATTGTGAGGATCACAACAAACTGTGGCAAATTCTTAAAGAGATGGGAGTACCAGACCACCTTACCTGTTTCCTGAGAAACCTGAATGCGGGTCAAGAAGCAACAGTTAGAACCGGACATGGAACAACCGACTGGTTCAAAATTGGGAAATGAGTACGACAAGGCTGTATATTATCACCCTGCTTATTTAACTTATATGCAGAGTACATCATGAGAAATGCCGGGCTGGATGAATCACAAGCCAGAGTTAAGATTGCCGGGAGAAATATCAACAACCTCAAATAGGCACACGATACCACCCTAATGGCAGAAAGTGAAGAGGAACTAAAGAGCCTCTTGATGAGGGTGAAAGAGGAGAGTGCAAAAGCTGGCTTGAAACTCAACATTAAAAAAACCCAGATCATGGCATCTGGTCCCATCACTTCCTGGCAAATAGAAGGGGAAGAAATGGAAGCAGTGACAGATTTTATTTTCTTGGGCTCCAAGATCACCACAGACGGTGACTGCAGCCATGAAATTAAAAGACGCTTGCTCCTTGGGAGGAAAGCTATGGCAAACCTAGACAGCATATTAAAAAGCAGAGACATCACCTTGCCGACAAAGGTCCATCTAGTTAAAGCTATGGTTTTCCCAGTAGTAATGTATGGCTGTGAGAGTTGGACCATAAGGAAGGCTGAGCGCCGAAGAATTGATGCTTTTGAACTGTGGTGCTGGAGAAGACTCTTAAGAGTCCCTTGGACTGCAAGGAGGTCAAACCAGTCAATCCTAAAGGAAATCAACCCTGACTGCTCATTGGAAGGACAGATGCTGAAGCTGAAGCTCAAATACTTTGGCCACCTAATGCGAAGAGAGGACTCACTGGAAAAGACCCTGATGCTGGGAAAGACTGAAGGCAAAAGGAGAAGGGGACGGCAGAGGATGAGATGGTTAGATAGCATCACCGATATAATGAACATGAATTTGAGTAAACTCCGGGAGACAGTGGAGGACAGGAAGGCCTGGCGTGCTATGGTCCATGAGGTCACGAAGAGTCGGACACCACTAAACGACTGAACAAGGATACATGAAGTTGCCACACAGATGAATTCCATTTCAATAAGCTATAGTAAGATACAACATAGAGTTGGATTCTATTGTTGTATTGTCTTTCTACTACTTCCTTTCAATAAAGGAAGAATCATCCCAACAGAGTCCCTCTTTAGGGGGAGATGGGCGGTGACGAAATTTGATAAATTTTATTTATTTATTTTCGATCCCACCTTTATTATTTTTATAAATAACTCAAGGCGGCAAACATAACCTAATACCCCTTCCTCCTCCTATTTTCCCCTCAACAACAACCCTGTGAGGTGAGTTGGGCTGAGAGAGAGTGACTGGCCCAAGGTCACCCAGCCAGCTTTCATGCCTAAGGTGGGACTAGAACTCTCTGTCTCCTGGTTTTTAGCCCGTTGCCTTAACCACTAGACCAAACTGGCTCTAAAATAAACGTACTTCTGACAAAATAGCCTCAGTGTCAGAGGATGGATGCAACCCATATTTAAATATTTTCTTATTGCCAATACAGAATGGACTCAAGTTTGAAGCATGTGCCTGCATGCACACACACATACACAAACACAGAGAGATTATGGAAGTGCTGGTGTGTATAGAATCATGCATTTTCACAAAAATCAGTCATATCTAGTACAAAATTATTTTAAATAGTATGCCAATACCCTGTATAAATTGGAAACAGCATTATTGGTATTATTACACTTGATTGTTTTTCATGGTGTGATGTTCATTTGCCATTACAAACATCTAAAAACCATCATCAGTTCCTCATTATTTAAAATGTTTATTTCATAAGAATTTTGCTATAAGCAACAGTGCAGGGTAACATCTCACATAATGTTTTTCTGAGAAAAATAATGACTGGCATACAATGCTTTGACAAATCAAACTTTACTTTTCTTTTCTTGAGGAGATAAAAAAACAAACATTTTATGACAGCATGTCTGCAAATGCCTCCCAACATTATAATGGAACTGAGGAAGGATTGCATAAAAATGACTAATGCTGTATTTGCCTAGCTACCATCTTTTTGGGACTAGCCCTTCAGAATATCTGTCTATCTTCTTTTACTTTAATCCAATTGTAGTTACTGTAGTATCTGCCTGTCTTGGAAAAAAACATAATAAAGGCCTTGATGCTGTTCACTGAATTCTGTCACTACATCCTTGTCTAAATATAAGGCCTGCAGAATTTCCAATATTGTTGCCTGAGTTTGAAAAGTTTATTTTTGCCTCTCATAATCAACTTTTCAATACAACACATCCTTTCTTTATTGTGCAATCCACACTGATATTATGAATATTGGGGTGTGAATGGGATATGACTAACAGAGACCTGACCTTGTCCAAAATCAAGAAAATGGCTACATATTTGTTCATATATTTTTCATATAATATTCTTTAAAACTAGAATACTGAACTCTATGTTCTGCATGTAATGTAGAATTATTTGAGGTGTATACTTCTCTTCTTTGCGTATGGCACTTTTTGAGGGCATAGTCTTGAAATATATATTGTTTTTACTAACAGTATAATATGAATTCATATTATTATAGTGTAATTGTTTATGCTCATGTTTATTTTGTTGCTTGCTTACTGTATGCTGCCCAGGGTCGCAGTTATTTGAGTTGACAACCATATAAAGCTCATAAATGAATAAATAAATCAAATGAGTAAGATCAGTATTTTCCTCCTATTATTTAGTTCTTAGTTAGAAAAAAAACATCACAGCACTTATCTAGCTTCCTGAGTAATAGGTCTTCTAAACTTTCCAAGACAAATCTGAATACTCTCATTTATCTAAATTTCATGCATGTTTTTACCAACTGTAAATAAATAAGATGTAACACATTTCAAATGTAGTACTATGGGGAATATAAATTCATATTTTGGAGGGAGATAAATTATGAGGAATATGCAGCACACCAGCTTTCATTCCAAAAAATGGCTTTGGAGTATGTGGGGGTATGATGACTGCAACTCAAATAGCTGAGGTTTTTCTTGGGATTGCAATTCTTGGAAAAGATGTGACTGTTTCAAAGAGTTGCAGATGGGTACTATGATTGCACCCAGCACACACTAAAGCAACTTTTTGGAATCAAATCCAAAGCACTATAGAGCACTACAAATTCTACTTCCATTTCAAGAATATATTATTTTTCATTAAGTTTCATAAAGAGAGTAACATAAGGCAAATGTCACCATCAGTAAATAAGAATCTTGAAGAACACTGGAACTCTTCAAAACTAGGATTTGTTCCTTCACATGTTGGTGAATAGTATTAATGCACTTTCACATAAACTGGAGTTTACATATTCAAAATGGCTTAATAGGAATCTATAAGGTTATTCCCTGTGCCACAAATAATGGATATTTAACCTCAAATTTTAACACTTTTTTAAAGAAGAGGTCAGATTATTAGCACTATATTATGCCTTCACATTTTGTCATGAAAATAAGATGATATTCCATCACTGAAAAGCTTAGTTTTATATGTAACTATTAAAGATAGGACTTATCACATTTTCTTCAAACATGCATTTTCTTCAAAGACTAGTACACTCTGAGCTAAGACTACATTCACAGCATTCTACTTTGGAGAGAGGTGTCTTCCAAGAAATCTTCATGAGATTCTTTGAGTTCTCCAGGTTTTGCTTCACGGAATTCAATCCGAAGAGAAATTTTCCACCACCTGAAAATTACCTATGAATGGAGAATATTGACAAGTATTTAGAGAAATTATTTAGACAAAACAATTAGACAGCTGGTGTAGTGGTTAAGGAGCTGGACTAGGAATAGGAATAGGGAGACCCAGGTTCTAGTCTTCCTTTAGATGATTTTGGGCCAGTCACTTCTCTCAGCCCTAATCAGCATCAGGCTGTATTTGACAAGCTGATTGAACATCCTCCCACCCATTGTATCATGTATTGATAAGCTTCACTGCTAAAACAAGACAAGCCCATGCAAAAAACAGACCCTGCAATTAAGTGGGACAGACACTCAAAACATTAACAGTTATACAAAATAATTCAGGATGAACATTAATAAATATTTGGGAATGTAGTAATCTTAGATGATCTTGCACAAATAACTTGGTTATGTTTGCACATCACACTTATCCATAGTTAATGATTTACTCAATCTAGTTTTGTGGGTTCACATAACACACTAAACTACAAAGTAGCCACATGGGCTGGGTTTTCATTAAGCTAAAATGATTGTGTAATTTGTGATTCAGTGGTAATGATTGGGTAATATGTGATTGAGTACTTTGGGATTACAGTAAGTCTGTAATGTGACCATAAACATTATTATTTTCCATACGCACACACATACAGTTAATTGTGCAACCTATGCAGGTGCTTGCAAAAAAAAATGAGAACAATTCATATAATTTCAAAATTAATGCCCTGGAGGCCCAGATTCCAGCAGCTATTTGACACATGTTGTAGGACTGGGATTGTCCAATTCATTCTTTAATTTCCTTTTTCTTTGACCAACAGACTTCAAATGCTGATAAAATATTTTTGGGAAGTTCAACTTCAAAAGTGGCTTTTCATGTGCTGATTAGGAAATTTGAGCTTAAAAACTCCCCACAAAGAATCAATTGTATGGAAACTACTTGTATTTTGAAAAGCAATATACTTTGTTACATAGGAAATAATGTGAAAGATAATACTAAGAATACTTCGTTGCTTAAGATTTTATCTTTCCTGGCTTCCAGGTGGATGGAGAAGGTGCATCAAGCACTTTATTACAGAACATAGGGTAAAACAATTATGATGATACAGCATCAGAAATAAGTGTATTTCTTAAAGACAGATAGAGAAGATGTGCCATAGAAATAGATTCAAATAATGTGTGGATCATGTACTAGAATGCAAAGTAGTTCTGCTAATCTCATTGATCTGTGGAATACTCCACTGAAGAAAGCAACTTCCATATGTATTTTACACTGTTATACAGTTTTACTACTTCATTCAGTGGAGCTTATTGTCAAATCAGGATTCCTTAAATTGCAGCACTGTTTATTATATATACTTGTGTCTTACAGTGCTACCTGGCTACATTAATATTTTAATCAACATTAGTCAAACATTACATAAAGAACCAATCAAAATTGTAAATAAGACCTTAATAAGTATAGGGAAGACAGAAATACCAAAAGTTCTAATGTGAATCTGCTTTTATATTCAGCTTATTGACAGGATGCATTCAGATTTTTAAAAAGCCCTTATTGATGTGTAATATTTATTACAACCATATATTTATTTATATTATTATTAAATGTCATCATAAACATGCCAGAAACTTATTGAAGATATTTTGATACTTCTACTTTTTTCAACTTTATCCATTTATATACCTTCAAAATATATTACTTTTAAATCACAGATGATAGAAATTCTGGTATTTGGTATGTAACATTACCAAGAATGCAAACATTTCAAATTGTGTAGGACTGTTCTTATGCACATTTACAACTGCTGTAATGCAAAATACTGTACAAACTTTTGGATGTAACTATAGTTGTATCCTATATTGTCAAACAACAAACCATCTTATCTTAACCAAACTCTCTTGCCAGACACAAGAAACTTGCACTTTCCATATCTACTGGCAAGAAGATGGCACTGAAATGAATCAGTTTAAGTTTGCAATGCACTTACTTGTTACTGTGTTGCTAATTTTCTTGCAAAAGCTAATACTCATGACAACAGGGATGAAAGGTGCTAAGGTGCTACGGGAGGTGAATATGAGGTGAATATTATTAAAGGGTTTCTTTGGCACCCTTCCCCTGAAGCTTCTAAAATGCAGATTTTATAAAATAAATACATATATTTCCTAGTGCCTGGGCTCGTGATGAGTTGATGAGAGCAATGCATCAACTTAAGTTCAGTCCAGATAAGATGGACTAATGATGGGTATTTTCTCTCTTCAGGTTCATAATTTTCACTCTTATCTGAATGCAACACTATTTCTCTAAAAGCAATAATCACAAGTATTTTTTGTTTCTTTACTCACAGATCTATTTAAAAAAAACTGGGAATACAAGGGGCAGAATGCCTTTTCCGAGCTTCAGTTAGTGGAGCAACTATGACTTTTTCTAACCAAAGGTATCTGAGCTCCAGTCATCCATGCCAGGGTAACCTCTAAGTTGGCCCTTGCAATAATTTTATTTATTTATTTATCACATTTCTTCACCGCCCATCTTGATAGACGACTCTTTGACAATGAATCAGATTCTATAGTTAATACAAAAGACAATTTAAAAGAGTACCATTGCAATGAATTTTGGAGGGACATAGAATTGATAGTGAAGCATCCCTACTTGTGGCTTCTGGATTATTTCTAGATTGTAATTCAAAGTACTTACGTTTATGTAGTTGTCTACCATATCTTGATAAAATAGTTAAGAGCAGAGACATCACACTGACAACAAAGATCCGCACAGTTAAAGCAATGGTATTCCCCATAGTAACCTATGGCTGCAAGAGCTGGACCATAAGGAAGGCTGAGCGAAGGAAGATAGATGCTTTTGAACTGTGGTTCTGGAGGAAAATTCTGAGAGTGCTTTGGACTGCAAGAAGATCGAACCAGTCCATACTCCAGGAAATAAAGCCAGACTGCTCACTTGAGGGAATGATATTAAAGGCAAAACTGAAGTACTTTGGCCACGTAATGAGAAGACAGGATACCCTGGAGAAGATGCTGATGCTAGGGAAAGTGGAAGGCAAAAGGAAGAGGGGCCGACCAAGGGCAAGATGGATGGATGTTATTCTAGAGGTGATGGACTCAACTGTGGGGGAGCTGGGGATGGCGACGGCCGACAGGAAGCTCTGGCGTGGGCTGGTCCATGAAGTCACAAAGAGTCGGAAGCGACTGAACGAATAAACAACAACAAACTACCATATTTTATGATGGTGTTTCATATGAACATGCCCATATGCTAACATTATCATCCAGAACTGTTTCCAGCATGTACTGATGTTGGCACAAACACAACAGCATCTATGGTAAATATCACTCAATGAAATAGACTCCCCTGGAAGGCTCACTTGGCACCTGTTCTGATGTATTTTGATGACAGGCAAAGGCGTTTTACAATCCAAGGCATTTTAATTAATTTTGACATGGGTGAGTTTTTGAAATGCTTTCCTTTTATGTGTTCCTTTATTATACATTTTATAATTTTAGTTCTGTTGTTGAATTTCTATTGTAAAGGTATATCTTTCTTTGGAGATAGAAAATTTGGTAAAATAAATGATGTATGTATGTATTTATTTATTGTATTTTACACCACCTTACTTATAAAGATTCAAGGCAGCTTATCCAATAAAATAAAACAATAAACATGCAGATGTGACCCAGGTCCTTTGTTCATCCCAACAGTCCTTTGAAGCAAAAATACAGACAGGTCAGGAGCTCCAATTTCCCCAGAGGGCAGGGTATTCCATAAAGTAGGCTGCCACCCACTTTTTTCTTTTTAAATTAGAATTTTTAATATAGTGTTTGGTGTACTTCTAGTCCTGCCTTTGGCACAAAGCCTAAGTCACTCTCATATTTTGAGGTAGGCAGGTGAAGTGATAGGGGATCTTTGCCCAAGGACCCCGACTGGTAAGGTAGGTACCAGCCGGGATTTGAACCCGTCTCCCACATCAAAGGCAGCGCTAACCACTATGCCAGGGGTCGGCAAACTTTTTTTGCCGGGAGCCATTTTGACATGCTCGTGCACATTTTGAAGTGCTCGAGAGCCAGGGGGTGGGGTTTGTGGGCGGGGGCCAATCGCATGGAAGGGGGTGGGGTTTGCGGGCGGGAGCCAATCGCGTGGAAGGGGGCGGGGTTTGCGGGCGGGAGCCAATCACGTGGAAGGGGGCGGGGTTTGCAGGCGGGAGCCAATCGCGTGGAAGGGGGCGGGGGGCTCACGGAGGGAGGGGGTGCAGCCAGCGGCTCCGCGAACCCGGCCCGGCCGCCCTACCGGGAGTGGAGGAGAAACAGCTGCCACCCTCCGCTCCCCAGAATATCGTGGGGCAAAGGGAAACCTGCCCGGAGGGGTCATCAGCAGCACAGGATCCGGCCCCAGCCCAGCCCGGCCCGCAGCTTCGGCGCCCTCCCCTCGCCATCGCGAAAGTCCCAGGTGACGGCGGGGGCATGTTCGACCTCGTGCAGCACGGGGCGGCCGCCCCCGGAGACTCTGCGGCCCCCCGGCTGCAGCTCTTCCACCGCCTCTCCTCCTCTCTGGCAGCCGGGAGGCCGCGGAGTCTGGTCCCTCCGCTCCCTCCAGCTCCGCCAGCAGCGCCGCCCTCCCCATCCTGCTGCCCGGCAAACCTCCGCCGGCTCCGTCCCCCCGCTGCCACCGCCCCAGCCAGGCCCCCTGCGCCGCCCTGCCACTTGCGTCCCGGGACGTGGCGCTGTCGGAGGCGGCGCAGGAGCGGCTGCAGGGGCAACGTGTGTGCGTGTGAGTCAGCTCCGGGGGTTGCGGGGAGGGGGAGGCTGTGTTTCCCCCCTTTGGGTTGCAAACGGCCTTGCATGCGGGCCTGATCAAAGCCAAAACGCTTTTTTTTTTTTTGAAATGCGGCGCAGGAGCGGCTGCAGGGGCAATGTGTGTGCGTGAGAGTCAGCTCTGGGGGTTGCGGGGAGGGGGAGGCTGTGTTTCCCCCCTGTGGGTTGCAAACGGCCTTGCATGTGGGCCTGATCAAAGCCAAAACGCTTTTTTTTTTTTGAAACACGGCGCAGGAGCGGCTGTAGGGGCAACGTGTGTGCGTGAGAGTCAGCTCCGGGGGTTGCGGGGAGAGGGAGGCTGTGTTTCCCCCCTTTGGGTTGCAAACGGCCTTGCATGCGGGCCTGATCAAAGCCAAAACGCTTTTTTTTTTTTGAAACGCGGCCCAGGAGGTGGCGCAGGAGCGGCTGCAGGGGCAACGTGTGTGCGTGAGAGTCAGCTCCGGGGGTTGTGGGGAGGGGGAGGCTGTGTTTCCCCCCTTTGGGTTGCAAACGGCCTTGCAAGCGGGCCTGATCAAAGCCAAAACGCTTTTTGTTTTTGAAACGCGGCGCAGGAGCGGCTGCAGGGGCAACGTGTGTGCGTGAGAACGGCCTTGCATGTGGGCCTGATCCATGTTGCTGCCATCATTTTAAAAAACAAATGGCACTTGTGGGGGGGGAAGGCATCTTGTATTAATTTTAGGGGGGGAAAGAAGGCAAAGGCGAGAGAGCAATAGGCGCATGGAAGTTTTGAAGAGAGAGTGACCAATTCTTGAACGCGAAAGGTCCACGTTGGAAGATGGAGATCCACAGGGGTGGTTGTCAAGACAGGAATTCAGACCTAGAAATCCTATGTTGGGCTCGGGGCCAGCAAGGAGGAGGGAGAAGGAAGAGGAGACAGAAGGGGAAACGGAGAAGGAATTTTTAGGAAAAGGGAAAAGAGAGAAACGCGGAAACGCGGCCCAGGACGCGGTGCGTGAGAGTCAGCTCCGGGGGTTGTGGGGAGGGGGAGACTCTCACGCACACACGTTGCCCCTGCAGCAGCTCCTGTGCCGCGTTTCAAAAAAAAAAAGCGTTTTGGCTTTGATCAGGCCCGCTTGCAAGGCCGTTTGCAACCCAAAGGGGGGAAACACAGTCTCCCCCTCCCCGCAACCCCCGGAGCTGACTCTCACGCACACACGTTGCCCCTGCAGCAGCTCCTGTGCCGGGTTCCAAAAAAAATAAAAGCGTTTTGGCTTTGATCAGGCCCGCTTGCAAGGCCGTTTGCAACCCAAAGGGGGGAAACACAGCCTCCCCCTCCCCGCAACCCCCGGAGCTGACTCTCATGCACACACGTTGCCCCTGCAGCCGCTCCTGCGCCGCGTTTCAAAAAAAAAAAGCGTTTTGGCTTTGATCAGGCCCGCTTGCAAGGCCGTTTGCAACCCAAAGGGGGGAAACACAGCCTCCCCCTCCCCGCAACCCCCAGCGCTGACTCTCACGCACACACCTTGCCCCTGCAGCAGCTCCTGTGCCGCGTTTTTTTTTTTAAAAAAAGCGTTTTGGCTTTGATCAGGCCCGCTTGCAAGGCCGTTTGCAACCCAAAGGGGGGAAACACAGCCTCCCCCTCCCCGCAACCCCCGGAGCTGACTCTCACGCACACACGTTGCCCCTGCAGCCACTCCTGCGCCGCCTCCGACAGCGCCGTGTCCTGGGTCAGCAGCGCCTCCCTGCCGCGCCGGGTCTCGCTCAGTACGAGAGCCAGGGGGTGGGGTTTGTGGGCGGGGGCCAATCACGTGGAAGGGGCAGGGGTGAGTTCAGCTGCGGAAGAGCCACACTCAAGGGGCCAAAGAGCCGCATCTGGCTCGCGAGCCGCCATTTCCGACCCTTGCACTATGCTATCCAGCCCCCCCGCCTTTCTCTGAATCATACAGTATGTGATATGCTTAGACAGCTTATATTTTTTTTTCTTTTGCTGTTTAGTTTGTTATTGTTTATTAGTTGCTTATTAGGGTATTTTTGATATTTTGTTTCTTTTTTCTCTGTCTTTGTATATTTTTCTTTACAAATATGTTATAAAAAATGAAGTTGAGCAACACACATATAAAATAAAGTGGGCTGCTACCAAGAAGATGCACCTCCAGCCTCCAATCCTTTTAACTTCACATGGGATGGGAACTTGGAGAAGCCTCTCAAGACAAAAGCACAGGGTGGGCTAATTTTGGTTGTGAGAGGCAATCCTGCAAGTACGCAAGTAAAGAGCCAGGTAGAGCTTTAAAGGTTAAAACCAGCACCTTGATTTGGGCTCCAAAGCCTGTTCAGTAAAAATTACAAGAACAATAATAAAATAATAACGAAGTAGAAATTCAAAAGACAACAAGGCTGATGCTCATTGATCATTCCAAGGCAGACCATTCTTAAACCAGGACAGTATCTGGTACTAAAAGTAAAGGTATTGCCCTAAAGTGTCATGTCTGGAAAACTCATATCCATCCATAGCTATTCAGAGAACCAGAAATTCTAAGATTACAGTCTTCCAGCAACCAATGAAAAGAAGCATCAACAAAATTGAGACTTTTTAAAAAGTTTTTTTTGAAATATATAACATTCCTTTGTAATCAAAACAGTACCATTAAACCTTTTTTTAAAAAAAACTAATTGTTAAGCATGATGAAATGAATTTATTCTGTCAAGAGAACAGGCCTATGATCATTATTTTTACCTCACTCAAGAATAACATTCTGAAATAAATGATATTGTGGGACAAGATTGCATTTACACTTTGTGCTTAACCATGATGTTTAACTATGATTACTCAATAAACCACTATTAACTGGGTTCATACAATAAGTTAAGCTACAAGCCATGGTTAACAGACCAAAGTGGCTGGATTGACACAACATACTGATCCAACAAACTTAGCATGATGTGTCAACCCAGTCAAAGTTCTCTCTCTCTCTTGTTCAGAATCCACATCATCAGATGTGTATCATGATGCTCCGATACAGGTCACAAATTAAAAACTACTGGAAACTACTAGAAAAAAAGTACTGTGAAAAAAATGCACTTGTAATGCTTTGTTACATGCATATTCTTGCAACAACACCCAACTGTAGCATGAAGGTAAGTATACTCTGATGGCCTTCAGGGGCACTGCTCCACAAGTGGCCGGGTGTGAAACCCTGTTCTTCAAGTTAGGTTCTCGAGAGCAGTTGGGAGTGTTGCTGCTGTACCAGCCTCCCTGCTGCGTGGCAACCTCCCTGCCCGAGCTTCTTGAGGCCGTCTCAGGGTTGGCAGTGGAATTCCCCAGACTTATGGTCTTGGGGGATTTCAATCTGCCTTCCCTGGGACAGACCTCTGAGACAGCTCGGGAGTTCATGGTTACCATAGCAACCATGGGCCTGTCACAGATTATTCGGGACCCGACTCGGGACAGTGGCCTCACCCCGGACTTAGTTTTCTTGTCTGAGCAGTGGCAATGTGATCTGAGGGGAGAGTTACATCTATCCCCATTGTCATGGTCAGACCACGCCCTGGTGACCCTGAGGTTCTCTTGTGCCGCCCCACTCCGCAGGGAGGCAGGACCTATTAGATTGGTCCACCCCCAGCGACTGATGGACCCAATGAGGTTTCAAAAGGAGCTGGGGGTTATACCCGAAGATCTGATGCACGGTCCGGCGGAGGTCCTGGCCGCAGCTTGGAATAAGGAGGTGGCCGGGGCCCTGGACAGGATCGCGCCTATGCGGCCTCTCTTGCCTCGTTCGACCCGTCACTCCCCGTGGTTCACGGAGGAGTTGAGGGTTTTGAAGAGGGTTAAGAGACGTCTAGAGCGCCGCTGGAGGAAGACGATTCACTTTAGCTGTTATCTCAAAGTGTTATAAGATTTCAGCAACAATATATTTATTCCACTTATATTCCTTCATGAAACAATTAAGGATAAGTAAAATTACAGTATATAATACTTTCAGCCTTATATAGCTTCCATATCTTTGTCATTAAATGTTTTATGTGGGTCTTACAAGAATAGACCATCATCATCATCATCATCATCATCATCATCATCATCGATAAAAGGAGCTTAAATGAACATATAACATCAAAGTTTGGTGCTTATGTAATTTCTTTTATAAATAAAGTAATCATCCAGAAGAAACAGTTCTGGTTTATTTGTATATTAACTTTAAGAATCTTTTGAATAGTAATACATATTTCTTCTGGGTTTGGTGGAAAAGGAGTTAGAGAAACAATATGGAGTTTTGCTTTTATACATGATTACAGCTGCAAGACTTTTATACACACAACGATGGAAAGATCCACAAAAACCTACGGTTGAAGATTGGATTGTCAAATTAATGGATTTGGCTCAAATGGCTAAACTAACAGCATTAATAAAAGAACATTCTGTTTCTGGATTTATATCTATTTGGCAACCACTTGCTTGTGGTAGAAAAAAATGAAATTTTGTTCTTGGGTTTAAATGATTAAATGGTTTGTTTAAATAGAAATAATGTCATTATGGTTTAACTAATGGTAAGAGATTATATTTGTAAACGTATTCATATCTGTATTGGAGAAAGTTGGAAGTCACTTTCCGTTTCTGTCTCTGTCTATTGACACTTTTACAGTTTTTTCTTTTTTCTTTCGTTCTATTCTCTATCTTTTCTATACTTTTTACTTTGTATTTTAAATACACTTTGAAAATAATAAAGTTCTTATAAAAAAGTTGTCAGAGGGAGCGCAGATAGAGCGGCCTGCCTCTCTCCTAGGCACCAGTGATCCACGTACTATGCAGTAAATAGACTCCAAACAGAAGTTATATCAAATATCCTATTTACTTTATATACATACGTATTTACAGATCACTTCCACAAGTAACAAATGATACACCATCAACGATACAGCTTTCACAAGGTAAAATGGGAATAATGGGAAATGAGAATGTCTCTGCATATATAGTGAACCTGACCAATCACATTATAGGTCACTCTCGTTATTCACCACACCCAACCTAACTCTAAGCACCTGTTGTTATGAGTCACACATGACACATCATTCCTACAACAATGGCTGCT
This sequence comes from Charina bottae, assembly GCA_023362775.1. Taxonomy (NCBI): domain Eukaryota; kingdom Metazoa; phylum Chordata; class Lepidosauria; order Squamata; family Charinaidae; genus Charina; species Charina bottae. The sequence goes on from JALMGJ010000005.1 coordinate 23,570,093, forward strand.
AATTGAGTGACTGTGCAGAATATTTCACCTTTTACCTAGAAATCAAGCCTCTCTGTATACTTTATATCTAGAAGTAAATTCCTGGGTTTATCAAACCCCAACACCCCTTCAATTTACAATATATATTACATTCAATTGTACAGAATAGAAGAATATGTCTCTCTAAGCTTAGAGGCTTTGTCATCACATCTGCTACATTACACTCAGATGGACAATATTGCAAATCAATACAATACAATACAATAAACTTCCAATTATTGACTGATCACATATTCTTGATCACATGAAGTTTGTTCATCGTCTCCAGTCTCTGTCATGACAAAATCTGTTGTCATCGGGGTTGCAACTTCTTTACACTGTTCCATATTGTTCTCTCTTAGCAGTGCTTCAATTTTCTTCCGCTGCTCTAGAACATAACCCCCATCAACCTTCTGAATACCCATTCCTAGGTAATTCTTAATTTCTCCCAGATCTTTGACATCAAAGTGCTGTTTCAGATTTTCAGTAAATTCAATTACCCTGCTTTGATCTTTCGCTATAAGACACAAATTGTCTACAAAAATCAAAAGCAGAATCTGTTCATCGTTTTCACATTGCTTTACATACAGACATGGGTCAGCTATACTACACTTGAATCCCATTCTTTGTAATTCCTTATCTAACCTAAGATTCCAGCAACGTGCCGACTGCTTGAGTCCATACAACGCTTTCTGCAACTTGTATACCCTTCCTGCAATCTTTGATTCATACCCTGGGGCTTCAATCATATAGATCTCTTCATTCAAATCAGCATGCAAATATGCTGTGGTGATATCATAATGCTGTACTACACAATTCCCAGCTGCTGCTATTGCTAAGGCAAACCTAAATGTCTCCCCTCTTAGCGTTGGTGCAAAAACTTCATCATAAGTCTGATTCTTTATCTGGGAAAATCCTTGTGCTGCCAACCTAGCCTTATACTGAATATCACCATTCACTAAGGTTTTCTTCTTATACACCCATCTACAGCCTACTGCTCTATGCCCCTCAGGCAGCCTAGTAGATTTGAAAACCTTATGAGAATTAATGGCTTTCATTTCCACATCCATAGCAGCTTTCCATCTACTCTGCTCGTGTTGTGGCAACTCCAATACGTCCTTGTAATTACGAGGTTCATAATCAATAAAACACACTTTTAAATCACCTGGTGTATAACCCCCAACCTCGATAATCTCTTTGGTCAGAGGAAAGCTTTGGGTGTCTGCCGCCACCAAGGCGATCAGCAGAGGAAACAAACAAACAAACGGGGAAATTGGCCTCTCAGGCCGCAAGGGGTCCTCCAGACCCACCGGGGTCCTCCAGACCCGCAGGAACTCTCAGGATTTTCTCGGTCCGATGGAGCCTGACTATGTCCTATCGCAACCGGGACGTGCACCTGTCCTCCCTCTACGAGCTCCTGCATCCAAAACCAAGCTAGCTAGCGTTTTCAGAATTTCCGGCTCTCTCTGGCCCTCAAGTACTTTTCAAGACAGTGTTTCTTTTTCCCAGTACAGAATTTTGTGTTCACTTCAGGGTTTCTTCAACAGGGATCCTTTGATACGGAGTTTTCACAAGGGATCATCAAACATTCCTTCCAAACGCACGACCAATGCCGACCCAGCTAGCCGAAACTCAGTCTAGATGCCCAACTAAGTCGGGCTTCTGGGAACTGCGACAAGGATCTCCCTGAGACCCAAAGGGTCTCCACATTCGCATTGTGGCTACTCCCTTGTGAAGAAATACCACGGCTCACGTACACACACAAACAGCACTCCCCCTTAAGAAAAGTCGTACTCACCAACGTTGGTAATTCTTTTGCAGTCCTGACTTCTCAGTCCTGACGAGGGGTCCGTTTTCAAAGTCTCGGTTGCAGGCAGTTTAGGGTTCTTTGCTGTACAGAGTCTGGCAGCTGAGAGGCAGGAGAAAGCCACCGGAAAAAACACAGGTCCGGGAGCGCTCGTGGCGTTGCCTTACCTCAAAGCTGCTTTTCCCTGACAGGCTGGTTCAGAGAGTCTGCTTCCCTTTTAAGGGGATCACAGGTACTCCCCGATTCCCGGCCAACACACCAAATGTTAGGCACCAAAACTTACCATGCGCCTTCCAGAATAAGCCAAGTACACAACAGAGACTTTGGGAACGGATAACAGCAAATTTATTTGGCGCCAAGCAAGGTTGCCGGATGGCTATCCTACAGATACCACGCGCAGGTGATCTCTGAGTGGAAAAGCCATCCAGAGTTCAGGAGTGCACAAGCTTTTATACAGCAAATACAAACAGGAAATGAGGATGATGATGGTATGCCCATATGTGGGTGAGGTTTCTGATGACCATTCCCTGGGATTGGTTGGTTTTTGGGGACCAGGGTCCCTCCCAGAGCCGAAGGATTCTGGGACTCACCAGGTCAAGGGGGTGACGTGGGTCATCAACATAGTTACAAAGAATGGAGCTTGGGAACATTCACACCATTTGTTCTATGAGATTAATACTTGCATCTTACAGAGATAAGAGTAACGGTTTAGGAACATTTGGATTATACAAGCAAAGTAAGTTACAAGAGGTCAAAATCATAAAATCACATCTTTGCACATTTACATCCTAGGAGGGAAATAAAGGGTTTACTACAGAAAAGCCAGGTAAACATGTTAGCTTGTCTCAGGAAGGGGGTGCTGACCGGATGGGTGGTCCCAGGCTGGTATGCATTCTAAAGAGAGGTAGAACTACTTTGTAGCACCTAATATTGCTATGCAGAATTCTTTGGGGCTTTGCTAAGGCAAAGCCCTTCTCAGGGTCACCCCTGGGTTAACACTCTTTGGTTCAAGCATAATCTTTGGTTCAGTGGAGTTCTAGCAGCGTTGCACTATGGGAAACACTAGAGCAGGGTGTTTTCCAGGCCAAGGTCTGTGGCCCATGGTTTCTCAGATCCTAACAGTATGCCCTTGTTAACTCTCTCAGATCTACGCAATACTGTAGCATCCTGCATCATTGGCACACTAGGAGTTAATTCCTCTTCCTTCTTAATCACATCAGTGGACTCTCTCCGCTCTGAGAACTCAAAACTTCCCTGAATAGGAAGATAAACTGCACTACTCCCGTGTAATCTCTGCCAATTGCTATGCTCACTAAAACTTGCTGATCTAGAAATAACAACTTTCCTGCCATCAGTGAACCTATATCCCTTGGTCCCTGGTTCATACCCTACAAACGTCAGCTTCTGTGCTTTTGC